>JAHXJK010000082.1:0-749364 GCA_019395245.1 Botrytis pseudocinerea
TCTGAACCCTTCCAGCGTGCCCGCAATCTCACATAATCGCACATGTCGTGATCTTACGGAGGGACGTTGTGACCCAACCAAATCAAACCCTAATCGATTTTAATAGATCCATAAATCTTTTGAACAAAAGCCCAACAAGCAAAATATCCGATTGAACCTGAATGGCTTATTAGTATAATCTCGAATGGAATTGTTGTGGATTGTGAACTTACCAGTAAGGATGAAAAACAAAAACGAGATTAATGCACTATACCCAATGTAAAGTACACTACCAGCCAAGCCACCAAGTTGCAGTTTCGTCACCCAGTAGATCATGGCATTTGCAAACACATAACCAGCGCTAGCACCAGCCGTCATAAATGCTCTCCAATGCCAGTGATAATTTTCGCTACAAAGTAAGAAATATATCATAAGAACAGTGACAGCGGCGCAGGTAATGATCATGAGACCGTAACATAAAAAGAGGAAGCCGAACATGTAGTAAACCTTTGAGAACCAAATGGAAGACATAATGAAGTAAAGTTCAACAAAGATTGCCCCAAATGGTAAGATACCCACAAGAAGCATGGATGGAATTGGACGCATGTACGATGTGGAAGGAGGAATTTGACGTGGACTTTGGTTGGTGCGGACTGGAGATGCGATAGGTGGTTGACGGAACCCAACCCAACTTCCGGCAAATGATAAAGGCAAGGAGAAGAAGAACCATATAGCAACGATGACGAGCATTGTTGTGAATGGTACTGCTCCAGAGGATTCTTTGGCCCAAAGAAATAGGTTGAGAAGGAAAAATGTGCTAAAGACGATACCCGGAACGAGGGTTGGAGTTAAAGCAATGTTGAGCTTCCATTGTTCACCGCCAAAAGACTTGTATACGCGGGCTGAGGTATATCCTCCGATAAAACCGAGTACAGTATATAGAAGGATCATAATAGTACCGAGAGATCCACGATTGGATGGTGAAAGGAATCCCAAAAGTGCAAAGGCAATCGTGAATCCCGTCATAACAAACAACTGAGCTCCATTGCCGAGAAATACACTCAAAATCAGTGGACGTCCTGGTGTACGGAACACATCTCCATGTACCAATTTCCATCCGGAATCTTCTTGGACTCCGTCCTCGACAGCAACAGATGTTCCTGATAAGTCATCAAGGTTGATCGAATCGAGTCTATTATATCTCTGGATATCTTTTCTCAAAGTTCGCATAAGAATCGAAAGGACTGTGATGACGAGGAATACCACAATGACAGCCGAGTTGATCAGAGAGAACCAATGAATTTTGGGATCAAAAACATGAAGGTATTTATCCCATCTGGTAGCCCAAGCCGTTGTGGATGGTTGCCACCAGACACTATACGAATACGTAACGGCTGTCTCTCCAGATTCTGAAAGTACTACTTTTGGTCCTCCAGCACCGCATTCTGGGTCCCCTGGATTTTCATTCATTGTCCTCGACGAAGGCTGAACAATAACACCAACAACTCTCATTTGACCAGCAGATACCTCATGGTAGTCGATAAAGATATCATAATGATTGTTCAAGTGCATGTCCTTCTGATCGCTACTCCCCAATGCGAATCCTTGACTATAGAACCTCGTTTGTGTAATTTCATCCTCAATCAATTGACCTGCTGGTAGGCCATCAACCAACCAATTGAGCGCAAAACCCTGCTGTATCCTTCTGTTTACAAAATGTGCCGAGCTCTGATCAAACTTCTTCTCTCCGCAAAGTTGTGTACATGTCTCGTTAACTCCCATCTTCAGGTTGAAGGGCGAAGTCATGATGCGATCGCCGAAAAGAATACTACCCAAACTTTCCGAGACATATTCTGGTTTTGGGTCTGGTCTGCAGAAATGGAAGGCCGGGTGATAGTAATCGAAAGATACTACTGATCTTAATTGGCCATCGTCATAAGAACCGACAGGTGTAAGTCGATTCACAAATAAGGGAACTTTGGCGCCGGGTGAGTATGATGTCGGCGCAACGCCAGGAAGGTAGAAAGCTGAAGATAGTTCGGGAGCGAGGAGAAAGGTCGCAACAAGGGCCGCAGACGGTCTGAGGTCTTTTAAACGCATAGTGAAGAGTATCTACCTGGCGGTTTGTGAGCTTGATACGATTTGAGAGTAAAATTATAAATCGGGAAATCATAAGGGAAACATTGCGCGTGAAAGGGGAGCTTACGAAGATCCAACCCTTGATCCTTATGTTTGATTTAGCATAAACTGCCAGCCAAGAAGTAATGTGTAAATTCTCTCATATGAAGTGAACTTGATAATAGCTAGGGAATTGTTCAAACTTTGAGAAAATAGTTATGAGATGTTGCTATCGAAATAAATCAACTTGATAAACTCCTTGATGGTTACTTGCTACCACTCTGGGGAACTTGGCTTTCAATTAATCTGGCCTCGCCGCAGCGGCCGCATGAAACACGGAAAAGGATTAATATTTGACCGGCGCAAACAGAAATTTATCCCCCTGGACAAATTAATTTTCTTATCGATACAATCAATTGAAATCTTCTTCTTTCAAGTGGAAATTCTTACAATTCTTCATAACCCGATAAATCATACGCAAAGTTTTCTTATCCACGTTACATTCAATTGAAAGAAACGCAACGACGAAATCATGGCCGTCGAAACTTCCCTTCCGGCATTATTGACCACTCTTACACAATCATTGAATTCGGCCATTGAATCAGCTCCAGAGAGTTCACTTATCAAACCTCCTACTGATGGTATCTCACTCTTAGATGTGAAGAATGAGCTTCTTCTATCATATCTTCAAAACTTAGTCTTTATTATAATTCTCAAGATCAGGAACCAAAAAGAAGATGTGTCAGGCGAGGATGAAGAAGAATTGGATAATGCGGTGGTGAAGAAGTTGGTGGAATTGAGGGTATACCTTGAGAAGGGCGTTCGACCACTGGAAGGTCGACTAAAATACCAAATTGACAAAGTACTCCGAGCGTCTGACGATGCCATTCGAGCTCTTGCGCCTACAACAAAACCAATTGGAGCTAAGGGTGATGCGCCAAGCGATGAAGACGATTCAGAATCTGAGGATGATAGCGATGCAGATGGAGATGGAGCACCTCTTGAGAACTCGCAAATTGATGATCTACAGTACCGACCAAATCCTTCATCTCTTCTCAGACCTGCCGCTGCTACAGAAGATGATTCGAAGCATTCCTCTGATGGTATTTACAAACCTCCTCGCATCACGGCAACTGCTATGCCTACCACCGAACGTCGCGAAAAGAAAGACAAGAAAGCGAACAAATCTGCAACCTTGGATGAATTTATCAATACAGAATTATCTGCTGCTCCAATTGCTGAGGCCAGTATTGGTTCGAACATTATAGCTGGTGGCAGAAGATCGAAGAGTGACAAGGAAAAGAAGGAGGATGATGAAAGAAGAGAATATGAAGAAAGAAATTACACGAGATTACCAAAGGAAAACAAAAAGGACCGGGCGAAGAAAAACAAAGCTGGTGGAAGACAAGATGCTGGATACGGGGGTGAAGAATGGAGAGGATTGGGGGAGGGTATTGATAGAATTGAAAGGTTGACGAAGAGAAAGAGTGGTAGTGGTGGGATGAAGGATGTTCTAGAGAAGAGCAGAAAGAGGAGTGTCGAAGATGGCCCCAGAGGGAGTGGTATGCAAACTGGTGAAGGTTTTCAAAAGAGGTTCAAGATGTTGGATGGTAGAGGAAAGGATCGAGGTACCAGTAGAAAGTAGGGGGAAATGGGTAGTTTTCCGCCACACAGTTGGTTCTAATTTGTTTCTATTTCAAAAGTATAATATTCATATCAGGCTGCAATATTCGAAAAAAGGGCCAGCGACTATGGATTATCTTCAGAAGCATTAATGATACTCGGACGTGCAAACCTTTGATGTTTTCTTGGTCCATGATCTTTCAGTTTGGCCCCATGAAGATGGGGGACTTTAGTGATATATTATCCCAAGAACTGGATGAAACCGAGGACCTCACTACACCATGAACCTAGTAGGTACGGAACATCCCCAGTCGTGAATGGG
This sequence comes from Botrytis pseudocinerea, assembly GCA_019395245.1. Lineage (NCBI taxonomy): Eukaryota > Fungi > Ascomycota > Leotiomycetes > Helotiales > Sclerotiniaceae > Botrytis > Botrytis pseudocinerea. The sequence continues at coordinate 4,043 of JAHXJK010000082.1, forward strand.
GTTCTACTACATCGCATGCTAAGTGCCTTAGTTTATAAATCCACAAATTTTCATGTTGATTCTCAATAGTTCCCACTTAACGAACAACAATTTTTGACATGTAGTCCAGTGACAGAACTCAATACCAGCGTATTGGGTTACTTATCGTTTTGAGTTTTTTGAACAGTACAGAGTCCAAAGGGTTCGCCGGTCTGGTTCAACTTCATGAGGGAAATCTCACAACGGAAGTAGAACCCAGAGGAAAACCAGTTCCGATAAAGATCAATCACCATCTTAATCTGGCTATTCTTTGTACTGACATCGCCTGATTTCGCATTTGGGTGGCCGTGAAGGTTACATGAGTGACATTGTTGTTATCTGCTTTCTTCCTTTCTTTGTTTTCCTAGTTTCTCTCTATGAATATACCTCCTTACTAAAGGAATGATGTGAACGTAAGTGCATCCGCTCTGAACTCACTTTCAGTCAGTTCACGTGTGCGTCATCTCACTAAAAACTACTTATTCTTTGCATTCCTATACTTTTCAATGCACGACACATCGTATTTTGATGTTTTAAATGGAAACACTTGATGTCTATCGTATTGTAGCTGTTTGTCAAACTGGACTGTGGGATTGCTAGTGGAGGGAATTACTGAATGCTGCACGACAATTGCCGCCCCAGGGTTTCCATTGACCATTTCTATTTATATCGGAAAAGGGGATTTCTTTTCTTTATACTCCGCTACGCGCCGCCACATATATTCAACTAGTACGGTACTCACATCATTGTTACCCCAAAATCAAAGGCTTTCAAAGGATGTGTGCAGTATATACAAAACTGCTTCAAAATCTTGAGAAAGCCTATGAGAAAATTCAAGACGTAATGATAACGAGTCCAGTATCATGTGATCAGAATGGTTCGGCAATACTCAAGGAGTTTTACATGTGGTCTCTCTTCTCTCTCCTTGGTGTTTACACGTCCAAAAACTGGTTAGGGACTTCAAACACCCTTCAGCAGCGCAAATCATTATTGATTCTTAATACTGTTTCGAATTAGAAAATTTACTTTCAAACATGAAAGAATTCGTCAATTGTTTTCCGGTATTAGCCATGTTCCGTCATGAGGCACTTTCCGATGCTAAATATACTACAAAACGAATCAATTCGGCAGGTTCCATATGATTGTAGTGCCTTCTGAAAAGATAAAGAAGAGGTGATTGATTTGGGGGCCTCTATGCAAGTTTAACATCTACATGCAAGCTTGGGTCCTATTGGTCTCTACTAGATCATCTTGTGTGGTTACATGATTATTTAGTAGCCATGGTTCCTCCCTCGCAAACCTTCAAGCTACTCACTTACCTTCTTGCCCTACAACTTCTTCAAACGACCGAGCCAAAAGGTATAACTTCCGTTATAAATAGGTTGACAAATTTGATCATCAAAAGCATCTCACATCTCATCTTTTGAAAGGCCACTGTCATGACTCCATTAATTTTCGAGCGCGCCGAAGCTATCGATGTCACTCAAATACCAAACTCGGTCCTTGCAGGAATTGGACTTATTCCTCCTCCAACAGGAGTGACTCCTAACTTTGCAAATCCGGTCAATATACGTCCTATTCTGTGGGCGTTCTGTGGTATCGGTTTTGGCATAATAGCAATATGCATTTTCGTAAGAATATGGGTAATCTTTAAATTAGTACATCCTATTAAGTGGGCTTGGAGCGACATTATCTTTACAGTCGCTGTTCTGACTACTGTCGCTAGCTTTGTCATTATCTTGGTGAGCATACAATTCATATGAATTCCCCCAGTGCCCAACTTTAGCTTCGAGATTTGAACTGAATTCTCGATCATGTTATAGATTGGAGCGACCGGTTTTGGTCAGACCGGCATTCATTCATGGGATGCCTCAGTATACAAATCGATATCTTTCCGCAATCGTGCATCGATAGCTCTAGGTATCCTAATACCTCCTATATCTATTGGTTTAATCAAAATCACTATATTCTTAATGTACCTCGAAGTCTTTAAACCCGTCAAACTAATCCGGACAATGTGTTATATTGGTATAACGATGGTTACTTTGTCTTACACCGTTCTTACCATCCTCCATGCTATCTGGGGATTTCCACTCTCAAGATATTATGATGCATCCAACACTCAGAAAGTGCAGACTCTTAACCTACCGCTGGGAATTTTCGGTCTAATAACTGACGTATTTCTATTCCTGGTTCCGATGGTGGCAGTAAGCAGACTGAAATCGATGACGGCGCGGAAGAAATTGGGCATCTTATTGATCTTTAGTACAGGCTTCTTGTGAGTTTCAGTTTTCGATGAAAATAGTTTTGTATTGATGATCAGTAGAGCAGTTCTATCCGCAGGCATGAACATCTATTGGCGAGTTTATGTTAATGTTCATCCTGATCATTTTTGGTATATTACAGCAATATGGATAGTTACCGTCACTGAACACGCCATTGGTCTCATCATCACAGACACACCACATTTCGCGAGGCTTTTCCGAAACTACGGTTCAAAAACAAAATTTTATTTAGGTTGCAGAGTTGCGAGAAAAGAAAAGGAAACAAAAGATCCTGTGAAGAGAAGTGAGGATTTTACAGAAAGCGATCCGCCAGAAGAGAGAAAGTTTAGAAAATTATATCCTGGTCTTGATGTTACGACTTTAGGAGGGACCATGGGAACCGTAATTAGCAAGACAGATCAAGAGACTCAAACTGAACAAGACTCAAAAGGACAACACCCTGCAGCGCAGTACCCGGCAGACACTCATTGGGCAGAACGACAGAGAGATATACAAGATAGGTTCTTTGATGAGTAGGACAAAGATCACTGCTACTGGTTCTGCAGAAGTGTACAAATTAACGCTCCATCGGAGAGAAATTTTGAATCATTGTTTCCTTCAACTGCGTTAATAATGCAACTTTTCTCTACAATCAGAGAACTCGAATTTTCTCTTGATGTATCTAAAAACTTCTTTGTCTATTTCATGCCATTCTATTTTTTTATTCTTTCTTTCATTAATCTTTGGATCTTTAGATTGTCGAAGGCATTTATAATTAATTTTTAGATGCGATAGTCTTCTGTTGGCTGGTTGCAGACAAAGAATTATTGAATTGCCTGCAAGTCGCAAAATCACATTCAACATTCAGATAAATCACATCTTTATTAAATTATAACAATTGAAAAAAGTAGCCAACCTTGAGAGTGAATTTTGGTCATGGTCATATATAAAGTCCTTACCTGAGTGTATATATACGAATTCCCCCTGCTGAAGCGGAATTTGATTGCCATTTTTGGTGGAAACATTATTTCGAAAGTATGGCAGACGCACCACATGTGATATATGATGAGGCAAGGGCAATTGGCAAAATATATTATGATACCACAGGACAATTGCTACCATTGAGTAAGTTTTCCGAACCGTCTATCCTCTTGCAATGGTGAAAGAAAGAAAAAACCAAATACTAACTTACACTTCTAGGCGAACGATCTCGCTACACCCTCGGATGGACAAGCCTTGCCAAAAAGTACGGCCGACCCTTAGGAAGATTTGCATCTGTTGATCATCGAATATTGGGCAACGAAGCAAAGAGCGGTGTTACCCCTCGGGAGGATTATTCAAAATGTCACCGAAGTGGAAATGGGGGCAATTGGAAGGAAGGTTCTTATGAATTGGAAAGATATCAAAGAAAGAGGTTCAACGGTTTCACGACATTCGATCTCTATACCATGAAATGCTTGGCAGCTTTGGATGCAGATGTTTTTCTTCATAATCTACGGAATCCTATTCATCCTTGCTTCGAGGAGAGTAAATGGATAACAGAAAATGACATGCCGAAGCACAAGGGAGCGATACCAATTCTTGGAGACGAAATGGGGTTTTGGATGGTGAGTATTTGCACTGAATGGCTTTCACATAATTAACATTTAGGCTAAACTTATGTTGCTCGCCTGTTAGGCAGATAATCCAGTTGTGTGGAATCTATTGAAGCCTTGTTTACAGTTGGCAACAATGATGTTACACAACGAATGCAAATACTCGTGGTGCGTGCAATAATCTAATTCTAATCATAATACATACAAGCTAATATACTTGTTAGGCTAGATGCACTCCTCAATGGCAGTTACGAAGATGTGCCAGAAAGCATTAAAGGAATCAAATTGCAACGATTCTTCTCCAGGACTCATAGTGAAAGAACCAGTAGCTTTTCCCCGCGGATACTTGAGGACTCAATCCAAAACATGACATCGAAGGTTGTATTCGGATTTCACAGCGGGTATGAGGAGGTTACAACTGGTTTGCCTCGATCTCGCACAAGCCGCAACGCAATAACAAGAAACCACACAATTTTTGATAGAATTGAGGTTCTTGTTTCTACGGAGATGGCACAACCTCTTTTAAGAGATGATTTGACAGATGCCGAAAAGTGGGTTGCTTGGATACCTAACATGCGACCGTCTATTGATATCTACATACAGGATGGGAAACCGTTTGAGAATTGCAACTACTTTGGTTCATGAGTTTGCGGTAAGTTACTGAGTGAAACGTGGATAGTCAAACTCTTGATCTAATTCACAATGCGACTCAGCATGCTATACGGCGATCCATTATCAACGAGAAAGACGATTCTGATCAAAAAGCGGCCGAAGGCGAGAATGAACCTTACTTTGAAGATGAACCTCTAGCTGAACTAGGATACTCATTTATTGAGAATTTAAGCCCCCCCTTATTACGAAAACATTCGAATACTAATTTCGTGAACAGATCTGGGGAGGTCAACCCACGCCTCTTGTGACTCAAATGTATAACCGTGGTGGTCCTGGTCTCCCCAATTTGGGAATCATTAAGACAAGCTGGTTCACTGATAAGAATAAAGCTTACCAAACATCTAGAAAAGCCCCACCATTGAATCAAAAACCAAAAAGAGGTCAGAATGATAAGTTTCACACGTATGATTATTGGCCAGTGCCAACACAATGGTATTCTTTTCTCTTTTCAGAAGGATTCTGGGAAAATGTTAGGGAATTCGGGCCCGAGGCAAAGAAAATGAGAACGGAGAAGCGAGGGATGAGACACCTCTCAAAAGATCATCCTGATGCAAAATTTCAGATAGAAGATAGTGGCATTCGCATTGGGTCCGGATGGCCTTACGAAACACCCCAAACTAGAAGCCAGACCAAAAGGTTAATAGTCGCGAACAACGTATTAACGAGAATTAGTAAACAGCATGGTTTTGAGGAAGGAAGTCCTGATCCATTAGACCATTTCAACATAAAACCTCCGAAAATGACTTACTTATGTCCAAGGTGGAATGAAATTACTGAGTATTTATTTAGCAATCGCGAACCATTGGAGTTGGCATTAGATACCATGGAACTTTTATCAGAACCAACATTCTTTCGGTACATCAGAGATCATGGAGGTATCAACCTTACATCCTTAGAGTTTCGAAACTTTTTAGGTGTTGCGGATGAGAAGCGAGAACTATTCTTGTGAGTTTCAATATGCTTTATGAACTATATGCAACAGTCATAAACAAAGCAAACCATGATTAATTCCAATGTTTATAGATGGGAACCATTCCCTGGCTTCGGGATTGTGAAACGTATTGCAAAAGGCTGGCCTCTAATAAGCGAGCCTGATTCTATATCTTGGCCATCACCAATCGGCGAGCCAAACGAAGATGAGATGGAGACTCTCGATAATCTGATGTCGGATGAAGCGGTACAAGGAGCTTTGTATGAGTACTGTGGAGAGTGTAGAGACCTAGATATAGAAACGTTTAGATTGTGGCTAGTTGATCGATTCGAAATGGAAGAGTTTGATGGGGAGGATGCGGATGAGGAATTTCGGGATTTAATATGGGAGACTGTGCGACAAGGTGGTGCATACTTCACGTAAGTATCTACTAATATCAGGGAATTGAATAAAGAGATGGAGATTATTGTGGTCAATTTACTTTACTAATCAATCTGGTATGATTAGACTCGGTCCTAAAAACATTGTTCGGTTCATATACCCCATTGAAGAGATAAGAGAGGAGAGAGCAGATGCATTTGCAAAAGAAAGAATGAAAGCCATACAAGAAAGAGAAGAGGATGCTATAATGAAGATAGATTTCTCATAAACCACGACCAGCTACGCTGTTTCTTGGATAGATAGTCAGCTCATCGGTAGTCGAAACCTCCTCCTAATCACTTCGTTGTATACTCATTGATACAATGAGAGAAATTTGAGTAGCCCCTGAATACATTGTAGTACCAAAATCAATATTGGCCTTGAACAACACGTAACCCCGGAGAAGCCATTAAAATTGAACAATGAATGTCTGACTATTTGATGATTGAATTCAACCTTGGGTGCTTGAAAATTATAACGCTACGGCGACTTATTGAACTCAACATGTGCTGCTTGGGATTCTTATGCTTTGGTGGATAATATTATTCAGCCCGACTCTGGTACATAAGTACAGGAGCTTGTATTATTCTGCTTAGAACAAGTGAATTACCATCATTATTAATAGTATTTTGACCTCAGAATTACATTGGTGACTGTGTTTCTATGATCTTTAGTATATTGAATTCCAGGATAGCATTATATCTTTGGAATAATTTTCTTAGTATGATACCAAGAACCGTACATCATTAAGTACGGTATATATAATAGTAAGTAGTATGATCCCAATAGCAGTTACAGTATTACTATTGTGTCCTAGTTGAAAAACTATATGCGCTAGTAAACATCTAGCCTTTGTTTGAGAACAAAGATTGAACAAAGCGTTATCACACATACATGAAAGAAATTTGCAATTTCTTTTGGACTACATAACTACCAGATAACAATGCAATTGTTAATTTACTTAAATGCTCATTGAGTTGTAGTGATAGAAAATTCATTAACCTTACATCTGTTTCTAGTCAGCCCTAATACACAACAGAACAACATCTACTTCAAATAAAATGTCAGAAGAAAACATTTCAGACACTGCGCCCCCAGTGAAAGTTGAAACCAATCTCACATTCGGTCTCGAGCTCGAATTTAGTTTAGCTACAGTAGATGCATATAAGCATGATCCCCACCCCAGAGATCCTCGCGGGGTGGATGGTAAAAGTCTTAATAGCATATATAACATCGACCAAGATATCTGTAAGAAACTAAGAGCTGTTGGTATCCCAGCAATTGTTTTGGAAGATGAGACTACGGAAGAGGAATCCAAAACGTGCTGGCTTTTGAAAGGCGACATCACCGTTGGCGATGACGAGGCCTTTCCAGACAGGATACTTAAAGAGTGGAACGAGCTCTACACGAAAAATGGCATGGAGATAATTTCTCCTCCATACTACTACAGCGAGTCTGCGAAAGATGCCATCACTAAGGTGTTAAGAACGATAAGACAAAATTACAGAGTATGTGTTGACCACACCCAGGCTTACATGTCCATGTGAGTAACTCGTATAATGGTCTTCAGTTCCCAATCCTGAAGCAGCTTTTGGCAATTGCGTACACATATGAGCCACAATTAATGTTAATGTTTCCATGGAAGCGTGTATCGAATAATTTCTGGTGCCCCCCTCTTTTCCATTCTCGTTTTAGCCGAGAGAACCCTGACCTCACACGAGCCAAGATTCTTGAGAATATTCTAGAATATCCTGATAACAACTCGTTGCTCAAAGATTTTGGCGAATCATTAGATTTAGGCCGCCTTGCGTTCAACTTAGCAGGTTTAGAAACTCCTTACCAAGATGGAAAACGCGCTATCGAATTTCGACACCACCATGGCTCTCTTGACCCTGAGGCTATTCTGAACTGGGTACAAGTTTGTATCAAGTTTGTAGAAAAGGCCTGTTTTGCCAAAAGTGATGATTTGTTCACGCAATTACGACAAGATGTCTCAAAGCCAATCGGGTTTGGTGAAGGAGATCTTAGTGCGATTGACTTCCTCATGTGGCTCGGCTGTCCCGCTCAAACCTACTACTATGGTATTGCCATGATAACAATGGACAAGAAAGCGTTTAAAAAGAGGATCCAAGATGATGCAGCATGTCGTGAAAATTTCCTCAAGTGGGCTGGCGCTAATCTCATCAGGCTCGCCAAAGAAGCCGCCGAGGCGGCTGCAGCAGGGGCGGGAAAGGATAGCTCCGAAGAATCAGAGTCAACTACAAATAGCGATGAATCTGCAGATAAAGTCGAAGATGACCAAGAAGAGGGCAGTAATGAGAGCGGCGATAGCGGCGGAACTTCATCCAATTCAAACAAAGATGAGTCGTGATAAGCATTTCATTGCCTCCATTCTGGTTTGTCCCTTAATACAGTCGGTTGTCGGTGTAAAGTCAAGCAAATAAATAAAATAATAAACAATATAAAACACGGCAAAATACTCTCATGCCCCCCAAATTTCATTTAATTACTCTTATGCCCTAAAATTGGAAGATGATTTATTCCAAACATTTCTCATTGGTATTTCATCTTCAATTGTTTTCAGACTGAATATTTAATGTTGGTTGAATTGCCTCGTGAAAGTTACATGGAGTGTGATTGATTGCCTGTGACGAGTTGCATAATAGTTCTACAAATTGTATTTTGATGAATTTTAAGCGTGATCTTTGTGATGTACGAGTTCTTGGAAATCTTAAAATTAAAGAGCTCAGCAGTCGGTACCATGAATATCTGGAAGTAGTTAAAGCTCTCGACTTGGGTAACTAGCTCAGTATATTCCCTTTTTATCTGGGAAAAATTGGTTGTAATCAGCTTCAACAAAAGCTGCTTGCACATGGCTTACAAGAGGGTCTAATGTTGAACGATGTATTGAAATACAGTGACACATTAGAGCAGCCATGTAAGTGCGGAAATTTAGTGAAAGAGAAGAATGCCAATCGTTCTCATTGGTACGACAGGCGGCATACATTCGATTGTACATTCTGTACAAAAATCCCGAAGGAAAGAATATTTGACAAAAATATCCAATTGCCAATTGGGCACTTTTTCAAGCACTTTTTTAAACCGTCACTTTGAAATTTAAAAACATATGCTCAACCCTAACAAGACTTGATGATCACCATACGAAAACTCGCTTGTCATTCAGAAACAAAAGACTTAATCATCGAACGAAACACTATCTTGCATCGCCATGTTCCAACTCAGAGGTTTCTTCTTGATCAATAATTCCCACGAAACGTTTTTCAACGACAAAGAACTACCTTGGTGGCTTCAGAGGAAAAACCCCGCACTTGCAAAAGGCAAATCGAGCCCCTGTCTAACTGAGACGAGAACCTTTCTAGAATCACATCAAATAGTCAAGTCTAAAACGACTGGTCAGTCGTCGAACGCAGACTTTGGCTGTACCACACTAGTTACGAAAACGAGACCGATCTGCTCCTGGTGCTCTGAATCGCCACAGAATTCGAGGGTACTGGGCGGCTATTCAATGCCTTGAGAACAAATGCAATAGTTTGGCAAGTGTTTACCAATGGTTCTGCAGATAATGTTGCCACTGGTATCCAAGCGCGGTGTCGGCGCAGATAAATTCTTGAATCTATAAAATCCCTCCTGTGTATTCAGCCCAATAACGCGAATATAAAAACGTTTTTTGGGGGGGATTCAATAGCATTTGCCTCGAGACTCGTCAAATGAAAGTAGGGGGTCGGTTCGCTGAGCATAGCATAGCATTTAGCCGTTTGAAGGATTGATATCAATTGTATCTCCCTTAAGCTTGCCAATTCTCTTAAGATCAATAATCACTTGGACAGAATGTGAATATGAATGTGTGAGGAGTAGTGTTGTGCTATGTTGTTTTCTCCACAAATCGTTACTCTGAACCAGATAGTCTGTGAACCTTGATCTGTCACAAAAAAGAATATTTTCCTTTTTTGATACTGGATAGAAAGACCTTTCTGCTGCCATAAGCCCTTACTGCAAAATGTATCAATGCTCCTTGCTGGGTTCAGCTTTATCTCTTGGGACTATTGTACTATCTTTTCGTGTGTCTCGTGAAAGAAGATGTGGTTTGTATGAACTTCTTTGACTGTTGACAAAAGAAAGTCGTTGACAGAACTTATTAAAGATCATGTGATACTGGACCAAAATACTGCTGTTCAACCTAGCGCTTAGATTATGTGGGGACTGCGCTTATTTTTTCTTCCTCAAAGATTCCGAAAAATTTCATTGTATAAATTGAAGGAAGTCTTTGAAATATTTCATTCTTTTCTTTCTATCATTCCTACCTTTTCTCTTAAGCTTTTTCTTAATTTTCTGATTATTCCACATTCTATTAGGTGTTCAATAATCCATATTGTTCGGAACCGCTTCATATCGCTTCCACCCCTTCGACTTCCTATTTATAGGATATCGATACTAGCACAAACATGTCATAAACACACAACAACCCTCCTCTCACCTCCCACCTCCCTAATTTGCAATAATCAAAAATGGATAAAATAATTGATGCACGATTCGATCGAGTGGAAAAGGCTCTGGTCAATCTCATAGCTTCAATCTCCAAGTACAGTCCCGCACCTGCTTTAGCTCAAGACCTTGTTCTTGCGGATCAAGAGCTTAATGATGGGTTATCACTTTGTACGTCTAGTCTTCCTTAACCATTCCGCCCTTTTGGCAACATCTCATTGATCCTATTTACTAACAATCTCTTCACAGTAAACCAACATCAGCAGAACACCCATACGCTTGATACCCTTCACGCAACTTCAGCAGCCCTCGATACCCAAATTCGCGACTTTCTTATCCTTCTTACCGGCACACGGAGTGAACTTATCAATACTCCATCCTCTGAATATCCTGAAAACAAGAATCCAGTGGAGTATGAAGAACTTCTTAGCTATGCGCGAAGGATTTCTAAATACACAGCTCCGCCAGAGACTCGATCTTCTAAACCTGAAGCATCGTCACCGAAGCAAGAAGAAATTGCGACGAATGGAAGTACCACACCCAGTGTTACTGTGACTGGCAATGGAGCGAATGGAAATGCTATGGATACAGATGTCCCTTCAGTGACTCCTAATGGGTCTAATCAGCCCGCTCCAAGTCAAGACCAAGTATTGCAACAGCCCTCTCAGTCGCAAACGGCCCTCGATGCGGAAGTTGTACAGGCTCTTAACACGAGACTCGATGACCGCCCATTCCAGCCATGGGCTCGCGACGAGGATATCAGAGGGGGTGCATTAGCAAATATCCAAGCATTGCTTGATAGTGGGATCGATCCTGAAGGATGGGATCCCGAGCTCGAAGAACAAAAGAAGAGAGAAAGGGCTGAAGAGTTGGAGAGGGAGAAAGAGGCACAGAGAGTTCAAGAAGAGGAAAGACACAGAGCGGATATAGAGAGAAGAAATAACGCTATGAGTGCTGGTGCAGGCGCAGGCGTCGGCGCCGAGAGACCAAAGGTATTCCAATTGGATGAGTTTGATGACGACGATGATTGAGGTACTTCATCATAAGCTCTGGTATGTTCGATGCTCTTTTCTCTTTGCACATTTTGATACGAAACTTTATGATGATGGTAAAAAATCGATTAGTCTTGAAGACAAAATACATGGTTACAAATATTACGCATGCGAGCCTCTCTGATTGTTCAGCTACATTTTATATCAATTATTCGCACTTAAGTTGAATGCAGCTAACAATCTTCTTTTAGAACATAGCGACAGCTCATCACTTGTGCTATTATCGCTTGTCAACAAAGGCTCGGTGGATTTCTCAAAGTCTCGACCATCTATATTACCTTGAGTCATTTTGATAGATGCTTTGCATCGGCCTGCATACTTCGTTGCGGTGAAGAACATCAACACAAGCATCACCCTATGTTGTCTTTATCACGTCATGCAAAGACCGAACCATTTTCCAGGCACAGTATGTTCCCCTCCAACTTTCTTTTGACTTCCCACACCACCCCGCAATGATTAGACACGAGTTTCATGCACCACTCATATAGCCTTCGGGTCGTTGATGAGGAACAAACCACTTTTTAGAATGAGCAATGGGATACAGCACCTCTTTTAATAATATTTGAATTCTTGAAAGGACTTGTGCTAATTACTTTGATAGAATGCTTGCCAACATTCAATTGTGAGTTGGTCAGTCTGTCGAATCTCAGGAAACAAGTCTTTTGGCCTAAGATATTCAATCCTGATGTGGTTTTGACCTTTTGCGGAACATCTGATGTTCATAGGAAGTGCACATTCCATGGTAATGGTATCTCGCATTCTTTCCCTCAGGTCAACCAGGGGTGGCATAATAGAAACAGTAATCAATAATCATAATCATAATCATAATCATAACAAAAAGTTGATTGGAATAATATTTGATCAGAAAGATAACCCTACGTCCGACGCCATGCAAGTGATACTTATTCTAATTGACAAGCAATCACCAAGAACCATCCAGTTGATGTTCCCAGTTATATCATTCCTCAGACTACTTGCAAGCTTTTGTTTACACAAAATCGTCTGAGCTGATAATGCTATCATATCCGAGCACACTTTTGGTTTGCCCCATTCAGACTTATTGAACACCGTACGCCCACGCCACGCTCCAATGAAAATGATCATCTGACTAAAGCCCACAAAAGTCTATTCTTCCCTCCATCCATCAATTCATACCCTACCCCACCCTGTCATACCATATCCTACCCTATCCTACCCAAGGCGCAAGAGCTGTCCATCTATACTTTGATGTAGTCAATTCCCCATTTGCAAATTAAATCGCCTCATTCCTTGATGTCAGTAAACAATCATGCTCTTTCATTAACCGTCCACCTTCTCTTTGGCGCATGTCCTGGATCTACAGCTGGTCCTGAGCTTGCTTGTAGTCTTGGTGAACCCCACAATCCCAAGGGAGCAACTTCATCTTCCTCTACCGCACTTATCTCTAACTCTTGGTTTACCACGGCTGCTTTATGATCTTCTTCGATGGCCGATGTCGATGAGACTGGTAATTTTGCGTTTGTTCCATCATCTCCGAAATTCAATATCATGCTGTCACCATCCGTGTCATCATTCTCATCGATGGATTCCTAAAGCGGAGGAGTAGCGCTCCAAAGCCCAATGGATGATTGTCTGGCCGGTGTCAACGTGCGAGGCTGAGAACTTGCTATGCTTGCTGTTCTTCTAATACTACCCAGACTGGAGTTTATAGTTGTGGAACGATTTGGATCTGTAGGTTGACGTTCGCGGAAGGTAGACAGATTTGCGATAGAAGGATTGCGGGAAGGGATAGTACTATTTGGAGTAGATCGAAGGTGCTCTGTATTTGCTAATAACTTTATATCATATTCGTTTGCGATTAATGAATTTCTCGAGTTTGTACGAGAATGTGCTTTAGATGCTGCACTGGGAGATGAAACGGGGGTCACATCGGGAGTAGGTTTTCGGACGGCCATAGTTAATGATGCCATTCCGACATCCATCAAGAGGGGCTGGTTAGTCAAGGCACCAATGAGGGCATTGCATCCAGCGCCATGAGTGACCAGGATAAGAACCAAATCCGTATCTTCATCTTCATGATCTTCGTCAATGGAAAAGTTCTTTCCAGGCTCTGGACTAGAAGGAGTCTTGGTTGCCATTCTATCAAAATTCTCACTGGTGTTGTACCAATCTAACATGCTGTGGAGACCTTTACGGAATCTTTTATGCATCGAGGGCCATTCTTCACCATATTCGCCGCCATTTCCCCAATTCAAAGGCTCACGCATGCTGTCCCATTGATAATCAACATCAACACATGCATCTCTGGCATGCGTAGCATATCCAGGGTGTATAGGATCAGATGTAGAAATTGCATAACTCGGAACGGGAGGTTGATAGATGCCGTGTTCAGAAGTGGGCAGATGGCCATCGGCCTTTAAACCTTGACGACTCCCATCACTTCCCACGCTACTCAGACTGCTCGTTCGATCCCTTCTGGGTAGCGCATGGCTCAAACTCGACACTGATGGGAACTCTTTCTTCTCAGCTGTGATAGAACTTCCCCATCCACCTGGGAATGGTTGAAATGATGAACCTTGAGCGGAAAAGTCTCGCACATGTATCAAGCTAGTATGATCCTCTCTTCGTAATAGATCGGCTTTAGCACCGGCTACCATCATAATAGAGCTTGGAGGCGGAGTGATATGTTCGAAGTAATCCGGAGCCAGCCATTCTCCGAGAAATGCATCAACTCGTACTATCGATTTTCTTATGTTTTCAGTTTGTCCGATCATCTTGTTGCTCGAACCCGACTCAATAGTTGTAGTCTCCAGGAGTGGGGCTAGTCTAGGCGAGTCTGTTGATGTAGTTGGACGGACTCTGGGTGACGAGTGCATCTGCGAAGTTTTGTGCTGGGAATGTGTGGAAGGGGATCGCTGAGGGTGATGTTTGTGGCCCGGGTTCTGTGCGAGGCCTGAACTTATGGCAACTGATGTCTGGACGCAGCGCAAAAATGGCGAGGTATGTATAATGACTTTGTGCCTCCTCTTTCTATTTTTACCTCCATTCTGAGCATCCTGGCCAACAAACTCATCGTCCGTCTCGCGGGTTCGTAGAATATTAGCTATACGAGCACCGAGAGCTCTTGATTGCGACCATCCACCATATGTAAGAGGCGGATCGTACGGAGTCGGGGTTGTCAAGTACCATTGATTATCTGCTTGATCGAGAAGCGCACCGTGTCTATATAAAAGATTAGATATTACTGCCAGCAAAAGAGTCTTTCAAGAAGATAGTGGATGAGGCGGTAATATTGAACATTTTTTTACGGGACCAGAAAAAGAACCCCCGATTTGGTGATGATGAAATTTGGATCTTTAAAGATCTCTTACCTGACAACGATAATAACAGCCGGCGGCCTACCCATTGTTATTTGCTGAGATGTGCTGGATAGCAGAGCATACAGTCGACAGTACGGATGGCTCGGTGAGGTGGATGTCGAAGGGATTTTAAGAATGAGCCGTCGATGAACCGTAAATACTTATTATTATTAGTGCAGAGCAACCTTGGACATAACTCAAGTGTCTGAGAAATATTTGAAACGCGGGTCGCGCGGGGCGGGGCATGTCAGAGCATATGTGACAGATGCCTTGAATAAATGGCAGAAAGTAATCTGAGGCATCAATTTTCAAGGAACGTGTGTACTTCATAATCGTGAACGTGCTGACGCGCCCAGGGGGAGCTCGAACGATTGGTAAGCTCTTGCTGCGCCTGTGTCTTTCCAACTTACTTACTTCGAGAAATGAGTCCAGGAAGATCACATTTAAGTCTACAAAAGGTTTGGCAATTTTGACAAGTAGTCAAACTCTAAAAGGAAGTTCTGGAAACACACACATCTTGATATCGGAATACATTCCATCATGAGGTTATCCAACTTCATCCGACTTCCTCTGGTGTTTGCGCCTCTATTCGCACCTTTACTTGCAACCGCAGAACACACAAGCAATTGGGCAGTTCTCGTGTCAACTTCGCGATTCTGGTTCAATTATCGACATTTGGCGAATGTTCTCTCTCTCTATCGTACCGTCAAACGGCTAGGGATTCCAGATTCTCAAATCATTCTCATGCTGCCCGACGATATGGCATGCAATCCTCGGAATGCCTTTCCTGGCACAGTCTACAGTAACGCTGATCGCGCGGTGGACTTATATGGAGACAATATCGAGGTGGACTACAGAGGATACGAGGTTACAGTAGAGAACTTTATTCGACTGCTGACAGATAGAGTTGGTGAAGAGATGCCGAGAAGTAAGAGGCTTTTGACGGACGATCGAAGCAATATCTTGGTTTATATGACAGGTCATGGCGGTAACGAGTTCTTAAAATTCCAAGATGCAGAAGAAATTAGCGCATTTGATTTGGCAGATGCATTTGAGCAGATGTGGGAGAAAAAAAGGTTTGTTTGACTTCAATCTCAGAGTAAGGCATGCGCTAATTACAATTCAAAAGGTATCATGAATTGCTCTTCATGATCGATACTTGCCAAGCGAATACCATGTACAGCAAATTCTATTCTCCTAACATCATTGCGACGGGCTCTTCGGAAATTGATCAATCATCATACTCCCACCATGCGGATAATGATGTTGGGGTAGCAGTCATTGATCGATATACATATTACAACCTAGATTTCCTTGAAACTCAAGTTCGGGAACCTGGAAGCAAGAAGACACTAGGCGATTTATTTGATAGTTATGATGAATCTAAAATTCATTCGCATCCTGGGGTTAGATGGGATCTATTCCCAGGCGGAGAGCAAGGAGGTAGGGAAAGACTCCTAATGGATTTCTTCGGCAATGTGCAAAACGTAGAAGTTGACAAGATTGCAAACGACACGGAATGGAAAGAAGACCTACTTTCACTAGGTAAGAAGATTGCTGAGCTGCGTGAACGGACTGAAGCAGCGGAAAAGAATGCTACGTCTTCTGCATTACTTTCGGAAAATCACCCGGCTCGCAAAATACGTGCTGCGAAGGTAGAAGTAGATAACTCTTGGTGGGGCAAGAAAGCTGTGGGTGCATGGGCTTTAGCAGGTTGTTCACTTGTTTGGCTCGCAGGAACATACTTAGAGTCCGCATAGGTTCTTGTATTCTACACGCCCCATATTATATGTCACCTACCTATCTATCGGCAGCTTCTATGACTGATCAATCCAAACATTCAAATTTCCCACAAATATCTACGCTAGAACTGCCTCGACTGCAGCATAATTTGTCCCGGAACCATGATGAATCTTTCGAAGTTTCAATCCCGATAGAGTAAGCAAGTTCACCCACTGCTCTTCCGTTCTCTCACGTCCGCTCATGGTCATCATCGTCAAATCCATCCATCCAGCTTCGACATCGGCGGCAATTGGTGGAAGAACGATCTCCGAGATTACCAGTCTTGAAATCTCGGGTGCCATTGCATCGGCAATTACTTTTAGGATGCGAACACAATCAACATCTGGCCAGTCATGCAGGCATCGACGGATGTAGTATACTGGAGCTCCTAATCACCGTTAATCATAATACAGAGAAGGCACAGCTTCAACAAGGAAACGAGAGATTGACAATACCTTTTATGGGTTGAGGTGTGAAGAAATCATACTTCATGGTCGAAACTTCGGGGATTGTATGACCAATTGAATCGATCAATTCATCTCGTTCTTGAAGTACCACTTTTCCTGGAATTTCTTTCACGAACTCCATGATTTGCTTCGTCACGTGTCCACTGCCGCCACCTATATCGACAACTAGCACAGTCTCATCGCTGGACTCGACTTCTTTCAACTCATCTTTGAATGGAAATATTCCAACCGTCCAATTCGTGGCCACAGTCTGGGCGATCATGGCAAAATTCAGGTTTTGAAATCGCTCTGGAAACGCTCCGATATGCTCCCACATATTTTTCTGACCAGTTTGATGCGCGAAGCAATATGGATTGAGGAGGTGATCTTCTGGACTCTTGAAGCCATTCTCGCGGAAGAACTCGTACATTCGAGCGTTCGCGAGGTTGTATTCGTCAAACCTAATGATTTACGTTAGAATAAAGTTGTTATGATTTGTGAAACATTTTGGAAAAGTGTTGGATGAGCTATAGTGAAATCTTTTTCCTGACATCAACTTGAATATTCCCCTAAGCTCTGGTACCATATACACCATGGAGTATGGCGTATGGGCATATTCCTCTTCCCCCGTCTCTGCAAATGGTCCACCGGCCGTAAGGACTCGCATGAATCGAACTGGTACAAATTCAGTCCCCAAGCATATTGAAGGTGGAAGGCAAACGCTTACCCAGCAGTTCTTTCTCCACGCCGAGTTTCTCCGCCAATGTTGTAGCGCTAGATGATGACCCATCGGTGGGTAAAGCATCAAATACACCCATTTCCAAAACTGCTCTCAAAGTTCCTGAATGTACTGACTATTCACATGTGACGAATCTTAAGTCAGCTTGCATATTTCCCCTGCTCTATCCACATATGTCATCACTCCATAGCAGCGCTCATCGTGATTGATACTTCTTATGAATGCCAGGCCTGTATTGCCAAAACTAGTAGACTTACGTTTTCAAAATTGGAAAATACCATATCTACTGGACCCCTCACTTTCTTTACCAGCCTATCCGTTTCCATGAAAAGCTCTACATGCTTTTGGCTGATCTCTCCTTTGGATTGGATGTCTTTTTTGGCCAGATTTTGAGTGGCCACTGATTCATAGGCATCAATTGCTTCGCTGACTCTACTCAACTGCTCCCTCATACTTGCAATCTCCTGCGCCAATGATTCTGGGGACTTCTCCATGATAACGAGGATTGGATAGCTTGATTTGCTGAGTGCTCCGTGCAAGTGATCTATGTAAGTCTTATCGGAGATTTGAGTTGCATGAATTCAGCGGTACGTACGGTAATCAGTGAGCAAAGGTTATGGATTGGATAATGTTTCGAATCGTATGGTGAGACAAATGGCCAGGTGCAGGATGCAAGATGCAGATGCAAGATGCAAGATGCAGATGCAAGATGCAAGATGCAGATGCAAGATGCAAGATGCAGATGCAAGATGCAAGATACAAAGACTTGCGACGTGAAGAGTATGTAGGATAAATAGTGAATGTAATTGTATGGTGTCACGAGCAGCTCAGAAGAGCGGACAGTGAATGCTTAGGAAATCCACCCACCCATCCAACACCAACACCAACACCAACAACACGCACACATACATACACACCCATGGCTATTCCGGCATCAAAACGTGGCAATACCTAGGAATGCACACTCGTACATATCACATCTTCATGAATGCAGGCGAGTGGGGTTTTGACACTCAAACTAATGCTAATGCTCAAAGTAGATGTGATCCGACAACACCGACCACACATAGCTCAGAAAGCGAATTATAGATCCACTTATAGTAGATGAGGGACGGGAAGTAATTCTCACAAGGATGAGGAGGAGGAGGAGGAGGAGGAGGAGAGTCTTGTGGTTTCTCCAATATGGCTTCCATTTCATGGCTCGCATGGTGGCTTCAAGATACGGGGAGGCAGACGGGAGCATGATGACTAGAGACCAAAGGAGAAATGCAATTGGCCATTCAGATGATCATTGAGGGGACTCATTTCACGCTCAATTGACAATTGAGATGTTATATGATTTGTGTCATATTTTATGGTAAAACCATCATATTCTTTCACGCATTGGCATTATCGCTTGATTATATACGTACATAGTACGATCATATACTCACACACCGCCGTTCCTAACAAGAAGACTGTGTGCCACTTATCACAATGATTATATACACCATACCGTGAGTGGGTGCAGGAGCAAGAAAGAAGATTACTGTCTGGCTCCCAAGTCCTGAGCCGACCTAGGTAGGTAGATACTCTGCACTTCGCTTCACATATGGATATATAGATATAGATACGCAGACGTGCAGATACAGACATGTCGATATACACACATATATATTCTCTAGCCAGGGAGTTGGATCCCACCATGCAATGGAACCCTACATCTACACATCCCTTGGTTGAAGATCTGATATGAACACATGAGCACATGGGCCTTTGATCCTTTGGACCTATCACATACAAGAATTGAAGGCATACTGAGATTTTGCTGTGCGAGATAAACGATAAACCCAAGGAGCAAAAACGAAGAAAAAATTAGTAAAAACTCGGAATTATCTGCAACTCCTTTATGTATCCATTTCTAATCCACCTCTGTTCCTGCGAGGTATTTACACTCATCCTCTCCTACTCATCCGTTCAATCCGTGCCTAGGTGAGCTTAGTAGTCAAGCGAAAATATATCAATCGATATAAATCGATAACTTCATATATTCCTTATATATTATTTATTATATTTGTCTTCTACGGATCTGCATCCATTTGCCATCAACCACCAGTGAACCTGCTCGTATGAAAGGCGGCCCGTGACGCAGCGGTTGGACTAGATCATCATCAGCACACATAAGGTTTACCGGCAATCAAACCATCTTGTTGTGTCGATTATCAACTGTCAATCATCATAATATTGCAAGGAGTGTACAAGGAAAAAACATCTACACCAAAGAAAAGATGTCACAACCAACGGGAAAAGATACACCACAAACGACATCAGCTACTTCAGATCCATCACAACCAAACATTCCACAAGCTACAACTTCTTCCACCTCGGTCCCGCCACAATCAAGAGAGCCAACATCTCCCCATCAATCCACCGCTACCGCCACTACCACGACTGGAAATCATGGTTATACACAAACCGAAACCGTGAATCAAAGTATTGCCCACCAAAGCGATGGAGATCAGGATGATCATGTTGAAGTTGTAAGTCAAGGGAGCTTCCTCATCGTCGTAATGATAATGATAATGATATTGATAATCAATCCCAATATCATGTGAACCATCTACCACCTCACTTCACTCCACAAATACTAAGAACGCCACAACTTTAGGATACCCATAGCGATGCTGATTCCAGTTGGGACGACGACGATGCATCAACGGCGTCTACATCCATCACTTCATCCATGTTAAACTATACCTACGAAAATGGTCGTCGTTATCATGCCTATCAGTCCGGTTCTTACCTCCTTCCTAATGATGAAGCTGAACAGCAACGACTCGATCTCAAACATCACGTGTTCAAGCTCATTCTGGGTGGAAAACTATTCTGCGCACCCATAGATCCTAATCCTCAAAGAATTCTCGATGTCGGAACCGGAACTGGTCTGTGGGCAATTGAATGTGCTGATGAATTTGCCTCCGCTGAAGTCACCGGAACCGATTTGAGTCCAATCCAACCGGGTTGGGTACCACCAAATTGTAAATTCATGATAGATGATGCCGAGAATGAGTGGTTGTTTTCTAACAATCGGCAATTCGATTTGATACACTGGAGAGTTCTTGCCTCTAGTATATCAGATTGGCCAAAATTCTTCAGCCAGGCCTATACGCATGTTCGACCCGGAGGATGGGTTGAAGCACAAGAGCACGAGGTACATATCGAGAGTGACGACGGTACTGATCTCAATGCTGGAGACCTGCAAAGATTTTTCGGGTTGATTGACGAAGCAAGTGTTAAAAATGGAAAGATGATGGATGAAGTTGCTGGAAATCAAAAGCAGTGGATGATTGATGCTGAGTTCGTCGATGTTCATGATCAAGTCTACAAGGTACCCATTGGTCGCTGGCCCAAAGACAAAAGACTCAAGGAGATTGGTATGTATTATCAAGCTCAATGTTTGGATGCCGTCGAGCCAATCAGTATGGCGTTGTTTACGAGGGTATTGGGGTATAGCTTTGAGGAGGCACAGGTGATGATGGTGGGACCAAGAAACGATATGAAGAATCCCTTGAATCATGTTTACATGAAATTTCATTTCGTTTATGGAAGGAAGCCGGAGGTATAATGGCGGAGCTGCGGGAATAGTGCTGTGAAAAGTAGAAGATTGCAAATATGGGGTTGTTTTGATCATTGGTTTTTTTGAGCGAAGCGTAGCACCTTATTATTCAGGTGAAGTTCGAGATTGTTTGATCATCACTTATATGGAGGGTTTGAGTATGGGGAGCCAAATGATGCGTTGTCTTATCAATCATGGTGTCTTATTCAAAAAGAGGAAAACGGCTCGAAAACTTATATATAGATGTGCAAACGCTCGATTATTTAACTCCTGCAGTTGCGCTTATGAATAAAAATATTTAATTGTAAACTCTTAGATTCATATAAAAATTACAAAAATATGGGTTCTCTTTCCTAGCTACCTAAGAATCTTCATCCACCCTCTCAAAACACCTCTTCAAATCATCCACCGGACTAAAGCGATCCCTCTTCCTAATGACTCCCTTCCGAATACTCGGTTCCGATCTCCACGCTACCGAATCAAGCAGATACACCCTGATCAAATCCGAATCCTTCGTATTTTTCCACACGTATGAGATAGATTCGAGTGATGTCTCGAGATGATCATGATTATGATCACGTCCTTCACTTCGATCTTTGATGTGCCTACGAAGCTCGTCGTACTTGGCGATACAGTGGTTCTTGAGAGCAGGTATTTGAACCATATCTGCGAAGACGTAGAGTTCTAGCATTTTTGTCATGGATATATGGATTTTACTATTTACCTTCTTGTCGATTTTCGCAGCGAGATTGTCGAGGAACTCTTTTCCAATATCATCTTCTAAAAGGGTCTCGGCCTCGCCTTTCCATGTTTCGTTCTCGAGAGCATTCATAAGCGCCTGAATTTTTCTCGTCACTTCTTCGTTACTTTTCAGTGGGTTTTCAAAGTAATCATTCTTCACATTCCTTTCGTCGGGATCCTCGATTCCCGAAGTACTTTCCGCCACTACTTTTCGCTCCGCTTCTGTCTCCCATTCCTCTATCTCCAAGCTGGCGCTACTAAGTTCCCGAGTATACAACCACCCCACGAATAAGTCAAATATTTCCGTATTCGTTTCGAGGAGTTTGATGATCCCCATCTCTGTCTCCCGAAATCCAGATGTGAAAGCGGCGCGGAAAAAGGGGGAAGTGTAACATATTAGATCTTTATGGACTGCGAATTCTTGGGATGAGGAGCCTACGTGGATGTAGACTATGGAACTTCCTAGCCATCTGGGGTTTTGATTAGTGAGACTTTGTGTATGAGAGAGATGAGAAAAGATTTTGCAGGATGTTTCGCTTACCTTGTTACTTTGCGGAGATCCTGGGTTGTTTTCATTTTGTCTGTCGGCCAATTGCTGACGATTTTTGTTTGCTCGTTGAGCTCCTTTGGTTTTTAATTCAACTTGGAGAAGATTTCACGAGAGCGTACTTACGATTGGTAGTCTTGATATAGAGGATTTGTTTCCTACGGCATATGTTACGGTCCTGGTTCTCTACTCTGGTGGACCACTTGAATAAATGAATTTATATTACGGGCTACCATGTACTGGCAGTAGTATATTACTTTCAAATCATTTCGTAGCCGAATAAAATTAAGAGATTTTCTGTCAAGCATGATCAAAGTTAAATGTTGAGAGATTTCTTAGTTCAACAAAAATTCATATATTGGAAATCTGACGCCCGACATCATAAAATATCAAGGTTTCTTCACAAAATTTTATGATGCACAGAAACTTAAACCTTGATTTAATCTACTGTACATACTAGGCTTTTCTGCATGATTTTGTTCCATTGGCATAGATGTTCTCAATGAAGAGTAAGCAATTGAGGGTCAAACCGTAGCCGTGTTAGACAGAATCAGTTTTATCCACGAACAGAACTTTCAATACTGCCTATAAAGAGATAGATGCAATAGGCAAGAAAGGTCGCAAAGTCAGTATAGCCTTTTCGCAACGTGTTTAGCAGAAGATCCCTCATTTACCATACGTACCAAAACAAATTTGCAGGTTTTGTGTCTCATTTCACATCATGACAAGCTTCTCTCGTGTAGCTACTTTTACATTCAATTTCTTCCTATGCTTGGTGGAAGATAATATCCAATATGATGAGATACCGCAACTAGAGGTTCCAATATATTCTATGCTATAAGTCTAATAGTCCGATGACTCAATTCTAGACGTGATGACTTCTCATTGTTGAAGTCCACGACTAGAGTACGGCAATTTTTGAAATGACCTGATCACTCAAAACGTGGAGGCAATTAAAATTTCCCAGCAGTCTAAGAAACTTCTTTTTCCTACTTTCAGCATCCAATAAAGTAATCCTGTACGTTCTTCGATAATTTGGTACATTGTATTGCGGACAACTAGATGAGCGACTTGACGACAGGTTATCGACTCCACTGGAACGCCTTCTGTGAGGATTCTAGAAAAGTTACATCTGCATTATTTAGAGTTGAAAAATATCACAATTAACTCCGTATTAAAAGGTAGAGATGTCATTTCGGCGAAAACTTTTGTTACTGATGGACGGAACAGTAACGTTGGGAGTTTCTTGTTTATAATTTCTGGAGGCGTTGGTGAGCAATTTATCGATAGCTTTGATTTTCAAACCGTTTGTTGGAGATTGTGAAAGGGAAGCCAGACTCGTTTTATTTCCAATAAAATAAACTAGTTCAAACTTAGGTAAAGAAAGTACTTTGGTTTTGATGTGCCTTGGAAAAGTCACTTCTAATTGTGGTATGTCTGTTTGGTTGTTTAGTTGTTTTTACCCCTCGAATTAACCGAGAATGACAAAGAGAATGTTGAAAATGTTGAAAATGTTGAGACTCTTCGAAACAGCTTTTTCACTTGTGGATTTGGCTTAATTGTATCTGTGACTACTTAAGTACATGATATTAATCTTAAAGCTCCTAATTGTCTCTAGATAAGAAGTCCATTGATTCTGTATTAAAGTGATGGCTTTATGGATTTCAATGTCACATAATCAAAATTTGATCAGTCACAAGGCAGCTTCAACTTTCACCTCGTTTCCTTAAAAGCCGTGAGATATGTAGTGCCTCTTTATAAGACTATCTCTTCTAAATCTCCGTCAAGGTACTCAACGAGAAAAGCCTTAGTGAATTCGCGTGCCGTTTGAAATTCAGTATTTAGTCTTCCAACTCCCACACCACAACTTCCTCCCAAAACAACGTACATTCCTCTTCATTTAAACTCCAATTTTGATTCAAAGACCTCGTTTCGTCCAAAGGTTCGGACGGTTTATGCTGTCTCGAACCTTGTACTTTTTTCAGAATTGATTGGGGAGAAGAACCGAATACCTCAAGCCTCTTTTCGCAACACATCAATACGAAATAACATCGGAATCTGGTCTCTCCAACTGGCTTCTGAACTTCAGAATCTCGAGTTTCTACACAACTACCACTAACCTTGATACTTTATCAAAAAGCCAACGAGGTTACTTCTCACGCTGCGTTCTTCTCTGCAGGTTTGCGAGCACCTTTTTACTATCGGCATCTCGAGTCACCGTGCCGGCTTTTCTCACCAATACAACACATCAGCACTCTCTGGCAAGTACTCAGTGACGACTTAGTCAACGCAGTAATGACGAGCTTTCTTGCACGAGAGCTTCAGGGTCAAAATGCGGCCCTGGCCTTTCAACGTATCCCTTCTACACGTCGCATTTGCACCTATGAGCATCGTAAGTAATCCCTCTCAACATCAAACACAAGCAACATTCATTTCTATTCTCAAGTTACTAACATGTCAATAGTCCATCCGTTATCTTCCGAGCTCTGCGGCGACCTCCTCACAGACGTAAAAGAGATGGTAAAAGAAGCTGAAAATCATCAACAATTCCAGGCTGAGCGTCTCGAAAATGTCCTCCGACAGACTCAGCAGGCAGTAGACTTAATGAGAAACCCTCGCATGAAACCTAGCGCCAGTTATAACTACACAGAAGACATTAGATTTCTTGAACAATTCGGCGTGCATTACAAGCAAGGTGTTGGTCTCAGCAATGATGCGCACCGCGACTACATCATCAATGTTTCTTTTGTCTTGAAACGAGCAATGCCAACACTCAATGATGAATACAAGAACATCTGTCCATGGTCTCTCATTCTCAAGGTCAATTTCACAGGTCTCTGTCCACATTTACCATTCTGCAAGCACAAGCAGAAGTATACCCCGTCTCAGGTTCCAGCGGATCATCCACGTCCTCCCGGAGGCATTACTGATGGTGATGTCATGGGCTTTTGTCAAGATGAGTATGTTGTTCAGCCTGGAAAGATGAAGCCTGAGGGATGCAAGCTCAAAGTTTACTGTGGACTTCAACACAAGGAAGACTGCACCCAAAAGGCAAATCGTGATGCGATCATACTCTACGCAGTAGCTTGTCTTCATAGGGATGGACTTTGGGAGTAGTGAGGGATACTGGGTGGAACAAGTGGGACTATCAGCTTCGTTTTTCTACTTTACTTTGTGTAATAGCGTCTTTTCGGTTGAAGGGCTTCCGTCTAGATATCTTGAATGGTTGAATGTTTAGTCTTTCTAAAATCAAATCATGAACTTCTTCTCATTATGCCAACTCTATTCTCGTTCAGCAACGTGATAAACTTGTGCAGTAGACATCAATGTATGTGAAATGAGCTAAATATTGAGAGCGTTCCTTTCAAGCCATTTAGGATAGCGATATCTCTTGTACCGCTGACAACGTTGCGTTTGAGATGATTCATCCCCGACTTTCCTCGAGCCTTAATCATCGTCATAATAAATCCAAAATAATCAAGGTCAAGTACAACGCGCTCAATGTTCTCATCATAGCTTGCTTTAAGAGTAGAAGATATACATGGTATCATTTCATTCCAACTCAACTCACGTACTGCTATGCTAATATGATCTAAATGCTATTTACATGTACATCTTTTCCGTCATAAAAATATCCATCAATTCATGAATATCCTATTTCAATCCTGTCGTCATCCCATAATATTTCTTCCAAAAAGGAGATTGTGTCCATAATTCTTGTGCAACTAGGAAAATCTCGAATTCGTGTTCGATCGACTGCTATTACCTGCTCCTCCACACCAACAGCTACCGTCTCCATCTTTCTCAACCTGTACCACAACATCCACACCTTTACTTAAAAGAAATGCTCTCGTTCTCGTCAAGACATCTTCAAGATCTGATCCTCTGGTAGCAACAACATGCATGACTCCCAATACTGTTTGGTTTTTATCGCCTAGCCAAAACTTTGGGACGGTGTAGGCTTGAACTCCACGTAGATCACTTACACCAGCCAATGTGTTCCGTAAATTGTATTCGGTATCATCAGGAACTGTCAAAAGTAGTTTCTTCGCACTGCTTTTGACAAGAGGAATAGAGGAAAGGAAAATAAGAATGGCGATGAGACAAGATGCGAGAGGATCCCAGCCTGACCATCCAACAAAGTGTATTAACACAGTAGAGACAATGACTGCAGCACTGCCCATTGTATCTGCGAGCACATGAAGAAAGATACCTCTCATATTTTCGTTGTCATGCGAATGGCCACCATGTGAATGTGAATGTGAATTGTCATCGTGGAGAATTGAGGGCTGTTTCTTATGATCGTGATCGCAAGATCCGGAGTGGGAGTGAGAGTCATGGGAATGAGAGTCGTGGGAGTGGGAATGAGAATGTCCATGCGAATGGCCATGATCATGTCCATGATCATGATCACCGTGGTCGTGTCCATGATGATGATGACCGAAGCAAGCCATGCCAACTAAGTTGACTGCCAATCCCAAAGAACTAACAACAAAAAGTTCCATCAACCGTTTTGTTTCTCGTCCTTCTGCCAATCGTTCAGTCGCTTCTATCATAATCTCGATGCTAATAAGTCTGCAGACTTTGTTAGCAAGTGCCGCACAATTGGGAAACATTTGCCTACATGAGAAATACTCCATTGCCAAACCCAGACAAACTCTCAATCTTTCCAAATCCGTATGGGAATCTTTGACTTGGTGGCCATTTACTCGCGACTGCAGCAAACAACCCCACTCCAAGTGCCAAACAGTCGAAAAACATGTGTATACTATCGCTCAAAAGGCCGAGGGAATCTGTAACGAATCCGTAAAACGCTTGAACGATCATAAAGGCAAAATTAAGACTGGCAGGGTTAGCATGGTCCTTCAATGACTTGGAAGAATACCAACGTCATAAAATAAAAGATCCTCCTCGAGTCCTTACTCGCCAATATTGCATGTAGAAGCGGCCATCTGGATGCGTATGGCAGTACCAAACTAGTGAATCGTGACTTCGTTTCGGTTGTACCATGCGAATGGTTGTGATGGTCATGATCATGATGGTGATGAGCGTCAACATGTACATCGTTCATCGGAGGTTCGTACGTCCCATATGCTCCTTTCTCGAAGTTGGCAGACATGGGAGTTGCTTCACTATATGGCGGTGATGGCAGATATGATGTTGAGTTATTATGGCTGTGGTTGTGCGCATGGCCATGCGAATGAGAGTGGGAGTGGCCATGATTGTGTTCATTTTCGTGTTCGTGTTCATGTTCATGCTCATGCTCATGCTCATGCTCATGGAGAGTTTCGGAATGATCGCGTGAATGGCTATGCAGACTTGAGATGGATTGGTTCAATGGTCTCGACCTACTTGCAGAGTACTGTGAGGATCGGCTTGAATGCGAATGTGAAGATGAATGGGAATGGGAATGTCCATGTCCGTGGTGACTATTGGTAATCGCTGAAGCTGGTAACGCATAAGATGAGGCCATAACTTCGTGAATTCTGGAATGGATCGAACGAGCTATGGCGCCCGTATATATTCAGCCCCTCTCCACATATGCTGTCGTTGTCCTTAGTATGACAGTATCTCACTGTACCTTCCTTGTTTTGATTTGCGCCGAGATAGGTCGGCTTCGGTAGATAGTAGGAGCTTTGACGACGAAAGTGGGTAAATAGAGTTGTCAAATGCAGCAAGAGATCCAATTTAATATATATCCTGAGTATCTCGATTGAATCTTTCGCCGATGTTCAATGAGAGTCTTGTTGTGGAGTGAGTGTAGACGTTGGCTTGAAGACAGAAACGAGAGAAATTGAAAGTTACAGCAGTACAAGAATCGATGCCAATCCAGGAAACTCTCTCGGAATTATGCTGATGATCCTGCCAACGGACCAGTAAGGACGTTCGATTCAACCCCAGATACTCATCATCCTCTTCTTGGAGTTTTCCCCCTGGATTAACAAATCTCTGGCTACCGGGAAGAGAAAAAGGCGTCCAAGGAGCAAGGTTCTAAGGTTACGGGGACGGAGCATGCAACTGCAACTGCAACTTCCACCACCACTTCGAATAGGTGTCATGGAACGAATTCTGTCAATGCCATCCAATCAATGAAGAGCAATCATGGTAAAATGCCGCTTTCCGTCGACGACATCCAATCAGTCACCTTGAATTAAATCCCACTTGCCTTTTTGAAAGATAATGACAGGAAAATGACTGGAAGCGGTATAAAGACAAGCATAATAGCCGATGCTAAGCTTGTTTGGGCCAATACTGCCCATTGTCACCGCCAGACACCGACTTTTTCTCAATGGATGATCTGGTTCTGGTGAAGTGAAGCGTGAAGCGTTGATGTGGAGTGAAGAAAAGGATAAGAATACATTCTGATACTTCCAAACTTTATATTTTACACTTCAAACTTCAAACTTCAAACTTCAAGCTTCAAGCTTCACTTCTAAATTTATCCATTTGCTTGTGACAGTCTTCACCCCCTTCTTTTCCTGATTGAGTTCGCATCAATTCTCAGACATGGAGGCATAACCTGGCCAATTCTTCTATTCATAGATACTTTCCAGCTGAGGAAAGGTTATTGTTGTCTGGAAGTATCCGAACTTCTTCTGATTCTCAAGAAACCGCGTCATGCTAGAGAGCCTTCTTACATTGGCTACAGTAATCTCTACCATATTCACAATTACCCTCTTATTAGTACCGAAACGATACATCAAACATTCGCCTCCAATGGCTACTCAAAATGGTGCAAATGCCGAGCCGAAGATCTCGGTTCAGGTCCTGGTCTTGGGAGATATTGGACGAAGTCCTCGAATGCAATATCATGCTATGAGTATAGCAAAACATGGCGGAAGAGTTGATCTTATTGGATATGAAGGTATTAAAGCTCACCTAGGAGCAAGCTTCTTCGATGTCCTGTGCTAACAGTTACATAGAGTCCGAACTCCCTTCTGGCTTAACAGATAATCCTCTAATTACAATCGTACCTTTACCGTTACCACCATCAAATTTACGAGATGGAACTTTACCATTTTTCTTCGCAGGCCCCTGCAAGGTTTTATGGCAGATTTGGACTTTATTTATGGTCTTATGTTATACTACAAAACCAGCAAGATGGCTTTTAGTACAGGTAAGGCGTCCGGCTCTCACACACAGACAGTGGTCTCCTAACACTTTCAGAACCCTCCTTCGATTCCCACCTTCTTCGTCGCATATCTCGTCTGTTTGATACGCAATACTCATTTAATAATTGATTGGCATAATTATGGGTGGACTATCCTAGCAGGAACAAGAGGCCCTAAACACATCTTCGTCCGACTATACAAATGGTATGAAGCTTTCCTCGGATCATGGGCACCAACAGCTTCATTCACAGTTTCGAAAGCCATGGAGCGCCAACTACGCGAAAGCCCCTACAAGATCAAATCACCAATCTTTACCCTTCACGATCGACCTGCTTCCATTTTTCAACCGATTACCGACGAGGAGAAGCGACGTGCTTTTCTTCAACGTTTGCCAGAAACTAAAGATCACGTCGACGCAATTATGAATGGAGATGTACGACTATTGGTTAGCAGTACATCATGGACTCCTGATGAAGATTTCAACCTTCTTTTGGATGCGCTCGTTAAATATGGACCATTTGCCGAATTTGATTGCCCACCTATTCTTGCTATCATCACTGGAAAGGGACCACAAAAACAGATGTATCTTGATCGAATTGCAGAACTCACTGAAAGCTATGACTTGGTCAATGTTACAATTAAGACTGCATGGCTTAGCATTGAAGACTACGCCTCGTTACTTGCATGCGCCGACCTTGGAGTTTGTTTACATAAAAGTAGTAGTGGTGTAGATTTACCCATGAAAGTGGTTGATATGTTTGGAGCAGGATTACCAGTAGTTGGATACGATCAATATTTCAGTTGGCCTGAATTGGTCAAGGAAGGTATTAACGGGTGGGGATTTACAACCGCGAAAGATTTGGCAGAGATTTTGGAGGAAGTCTTCAAGGATACAAGCGGAAAGGAATTAGCGAGATTAAAGAAGGGGGCTATTGAGGAGGGAAGAAAGAGATGGGATGAAGAATGGGATGGGGTTGCTGGGAGACTTTTAGGATTGATTGACTGATTGACTGATTGAAGGGAAAGGAATGGATCCTAGATGCATGTAGTTGTAAATAATGTACAGGATATAGTGTACCATAATTTCTGTAGATGTAATGTCAGTGGACAAAAGTGCTTAGGGACATCGGCAGCATGTCAGCGGCCAATTTACGATGCATATATTAAATTCATCAGCCCTATCATAATCACAGTATCCACACTTCATGTAGCTAATTTCGACCCCAGTCCCGCTATGAGAAACTTGCATGCAAAACGTTTCGTACACAGAGGAAAACGGAGAGAGGAAAGTGGTCTCGGTGATTCATGGGCTGTGTAAATGAAATGACGCTCCGCTGGTCCTCCGGACGCCACTGCCGTGGGGGCAGCCCAGGTGGGTAAGCTGGTGGCCGTTTTGCTTTTACATATTTGATTGCAGATCATTTGCTATGTATAGCAGTGAGGAAGAGACAAACTCTTGATCTGGCATAGCGGGTGAATGATTGAGCCGAATTCCGTATATCCCTTGGGTGTTGGATATTCGGGGAGAAAGATGACAATGTGGAAGGGGCATCGGCTTGATTGATGTTGTTTGATTCATGGTGTTGTCCCTTTGTAGCCGTCCATCTTCATTTATACTTGCTTGTTCACCAATAACTCTGAGAAACGAAGCATCATTTTCCATATTCTAGGGACAATCTGTGGGCCACAATGTGAATTACGTAATCACTCTTCCTGTTGTAATAGTGTGTGGATTTTAGGCTCCTGACTTCTAAGACGACTGCGCCACAATTTCACGAGCAATGACGCCGCACGCTTATTGATTACCGCCTTGTATGTTTCATTCATTAATACTATCTCACTCACTCACTCACTCACTCACTCGCTCTCTCTCTCTCTCTCTTCCTTTCCTATTTTCTTTCATCAACGTTGGATAGAAAATCCCTCCTAAATCATCTTTCTTTTCCTATCACAGCCCTTTTCAATACCACAATACCAAATATTGAAAACGCAAACGATCAAGAAGCTATATCAAATAAAGTCGGCATTATGGGAATGCTTTCAAGAGAAATGCTCCCAAGTATGGGGCTGGCGAAAAGAGGTCTTGATGCTTTCCGGGGCACAGAGACACCCACTGAAGAATTTCAAATGCCCGTCTGGGGCGTTATGATGATCGCAAGTACTGTTGTGGTTTTTATGATCATGGACTTTATGGTATGTTGCCAAAATAAGAACTAAAGCTACCTTCTTCATGTTATCCTTGGGTTTATGAGTCCAACATCTAACCATCAGAATAGGTTGAATATACCTTCACCAGACTCATCCCCACCCTTCTTATGGTCGAATTTCCTCAGGCAATCTTATTCGAACCTCTCACATCTGAAGATCCCGATGCGAAACTCGACCACAAAGGAGATGCTGAGCCGGAACTCTTACTTGTAAAGCAGAAACCCATTACCTCGAGCTTCAAATCAACAATCAAGCACCTTCGCGCCCGCGCCGGAAAGCAAAGTCATTTACGTGGTGTTGGAATGCACTTCGTCAAAACCTTTGTCTTGGGTCTACAAATGAACTTCTTCTCTATTTTCCTCCCCAGCATCCTCGCTTATCCTCTTGCGAATATCCTTTGCGCACCTTTCAGTTTGGCATGGACACACATTGTTATCTCAGACCCAAGCCCACTTCCATGGTTCAAGAGAATGCCAGATGTTGCAACCATTAAGAAGGTTATTCCGGCAACAGTCGTCTTTGCTCTCGCCAAGCAAGCCGCCATCTTCCTTCCGGGTTACCTTGCTTTCTCAATCGGTCTCTTTGAATCCTTCGAGAGCGAACCTTCAAAGATGACCCCACAACAAGTCTCAGCTATGGGCATCCAAACAGCTTCCGTCATCATTCTAGCCGGTGCCCTTGCTTTCCTTGTTCTCATCCCAGCAAGTGTCAGCCTTGTTCGTGTTCAAGCGTCTCTCCTTTCCGAAGATCATGAATCTATCGTACCATTCGATCGTACTTTTGGTGGACGTGTTTCTGAAGATGGTGTCTTGGGCACTCTTGATGCATGGAAAAGTTTTGACTGCAGCTCGCGTGTTAGACTTCTGAAGGCGTATGTAAAGGCTGCTGCTGTGGAAATTGCCGTCGCAACTTTCTTCACCGTCGTTCTATGCGCAGAAGTTTTCATGGTCCTTGGTGCCGATCACAAGAAGGTTATCATTGGAACAGGCAGCAATGGAGCACCTATTCAATTCGAGATGTAAGAGATAGATACTCTTCACATGAACAACTTTAACCGATCTCAACTCTGTATTCTCTGGTGGGAAGTGATACTTTCAATGAGATGTTGATCCCAAATTTTCATTATTCATGGGGAGTAACGGAAAGAGGTTGGATAGGGGGTGAACTTTCGTGCTACGGTTGCTTCCCCATACACTACATTACTTCACACATATTTATGACTTGTTAGCGAATGAAATTGATACTCACTTGTGCTAATACAATGCATGTTCTTGATCCCAACTGTGACTTTTGACTCTGTAACTTGATGTATCCGCAATGTAGTTTGAAAAAGTAGAGAACGTCACTCTTACTTCATAATTTGACCTATATGATGACTAGATATTCCATTGTTGGCTCAGATTACAAACGCCTCCGCTCTATCTCCATGTCTTCTATATTGGACGTGTACTCGATTACATACTTATCGACATACCAGCTTGGCAGTCTCGCCCGCTTCTACTTTTATTTCATCTACATCTTTTGCAGTCTGTCAATAAATTTCCACTGTATCATAGCCTACCTATCCTACCTCTTTCATCCTCTCTACTCTACTCTCTGCCCTCGCAGAAAACGCTCGAGCCCCAGATCATCTATGTGTCTACCTATGTAATATCCACCTTACCAGGGATTTCTCAGAAGTCTTTGTCCCCATTGGCCCGTCCTTGGCTACATTCCAATCCAATTAAGAACCCCATATTTTTATTTTACCCAGCCGATGCCCGAGGTAAATCCTGCCTTGCTCTGCTTATTCCCCGCGTGGGGATAGATGGAATGGGATGATTATCATTATTATTATTGTATCAAGGTGAATCGTGATGGAATTGGATTGGATTACATGCATGTGATTGGAACTAGGAACTGGCGGCTTCGTTGTGTCGTGGAAATGTGGGTGCGGGTTGGGGGTTTTGGATTTGGACTTGGATTTACATCTACATTTACGGAGTCATAAGATTATCTTCATACGATTTCTTTTGATTTTTCAATCTTGCGTTTTTTATCTCATTTCTCACATCTAGATACTTCGCGTCTTGCACATGTTGAAATGTTCTTTTGATCTCATTACCTTGGATATCTACCTATATCGTATACGCAACAGCATAGTTTCTCTGACCCGGACCCCGCAATCATTGGGACAAAATCATCTTGTATCAACTTTCCGAAATCGCAATGTCGTTATCACCACATAGGCAAATACCCATTATCGTCGGAGT
Organism: Botrytis pseudocinerea; assembly: GCA_019395245.1. NCBI lineage: Eukaryota > Fungi > Ascomycota > Leotiomycetes > Helotiales > Sclerotiniaceae > Botrytis > Botrytis pseudocinerea. The sequence goes on from JAHXJK010000082.1 coordinate 38,258, forward strand.
AGGCGATATGATAAATCGATCCCTGGAAGTCGAAGATGCGATTGAACCATTGGGACTCATGGTGCAATCTCTCTTGAAATCATTTTTGGATACCGGGATCTCTGATGATGGAGAGAAATTGGCGCTGTTGAAAAAAAGTGTGGATGATGTGCGAGTGGTGCGGAATTGGACTTGGCCGTATGCGGATGTGTGCCAGAGGGTATTGGATGGGATTCTGGGTGAGGAAAATAGAGGGGGTGGGAATGTGGGAAAGGTAGTGTATAAAGAGGAATCGGAACACGGAGGCAATTCGCCGGTGAAGATGTTGGATGAAGCGTGTCAGAGGGTGGGAAGGGGGGAGTCGAAGGTGGCGGTTGTGGTGGGGGGAGAGGCGTTGGGAAGTTGTGAGTTTTTTTTATGGTTTTATCTTGTGTTTCGGGTTCTTTTTGCATCGGTGATGGGGATAGGGTGGATTCGAGGTAAGCATGGGTATTAGTGTGATTGTTTGAAGAAGTGGAAGAGCAGGATTGAGGCACGGGGGGAAGGAACTGAGCAGGAAGCGAGGTCGAGATAAAGGGGGAAGAGGAGAGATGTTGCGCAAAACACTACAACAAGGCATATCATGGGAACCAAATTGATCTTTCAATTGAAATAATGAGGAGAAGCCATCAAGCGGTGGTATAGCTTGTTCTTGGAGAGCAAATAGGATTATATGAGAGGAGATGAAATAATTCATAGCTGGGACAAAACTCGAACCACGAGAGCACCCAAGTTCGAAGAGAGAATTCATCATCGGAAACTTACTAATGATTCTCACGAATGTAGTGATTTCATCGGCATCAAAAACTGGTACATACCCCTCGCACTGGACACCACCAGCTAGCGACCCAAGAAAGATTTTGGCTTTGCAGGAGGGCGTCGAGAGTATGTATTATCTTCCCTTATTTTTCGAACTGGGTATTATACGATATTGTCACTAGGGCCTCTTTATTGAGTTCCCGCCTTGGAGGTGAGGGGGTTAGAAAAAGATATTAGTCGAGATACAGGAGCATTGATGTGGGCTCAATGGGAAGTCTAACGACTTTTAATTTTGTAGAATCTTGATTCTGATAAGTATGCAAAAGACTTCGAGGAGATGATTGTACAGAATGTTGGAGTGAACTTGGGGAACATTTGGTATAACTTCGCACACAAACAACAACCCCTATTAATACCAAGTGGTACAAATCACCGCTCTAAAGCCCCAATCCCACTTCGTTCAACTACTTGCTAAAAATGCACATTTTAAACTAATACCCCGCTCTTAGCACTAGGAACAATCCATCAAATCGGGCTCCCAATACACGTTTACCCGCTGTACGAAAATGCGTTTCGAGCCCATCGTCACCAATCCCAATTAGATAATAGTGCTGAATCTACAAAATTGTACGCACAATTTGCTGCTGTGGCAGCTGAGAATGAATTTGCTTGGAATAGGGAGTCTGCGGGAAAATTAAGTGAGGAGAGTATTGGAAAGGTAGGAAGGGGAAATAGAATGATCTGCTGGCCTTGTGAGTAAACCTTTTGGTAGTTGAAGAAATGGAGGGGAGATGGGATGAACAAATTTGTTAACAAATATCCCAGATCCCCTTCTAATGAATGCATTCAACAACGTCAACATGGCCGCAAGTTGCATCATTACTTCTGTTTCTTTTGCTACCGAGCTGGGTATTCCAGAAGATAAATGGATATATCCATTAGGTGGTGCTGGGATGCGCGAGAAAGATAATTGTATGCTACCTACCCCTATTTTCTTGCGGCGACTGGAGATATGAAAGTAAATAAGACAAAATGCTAATAGAAATAGTTTGGGAAAGACCCAATTTTTATTCTAGCAAGGCTTTAGAAACATCACTTGATTCGGCACTGGATGTTTCGGGCTTAGAGACAAAGGATATAGATATCTTTGATTTCTATTCGTAGGTGCACCTTCACAAGATTGAGGGGGGTTTGCAATTAGTTAAGCCGAACATGGACCATGCATCTGACAAAAAGTACAGATGTTTTCCAATAGTCCCGAAGTTGGCAGCTCATCACTTGAAGATTCCTTTTTTGGATCCTCCAAGACCGATTACTTTGTTGGGAGGCCTGACATCATTTGGCGGCGCCGGGAATAATTATAGTCTACATGTATGGATCTCCAAGTCCCAGGGGTCTCCTGAACAGAAGACGATTTTGTTGCACACAAAACCGTGTTGTCTAGCTTTGTGGGTCCTTCACACCATTCAGTATGAACTAACAAACTGCAGGCAATTACAGAAATGACGCGACAACTTCGTAGCAAAAATGGTCAAGTCTCTGATCACAAGAATGCTGGAGTCTTGAACGGTCTCATTTTAGCAAATGGAGGAGTATTGACATATCAACACGTTGTATGTCTATCCACCAAACCAAGAAGTGATGGAAAGGAATATCAGAATGGAAATCCTTGCGCAAGTATTGTACCGAGTGTTACAACTAATGATAAAAACGGCTTGGAGATTGTCGGTTCGGAAGGAGTCAAGAACGGAGTATGGGAAGGGATAATAGAGGTGAGAATCACTATTGCCTCCAAACAAATCTATTTCTACACTAGTGGATATGGAAGGAAGCTCGAATAATCTCGAATAAGCAGAAGATGTTTGCCGTGTATCTAACAATTTCGCAGACATATACGGTACAATTCTCGAGGAAAAATGAGCCCCAAACTGGATTTGTAGTAGGGAGATTGAAGCAGACAGGAAAGAGATTTTTAGCAAATGTTGCAGATAGCAAGACATTGAGAAATTTGGTTAAGGAAAGTGAAGAGGAGATCATTGGGAAAGGGGGCTGGATATGGAAAGAGGAGGACGGAAAGAGAAATTTGTTTGGGTTTGAGAGGGGGGCTAATCTGTGACTGAAGAAAGTCAGAAGATAAACTGCTGTTGAAGACAAATGAAGGGAAAACTTGTTTTGATTCAATGGAGATATTATATTGTGATGGTGATGTAAATTTGTTGAACAATACGGGAAGATGAGTCCTGGGGATTCATAAATTGAGATACGGGTGTGAGAGTGGTTGGTCATTTCAAAAAAGATAGGCGTCCGTTTCTCAAAGTGGAAGCAATACGGCAACTAAAGAAGAAGAACCCTGAATAGTCGGAATATTGCTAGAAAGACTTCAGTGATAGATATCCGTATACTCCGCAATAAAGAGAATCTCGATGATATCCGCGGATATTGCATCATGTGCCAAGCACTGATTGAGAATGAGGATACAGAAGTCACTGGCGTCGTATTTCCTTGAAGCTATCGTGAAGTCATCTGAACTCAGAGACCCGAATGAGGCGTCAAATTAGCTTTGTACTCATATATAAAGGAGGATACTTGGCTATGCCCTTTGCCGATTACCGGGAAACCATGTTTAAGAGGATTTGATAAGGCTGTTGTGAAATAATTTGGACTTGGATCCGAACCTGTCAAACTAGTTTTGTGTTCAGATAGCAAGGGAAATTACTGAGCTGTCTTGTTTTATGTAGCCCTTTTTGACGGGGATCTCGATGCATATTCGAAGATATGGTATCATGCACCCTTGACGCTCATATAATATACCAGAATCACCCATATGAACTTTCCTCTGAAGCCAATTTGAAGTCATTTAGATTTGGACCCGAATCTGTCAAATCAGTTTTGTACTCTCAAGTATGGATCAGGGCTCCTGGATTGTGCTCTTCAATGCAGTGTCAAGCTCCTGTGTCCAAGGAGGATCTCGATGAAAGATATCTACATATCTCATAACCTTGCCGGTCGCCATCCACTGGAAGATAGTGACAAATGCCTTGCATTGGCTTTCCCTTGAAGCTATCGTGAAATCATTCCGTCTCGGATCAGATGCCTTTGTCAAACCAGTTTGGTGTTCAGATTAAGACAGATAACGCGAAGCTGTACTCCTCCTCAACGATATTCGGCACTCGGTACCCTATCCACGGATATCATCTAGATTTGAATCACATATAGATATTGAAATCGGCGAAGTAATGAGGGGACACCTCTTGGATACATGACCTCTAAAGCCCTTGAATATTCAGAGAGCTGATAGAAGATAAGCGTGTAAACAGTCTTTTGATGTCGTATTTCATCGTGACACTAGTACGAGAATGACAGAAAGTAGTTGCTTTGGTATCACCACACACTATATATATATATGTGTGTGTGTGTATACATGTCTGATACACCAGATATTTTGACAAAATCCCGAGATATTCATCCGTATAACCTTGGGAGAATTATTCCGATACTTGAACCCCTGATCTTTATCTGCATATATCGATCATGTCACCACATCACCATGTCACTGCCATATTACCAGCATTTTATCGTCGTCCGTAGAAATACGACATAATCTGATCTCGATGATGCTATTGGTATATGGTATGACCCTATCGCATTGAAGCATTGGCATGCAAATGAATGGATGAATGCTTCTGTGATTGATGATTCGTTGGACTTCTGTCTCCTTGTTCCTGAATTTGGTAGAAAGCTTAGTAGAAAGTCTGATGGAAAGTCGAATGGTAGTTGGTAGCTGGAAAGTGTTTGTTTTTTTGTGAATGAAAGGAATGAATTGAAGCCAAAGTGTATCTCGTCGTCGACCGAGCGTTTCCAGTAGCAAACACTAGCAATTGAGTATATCTTCAATTTGAACAAGATATAACGTTGCAGTAAGGTTGTGTATGAAATCACCCCACCTTCCGAAAACACTCACTCGCACTTGCACTTGCACTGATACTGACACTCATCCTCACACTTCACTGCACTTCACTTCACTTCGCACTCACACCTCACTTCCCCTTCACCTAAATTAAAGAGGCACGGACTGACCCCGCTGCATACATCCGCCGATACGCCAATCCCTTCCCTTCCCTTCCCTTCCCTTCCCTCGTCACCTCACGATTAAGTATCGAATCCTCATTCACTTGTACTCCACTACTCTGTATTTCAAACATCTACCAACTCACAGTACAATCCATTCCATCTAACAACATCGAGTATCCTCCGCACCACTCTGTCATATCAGAAACATTCGATACAACCCAGCGATATATATCTTTCGTGGACCCCACTGGCTACGGTAGGTACCATCTGAATAGCTCCTACTTCCGACTTCTTGGAGCTGTATCCTCACAAGGTACGTAGTTGTGAATCCATGGTTCTTGAATCGAGTGTCCATGTGCGACGACTTCCTGTTGGGTTTCAATGATTCTAATTCACTCATAGATAGTATTTGAGCATATATATACTCGTCACTTTTCCACCATCTGCGACTTTCAATACATCCACAGTCTCCTCATCTACAATCTCTTGCACCTCTCAAATCAAATCTATAGCTCGAGAACCCTCGGCACATCCGATACAGCGAAGAGATGGGAAGCGCAGCAGCAAATCTGCTTGGCAGACAATTGAAAGAAATCCAAAAGGCAAAAGATTTACCAGGCATAAGTTGCGGGCTTGTGAAGGATAATATTTTTGAATGGGATGTTATGCTCATGTTGAGCGACGAGTGCAAATACTATGGCGGTATGCTCTATTGCCCACCTTCCTCGGAGTCTTTCGCAGCTCATGCTAACAATGATTTCTAGGAGGCAACTGGCGCTGTCTTCTCTCTTTTCCCGAAAACTATCCACACGCACCTCCGACGCTTACCTTTTGCGATCCAATTCCCTTCCATCCAAACATCTACGCGGATACAGGTGTTCTCTGTATATCCATTTTGCATCCATCGGGAACAGATGACTTTGGATACGAGGACGCAAGCGAACGATGGACTCCAATTCAAACACCAGAAACTATTTTATTAAGCGTGGTCAGTCTCATGAACGATCCAAATGATAGTAGTCCAGCAAATGTGGACGCGGCAAAGATGTGGAGGGAAGCACAAGCAAACCCCAAGGGCAAAGAGATGAGAGAGTGGAAGTCAAGATGTAGGGCACTAGTCAGACAGAGCTTGGGGGATTAATGCGGAATGTTTTCTTCCTCTTTGAGGGGATGGTTGGTTATGACTTGAAGTAGAAATGCTGTTGGGGAAGTGACCTCTGAAAGTTTAGGGGGAAGTAAATTGTTTATTTAGGAGTTTCATCTGCGATTGTAGTACAGCGTGGGGGTTGACGTTGATTGTGGAGTTGCAAGCCCTATACCTTTCGTGAGAACACGGCATAGCGCAATGGGACAAAGAGCGTATTAATATCCAAATATTTTTGAAAAGTTCGGAAATCTATACCTGTGACTTATCGCTGGTACTGGAAATGGGAACAAATCAGTCTATCACAATCCTTCAAGTCAGGGTTATCGATTGGTGTGCAGCTTACTTGGTTTTTTATGACTGTACACATGGCACCGGGTGTTGATAGCCTGGTAATTTTCGATTCTATGGACTCGAATTCAATCAAGAAGAATTGCTACCAAAGAAGCCCCCATCCTTTCAGTCTCTGAATCTTCATTCTCAAAATTCTACACTTTTAAGCCTACACAACTGCCCAGGCCCTCGATGAGAAGAATATCTTGGGAGGAGCAATTCGTAGTGGTGCCGGTGTCAACGGTGCTGAAGAATGAAAGAGTAGCAGCCATTTTAGTCGTCATGAGAACTCCGTGTAACGAGGAGTCAATCTTGACGTCTATTGTAGCCAAAGTGAATCCAGAAAGAGAGCAAGAAATGCAAATGCAAGAATTTGGAAAGCAGCTTGGACGCCTAAAGAATATACATTACGGTTGTCCGTAGACGTCGACGCGTCAGCCCAGAGTTAAAGCCATACAGGACCGATGGTCGACGAAACTGCCCAGCCGCGTTAAAATACTGTGAATAGACATATTTCCCAAGTTCTAATGTGTGAGAATAAGTACTTGTACATAAAAAGATCATCCAAATGTCTCGTCAAATATTCAGTTGTCTCTTGCGGAACTGTCTCCTCTTCAAGCGAGAATCCTATGGTTGTCTCATTTACCATTGGCCCGCTCTCATTTTATCATGGTCTATTGGTTTAGCGCAAATAGTCAATAAGGAAATATAAGCCGAAGAGGAAGATCAGCATAATGGGTTCCAAGGAGAACATTAGTTCATATTAAGGTGTTCGTCTTCATTGTTGCGCCTATAATGACAACTACGATTAACGTTCACTCGGGTGTATTTCCACAACTTCGTAAATTTAAGAATTCACTAATCTCGCCCAATTCCATATCAGTTCTCATAGTTCACGCAGTCGTTTTGCTACCCTCCAATGAGAAAGTGCCCTAATAATGAGACGGGTTGTCATTACCATTCACACTCAGCAGGGTTTCTATCTTCAGATCGACTCCAAGTTCCATCGGTGACTTTCAGTTTTCTGGAATTCTGGGAACCAGAGAGATCCGATCACATCACATAGAGTGTCAAATTGCCTACAAAATGATCTAATCACCCTAGCTTTAAGTAGTTGTGTCTTGGCGTTGAATATCTCGACAGAGTAGGTAATATACTACTGATATGATGCACTCGAGATGGGCGCGATAGTTGAGCTAATGCTGTCATTCTATCAGACTAAGAAAAAGCTTAATTTGGGGCTACATGAACGAACTTATCAAACTTACAAATACTTTGATAGTTAGTTACCTTTTGATGCTTGTCACTGCAAACTATGTACTTTTGGAAGGAACGATATTTTATACATCTGTGTATATAATATAAAAACATCCATGAAATTTGCTTTATCAAAACATACAATCTCAATCATCGCATACCATCTCAATCCCTAGCCACCATTTTGACCATTCGAACTTCGAAGAATTCATACAATATCTTCTTTTCCCATCACGATGTCTTCACAACCACGTTCCCGTCTCCTCAAATTACCCACCGAAGCACGCGATCGAATCTTCAAGTACGTTTTCCTCGAGCACCCAGAATGGAGCATCAAAGTTTGCACCAGCAATCTCGGATTCACATCCGCGTATTACCTCGACTCCAAAGCCAAAAAGATGATTCCCCGCTCCGAAGCCCAACCTCAATTTCAAGTGCTGCGTACCTGCACACAAATCTATCAAGAATACAGACAAGTAATTTGGAAAAATCGAAGCTTCGGGTGGAATTGTGGTTTGGAGTTCGCACAGGTTTGTAGGATGTCACGACGGGGCCTTTTGGCCAATTCCCTCGATAACATAACGAGTCTGGAGCTTTTCGTCAACTGGAAGGGAAGCAAATCATACCTTGCAAGTTGCTCTCGGGAATGGGCAAAAAGTCAATATGACGCGGACGCTTTTGGACGCTATGCAATGACGTGGAAAGCTTTGAAACAAGTAAAGCTGCATCTTTTTGATGGCCGCCGGAACGCTCAAAATAGTCGGCATGTTTATGGTATTGGCTCCAGTAGACGAGGTTTCTTGTTGCCCGGCGAGGAATTAGATCTTGCGTATTGTAGTGTAGGTTTTGCCTCGGTCCTGAGATCCTTGGACGTAGCTGTTAACAAAATTGCCTTTCCTCGTAAGATCAAACGAGCAGACGGTCGACTGGAGAAGCTCACGCAGATACTGGAATTGGGCATGAAGTGGAATGACTATTCCGATAAGTACCACGAGGAAAACTGGGCTACACTCACCGCCATCTTGAGAGTTTGCAATGAAGCTTTTGGAGGTGGAGAGCTATGGATTGATGGCATTTTGTGCTGGAAAGATGATGTTGAGCAAGAATGTATGAAGTCAATCGAGAACCTGCGATTTTGTCAACGAAGGCAGATTAGTGCCTGATTCGAAGGTTCGAAATTCCATGGCCAGTCAGCCCAATAATACATGTCTGTATCTTTCTAATATCACTTCTTCAGTCAGATGGCGATCAGAACGCTCGTACGTTTTCCATTGCCAATTGCTCATTGGAGGTCTCTCGAGTCAATTTCCGAGCTCAATGTAAATATCAAAAACCCACTCCGAAGAACGCACAAGAAATTCGATCCAAGGAGAAAACAAGCGTGCAAAACAGAAATACCGCTGGAACGGGTTAAAGCTGGAATCAAGGGCTACACATCAAGTAAATCAATGAGAAAGTATCTAAATACTTTCATCTTAGATTCGTAACTTGCTAGGAGTTAGAGGAGAAGTGCATCAGGCCTATAAGTGTAGTTTACTTATAATGAAGAGATCCATATAAACACAAATTCTTCTCCATGATGACAAACAACTAATCTACTTAACCAATTTATGAAAGAGCCGGCTCTTGTCTGTATCCGCCCAAGAGCAGATCATGCAGTGAGATATCACAACAACCCGATTGTTTGACATCACGTAATACTATATGGGTACTATCGACTTGGGTATTGAAAGTCGCTTACGATACTAGAAATAGATATAGGCTAGATTGATATGACTGAACTAATCATAGGTACAAACTTATTTCTAGGTTGACGGGTGTATTAACTATCAAGCGTTGCTTATTGAGATTTTTGCTAGGAGACCTGACAGAGATTGAAAGAGTTATCAATAAGCAAAGCAACCCACAGACAGGTTCAAGTATTCAGGACAAATATGAATCTTGTTGAATCATTGAATAAGCGGTTTCAAGCTTGGAATTATATTCTCCTTCATAAGCTATACTGCGCTCCTAATAAGCCCACTCAAATCATCACCCTTCTTAATTTCCTTAATATCTATCCCCTTTACCCCCTCAACCCCCAAGTCCCAAAGTTCATCCACCACCGCATCTCTAATACCTGGGAACTTATGACACAGCATCCCTAGCAAATTCTTATTCATTGCTTCTGGATAAACCAATGCTAGACGACCAAAACATTTGATTGCCGCTTTACATTTGTCTATTCGGGAACTGAGGGCTTCTTTTGCGATTTGAGCGCAGAGGAGTTGGTATTGACTAGACCTTGGCAATAAATTAGCGAACAGATAAATCAACGAAGATTCTTGGGCTACTAACTCAACAGTATCATTCTCATACATAAGTCCCATGTCTAGTAAAAGAGCGATAGTCTCTAGTGTACCAACTATCACCTTCTCATTCTTTCGATGATGGAATTTTAGATTTCTGACAAGTGCAGCACCGATATATTCTCTGTTTGCGGCGGTTTCTTCGCAGAAATCGACCAGAGCAGCGATACTGACACGACGGAGATCTTCTGTTCCTGCGTGAGCTGAAGTTACATATCCTTCTAATAATTTATCTGTCCACGAAGGAAGCCATTCGAACTCATCTGTTGTTGTGTTTGTAGATAAGCGATCTGCAGTTTGTAAATCTAGTATAAACCGGAAATGTTCATAGGAAGAAATAGAACTTTTCTCAAATGTCATAATCTTGGAGCTAAGTTGCAAATTTGTTAGAAATGAGAAGAGGTATGGGAGAAAAGTTCAACGAACCTAGATACAATCGTTGGAATTATAACCAGAAGAGCTTTTTTGGCCTCTGTTCGGACTTTGTCCAATTTTTCTGTGCAAAGTCGCAGAAGCTTTCCAAATATTGTCGAGAACACTTCCATATTGGTTGAACTAGTCCTCAAATCTGTCGATAGGAAAATTGCAGCAGCTCCTTTGATTGCTTCTAGCCTGACTCTAGAACCAATATCACCTTGAGCTGGGTCCGTATGATAGTCATCAAGACCATGAGAAATGATATCCCAGAAATGAATAATATGAGAGCCGAGTGCTTTGCTCTCTCTTGCAAAGTGCGGAAGTAAAGCTAATCGTGTTTTGATATCGTAAACACGTTTGGGGATATTCTCAGTGGAGTTCCAGCGCTCATGTATTGCAAATGGAATAGTATTGGTTCGATCTTTTTGAGAAATTTCGGATAATTCATTCTTTATGTCATTCTTAGACAGCGAATATGAGATCAAGAGCATAGAAAAGGCCAATGAATTCTTAGTATTTGCGGTCTGACTAATCCGCACCAGCATGCGATCGATTTCGAGATCCCGATAGCTACCAGAACCCCAAAAGAATGATCTACGATAACAAGCTGATAGGAAAGTCACCAAATCCTCAGATCCAGTATCGTTGAAATGCCCGATAAAGTTTCTAACAAGTGATTGAAAGCTCAAGATGTTTCCGTTTGAATCTTGGGAATTGGCATCTTTTTGGCCATTAGAAGACTCAAACATGTCCATGGCATTGCCTAACATTCTAGAAATTGTTTGATGTCCCGAGGCACTAACCATATGTTCTGTGAAAGGATCCTCATACTGAAACATGATGACCTTTGTTGTCTTCGAGTCACGTAACCATAAGGATATATCACTATTTATGGAAGACGATCCTAGGTTTCCTCCAAGTATTACCGATGTCCCAAATACACGAAAAGAATGAAATATAACACAAGATAAAGCTTCGGCGATCAACTCAGGACGTCGCCAACCTTGTGGATTGGTGACATTTGGTATGTAAGAAGTAAGCATCGTAAATACTTGGTCCAAATATGCTTGAAAAGAAACAATAAGATCGCCTCTTTCGTGAAAATTTGGACATTCAAGAATTGCAGCAGCTATAAGAAGTAGTAGCCCATGTCGCTCATTGACCTGACGAACAGTAAGATTATTGAGCTGTTGGTCTAAAGAACATATGGTTTCGTAGGAACTCTTATATGTGGTAGCTTTGGTGCTGTTCTTCCTTGGGAAGTTTATAAGACGGAAAGCTTCAGCACAATTTCGCCTTGTAACAAGATCAGCATCGCCAACTCCACGCCAGCCTCGGAGTGCTTCAAGAAGTGCCTCCCCATAGTGATGCCAGGATATTTCATCGTCAGTTTCATGAGCTAGTGAAGCAGCTGAAACCGCGACTTCTAATATAGCCCTAGATCGAAGAGCAACAGCATGGTAGTCAACGATTTGCACCAATTCGAGTGCTTCAATGATGGTATTTGGGTGACGACCTATCAATTCTTGAAGTGCTGCAGAGGCTCCTCGGCGAATGTTACCAGCAGGATCCAGACATGCGGAAACAACGAGATGCGTTGCTAGAGTTTGTATAGTAGAGCTAGTATTAGTTGCATGCCGAAACCCCTCAGATTTAATATCAATATCTTGTAATTCCGCAGTAGAGTAACGTCGAGCTAAGGCCCATATTCCAAAGCATGCGGCATCTCGTACATTAGTTCCAATAGAGCTACCTGATGTCGACTTTCCCTCAAATGATAAAGCTTTAAGTAGAGAAACAATCACTTTGTTAAGCAGTTTGGGTGGTGCTGCATGCCGATATAACAGATGCGAGAGTGTCAAGATTTGACCATGCCAATTTAAAACATCGGTGGTTGGTAGCGCTTCTAGCATTTCGAAAATTGCAAGCACAAATTCATAGGCCTGTTCAGGTTCGACTTTTAAGATAACAACGCTTAATGCTTTACTAGCAGCCAGCCTTACTGGTGTTGACGGATCCAATAGCGATTGTAACATAAAATCAACAGAGTCACTCAAAGTATCATCTATGGTTGTGAATGATGGACGTAGATTGAGCAAAGCGATACCACGGAAAATGTTCACGATAAATTTTCGTGCAACAGCGGAGCTTTGCACTTCTTTGCAAGATTGATCCGAGGATTCCACAAAGTTAAAGACTGCGTGAAACACTGGCTCTAAGCTAGAGTCCATATAAGGGGTATCCGTGGATGACTTAAGAGCCCCAGAAAGAAAAGACAGAACGCCATTGATGTGATGTATATTCCGATTCGTGTTAATCGAATTCAGAACAGATATTGCCCACATCATTGAAGAACTGAGCACCCCAAGATCTTGCATGTCCTTAAGGAGAACAACTCTCACTAGTAAGATCTTTGCAGCATCCTTTTCTTTTCCAGAGGACGAGAGGTATTTGACAGCCAACGCGATGGACCGTAAAGCTACGCCGGGAGTGTTGTATGGCAACTTAAAATCTGAAAGATATAACTCGGCACCACTGGGCGGAGGACTAGCCGACAAGGAATGGAGAGCGAAAGGGGCCATGATCAACTGTGAAAGCCACAGCAAAGTGATATAACGTTCCTCCCAGCCCCATACTTCTTCTGTTGGTTTATCGGATGCGCTATCATCTATCCATGTGCCCTTTTCCATGGCAGAAAGTAACAAATCAAGAAGTCTGACTTCAGTACTTAGAAACTGGACAATAACTTTTTCCCCTCTAACCTTACAAAACGTATAGAGTAATCGACAAATCGCTTTTGATAGGGGCATAAGAAGTTGAGCATGGATCTCAGACTTCACAGGTGGTATCGATATGGAGGTGATAAAGGCATCAGCTAGTATGGGTACCAATCGCTGAAGGTGTGGATCGAGAAGTTGAGGAAGCTCTTGGAAGTTGTCTAGCTACGGGAAACTTTAGCAGATGGTGCATAGAGAGGGAAAGAATCCATACCAATGCTGTCAATCTATCCGTCTCTCTTATGCGAACTCTTCTCCGTAGTTGACCCTTATTAGTAACATTATAGAGGAATGGGTGTAGTGATTTTTCGAAGTCTTCCAAGAGTTCTCCCGACTCCCTTTGGAGCCGAACATCTTTATCATCATCTGCGGCATCCATTGTGCGTCTCTGAGGGAGAAGCTATGCGCCGCTTTGGGGTGAGCGTGCGGTTTCCTAGATATTTGAATGTGTCGGTATCGAATGATGGAAGCAAATCTTCACCACTGTTCGAAGTGCAGACTGATACTTATTCCTTTATATTGATCACAAGTGAAATGATGTTGAGCTGCTCGAGACAATTCCAGTATTCCTTTTCATCAACAGTCATTATGCGCAGTATCATCTGTTATGGTATTTGTGAAGATTTGTTTGGAAAACATCATGTTTGCTTTCGAGATGGCCTTGCTCAACTCACTACGACATTGTAAATAAAAGATTTAGTGGGGTCGCGTCCACGCCAACGCCAGCACCAGCGCCAACACCATTGGGAGAAAAGTCTCATCAATCATGTAGTGGTAGTTGTCTTTAATAAAAATCCAATATTAAATAAGTTGGTCTTTATTTTCTCTCACAACTTGGCCATTATCGATAATATCTCGCATTTACTCATATGTCTTGATTTCAAGGAAACTAAAATATGTTTCCGAATTCTTATTGGATTTAGTACTGCATTCATCATGTATGTTGCTCTCATATCTGACTATGATTCTGATTCTCATTCGACTATGCTATCTCTACATAGATTGAAAACGAAGTGGTTTTCTATAGCCGCTGGGCTAGTGGTTCTCTAGTCATTCACATAGCAGCTATCTGTGGATGCGTACTACTTACTACTTACTACTTACTACTTGCTACCTCCGAGGTCTTTTGCCGTTTGTCGTCTTCAGTCGTCCGACATCTACCCCACCTCCTCTATCGCTGGTGCGGAGAGCAACACATATGCCGTAGGTTATGTTATGTCTCTGGTACTATTCATGCATCATCTCACTAAAACCGCTGGAGAGTGATATTTGAGAGCTTCAACCAAAATCAGTTACCATGGCTCACAAATTTCATATCAACACGACACATATCCACATGAAATGGGATCGATCTCTTGCTCCCGCTTTAACGGTTGATTCTGGTTCCGAGATATCATTTGATCTGCTCGATGGCGGTTCCAATCAAATCACCGACACCTCAGACATCACCGCAGTCCAAAACTTCAATGTCTCAAAGGGCGATCCCGCATTTGGTCCTGTTTACATCGATTCCGCTTCTCCAGGTGATGTGCTGAGAGTCGAGTTTTTATCCCTCAAGCCAGCCCACTACGGTTGGACAGCCTGTCTACCCGGCTCATTCGAATTTGGTCTTCTAGCTGACGAATATCCGGAAGCATCTCTCAAGATATGGGATCTTTCAAAGGGAGAAGACTTTGCGGTTTTCAAAGAAGGAATACATGTGCCCATCAAACCATTTTTGGGCGTAGTAGGAGTTGCTCCTGGAGAAGAGGGTGAATTCTCGACAATTCCTCCTTATGATACTGGCGGGAACATCGATTGTAAATATATCACTCAAGGGTCTGTTCTTTACCTTCCGGTCAAAGTTCCAGGAGCATTGTTTAGTTGTGGAGATGGGCACGCTGCGCAAGGAGATGGAGAAGTTTGTGGAACGGCTATTGAGACGCCCATGAAAGCCACAATTCGTTTGACAGTCGAGAAGGGCAAGCCGTGGGTTCAAAGTCCTCATTTCTTGGTTCCCCCTCAGCCAGTCACAGTGGACAAAGGAGAATATGCTGCATTAGGAATCGATAGTGATCTCAGAGAAGCAAGTAGGAAGGCATTGAGAGGGTTGATAGCTTGGTTGGTAGCAGAGAAGGGCCTGGAAAGCCAAGAAGCATATATGCTTAGCAGTGTGGCTGCAAATTTGAAGATTGCGGAGATTGTTGACATGCCAAATTATGCGGTGGCTTGTAGTTTACCTTTGAGCATCTTTGTTGGCGCTCCGTACATTTGAAGTTGGGATGGAGTCTTTCGTATTCAGAGCACGAGAAGGTGTGAGTATGGAGTAGTTACTTGGTATTTACTGCCGCTTATCCCGTCAACATTTCCCCACGTACCGAATCTTCCGCCTCTCAACGATTTCCCGACTTCACATCTCATGCACCGCACACAGTACAACTACTAATCCATTTCAGGTGAGATGGCACGCGACTCAATATAGCCAATCAAACATTTCTCATCGGTCTAATTTTCGAGTTCCCTCAGATTGATAACAGAAACGCTTAGATTCGGGGCAGGTAACATCTAGATATCACGTTCAATCTTTCACATGTTTCTCTACACCATCACAAACGCCTAGGGTCGATGGTGCCCAGACAAATCATACATCTAGATATACATCTAGGTTTGATCCACCAATCAAATATTCTGGCTAGAATGATGTAAACTCTTAAATCTCAAAAACGGCCTCTTCGGGCATATGGTTAGAGAAAAGTGGGAATGTGCATTATGCATGCGCCTTGTATGTACTTTCTGTTCTCTTGGGTGTCTACTTGAGCTCCTTCACCGTCCTGTCTTCCCGTCTTACTTCTGTAAATAACATCTCGCCATGCTAATTATATGCGTTGCGAATACCTTCATATGTACATCGAGATCCGATACCATTCCAGATCTCTCGGGTCCTTACTAATTGACCAAGTAGCTCCCCTCCCCAACTTGCCAAGGCTGCCTCCGCACCTGAGTACTGACATAGCTTCTCGCGTGGTTCCCCTGTCTTGTCATGTCCAACCATTCTCACCCATTAAGGATTTGCAAAGTACAACAGTGCTTTTCCCATCCCTGTCTCAACCTTAGTTAATCCTCATCCTCGGAATTGCACTTGCATGCATGCAAGAATTTTTCTATCTGTCACTGGATTTCTTATCATCAACTCATCTGATACCCATTCCACTTTTTTCTTGCTCTTGTCCTCTACGAAAAAATAGGCATATGGACTTCCCTTGTAAATCCATGCGTGGGGATAGAATGCGGGAAAATGTCGTATGATTGTATCGTTATGCTGCATATCGTAAACGTTGTGATGTCAATCTTAACTTTACGAACCCGAGTCGAGTCCAATGTCTCATATTATATATAATTACATTGTTTACCATTCGATCTACAAGGACTTCTAGATCTTGTGCAACGACAATGAGACTCAGCTCTAGGCATCATCTATTATGTGAATTCTCATTGATGTTTTGTATAACGAACACTTCTTGGTTCAAGCCTTATTGTAGAGCTGTACGTAGGGTTAGATCCAATAGTCCAAGGGCCTCAAGAGTCACGGCTATTAGAGATGTCAAATTTCACCGACATTTCATTAAAGGCATCCTAGGAGATCATGTAGATCATCATAGCATTAATGCTAGATGACCTCAGGTACGAGAATGATACGTACATCGATATATTTGGGGAACACAAAGCCGTGGGGACACGATAACATGCCGCATTTTTCTCCAATGGCTTCGTCAGTAGCCAGTGCTTGACTGTGTAACAAGAGTCCAAAGTCTGTGTTGCTATCAACACGAGTTTGCACTGTTTCCTGACTAACGAAGCGCTTTACAACGAGATAAATATGAAATGATTCGATATCTTCCTTCAGACTCTGTACCATGCGTCAAACATCGCTATCAAATTCATCCATTCATCACTCCATTATCAAGGCGGTCACCACCACTTGCTGTGCCTCATTTCAACATGCTCTCCAGATCAATACAAGTATCAAGCGAAGCCCAACGTCTAACCACCAACCACTTCAATTTTAGACCATAAACTTGATAAACTCTTCAATTGTGATCCTATCCTGTGGGTCGGTGGCTGAAAGAGTTCTTATCTTTTCACCCTGCAATTCTATTTTGTACCCCCATTCTGAACTGATATGATAATGGGTGATAATAAATCCCCGGGACGGTGAGAATGCCTAGGAGTGAAATAATTTTATAGGCAAAAGCTCCTTCATCTCATCCCACCCACATTGATGAGTTCCCAAACTGCGGCGGGTTAAACATCTTCTGGCCGCGCCACTTGATGATGACGAATTAAATGATGGTTATCCCAATTGAAAGGATTCTGATCATGATGGCAATGATAGTCAAGTAGTTCTAACGGCTTCGAGATTCTGGATTAGATATGATTGCTGACACGGCAATCTATTCATCTAATCATCTAGTTCTCCAAATCTACTCAACACGTTCGTGTCAGATGTCCTATTTGATACTATTAATTGCTACTATTCTAACCCTCCCAAATTCAAACATTCCGAAATCTAACTTGTACCTTAACTATCCCTCAATTCCGCATGGCCCCACGTTTATCAAAAGCAAGCTGCAAGCAAGACACAAGAACCATGACCCATTGAGCAATTATCATCCAAAAGCACACCAAGCCCTTCAGGAATAACGACTAAATTTCAAGACTTCACACTATTTGTTCCATCTAAATCGTCCATCACCAAAAAACTCAAATTTAAACTCTCTTGGCTACAAACATACTGAGTACACTGTACACACATATCGACCTATCCTATCCTGAAAAGAGATAATATCTTTGCGGAAAATTCCCATCCAATACTAGTAACAGCACCAGCACCAGCACCAGCACCAGCGCCAGCGCCAGTACCAGTACCAAGGCCGATATCTTTTCAAGTCTGAATTCAGAACCGGCCCCCCAATCTACGGAGTATTAATCGAAGGTTCTATCAATCATAAAAAATCCCGGCTCTGTGCGAGATACGTACCTCTCTATCTGCACGAGTATCGAGTATGAGAAGGGAATCCAGGGAACCCCATACCAATTGACATATCCTTCACCGTCTCATCCAAATCATCTCACTCATATTAACGCCAATTCCATCCACTTCTGCATATAATACTTTTTTTAATCTTTTTCCTCTTTCAATCTTCGAACTCTCATCATTCGTCCTTACACATTCTTCTTACTGGAAAGAACCAATTCGAATTCTTAGGAACTTAAACCCTACTTGCATACGAGCATCGTCCATCACCCATCACATTGAACTATCAATCTCCAAACCCTCCGAATAATCTCCGCCGGTCTTGCACATTGTACTGCTCCAAAGCTTCCAGAACATCATTGCAACGAGGAATAACCAAAAGAAGAAGAGACAAGATACCTCCGTCCTCCTACTTCCATAACGTCCGCAACAAAATACTCGACTTCGAGTCCAATTGTTCTCGTTATTGTCATGCAACGGTCCATGCGCAACAATTATCGATACGATTCGCGACGGAATTTACGGATTTCCCATTCCCATGGAAATATATACAACCGGATATCCAACCATATATTCCATTGAATTCAACACTCGAAAACACAAAAGCTGCAAAATCAAATAAACCCTCGCTCGTCCCCTCCACGGAGGTAGACGAGCGTGGTACTCAATTCCTCCGGTGGTCCCTCGATTCCTAACGCATATATATATATATCATTCATTATGACCATATATTCCAGCCCACCACCAGCTCGAAGCTTCTACGACGATAAACCTACACTTCTTGTGTGTTGGTGGTGTACTCTATTTTCGGCCGTCATTATATTGTTCAGAGTTTGCGGACGGTACATTAGGACGGAGAAACTTTTCAAAGAGGATTGGTTGGCTTTTGCTTGTTTGATCCCATTGTTTTGTCGTATGGGGCTCGTTCATGTCATTTTGTTATTCGGTACCAACAATGCAGTGATAGTGGATTTCGACGAAAGATCATTGGAGAGAAGAGCAACTGGGAGCAGACTGGTTTTGGTATCGAGAGTTTTTTATGCGGCGACGTAGGTTTTATTTTATTTCTGCTTGCTTGCTTGCTTATTTCATTCTCCTCTTTTCTTTCCTTATACCCATTTAAATTCGATACAATTACTAACCTCCCCGTCTCTAGACTCTGGATGCTTAAACTTACAATTAGTGAATTCTTCAAAAGGCTCACAATAAATATCTGGACGAGGTCACACGAAAGAACTTTGATCTTCATCCGATGGTTTCTCCTCGTCACATTTATCGCCGTGATAATAGCAGATATCTCGGAATGTCAACCCATCAATCATTATTGGCAAGTCACGCCAGATCCAGGAGCAAAATGCCGTCAAGGATATGCACAGCTCCTTACCATGGGGACCGTCAATGTATTGACCGATCTTCTCCTCGTTCTGTTTCCCGTTCCCATCATTATTGGTTCCAAAATGAGGATCAAGAGGAAAATTCAATTGGTGTTATTATTTGCAGGGTCGTTGATTCCGGCAGGAATAACGCTTTACAGAATTCCACAGATTATCGATAGACATGGTCTCCAACAATATCGATCCTTATTAGCGTCAATTGAGATTCTATTCGCAACAGCTGTCGCCAATGCGCTTATCCTAGGATCTTTCGTCCGAGACCGGGGAGTTAAGAAACACAAATTTAAATTTGGTTCCTTAACTGACACACTCGATCGGACTACCTCGCGCCGTGGAACCGCCGCTCGGCAATGGGGAAGCGATGAAGATCTCGTTCGAGATTTAGGTCTAGGGGTAAATCCCGCATTGCGAGGGGAAGTCCATTCACCCCCTCGTCCCGCCCCAATGGCTGTAGCTGGGAACATGCCAGTACGGAGTCACCGATTTGGATCAAATAATTCGAATGATTGGCGTTTTCCAAGTGACACTAGTGACGAAATTGATTTCGTTAAATCAGCCCCCTCGAGACATGTTTCTGAAGATTTAACATCAATGATGTCACCACGCCGCGTATCATTTTTCGACGTCGGTGGATTGCTCGATCAAGAATCTCCAAGAAGAATTAGCTCCACGAGAACGATGGATTCGGAATATACAGGGGAATCCAGTACAGCAGGCGAAGGTCCAGTATCCACTACTTGGTCATACGAAAATGGTTTAAGTCCCGCTCCACCACGACGCGGTTCTGCGGCCCTTCTGCAAGATATAGGAGGTTTATTGGGACCTCGAACGAGAATCCAAAGAGCGAGTATGGGATATGAGCTGGAAACGATTTCGCAGGAGAGAAACATTGCGCCTACGAGTCATCCGTCGCTTACTCATGCTCATTCGATGCCTCCGCCTATCGATCATTTAGAGAGACAGCAGGCTAATCTGAGTTTTCAAGATGTTGGGGGCCTTTTGGAGAGATAATCATGGGTTCACACACCTATCTACACATTTATATACATACTTGTCGGATGTTCTCTTCATATCACATCATATCAGTGTACCACCACCATGTTTTACTTTTCGACCTTTCATCTTTTCGACTTCATCACCTGAACACTTATTTCTGTATTTCTTTTTACTTTGTTTTACTTTTGCCTTTACTTTAGCCTTCCCTTTGTTAAGCACTCATAGCGAACATAATGAGATTATGAAAATTGGGCGGCACGTCAGGATCTGGATCCGATTTGAATCTGGATATGGAGCGGATTAGTGATTTAATCCACGGGCTTGGATTGGAAATAGGGCGTTATGGAGTTTAACTTATACCACAGCTGGTTGTGTTGACATGTATTTGGTTTTTGATTTTGCGTGGGGAGGTCTTTTGTTGACGCGAATGGATTCGAAATGAAGAATGGAGATGATGGCAATTTGGATTCGAGGAGGGAGGTTTTCTGGGTTGGGGATAAGATATGTGGATGAATTGATCGAGGAAATGACATATATATGCATACCAACATCTTATTCTGGTTGGACATCTTTTGGTTTTTATCTTCGAGATAGGATGGCACGTCATGTTATATCATATCATCGGACGACATATGAAACGGTAGTATGCGAGCTGAAGAGTGATGAGTGAAGAGAGTAGATTAATAATAATAATGATATCCAAATCTATCCGTCTTTGGGGGAGGGGAGTGGGGTCAAGATAGTTGTTGATCCCTTCGTGATCGAATGAACATACCATGTTTCGAGATTGCGAAATTTTACCAGCTTGCTGAAACTTTAACAACTACCTTGAGATAGATTTGCAAACTCATCATACATACCAAACCACATTCAGATGCCATCCCCATCAATTCCACCAAAAGCTCACACTGAAGCTCGCACTCAATCCTCTTACATAATGCCACCACCCAACCGGAATATATAATACTTCTCCTTCCTCCAACACACAATCCCAATATGTCGCATTCCGGGCCACTGGGAATTTCTTGTTTTCTTCCTCTTGCTCTTCGGCTGTACCATCCCATCCCTCAAGGACTCCAATATCCACCTCGCTCGTATTACTCATGTCGATTCCTCCATCTTCTATACCTCTCGCGTATAATTTTGATGTTTCTCTAGGTGGATAGAGACGCAAATATTTCTTTCCGACAACTTGTGCTAGGATATTGTGATACGGATCAGTGTGCAACGGACTAATTGTGCCGGCTGGACCAAACCATGCGTTTATGAGCGGCTCTTCCAATTCACTCATTTGTGCATATTTTTCTTTTAGTGCGGGAGAACATGAAGAATGAGGTTGAGGTGGATAAACATAACAATAATCCGGTATCGTTATATCATTTCGTAAAGATGGGATCTGGGAAAACAGATTATGTTGTGCTAGATAGCCAGTTTCTTTCGCTTCTCCTTCATCGGACGGGGATAACATGTATTCGGTCATGAAGTCCTTAAAAGTGACTATCTTTTGTCCCCATCCGGAATCAACATAACTTCTACCCACTTCTATGGGGACCAAACGTCGACCGCCAATCGTTTTTGATAGTAAGTACGAGGGGCTAGACCATGGGTTTTGATTCCGTGCAGACCATGAATCGATTGATCCAGTTATTATGAGAGGTTCGGCTCCTAGCGTGCGATCTTGAGGTTGATGCATGTGTTTTGCGAATTTGACCATGCTTCCGTCATCATTATTGATGTTAATTTCGGTAGAAGTTACTCGAGAAATGGGGTTTACCATAGGAGGAGATGTGATCGAAATTGATGGAAAGCGATCTTGATATGAAGATTCGAATCTTGAAGATGAATCACTGCACGAAATCTTCTGACGTTTCGTGAGCACTTTTGTTGATCCATCATCATCTATCATTCCTTCATGAATCTTTTGTAAAAGATCCATCGCATAGTCAATTGCCAATCGCATTGTTTCTGATGCTGGAGCTCCAACCATGATCAATGCCATATCCATTGTCTCAACCATTTGATCTATCACTCGATCATCCATGGCATCCATGGCATCCAAATCTAAATCTGAATCTTCATCCTTCTTCTGCTTCAGAGATAAGGATTTTCCATAGGCAAGAGCGGAAAATTTCAACAAACTTGCCTCGAGAAATAATGCTCTCCAACATTCTGGTACATCTTTGAATGGGAACGCATAGAATTTCTCCTTGGCTAGAGCGAGTAAATCATCGAGCCTTTGGAGAGTCAATTTCTGAGAACCTTTTTTAGCACGAATAGAGGTACTCAGACGAGCGAGTAGTTTTCCAATGGCCGGACCACATGGCGCAAGAAGTTTTGACGTATTTTCTGAAGATTTTGAGGATTTTCCGATGATTGATGAATCCTTTGTCCGAGATGGTGAACAGAAGGTTTGAAGACACAAATCAATTAAGTTTTGTTGATCAGAACTTTGCATGTTGTCTATGTCCACCGAGTTTTCACCCTAAAGCACTTTTGATGGATAATTGTTGTTTTTATTTGTAAGTGCTTTGGTAGGTAGAACGTCCGCAGTTATTAGCAGGCGACTAAGCCCCCGCTTGTCTCTTTCTCTTCAATAGTTCAAGCGGCTCGAAGAGGTCTTGTGAATGGTTGGAGATACGTCACTCCAGACTTCGCCTATAGAACTTTTAGTCATGATTTCATTGATTCAGATCACTCCATACTTCAAGGGGTGCTTTAGTAAGTGCAAATTTGGCTTTCCATACCTATACCTTCCAGGTCTGAGTTCATTTTGCATTCTGATCTGACAGATTGTTTGGGAAAAGAGAAGACTTAGAACAACAATCTAAGAGTGCCATGGTAGAAAGAGAAATTATATACCCACAGTGGAAAAAACAGGAAAAAATTGAGTGAATTATGATGAAATGTGACAAAGGGGTGAAGACTTTAAGATGAAAGGCCACAGCACCATTCCCAAATTTGCAGTCACTACAGAAAGTTGAGAAGAGAAGTAGGAAGAGAAGAAGAGCCCTGTCAGGCTTTTAGAAAGTTCGGAGAGAGAGAACACCTTTTCGGTTCTCAAATGTTTCATCAGTCAGGTTCGATGTAGAAGCTCGCCGCGTCTATGTTCTCTTGAAAGTTACTAGATATCGCCTGTTCACGTGAGATACAGCTGGAGTGATTAGTAATCGCGGAAAGGTTTCCGGGTGTACCTAGGTGCCTCGGAGATTTTATGACCTCCGTCAAGAGTGAGAGAAAGGTACGAAAGAGTGCCTCGATAGCCTTAACATGACGACTCCCGAGGTCTGGTCTTGAAAGTTACGCAGCATGGATCTAGACATATTCACCACATGGATCATACATACCCTTCATTATCGTGAGAAAACAAATGCATCAAGAGAGCTGCATTATCTGGAATTAGTCACTAGATAAAAGGATGATAGCGATAGTTACCCGAGTATCGACTGCAAATTCCCCTGATGTAATTCGCTACCGAGCAACCTAGGAAGCTCAACAAGATAAGACACCGGTACCTATCTACTGCACCTACCTAGATAAATAAGCTTGTCACCCCACAAATACCCCTCATCCACGTCCTGTAATGTACACAGTCATCTTCAAAGTGCATGCAAGTCTGAAAAGAAGCCAGACATCAACAAATAGCTGGCGCCAACCGACATAGCCGGACTACAGCATGACTCGGGAATTGTATATAATAGAGCGTGTGGTTGTACATTTGCCATAAGCATCTCAACACCCATTTATTGAGAATCTTCTGACTCCTCTCGATTGCAACTGCCACTTCTGTTGTCTCTCACTTCACTAACAACTAACATAACATTCTCTTGTTCCAATTCTCATTATTTACTCTTTTGGTTACCCAAATATATACTCACAGTCCCGCTTCAAGCAGCCGCAATTGCAAAATGGCTCCCCCTTCAGCAACAGCCTCATCCGAACCCCTCAACACCGGCGCCGCCATCCCCACAACCTCCCATTCTACCCTTTCAACCCAAACCCACGAACCTGGCCTCTCAAAAGAGCAAGCCCAAGCTCGTACCCGCAGTATGAAATTGCCAATACGAACACCGCTTGAGGATAAATATGCAGAGAGGGAATATCAAAAGGGGAGATTGGCATTAGCTTTCAGGATTTTTGCCAAATTGGGGTTTGATGAGGGAGTTGCGGGACATATTACCTTGAGGGTGAGTGAGGAGTTCTTTTCTCTTTTGGCTGTGATGGATGGATGTTGAAGTTTGCGGGTGAGGGAGATTGGCAAATGATTGAGGGTTGTGGATAGGAACTAGATGTGAAAATGATGGAAATATTAAGTACACGACACTAATAGCAACAGGATCCTGTTGATCCAACTAGTTTCTGGGTCAATCCATTTGGAGTAGCATGGCCACTTCTCCGACCATCCGATTTAATTCTTGTCAACAAAGACGGGAACGTGATAGAAGGTGGTCCATGTCGATTATTAAATACAGCCGGTACATTTCCCTTCATCATTCTCTCTCCAAAAATTCACACTAACACATCCTCCTCAAGCGTATATGATCCACCACGCCGTGCACACCGCACGCCCTGAAATTAACGCAGTAGCCCACTCCCACTCCATCTACGGCCGCGCTTTCTGTGCCCTCGGCCGCCCCCTTGAAACCATTACTCAAGATTCCTGCTCTTTCCACAACGATCTCGCACTCTACTCGTCCTTTCGCGGCATCGTCCTCGCATCGGAAGAAGGCCACGCTATCGCCTCTGCTCTCGGCAATAAAAAAGCTGCATTACTTCAAAACCACGGTTTACTCACTTGTGGAGAAACAATCGAAAGTGCAGTCTTCTGGTTCATGAGCTTGGAAAAATGCTGTCATGCGCAATTGCTAGCTGACGCGGCGGCCGGGGGAAGGGGAGGTGAAACGATTAAAATCCAGGAGGAAGACGCAGTATATACTTATCGGACGGTGGGGAGTGAGGCGGCAGGTCATTTTAGTGCAAAGCCAGCTTTTGATATGATGGAGCATGAAAGTGGCACGGATTATAAGTGGTAGGGGGTTGCGGATACTTATTCTGTTTGACTTGTGCATATTTATTAACCCGGAAATTGTATCGTTGCTTTCGCTAAATGTTCATTTCATGGGGGCGAGCCCCCAAATCCCCATTGCTCGCTTCGCTCGAAGGACGTTCACTTAATTCTAGTCGGCCTCCATGGCAATAGCTCGCAGAGGGCCAGCGGAGCGTCATTTTAAAAAAGGAATATGAAAATCTTTAAATGCGTATTCGCAACTCTACATTCATTTCCTATAGCTACTTATCTATCTATCCATCTATGTTCCTTGCCCCCCCCCCCCCCCCCCCCCTCCATAAAGCCTTCGACTTATCCTGTCCAGATCCCAATTTTCAGATCTTAAACCCGCCACTCTGCAATCTTCTCCAAGTACCCTCTGGATCATAAGCCTCCTGTACTTTTCTCAATCGTGACAGGTTTTCCTCTCCATATCCTGCAAATATATCCTGACTTGCATCTGCGTAGTTGGGGTAGATGTATTTATGGAGAATACCCAGTTTTGTAGCGAATAGGGTGAGTTCGGTGATGAGATTGTTGGCGGATTGTTGCATTAGGGGGGTGTAGGAGTCGGAGGCCTGGGTGGACCACCATATGTTTACGTTGAAGACTGTGTTAGGGAGGCTGGTTAGTTGTTTTTGGGAGGAGTGGGGTAATGAAGGAAGAGGAAGAGGAAGAGGAAGAGGAAGAGGAAGAGGAAGAGGAAGAGGAAGAGGAAGAGGAAGAGGAAGAGGAAGAGGAAGAGGAAGAGGAAGAGGGAAAACGAACCAATCAGCGTCTTTTCATTCCTAGATAATCCATTTGGACTCTGACTCCCATCCGAATGAACGGAAGGAACGAGAGGCTGCAATACAAAACTCGGGAGACAACCAGGGACATGTTTTATATTTTCTATCAGCTCAAGAAAGACATCGAGGATTTTTTGGGAGAGTTCGGGATGGGGGTAGAGAGTCATCGTTGCCCAGATAATTCTAGAGTTGGGGGTAGGTTAGAGAACAAGAGCTTTGAGACATGATCGCCTATCTTTATATTTTAAGAAGTATCACGAAGGGAAATCAACGCACCGATCACCCCAAACATCCATACTCGTCAGTTCCTTCGCCAATTCTCCCATACTAGCATTCCGATTCGTACTATAAGCCCCCAATTTTCTTACCTCTTCGAATGCCGAAGGATTAGGCACACCATGTGAATTTGTTAGACAAGTAAGTCCAGCGAATAAATCGTACTGTGCTAGGTAACCGATGGAGCCGTAGAACTGGCTTGAGCTGTCGGAGGTTTGGTTTGTGACTAGGTCTTGAATGGCGTTTAGGAAGGTGGAGGTGGTTGTGCAGTAGGAGAGGAGACAGACAGTTTTGAGGAAAAAGTTGGTGAGGGGGATGGTTAGGGAGTGTAGGGAGAGAGGAAGGAAGGGACGAGGAGGAATAGAGAGAGTATTGCGTTGGGCTGAAATGTCGGAGAAGAGGTAGACTTTTTGATGTTAGTAGAATTGTGAGATTCGGAAAGATAGTGAAGTATTAAGGGAGAACATTGTCGCTACGAGGACATGGGCAATAGAAAAGAAGATTCTTGTCAAAAGACATAATATCAAAAAGCATGGTTGCACTCACAATTTTGGCCTCCCCATGCGGGACCCTGCGGATAAGTCTGTAGATCAAATTTCGTGACTACACCAAAATTATTTCCCCCCCCTCGTAACGCCCAGTACAAGTCTGGGTTATCATGAGCGTTCGCATTTGCTATGGTTCCATTGGAAAGGACAATCTAAGGAGATGTTAGTCCGGTATATATCATGATGTAGTTGAATAAGCAAACCTCAAAGTTTCGAACATTGTCAGAACCCCATCCATATCTTTGAGATAGAAACGATATTCCACCTTTTGAAAAGCTTAGCATCTCTTCTTCGCCATCGAATCTATCTCCGCTTCACTTACCACCCAAAAGGAATCCTCCTACTCCCACCGTCGAATCCCTTCCCCCAACGACCATTAATCCCCTCGGTTCGACAACCTCATAAATTTCCCCCCATCTACAACCCGCTCCTACATTTACAATCCCCCCATCCTCCGAGATTGTAATATCCTTCATCCTCACCAAATCGATAGTAATACCGCCCTCCACGTTAGAAAAACCATCATTCATATTATGTCCTCCACTCTTGATAGCAAACCGACAGTCAGATTTCCGGATGATCTTCATGGCTGAGGATACTTCAGAAGAAGTTTGAGGGCGGATTACACAGGCTGGTACAACGGATGCTTGTTGGAAGGAGTAGAAGGTGGAAGTGAAATCTGGGGGAGTGGATCCATAGTAGGTTTCCAGAAGGGTTTCTTGGAGGGCTATACACTACCGAGTTTCGTGTTAGTTCTAAGGAGAATATTATAGATTTGGGAGATGTGGGAATTCAGTGTATTACCGTTTGATGGCAGCTACTGTCTTCGAGAACATCTCCATACGTAATTGGTTGTTGTTCACTCCGATCAGGAGAAGCTGCAATGACGTATGTAAAGGTAAAGGCATAGCCCAACAACAAAGATAGGAAAGGGGAAAACGTCATTCTCGCCTTGCAATAGACGTTGGTGATAATTTCTGCCGTCGAGATTTCCACCTCGTTTATGTATTATTAATGTTTGTTACAGGACGACCTCTGTTACAGTATCTCCCAGGGACATCTCCACTCAGAGATGATATACATAAGACTTGACCAACTGTTGTGTTTTGTAACTGACTACTTGTATTCATTCCCTTCAGTCCAAGTTGACGGCTTATTATTATCTTCATCAACTAATCGTAATGCCGTGCCAAGAATTGCAGCTGAATGAATCACATGAATGTTAGTAATAATAAATCTGTATGAAACCTCGTTTCATGAGTCTGTGAGTGATGAGTGCATTCGGAATCTCCACTGTTGTACCTACCACCCTGGATAGTATGACGATGGATAGATGTCAAGGGTCCAAGGTTCACCGGTCCACAGTCCACAGTCCACAGTCAACCCCAGATTTTGATAACATTTTCACCACCACAATTCACTCCCCCAACGACAACATCCCTTCACATTTGTATCCCCAGATATGCAAAGCAAAGATGTCTTCCTTCCATGGATTGATATCTTGACTTCAATATCATAATCCTAATCCTGATCGGCTGGAGTCGTGTTGAATGAAAAGAAAAAAAGCTCCATGAGGGGGCTTTGAAAAGGTGGGAGCTAACAAATTCAAGGAACTAAACAGATTCCAAGAATGGCGAAGGAATCGATGATCCCATGGAAATTTGGTCGATGGCAAGGTTATCTCCTATGCCGTGCGGTGAGATGAGAGGAGGGGTTTGACAGGTTTGACAAGACCCTTTTTTTTCCTGTTCTTTTCTCTCTCTTCATCTATCCGTCTACTCGTAGGTTATATCTTCATATCTACCAAGAACACGTACTCCCATCCATTTACGACTCTACGAACATGCGAATAGAACACAATATATTACGATACCTTTGACAATCAGCAATATCCGCAAATACCAATAAATACAATCCCAATCATGTCGAATCTCGAACCATCTCAATTAGCCTCTACAAGCTCAATCAAACTTACCCAGCGACATGATCGATCGACTTTGAATGTTGTGGCACAAAAAGCAATCAAAACATTCTCCGAAACAATCCTCAAAACACATCCTCCCTTCCCATCCGGATCTGCCCAATTAACTCCTCACCATTCCATCGAGAAACATTGTCGAATCACCGAACATCAAATCGCAGATACATATATCTATACCTTCTCACCCCTCTCCACCCCGCCACCTTCTCCATCCACCGAGCAAAAACCTCAAGTGGTTCTCGATAAGTTATATTATTTCGCAGGTGGAGGATTCAGAAGTGGCGCTTTGAAGGAACATTGGAGTCTCTGCGCAGAACTATGCAAGAAGCTTCCCGAATACGAAATTAACATCGTCAGTTATCCTCTTGCGCCCAGCTCCCCAGCTGCCCATTCCTTGCCGCTTTTGAGGAAATTCTACGATGCTTTGGCGGAACAGGCAAAGAGAGAGGGGTATAGAATTACACTGATGGGAGATTCGGCTGGGGGAAATATTGCGTTGGTTTTGGGACTGTATGGAGCGACTTGTTGGTTACGGGATGTTGGGTCAGAAGGAGCTGGGAATGTCTGCCCATTGAGAAACATAATGGTCATGTCACCGCCTACCGACATGCGAAATACAAATCCAGGAATCGACGCAATAGATGCTCACGATCCAATTCTTTCGCGAGCCGTCATCACCGAGGTGGCAGAAAGGTGGCGTCAAGATATACCAGCAGAAGATCCAACAGTTTCGCCTCTTCTGGCCGATCTAAGCGTCTTCAAAAGGGCGGGTGTACAAGTAGATGGAGTGGTAGGTTTGTATGATTGTTTGGCTCCCGACTCAGTGGAGTTCAGAAAGAAACTGGAGAAGGAGGGAGTTAAAGGCGAATGGTTGGAATGGGATAAGCAGATGCATTGTTTTCCGTTGACATTTTCATATAAGATATCCGAGGGAGTGTTTGGGAAGGATTGGATCATTGATGTTTTGAGGCGTAATTTGGAACCATCGATAGAGTAATAGATTAATCTTAATCTTATGTTAGACATAGAACCGTGTGCGATGTAACACTGAATCTACCCGGTCATGTGCAAGTCTATTACTTGAAGGATAGATGTTCATGCAAGTGCTTCTCTTTGAACCTATATTGAGCTGCACGTCTTTCTTACCGGGCTATCAGCTCAAGATTGTGCGGAGTCCATCGTGCGAGTGAGTTTCTCACGACGTGCGGATTTCTCAAAACTCCAAAAATTCGATGTAATTCCCCGTCAGTGTGTACAAAAGGGAAATAACATGGGCCAGGTCGAACATCGTAGTGATTTTGATTTCAAGCAATTGTCTCCCGAATTCCTACTTTCTACTTCTTTCTTGATATACCTCTTTCGTCTTCTGTGTCTTACCTTTTTCCTCTCATTGTTTTGCTTTCGTCCTTTTCCTCTCGCCATCTTCATCATTGAAACCGAAAGGCCGCTGCATCGAGCTCTCGTCTTCTATTAAGCTACTAGCCATCTCTCTCCACCTCAATTCCTCTGGATCTTATTGCAAACCGAATTCTTGATCTTCCTCTCTCGCTTCGCCCTTTCCGTGTTCGCCAATCCAATTTTCGCCCCCTCACACCACACCATCTATTTCTCGCTTCTCGTCCCTTTCTTCTAAAACACTCGTCCGTATTTCAGAACTCTCTTTTTTCCTCTTTTCTCTTATACTCTTCCCATACATCCAGCACGTCCCTATCAATATCTATCATGCTCTTCCCTTTTTCAATTATCACTCTTCTCTCACCCGTAATGAGGCCTGAATATTGGAACAATGTCAATACCCATATCGAAACTGAAAATAACCACAACACCACTCCATGTCACTCTTTTATTTGAGGTTGGAATGGGACTTCAACAAGACAGACAGAAACACAACAAGGACAGAATATGCAGAGGGGAAAACACACCACTTTCAACAATCTTAACATGGTCCAATGCTTCGGAAATTAGAAACCGTCGTTCATCGGCTACGATTATATCCTGATAATATGCGGATTTCCAAGATAGTTCTGGTGCAGCTTCGGATGTGTCTAAGTTTTGAAATGGTCAGTCTTTTTTTTTTGGTCTTGGTTTGTAAAGTATACTGTGTTAGATGAGCCTGCGATGGCATTGCAAATCCTCCAAAATACATCAGAGGGGGGAGGAGATCGGGGAAGATGAATTAGATATGCGTAATATAATATAGCAAGTGAGAGGTTGAAGGTAAGAAAAAGATATACCGGCACTAGTATCAGGAGAACGAATCAATTCGGCGCATCCATCCCATTCTCCGGCTTCGATTTCTGCTTGGAGAAGAGAGATGAAGGTGTTGGGATTGGAATCTGGAGATGTGGATGCGCATGCGGATGGGGAGAGGGAGAGGGATAGAGGGCCATGTATCTGTAAACAAAGTAGGATTAAATTAGCAATAGGAAGGATATAAGTTTTTTGTGAGGTATAGCTCGTAGCTTGGATGTCCTTATGTTCACTTGTTGAATTTTCATCATTTTTTTTTCCCCGCAGAGAATCTGGAGGTAGAGATATGCATTGCATTTTCGCAGGAAGATGATGATAAGAATGATGAATGCAAGCTCCAGAGAACGAGGTATGTTCAAAGTCAATAGCGAGAGCAGAAGCGAAGAAAATGAGAAATGACAAAAGAAAAACTTCATGTACATACCTGTACATAACGCTCCACGCGCGCATCCAGAAAATAAGGCAAAACAAGCTGTGTATGGTTTTGCAACCAGTAGGTTGAGAATTCTGCTTTGGTCATTGCTGGGTTGCGTTTTAGGAGGGCGTAGAGGGCTTGTGGTGGTGGTGTGTTGGAGGGGGAAGGAGGAGGGTGGGACATAGTGGATTCGAGGTGGATAGTTGGAGGGGTGGGTGTTATGAAGATAGCGAGAGGAGAGAATAGTGATGACTTGGATTATTTTGAAGATATTCGGATGCTTCTACAGGTCAAATAGTAGTTTGGTAAAAGACTCGAGACAGAAACTATATTGACAAGTATGTATGTAGCACGGAAGAAACGGATAATCGATCACTTTTGTTTATATTGTCGAAAAATTAAAAATGCATTCCGCATGTATATAGCTTATTACGCATATAGTGCATTGCATTGCATTACATTGCAGTGCAGTGCAGTGAATGAGTGAATGAATGGTATGCTGACTGCATGATATGCGAAACGCAGTTCGGATTAGCAGCTCGTAGGTTGCAGTTGCTCGAAATTGATTGGTCGGAATGTGTGTCTTTATGTTTCTTGTCTCAGCACTACGGTTGATGTGGAGGTGGGAGAAGAGTGTTTCTGGGGGTTGAGGTATTGGGTCTTAGGGAAGATTGAACATGTGATTCATTCTATACATTTGAACATAAATGGGGAATAATCTTTTGTCTGGGTTGGAGTTTGATTGAGGGGTTTGAAGGTCATTGGAGATGATATCATGGTAACAGTACGTCACCTGTGCGATGAGTTTGAAAATGGTTTTATAATATGGATATAAATGGTCACTTGCGGTACTAGAGAAAAGTCGTTTTGGACAAGATAAATTGGATCAAAGTATCGACTTAGCTCGATTAGAAATGAAAGCGTATGTGACATTGTGTTTTGTATTATCAGAAGTCATCCATTACAAAATAGGCCATATCACGAATGGTAGACTTAATAACTAAACTATCTGATTCGTAACTGTAAAACTGCAGTTGGTGGACTAAAATATGTGTACACCAAAGTGAAGCCATAAGAGCCTTCTTACCAGCTCCGCCACCTAAAGAAACTTTTCATCCCATTCACCAACCACCATAACGAGCCACTTTTCATAAGAAGAGAAACTTTCCAGCCAAAAGATCAGAGAAGCAAACTCATCACTTAATACATCTTATCAAGTCCCTCCATTTTACCATCAGCACGCCAATCCTCCAACAACTTTCCCCATGCACTAGCACCTTGTCCATAAACAGCAGTCTGTCCACTAACTTCGGGATGCTTGCCAACCATTCCTTCGCCATTGAAATAACCTGGTGTACATTGAGTGAAATACTGCAGCATAGGTGCACTTCCCCGCAAGATATCATTGACCCATTGACCCTCAGCTTCCTTACTGGCTTCAACAGCCTTGATATCCTTCTTCTTGCATTCGGAGATGATATAGGCGGTGTGCATAGACTGGTGGGTAAGTGTATACATGAAGTTTGCAGAAACACCAGATTGGGTTGTACCGAAAAAGAAATAGTTTGGGAAGCCGTGGGTTTGAAATCCATGAAAGCTGGAAGGGCCCTTCTTCCACTTGTCATCGAGAATGAGACCATCGCGACCGGTGACAGTAATACCTGAGCGGCGTTGATAAGCGGTTGTGACTTCGAAGCCGGTAGAATAGATGAGAACATCAACGGGGTATTCAACACCATCGACGATAACGCCAGCTTGGGAGACACGATCAACACCCTGTCCATTTGTATCGACGAGTTGAACATTATCGCGGTTGAAGAGAGAGAGGTATTCGTCGTGGAAGCAAGGACGCTTGCACATGGATGAATACCATGGCTTGAGCTTCTCGGCAGTCTCCTTATCCTCAACGAGCTCATCGACACGAGCTCGAATACGTTCCATGAGTTGGAAGTCTGCAATCATCATCATCTGACCCAATTTAGCTTGATCGGTACAAGCATCTGCCTTGCCCAAAATAGATGTAGCAGGGTTGAGAGTCCAACCATCGTTGACAAGATCTTCCTTTTGACGACAATTGGAAATTCGATCATTGAAATTCTCCATTCGATCTTGTTGCCATCCAGACTTGAGATTTTGACAGAAGTTTGGTGGAGTAGGCTTGTTGTTTCGAACATTGATTGTGGATGGTGTTCTCTGAAAGACGTAGACGTGCTGTGAGGCCTTAGCGAGATGAGGAAGCATTTGGACTGCGGTTGCACCAGTGCCGATGACACCAACACGCTTATCAGCCAACTTGCTAAGATTACCGTTGAAATCACCACCAGTAACGCCATAGTCCCATCTAGATGTATGAAAAGATTTTCCTGCAAAAAGCTCCATGCCTTCAAGACCTGGAAGCTTGATCTTGTGGAGGATACCCGTAGCAGTAATAGCAAACTTTGAGGTAAAATGATCGCCACGGTTTGTCTCAGTCTTCCAAGAAAGAATATCCTCATCCCAGGTCATTGATTTTGCTTCGGTTTGAAAAATTGTCTTTCCCTTGAGATTGTAACGTGTAACGAGCATCTCAATGTGCTTATGGATTTCGGTAGTGCGAGCATACTTCTCAGTTGGGACGTAACCAAGCTCTTCAAGCAAGGGAAGGTAAATGTAAGATTCAATGTCACATTGAGCACCTGCATATTGACAATCAGTAAACATCAAGAAGTTATGGAGGTGGGTAATTGAAATTCGAGTTGAAGAAAAAACAAACCTGGATACTGGTTCCAATACCAAGTTCCACCATAACCGCCACCCTTTTCAAGAATGCGAAAATTGGTAACACGTTTTTGAGCAAGACGAGCAGCAGCCAACAAACCACCATAACCACCACCAATAATTAGTACCTCAGTGGAATCTATCATTGGTTCACGTGGAACAATCTCATCAATGAGTGTATCATCTTGGAATCGAGCAAAGTTGCCAGTAGGTTCCTTGTATTGAGTAAGCCCATCCTCACGAATACGCTTCTCTCGCTCAAGATTGTACTTTTGCGAAAGAGCTTGAGGATCAAATGGGGAGGAAGATTCAGGAAGGATTGCTAGAGTTGCAGGCATCTTGGAAAATGACGGTACAAACCAAACTTGCAAGAAACGAAGAGAAGTGATTGAATGATTTCTAAATAAGCAAATTGTATCAAGGGTTGTTTGACTGTATGAAAGAGTTTAGAGTCGATGAGGTAGGTTGAACAAGGGTTGTGTTGTTTGTGAGAGGAAAATATTATCCGAAGATAGGACCGAGAGACTTTTATATTCACTCAACAAGAACAATAACGACATCGGAGTAAACAAAAAGAACTTTAGTTTTGACACAACTTTGTCCAGGCAGCTCTTTCAGCCCATTATGTGTTCATCCGATCTCAATAAGGTAGCGATCAATGGTGAATGTCATCACAACTCACCCTTGAGATACTTTAACCATGTATTCACTGTTTCACCATAAGAGTGGTTCTTACTCTATTTGATTGATTTAGTACTCATAGTGGTTACAGATCGTCTAGTATTGCGGAGAATTTTGATGAGACATCAAAGTTCCATCCAGCGTTTCGTGTATGGATAGCTTCAGATCATCGATTCTAGAGTCTAATTCGAGGGTAAGAGCGCCACCAACGGGAGCTTTAGACTTTGAAATCTAAGACAGGAGTTTAGGAAGAATGTTCCTTCCTCCCGCCGACACTTGTACGAATCGATTCATCTTATATTGGGAACTGAAAGGTTCGTTGGAGTTGAAGAAGATGGTGTCACGGGAACGGGCCACAGCATCGCTACCGCTCCAATGTCTCATCCCAACCGTGAAAATTTCCCGATGTGAGTGACAAAAGTAAAGATGGAAGCATGAATGGAACTTAAACCCCGCTTGGGATCAGACCATACGCCACTTGTGACAGATATCAAGTGAAAGTAGCCGTTAGATGTACGCCACTATGTCAAACGTCAAAGATGCATGCAGACAGAAACAGATGTATATGATCAAGTTGATATTGATATGAGAATGGATAATTGGAATCAATAGAACTTTGTACATGAATTGATCATTAATATGCATCATAATATTATACATGCCTCTATCCGTGAATACTTCATCCATCAAGAAGACCGACGGTCCATTCAGTAATCTTCTCGACGCCGTGTCCATTGATTGCACTGATGGGGATGGCCTCTACTTTTCCTTTCCATGGGTTGTTCTGTCTTGAAGGATGTTCCTCGTTTCCCGCTGCGACTTCCCTCAAGTACGACTTCAACTCTTGAAAGTTGTCCTGAGTACCAGGCAGATCTGCTTTGCTAGCAACAACGAACCAAGGTTTGTTGGAAATTGATGGGAGATTGGGTGCGAGGGGGTTCTCGAAGGTAGGTCCACTGCTCACAACGATTGTTTCGGATCGATTTGCCACTGCATCTTCGACAGACGTGAAAGGAGTCCACTCCACAACTGGATTGGCCTTCTCTTTTTCCTCTTCAATCTTCATACGTTCATATTCAGCAAGCTCTCTCCATAAGCCCTTCAGAGCTTCAACAGCATTGCCTCTCCCAAGATCCACCACAAATGCAAGAACTCGAGCTCGTTCAACATGTCGTAAGAAACTTATACCGAGACCTCGATCCAAATGGGCATCTTCGACCAAACCAGGAATATCTGCAATGGTGAAATTCGTTCTTGGTTCCCCAGTTTCGTAATGTGATTGAGCTAAAGGTCTTCCCTTATTGTCATCAATAATTACAGTACCAATATTCGGCTCCAATGTGGTAAACTCCCAGTCTCCGACTCTTGTTCGGCTGTTGCTCATAGCTCGTAGTAAAGTGCTCTTTCCAGCATTCGGAAGCCCAACGAGTCCAACATCGGCGAGAAGTTTAAGTTCGAGCTCCAAGGTAATTCGTAGCCCAGCGTCACCCTTGGTTGCAAATTTGGGTCTTGGTACTTGTTTTGTGACAAAATGTGGATTTCCCAAACCTCCTACAGCACCTGCGGCCAAGAGCAATGGTCGTTCCATAGGCATGGAAAGATCTAAGGAAATGGGGCCTTTCACTTGTGCGGCAGCTAAATTTGACTTTCTTGCTTTTGGTAATGAAGGGAATTCGGCAGTAGCGATCTCTTCGGGTGTAATAGCTGGGTATAGTAACCATCTTTCTCGATCCCATTTATAAGGCCCATCTAAATCATGCCCATCCAATTTGCCTGCCTCCATCTTTATTCTATCCTCCTCAATGGCCGCAGGATCATGTCGATCTAGCTCTCGTACAATAGTGCCTACAGGAACTTCAATAATAATATCAGTGCCCCTCTCTCCGCCTTTCGTTTTTCCTTGACCATTTTTTCCCCTGCCAGCTTTTAAATTCCTCCGTCTTGCAAGTTTATGTAGACTTGTTTCTCCCCGCACAGCTTGTATATATATGTTTCCACCGGTGCCCCCATCGCCCCCGTTCGCAGGACCCGCCGCTATGTACTTCTCTCGCAGAAAAGAAATACATCCATGTCCGCCAGCACCTGCGAAGACATCTATTTTTGCTTTGTCCGCAAATATTGTTCGAGAATAGTCAGAGGGAGGGGGATTCAGTCGGTCGAATTCTTCGGCTGGGGTCTCGGCGGCGAGTTCTTCAGATAAGGTACTTTGTCTTCGCACTGCGTTGATGTAGATTCGAGGATTTCTGTGGATCAACCTAGATGCATTCGAGAGGAGGAATGGGTACAGAAATGGCGTCAACGTGCCTTGCACAGTTGAACAACGTGGAGGCATAACGAACGATATCAATTACTGGATCGCAGAGAGACGTTTGCAGCTGTGCGAGCTGGAGATCTTTTTTTGATATTGTGATGCAAATAACAAAATTTCGGTCACCGTAATACCAACTTACCGGTTAATATTTCTGACTTCCCGATATCTATCGATGAAGCGTGAAATGAGTGAATGTTCAGAATACCTACCGGTCCTTTATTCTTGAGCCCCTTTAATTAGATCTCGGTAGTATTTGAACTGTTCTCATGACTTCGTTTGACGTCGCCTGATGATATATATCTTCATATCAACCATTCTCGACGTACCGGTACCTCGGAAACCAAACATACCTCTTACATACATGCAAACACACGATTGTACAATCTCAGAATTTAAGCTTCAACTTTCCTCTTATCCCCCACCTTCGATTTCCCCTCTATCGACGCAATTCTGCGGTTCTGCGAACAAGCGGTGAGTACTCTGTAGAGCGTACGGAGTAGATGTGATTCCAGAAGCCCTCCATCCTTTTACCAACCACCTACTTTTTGATATGCAGCCAAAAGCCTGAGTTGTGAGGGAAGGAACAAGAAAGACTTGGGTTGCATATATGCAGCCAAATCGTGTTATCGCCTTCTATTGGTTGTGCTACGAATTCAAGATAGCCTCATAATCTTTTTGGTCCAGAACCTCCGAAGTCCCAAAGCAACCAAAAACAACAGTATCAATATTTACTTTTATGCTTACCTTATCTAGCTATGTTAAGGCTCTTCGTCTGCTCTACCCATTTTCGAGGCATCCTCTATTATCTTCATACAGAGTAGGAGTGGTTGATGACATTGGCAATCGGATATCACCATGATTCATGACCAACAACCCTTGCATTTCGTCTTTGGTTCTCTAACCACGAGATGCAAGTCACATCAAAGCACTCGAGCCACGACAACTTGCACACTCCGCTGAAATGTTAACACTTGGAACACTTACTGACCTACGGACATGCTTATTTGGAGGGCACTTACTATATATGATCCAACCTACTACTAATCGGGATGATTTACCTTACATTCTTGTCCCGGAGTTGGTATGGGGTTGGTATGTAATCAACCAAATGTAGTCAAATCATCAAATCAGTGCCCTACTTTATCT
Organism: Botrytis pseudocinerea; assembly: GCA_019395245.1. NCBI lineage: Eukaryota > Fungi > Ascomycota > Leotiomycetes > Helotiales > Sclerotiniaceae > Botrytis > Botrytis pseudocinerea. The sequence goes on from JAHXJK010000082.1 coordinate 76,983, forward strand.
TGGGTTTTGGAGGGTTGAAGGTATCCTCTCGCCTGAGTCGCCTCTCGCGTATGATCCACATATGCCACTCTGCGTTGGTAGTTTCTGGGGGCGTCGATTGTGTGAAGTGGTACAAGTCAATCTTTTTCCAGGTAGATGGTAGGTGATCAGGTAGTAAAAGGGTAAACGGCGATATTGTGCAAGTGGTGATGTGTGGAATAAGTGGTATTATGTTTATTATGCTCCGAACGTCGTAGACCTAAATCAGTATCAGGTATACATACGGCTTCATACGAAGGAATCAGGTAGCTAGATGGCAAATTAGTTCTCTTTTTCATACCTTTCTTCAAGGTCTTCATGCACCTCACGATTCTCACGCAAAATCTTCCCCACCCGAAAAAATAGAAACCACACGCACGACCACAACCATCAACCGACACGCCGAACTTGCAGACAAGCTTGCACATCACTCTAATAACGACATCTCACTCTTTTTTCCCTTTCCCATTCTCCTCCTGCTCCTCCTACTCCTCCTACTCCTCTTCCTCACTCGTCCTTCCCGTTTAGCATCTTTTTGTTGTCAAATCTCGGTAAAGTCTCTTGTCGTCTGAATTCTAAATTCTAACAAGAACTCCCGTTCTTTCATGCCAACTACCCGTCTCTTCCTATCCCATTACATCTAGCCAAAACCACCTTTCCTATCTTCCGTCCGTCACTCAGTACATACATACCACATACCATACCATACCCTTTTCCCCGTCGTACACATCTACTACCTGATCTTACGACTTCGCGATAGCAGAACTACTAAGCGTGGGGTCTCTTTTTGTTTTGGTTTCCTTAACACCTCATATTTTTATTATTCTAATCTTTTCATTTTGAATGGTGCAGAAATTTGCGTAGCGTGATCTTTCTATCGTGGAAATCTGCAGTTCCGGAGCCAGCAAGCAAGCATAGCATAATATAGTATCGTTTCAGATCGTACACTACGATCCGGACTCGCTGCATCAAATTGAAGAGGGGAGCTTAGAGGGGAATACACTTACAAAGGTTAGTTTAACTTTGAGATCCCTTCAATTGATTCGAATATCATTTTCCATACTTTTACCCCACACGAACTGCACTGCAAAGCAAGCCAGCGAGCCAGAGGATACGGTCTTTGGATAGGTATCCCCATTCCCCCAAGATCTCGACTTCCGTCTTGTCAGTCAAGCGACCTATACCTATTACATTACCTACATACATACACACATACATACATACAGTAGGATACAACACTGTTTGTCCCCATATTCTGAACCCATCATATACCATGGGTTCATCTTCCCCCCTCCGTCCCTTCAATTGCCTCCCATTTTCCTGATACCAAACATTTACTCTTCTTTCTTTCTTCATCCCTACACATATACCCCCTTCTCTTTGAGCCTCAATCCCCCCTCACTCATCTGTCTCTTCCACTCATCTTCACCTGATCATTGCTTTCTTTCTCTATTGCCCCTCACCCAAATCAGATGATACCCCTTCATAATGTTAATCAAGAACGCCAGAAACAACAAAAACCTCAAGATCATGGATCCAGACTGCGCCATATGTTCTCAGCCAGCCGTCGCAAAATGCGAGTGCGAAGCCAATGGCCTTACCGTCGCTGTGAGGCAGGCTGAAGCGAGGATGATGACTAGTGTTTATAACGATATAAGGTAACGTCTCTTGTCTCCTTCACCTCTCGCCCATCATATCATACCCCTCCGGTTCATCCCCTATATCGTTGTCTTTCCCCAACATCCATAGGGATCAATCAATTACCTTCAGTTCAACCATTAACTCATCCTGAACATAGAACATGGGTCCGTGGCCACGCACAAGATTACATCCTCTCATACTTCAGCGTCCTCACCACTCGCCGTAAAGACGAACACGCCGCCCAAATCCACCGCATCACCGAACGAGCAGCGTACTACTACAACGCACGTCCACACCCATCTGAAATTGCAGCAGCTGATTCAGAGCTCAAACGCGGCATTGATGAAGATTGGCGCGCAAGCGTACAACGCTACCCGGAAGTCCTCGAGTACTTCTTCAGTTTAGTTGAATTAACTTTACCCAGCGATGAAGAGCCTGGTGTTCGTGACCCACCTTTATCAGCATTGGGTGGAGGAGGAGGAAGGAAAGTCAGATTAAGTGAGCCTGCTCCACCAAGAGGGTCAACACCTGCTGTATCAGACGGAGGAGAAGAAAGGGAAAGAGACAGGAGGAGAGAACAGAGAAGGATCGGTACGCCAGCTAATGACAGAGAAAGACATGTCGAAAGACAGAGAAGAGATAGTATGAGGGCCGAAGGAAGAAATAGACCGATGACTGCACCACCGCCGCCAGGAGGTCCACACATGGCGCCTGCACTTAATACACATAGAAGCTCGAGGGCTACTCCACAATATGCTCCCACACCAGGATATGCGTATGTTAATCCTTATTGAGATTGATGATTAGTTTTCGAAAGGGAGGAGAGAAAACAAAATTGAAAGAGGAACAGATGACTTCAGCCGTGTGTGTATGACTGCCACGATTCCTGGGGTAGGGATTAATGATACCAGGCACGGCTGAAGTTATCGAGGCCAAAAGTTAGGCCTAGCTAGCATAGCCACTCTGGCATCATCCCCAGGTTTCAAGGGGATGATGATGGATTCCTGGATTTTGGTCGAAAGTTTATCTCAACGTCTTATTATCCTCAGATTACCAAGTCTGTTTATCTCATTTGTACATACCATCTCACCATTTCGGATTACGTTCTGCTGGATATCACATTACACCTCAATACAATTATATCATTTTATCTTTATCGCCCATCAGATTATACGTCAACGTATCATCTCATCACGATTTCACTCTTCTTACAATCATTACGACTACAACATGACATAACACGTCTTTACGAACCTTTCATGAGACTTACGACGAAAAGATTGGTACGGGTCTGGCTTTTTTGCTTTGGTGCATTCATTTTCATCTAGTTGCAGCATATTATCTATCTATCTCTTTCTAGGCAAGGGATTATATCTTATCTATCTATCCAGCATATTAGCGTCAGTCATGGTTATATTATCCGTCTGCTTTTGGAGCTTGGTGGGATAGGGTGGATCTTTGTCGGTATTTTTGGCGGTTTGCATTTCACATGCATTTCGTATTTGGTTTGATGGAACGATATTTTATGGACTCGGCAGGGAGGAAGTTTGTGGGATTGGATCAATTTGTGCATTCGTTCATTCATTCATACTTGTATATATTATCAATGATGAAAACTGTTAAAAAGTAATACGGTACTAGCTAGCACGACCAGTGCTTCGTGCTCATGAATAGTCCAATAGCTCGATAGCCGAACCACTCCTAAACTCTACACAGAGAAAGGGTGTCTCCAACTCACGCACGCACGAATCACAGAATAACCACGTCACAGATTGCTACTCTTCAATACTACTCTCTCTCATAGGTGACAAATCTTAGTGCAGTATAGATTAGATACACCATTCTTCATTCATCGATAATGCACTTGCAGTCCAAGATCCACTTCTCCGGATCGCCTCCACAGGTTTGTCTATCATGCAGCATTAATATACATGAAACCGCTTGGGAAACACATCATCATTATCTAGTTCTTAGGATCTTTAGTATTCTGCTCTGTGTTTTGATAAGCAGGTAAGGAGGATAGATAGGTAGGTGAAGGGTCCTGTGCTGCATGATGTGTGAAGTGTGGAGTATGAAGTATGGAGTATGCATAGTATGTACAACGTACGATGTCACTTATTAGTTTGGCTAGTTCGTCTCTTCCTTTAGCCTGTGCAAATACGGTAAAGACGATTCATCTCTTTAAGACCTACTTGCCTATCATGAAATATAACACTCCTACCATACTACCTACCCACCCCAGAGCAGGTAGAAAACATCATCAACTTCTTATTTACATGATATATATGATTCTTAATAGATTGGTAACTCCTATTTTGAACTATCCTGCTTGTCGGGTATTATGAACCCATCGAATCGGTTGTTGATCTACATCAAGCTCTCTATACGAAATGAATCTTGGACACTTTTACATATTCGCATCTCTTTTCTTTTTTCTTTTCTTTCTTCTCGCACATGTCTCTTCCCTTCCCTTCCCTTCCCTTCCCACTTTCATAGTCTCTCAAATCTTACTCTCTAACACCACACATAAAGCCCCCTCCCTACATCTACATCTACATCTACAATACCTCACAAGTCGCTCCATATCCACAGACCATTCTATCTTCTCATATGTTTTAGTTTTAGATTCGTTAACTCCAGGAACCCTCATTTACCTTTTCTTTTCTTATCTTTTCTCTTCGCTCCTTCCTTCATTCCTTCCTTCCCTCCCTCTCAATCATCCGATCATACAATCATGCAATTTTCAAATAACAAGACAAGATAAAACGCAACGCAAATCCTCTCTCTCTGTCTATTTTATATTTCTCATTCTTATTCTCATGATCTTCCTCCCCTCCCTCCCTGCCCAGCATACCAAACCCGTAACCCCCCCTCCCTCTAGAACCCCCAGACCCTCCAGACCCTCCAGCCAAGAGCATCTAGACTCTCAAGACTCTCAAGACGCTTGGGTTTTAAGATTTCAAGATTCTGAGATTCTGAGATACATATCTATCATCCTTTCTCTCACCCTCCCAAAAACAAAAAGAAACACATCTACCCGCCCTCTCACCCTCTCCATCTCCTCTCCGGAAACAAAAAATAAAAATAATATCAACAAACTCTGCTACTCTCCATCTCCATCTCAGTTCAAATCCCATTCCAAATCTCCATTACCACAAAAAGAAAGGAAGGAAGAACGAAACTAACAGAAGAGAACAGAAGGCCATCATCATATCACATCGTATCCTATCGGTCGTGTGGTATCATATTGTATCGTGTAGTATTGTATAGCATAGTGCAGTGCAGTGTTTATATACGAATAAAAACATGAATATGAATCGTCGTAAAAAAGACACGCAGAGGGTTAGAAGAATAGATGAACCGAATATCGTTTACATGAAGATTATTTTACATGATTCCACTACACTCCATTCTATTCTTTCTCATGATATTTTATCTTGTTGTAGAAGTTGGAATTGGAGTCTGAGTATGTAGAAATATAAGTAGAAATACATATGAATATGAATGAGAAAATTAAATTGAAAATAATCAGACAACGAATCAGAGCAAAGAATTATGTAAATAAGGCAATGAGGAAAAGGATTAAAATATTGATGTAACGAATTTTGGTTTTGTTTCGTATCAACAACGTCCTTCTATCCTTAACCACCCCTCCACTCGTTCATCTATGCATTAGGCCATCAAGTTCATTAGATCAGACCTGTGTGTGCTTCCTTGCTCCCCCTCCCAACTATGTTCCCTCCAACCCCCAATCCCCAATCCCTTGTCATCCCTCACACATTTAAGTGCAGTGAGATAATACGATAAGTAGGTAATCTAAGAAGTTTCCTCAGCATCCTCCTTAGCGGCAGCAGTTGCATCAGCAGCTGCATCCTTTTCACCCTCCTTAATCAATTCGACCTCGTTAGCTACAGATCCACCCTCATCTGCACCAGCGGTAGCCTTAGTTTCGCCATGACCATGTCCATTAGTAGCTGGAGTTTCTGAAGCTGGAGTTGCGGCTCCTGATTCTTCGGCTTCAAGTTTCTCAACTTCCCTTTGGGCTTTCTCGATGTTCTAGTGAAATTGTTAGTTTATTGTAAAGTGTTTTGTGATGGAAAACTTACGCGCTTAGTTTGAGCAGCTTGGTCCTCCTTCCAGTGAGCCAACTTAGCCTTGACCTTCTCGGTAACGGCTGGAACATCAGCAGCGCTGAAAGGTGGGTCAATACCCATCTTAGTGAGATCCTCCATAACAGCTGGTGGGCAACTGTATTTTGTTGAAGCAGGGGTAGAAGTTGCTGCAGCATTTCTCTTGTTACCCTTCTTTCCCTTCTTGCCTCCAGTTCCCTTCATGAAATCTTCTTCACGGTCTTCCTTCTTCAAGACTCTAGTTCCCTTAAGTCCAGAATCATCAACAGTACGTCCAGCGGCGGCTTCAAGTCCAGAAGGAGCTTGTAAAGGTGCCTTGGCTGTGGTGTAAGTTGGGTCGAGATAGCGGAGAACTGATTCGGCATTTCTAATTTCGTCAAGGTAGGCAGGGTCACTGGCCTCTGCGAGCATCTTTTGGGCGCGTTCCTTCTTTGCTTCGGTCTGCTTCTTCTCCCACTCAAGCTTTGATCTCTCGCGAGCCTTTTGACGTTGGTTGTAATCGTAGTTGTTAGCAGCTCGGACGGCTTGGTAATGATCATCCTTGATCTGTCTCAAAGCAAGCCACTTCTCTTGTTGCTCAGCTTGGAGTTTGTCCTTCTCGGCCTTGAGGGTACCAAAGTTCTTGAAAGCATCATCTTGCTCAGCCTTCAATACATCCAATTCACCTTGAAGCTTTGAGTATTTCTCGGATAATGCCTTGCTTTCTGGGTCGTCGAGGGAGTCTTGGAGATTCTTTCTCTTGGCTTTTAGAGCCTCAATTGACTTTTCGGTATCATCGAATCCAGCAAATCCCTTACGTTGCTTGCGAAGGTTGGAGATTTCGGTAAGAGTCTTGCGCTCATCAACGATCTTCATGGTGGCAGCATCAACTTGCTTTTGTAATCTGTCGATTTCTCTGTCCAATTCATCGACATTCTTGAATCCAACCTTTCCTTTGGCAACCTTCTGCTCGTTAACCTTGGCCTTGACTTGTTCATCAATCTTCTTGATTTGATCAAAAACTTGTAAACGACCAGCCTTTCCAGCACCTTGTTGTTCCTTGATTTCCTTCAATTGACTGATTAACTCGTTTCTTCGTTTGGCAGCTGGAGAGTCCTTGTTCTTGTTTGGTTGCGCAACGTCCAACTTTGCTTTTGCGGCAGCCTGCATGAACTCATGTTAGATACTTGGGAATGAACAATGCAATGCAGCATGCCGATGCGCCAACAGAAACAATGTAGATTTTTTACTTACGGCCTTTTCTTGACTCTGCTTATGATCCTTCTCGGCTTGAGCTAACTTTGCCTTGAACGCAGCTTCATCTGGCTTGACTGGTCTGGTTTGAACATCCTTCTTGGCTCCCTCGTCGACCTTGGCCGCAGAAGGAGAGGATTTGATCTCAGCCATATTTTTTTTTTGGTGGGATTATGACAAGCTACGGGAAATGTAATGAACAAGTAAATGCTCAATTAACTTGACACCAAAAGAAAAGAAGAATATGTCACTTGGAGGAAGAGGACACAGTATTATATCTGTACTTATAGACAACAAGTATGAATATGGAAAAAGGTAGAGGTAGAGGTTATTCCGGTAAGTTAGACAGTTTATAAGTTAGATTGACAAGGTTGTGGGAAGATTTATATTAGTAAATTATTCTTTTTTAAGTTGTGGGATGACAGGTAGCTTTTTAATTGGTTCTCGGGGTTCTATTGGCTGTATTAGCTGTATTAGATGTATTAGTTGTATTGGCTGTATGTTGTATTGAATTAACTGTGAATTCATGTTGGGGGGATGATTAGTCAGTAATTAGTATTATCGATGGATCTGTCTACTCCCTCCTTTATACAGCTCCCTCGGATAAGCATAGCATAGGAGTAGTTGAGGACAGTATGGGGACCGTGAGGTTAATAGTTGACTGGCTGACTGGCTGACTGGCTGACTGGCTTTCTTGCTGTCTCATTGTCTGGCTGACCTATTCTTATGCTCTTATTGATGTCTCCGAGTTCGTCTACTGTCCAGTATACTCCAGTCTACGGTCTAAGCCACTCGGCAAGTCGGACTCGGCAAGTCGGTGTCTGCCAGCCACCAGCCACCAGCCTCATGTATCATGTGACTTCCCCATGCAATTCTCCTCTGCACTCTACTTGAACTTTTTTTGAGCCACTAGCGTCAAAATATTTACAAAGGGCCCTTGACTGAATCTGAACTTCCATCAACAAGTCAATCTATAATCAAAGTCCCACAATCCTTTTCTTGACTCATTCCGAGACTTCTTGTCGGACAAGATTCTTCTTCTTTACGCGATTACCGTGGGACCTGCAATTTACTCTTCCTTCTTTCTTCTACCTCTTACCTAAATCTTCAAAATGGCTGATGATGAGGATCGCGCGCAAAAGCAACGGGATGGAATTGATAGAGAGGCCGCAAAGCTTTGGAGATGTTATCGAACCGTACACGAGATGGTCCAGGATCGGGGTTACCTTCTCGCTGAAGAAGAAGTAAACATGAGCTTTGATACATTCAAGAGCAAGTTCACTAGTAATGATGGAAGTGTTGATAATGCGCCCTTCTCTTTCTCATCTCAGTCAACTTTCTCTCAGCACACACTGCCTTCTATATCTCCATCGGGCATGTCATACCTTCTCCAAACTCATGGGCTAACAATTAACCTCCTTAGTCGTCGCCAAATGAACTTCTCCGCAACTCCAAGTGAAGCTATGATTGCCAGATACGCAGTTGCGCCCACAGCGGAGAACCCAAACCCCACTACCTCAGAAATCGGTACTATCTGGGTTGAGTTTCTCATGGTCACTGATGTTTCCATTGGAATCAAACAAATGCGAACGTTCGCCCAGCATCTTTCTCAACATAACTTCTCGGCCGGAATCCTCATCGCACCTGTTGCACCATCAGGTCCCGCTCAAAAGATTATTCCCGCTGTCGCATCCGAGACAAGAATCGAGACTTTCGTCGAGCAAGATTTACTTGTCAATATCACACATCATGAATTGGTTCCCAAGCATGTTTTGTTAAGTAGAGAAGAGAGGGCCAAGTTGTTGTCAAGATATAGATTGAAGGATACTCAACTCCCACGTATTCAGGCTGCGGATCCAGTTGCAAAATATTTGGGATTGAGAAGAGGGCAGGTCGTTAAGATTATCAGAAAGTCGGAAACTGCTGGTCGTTATGCCAGTTACAGATTGTGCGTATAATGGAGCTGGAGGGTAGATGATTTGGTGTTAATAACTAGGGAGTTTCTTGGGAAAATTGCATATTTGGGGAAGGCGTAATAGGCTGGAAGAAAGACTGAGGATGAGATTGTCTATTTTGGCTTTCCAGGAAGCAATACTTTGAGACATGAAATTTGATATTAAATTTCTTGTTCTGTATATTTCTGATAGTTTCAGAGCTTTTCAATAAGATCTATTCTACAGTTTTAAGAATCCAGACTCACCCTTTGACAAGCTCATACAAAGTTCCTTTCTAGACATTCCCTAGCTTGCCAAAGGGCTGACTATCAACATCACCTCTGTTGTAGGTTGCCTGGAGAGGTAGAATACGAACACCCTAAAGCCTTTGACCTTATTGAGACTCATCAGCTCCCACCTGTATCCTAGGTACCCTCTGACTTGTGTCCAGGACATGATTCTCGTTAGACCCATGAAAGAAAGGGGTGACTAACCATGTATGCACACTAATCTCCTTTTCAGTTTACCTGTACTAAATCACCCTCTCTCCCTAGCTCTTTCTATGGGATGTGACAAAGCTTTGCCGAAAATGCGATTTGATAGGAAAATCCATAGTTGCTTTGCCAGTCGAATAGATTCTTATTATGTGGACATAGTGTAACACAATGGTTATGATTATGACCTAGGGCTAGTCTTCATTTTTCGATCATCTTATTGTGAATTGAATGATGAAGTACTTATGGATTAGATGGAGCTGAACACATGAATGTCAGATGAAGACCTGTGTTGAATATGAGGTTGATTGTAGTCTCGCCTCAGGTGCTGTGGGAGGCGTCTATGTATCTACCTTCTATCTAGCTAATAAGTAATTGTCAACTCTACTATCAACATCACTAGGTAGTTTATGTGAATAAATTTGCATGTATATGATTGGTTTGTCACTCGACATGATCTCGGACCTTCGGATTATCAGTTGTTCCGATAGCCCTTCAGCAATTAATTTTTATCATCATTTGCGACTGAAAGACATAGCTTGATTTTGCGCAAATTCGATATTTTCCATAAATCCATTTCTCAATCAACCCAATTAATTGAAAATGGGTCAACGTGGAAAGGTAAGCTTTTGACTCCCACTTTTCAATTGATATGATCAAAACATCTCACATTTAACAGGGAGGTCGTGGCGGCAGAGGAGGACGAGGTGGTAGAAATGGTGGAAGATCGAGAGACAATCAAGTCGATAATCGATGCAGCTTTGAGAAAGTTCCAAAATCCAACGAAAAATTCGAGAGATATTATAATGAGCTTTTGAATTTGGAAGAGGCGGAGAAAGAGGAATTCTGGGGGGCCTTGAAGAGAGAATTGCCAAACAGTTTTCGATTTGCGGGGTCAAAAGGGTATGTTTTGTTTGAATATGATTTCATGAGAATGCTATGTCTCGCCTAGTCCAATTCTCTAACAATTTATAGTCATGCAATTGCAGTTCAAAAACAATTGAAAGAGCGATACATTCCTGAAATCTCGGAAATCAAGCAATTCGATGGTAGCCCGGTTGAACCTCCAATGCCAGTTCCATGGTACCCTGATGAACTTGCATGGTCGATGAAGACTTCGAAAACTGTCATCCGAAAATCTCCTCCCTTTGCCAAATTCCAAAAATTCTTGGTTTCAGAAACCAGTGTCGGAAATATCAGTAGGCAGGAGATTGTCAGTATGATTCCACCTTTGGTTATGGACTTGAAACCTGGAATGACCGTTTTGGATATGTGCGCTGCCCCAGGAAGTAAGGCAGCTCAATTGTTGGAAATGGTACATCATGGAGAGGAAAACAGAGTTCAAGCGGTTTTGAAAGGAGACGGAAGCGCAGACGCAGAATTAGAGCTTGACCCAAGTGATGATGGAAGAGCTACAGGTTTATTGATCGCCAACGATGCCGACTACAAAAGAAGTCACATGTTGATTCATCAACTTAAACGACTTTCATCACCCAATCTTATCGTTACCAACCACGATGCCACTATGTTTCCATCTATCAAACTTCCACCTACGCCAGAAAACCCAGCGACCAATCGATACCTTAAATTCGATCGCATTTTGGCCGATGTCCCTTGTTCTGGAGATGGTACAACTAGAAAGAATGTTAATTTGTGGAAGGATTGGAATCCAGGTAATGCACTTGGGCTTTATGTTACACAAGTTCGTATTTTGGTTAGAGCTCTTCAAATGCTCAAGGTTGGTGGACGTGTTGTCTACTCCACTTGTAGTATGAATCCTATCGAAAATGAAGCAGTTGTTGCTTCCGCCATTGAAAGATGCGGTGGGCCCGAGAAGGTTAAATTGGTATCCAGCGATGATCAATTACCTTTACTGAAGAGAAGACCAGGTCTGAAAACTTGGACCGTCATGGATAAGAAAGGCCGTGTTTGGAAATCCTGGGCTGAATTACAAAAATTCATTGCAGAAAATGGACAAGATGACTGGACTGGTAGATTAGTTGAGGGAATGTTTCCACCAACTGATGAATCTATGTCAAGTGTTCCATTGGATCAATGCATGCGTGTTTACGCACATTTGCAAGATACTGGTGGTTTTTTTATCACAATTTTGGAGAAACAAGCAGAATTCAAAGCAAAGCCAGAATCGGAAAACAAAAAGATTGCAACCAAACCTCCCATCACAGCAATTGTTGATGAGATTGAGTCTGCCCCTGCTCCAAAGGATGGTGAGACTGTCGCACCAAAAATTGAGGCAGCTGATGAACTTACTCACCCTACCACATCCACTCTTGATGAAGTTACACCTGTAGCACGTCAAAACCAAGAACAATCTGGATCCGATGCAACACACACCGTCGGCTCTAAGCGTCCTGCCTCAGAGATCGAAGACACCGAAATGGACGCCGCTATTGAGAACAAAAAATTAAAGACAGACGATACTGAAATTCATGCTTCAGCACCCACCGAGGGTCGTACAGAACATTTCCCACCACCACCAGGTGCAGAATTGGATCTCACAACTCGTCCAGGCGATCAACAAGCTGATGCTCCACCGAAAAAGCTTCTTAACAAGTACGGTCAAAATCAAGCGTTTGAGGAGGCATTCAAATATATTCCCGGTGATCACCCTCAAGTTCAAGATATTGAATCTTTCTACAAACTAAGTGAGAAGTTCCCAAGAGATAGATTTTTGGTCAGAAATGCAACTGGTGAACCAGCTAAGACTATTTACTACACAACTGCGTTGATCAGAGATATCTTATCCGAGAATGGAGGTAAGGGAATAAAGTTCGTTCATGCTGGTGTCAAAATGTTCATGAAACAAGATGTTCAAGGAGAGGGTGTTTGCAGATGGCGTATTCAATCTGAAGGTATGCCAATTCTTCAAGGTTATGTCGGAGATGGAAGAGTTGTCAATTTGTCTAAGAAAGAGACACTTCGTACTCTCTTGATTGAAATGTTCCCCAAAGTATCAGGCGATGGATGGAAAGATCTTGGAGAGATTGGAGAGCGAGTCAGAGATATCGGAATGGGATGTTGTGTTTTGAGAATTGAACCAGGTGAAGGTGAAGATGCCTTTACCGAGAGAATGGTTCTTCCTTTGTGGAGAAGTATGCATTCGCTTAATTTGATGTTGGCAAAGGAGGATAGAAGTGCTATGTTATTGAGAATTTTCAATGACACCACACCTTTGGTTAATAATTCAGTGGGAGCACAAAGGGAAGCGGAACTTAAAAAGGAAGGAGAACCCAAGACTGAGGTAGCTCCAGGATTCAAGGTTGAGAATGGGGAAATCAAGGTTGATGTTGATGGTGGATTAGAGGGTGCAGCTGCCACAGAAATAAAGAAAGGAGATCAGAGAGATGGAGATGTACAAATTCGAGAAGGACCTTACGATACGTTGGTTGCAGGCGTAGAGCAGGTAGCTAATAGGGGTGTGGATGTTAAAGCCGAAAAGATTGAGAAGGGTGAAGAGACTGGTGGATCGGAAGTACAAATGGGTGGAATGGGTGGAATTGAAGGACAGGAAGGTGGAGTTGCTTAGATTGAGGGGAAGAAGTCAAAATGGATAGATAGTTTGGTTGATGGATGACGGGATGGGTTGGGATGGATGTAAAATGGCGTTATTGTTTCCTCATGACGTGTATATTCACGAATTTGGGAGAAAGGAATAGTTGATAAATCTTTGAACAGACAAATTGAATCAAATTGCACATATGGTTTTGTTTTTGTGTGTCTTATTCTTTCTCTTTTCTTTTTTTTCGTTGAGTAATGCCACATCTCCGTCCCTATTTTCAGTGAGTCCTTAGATAGCTGGTATATAATACATAGGGTAAAGGAGCAAAAATTGTAAGTGAGTAGATATAAGAATACAAGGAGCGAAGGAGCGAAGGATTCACGGGTACGGGTATCTATTCGTAAATAATTTCCATGGGTCTAGGCCCCCCAACACCCACATCCACACATCCACCATTCTCCAACTCTCAACTCTCAACCTTAACTAACCTCCCCTTCAGGAAGACACTACAACACAACCTACAAACACACCTCCACTTGCGACATCACCAGCTTCCCCATCCATCTCGAAGAAAAAGGATCATTCCTAAAACGCGAGTATTTCCAATATGAGAGAGAGAATACGTCGAAAGAACATGCAGATAGATAACTATCCGATGTAAAGTATAAAGTCGAAGAACCATACATAATTCCCGACGGGTGACATGATCTGCTGGTGCGAAGAATGCGTATACTAAGTACGATACGAACTATCAGCAGCGGATAGATGAACTTTGTAAAATCTCGACACGAGTTCCTAGTAATTGGATACCGCGACGTTTCAAATATGCAGTGAGAGTAGACTCAACATTGCCGTCCGTACTGAGTAGTTTAATCCCGAGAGTAACGTATCATGGCTTAAATACTCGATATTGTCCGCCGGAAAAATATTTCAGATGATAAAGCTCTAAGATGTATTTTTGTCTCGGACCGAAAATAAACACAATGTCCAAAGATCGAGGGAGTACAGTAGTTTATTCGAGACTTTTGGGTACATAACACATCGTCTCACGTTGTCTACCCGCCTCTTTGTTTTATAGTGTTAAAAAGAGTCTATAGTTACATTTGTGCTTTTGAACTAATCACTGCATTGTAAAATGAGACAGTGAATAGTGATACACCCATAGTACAGAAAATGAGTTCAACATTATTACACACTATAAAGTAAGCCCGATGCCATGCCACTCATTCCTATTTCATCTACTAATTTTGGCGGCCTCGCAAAGGGATGAAAAAAAGCTGCAAGTGGTAGACAGAGCTGAAATGACAAAGATGTAAGAGAATAATGCTACGATGACGAGATCGGGACAATAGAATACACACCTGTGCCCTCAACCACGTACCTTTCACATTCGCTTATGGAGATCACAGAACTCGGAATGCAGCTTCAACCTCGACATAGTATCAGCAATGTATGCCATGGCCAAGAAAACGTAATGGGGAACTTTCAGCAATACACTCAGCAATAAGATTGAGTAACAAACGGAATTACCACAGACATCATGCCTTCACAATTTGCCCGCGACATATCAAGCAAAATGGTTGATGGAAACGAAAGGATAGATCTGATATGATATGATGCAGTTTCTGAAAATTTTACAACTTTGATAAGTTGGTAAGTCCCCACAGCTGAGTGTAAGAGTAAGATAGGAACCATGGAAATTAATCTTGAGTAGAGACATGAGATGTAGCTGGAGTATCGAGGCGAATTTTTTTATAAGAAGATGACCTCAGAGAGTGAACTTTCCTGCGTATGAGCCCTGTATGTGGCATTCGATCGAAAGCCCATCCCAAGGGCGAATAATCATTGGCGCTCAAAGTGTGATTCGAAGGCAAGTTGTAGTGCTTATTATATTTTTCCTGTCCCTCTTCCCACATTTGGCGATAAAAGGCTTTCTCGTCGTATAGCGCAGGATCCTCGATATCAAGACCAAATGTGTTGATCCCAGTCTTTTGAACAAAATCCTTCCACATGTATGGACCACTACTAAGCCATGGATCTGGCTTGAAGCCAATAGTTTCAGCGATGTGCATAAAATCTTCCTTTATAATACGTTTGCCCCAACCATTAAGACAGGATGAAGGCCACCAATGAGTTAGTGGGTCCCACCTGGTTTCCGTCAACAAATATTGGAAAGGAACAGTGATTATGGATTCTGTTTGAACGAATTGTCGTATTGAATTCGAAGAATTTGAACAGGGTGTTTTGTACAGCCGTACTCTTTTTACATTGTACTCAAGTGGTGGAGGTATATCGTGATTGCCACTCTGTTTTATCTCAAAGTGTTTAGTATCAAACCAGTCCAACCCAAGATATCGACACT
This sequence comes from Botrytis pseudocinerea, assembly GCA_019395245.1. Taxonomy (NCBI): domain Eukaryota; kingdom Fungi; phylum Ascomycota; class Leotiomycetes; order Helotiales; family Sclerotiniaceae; genus Botrytis; species Botrytis pseudocinerea. Next base: position 92,315 of record JAHXJK010000082.1, read on the forward strand.
CATCTTTATGTTGAGAGTAGGATCTGACTATTGCCACAGCAACTGAAGCTTCGTTAACCCCTTTCACATCAACTGCCAGAACCATGACAGGATGGCCAGCCATGCCAATGTTGCCATATTTTTCGACTGCTGCGCGGGCCAGAGGGTCCAGCTTGCTTTCACCGGGGAGAAATAGAATACAACCAGGCGCCATATCCCACAGTGGCACAGGGGTACTTAGCAGGCGCAAAGGTTGAAACTTTTTGGGGTCATAGTATGGACTGAATATTTTGGTCCATACTTTCGATTTCTGCCATTCCCTCATGGGAACGCAACCCCCATTTGAAGGCTTAAACCTGGGTTCTTTATCTTGCCCCAAGTTCCGCAAGGGATACTCAGATATGCCCGGAGGTGCTGTATCTCTACCAGTAGAATATGGTGATCTCGGCACACATTGAAAAGCGTTTCTTGAGTCCCTCAAGATGAACGGTAGGCAATGGCCATTATTTGTAACTGGAGCTCTTCTTCGAATGAAGGATCTCTGGACAAGAGTTCGGGTCATTGGTGAACCTTCAATATGGCTATGGTAGAGAAAATGAACATGTATTTTGGGAGAGAATAGATATTACGCATAAAGCTTGTTCAGCATTCAAGGATGGAATCGCCCAGGACGAAGGTGTTTAAAAGCATGGTCAAGGGTTGGCTTAAGAGGGTTCTGTATAAGGATATATGTTATGGGAGAGAACATTATGAGGTTAGAGGAGCTTACCAGAGAATTGTCAAATCACTGCGGCCAGGGAAGGTTTATGGCATGATAATGTTGATGAGACGATGGTTCCGAGGGGAGTGAGGGTAAAACGAATAAATAAATTAGATGCTTTGTAATCAATTTGAAGTTCAATGATACTGTACGATAAGCGTGATATCTCTCTAATAACGATATTTACTATGCGCAAGTAATCATGAGCTACTTACACGACGACAACGACTATTCATTCTTATTATTGTATTGTGGTAGTTGGATATTATTCAAGTGAGTCGTGTGGGTATGCAATGTGAATTCGATTCACTTATCAAGATCTAGAGAATGTTTGAACACAACTAGGTGTTGTTCTCAATAACTTCAATTGTATGGTATCTCAAGTCTATAATTCTTTTCCTTCCAGCCAGAATTAAAGAAATCTATCTCTACCAACGTGGCAGTAGCAAAGTACCTCCCGGTTCCCCATTGTCTATTCTCAACGGTAACCACCCCCCCGTGTCCCAAGCTCCATTCAAAAGGTATTGGTTCCATCTCTTAGCCACTCAGTCAAACACCTTATTCATAGCTTGATGCGCCAATTCAACACCCAAAAATGTTGCGGCGTTAGCAGGAACAGCTCTTGCCAATGCTGGTCCGAATCCAGGGAAGAACGCCTTAAGCCCTCCATTTCTATACAATCCTTTTATAACACCTCCAATGGTTGGTTTCCCTTCCATAGTCTGTAGCCTCGACTTGACTGTATCAACTGGGAAAACTGGAATCCACATTGCTACACCTGCGCATGCTCCCGCTCCGGTGATTGCCAATAAACTCAAGTCCTTCCCCGGTTTTCCGGTGATGGGATCTATAGGAGTTAGACGACGCTTAATGTATTCGTAAGTTGCGAAATATGCGGCACTTCCAGGTCCATCTCTTGCTAGTGTAGCACCTGATCCTCGGAAGACTGATTTGATACCACCTTCTTTGTAAAGTTGCTTCACCACATCAACACCACCATTGTATTTTGGCTTTTCCCCCGGCGCAAGTTCTTTTTGACCTTGAATTTGTAGGAGGACCTTGACACGCTCAAATGGGGCGGTAATGATGGTTTGTGGAATGGCGGAGAAGAAACCAGCCGTACTGATTTGAGCGATTGTGAGGGGTTCGTGAGGGGCAGTGGAGGTAAAGTTGCGCACAAGGTTCTTGCCAACATCGAAACCCCAGAAAGATACAGCGACTGTTCAGTAGAAAGATTAGTTATGTGTCAAGGGAGTTCGATCTCGAAGCCACGAAAAGAATAATCAGCAGTAGAGGAAGGGGAAAGAGGAAACATACACATAGGAGTGACGCCCACCAGCGGCGCACTCACACCCGCATATAAGCCCCTCGCAAGACCATCCTTCGCGACAGATTTCGTAACCACATCAATAGCACCTTTGTAGACCCCTCTCTCCGCCGTTTGTAAACGGACTTTGACCAAATCAAATGGATGACCAACAACCACTGCACAAACACCACCGAAACCTCCAGCGGCCAGTGACCGTAATCCTGCGAATGATTTTTGGACAACAATTTCGGCGTCTTGTTTTAATTCGGCTTTAGATTCAGGGACGTGGGGCAGATGAGGGTTGATGGTGTCAATCTTTTGATTTATCTGAGCTCCAGTAGAGGTAGAGGTAGAAGTGGGAGCCATGGCTGGGAGAGGGTAAGGAAGGAAACTTTGAGGGATTGTGAGAAGATCTGACAGCGAAAGGAATGTTTATTGGAGGGGAATGTTATGGATGAAGCTTGTGATCGTCAAGAGGGAGGGAGCTATACCGATACCGCGCTTTTCCATATTTTGCCGAGGCAGGCCAAAATCCAGCCAAAATCCAGATGGTCGGTCATCGGCATAGAATATTACCGAATTTCGGATAGGAGGGAAATTCGGGGCAGTGGAATAAGGTGCATGTCAGAATTTGACGTGCTGTGAACACAAGATAGTGTCGGAGGATACAGAGGATGGAAAGGAGGGTCATATGATAGCATGAACGACGATGATATACGAGCATGACAACGAGAATGAGGCAAAGTATTGGATATCATTTTATGTTGTAATCCGGGTATATTCGTCGTCTTACTACCCAAGACCACCCTCCAGAACTCCTTTGCAGGTATTCATCAGTTTTACAGAATGTGAAGGAAGGGCCTATGGCAAAGGTAAAAGCCTCGGCGACGACGAAGTTTAAAAGATATTTTGGGAGAGAAGCATTAAATTCAATTAGTCGTTTGGGTTTAGACGATGACCCCTGAACCATCCCATACAAGTTCGAGACAAGATCCCCTCCCAGAGCACACAGTCGTGACGGTATAAAAGGCAATTTATTAACCTTGTGTCAGAGTTCCGCCCTATGAGAGAACCGATGATGCTCGATGTGACACGATATACATTTTCCCAATTATGGATACTTCGCAGGTGTCCTCTATAACATAGCTTCCAGCGAAGCACAAAACAAGGTTGGAGCTTGATTGTCATTTATTTATTTATTTATCCTTCGCCAGCCGAACAACAAACAACGGCAACGGCCACGGGAGCTAAAATGACATGTACTACTTTCTACCCAAGCCGTAGTCATTTCACATATACACCTCAACTGTCGTGTCGATGTTAGGTCTTTTGGACCATCAAAGTTGCCTTTGCTGCCAATGGCTGGGAATTTCCCCTCCAAATGTAACCCCTCCCTCGTCTCCATCAGCATCAGACATACACACAGACCTAATTGTCTACCTGAGGATTTCGAGGTCATTTTTGGAACTCCTACTACTAGACACCACTCATAGCTCTTTTGTTGACTGACAGTTCTCATTGATCAATTAAAGTTTGCTTAATCCGAACTTTTCATAACAACATCTTTTGCCAGCGTCTAATCACAACCTCAATGGTAATACGTGTACGGCATCAGATGAAGGGATGATCGCTCGAGGGGGGAAGCCCGGCATTGAGCTGCACCCCAGTTCCCGGTGAAGGACCAAAGCACTGCAAAGGTAACTTGGGCAAAGCGAAAGCGCCTCGAGAAACATCATTCATTCATTTGACTCCACTCCAAAACAACACATTATTTGCTCTCACTTCTCTCACCCCCTTTCAACCACTGAGTATTGCGTCCAACGTTTAACTACGCATGAATCGACAACCATTCGTGCTATACAACCATGTTTTATATATCTCAAGTGTTCAAATTGTCGTATATGCGGACTGGGGACATGGGCAAAAGGTAAGATTAATTGTAAGGCAACTCTCCAATATTATTTCTTGAACGTCAATCGTCCCAAGTGTTCATCTTTAAGATTATTTCGTTCGTTTTACCATTTGTTTATTTTTTTCAATGCCAGTTAATCTTCAACCTTCTGTTGGTACTTCTGGTAGTCTCAGGAAAGAAAAATCAAGAGGAGAGGGTACGAGAAGAATGCCGACCAATTCGCGACCTCCCCTATCGCATCGGATACGGGCATCATTCGAAGGAAAGAAATCTCATGATTCTACCAGTCCTAAACATGCGAGCTTCTCCGGTAGTAGTCCAACAGATCCGGAACTCCTCCGACGGATAATCGATGAAGCTATCTCTGGAGAGGTCTTCCAGGCTGGACTTGCTTCACATATAGCCAAATTGCTCAAGCCCGAGATCAAAACGGCTTTAGATACAATTGAGCCAGTTGTCAATGCAGTTCTACAACATGAGCTACTCTTGAAGAGGACCAACAACAGCGTGGATCATGTTTTATTGAAGTTGGAGTCAATGGCAGATGACGAGGGAGCAATGACTCCAGGCCAAGCACGACTTAGTGTTCACGGCGCCCTGACTTCACACCCGATAGCAGAAGAAGAGTCACTGCCAACATCAGAGAATTCGGTCTCTGGGACTGGTACACCTGTTTCCGTTTCCAACCAGGAATCAAGACCCCTCTTCAACCGAGGCCTCACATACACAGCCGGAAAACTAAATGAAATATCGGACTCTTTGGACTTGAATAATCATAAACTAGGGAAGGTGGTCGAAGGAATAGCGGAAATAAATAATCTATTGACATCGAACGAACGCTTGGATAGTTTGAAGGAAAGCTCAGACAAGAATGATACCAAGACTTCGGTAATACAAACGCAAATAGATCAATTGCAGGAAAATGTTAGGGTAGTCATTACTCGAATTGGTCCGGATCTAGGAGTAAATGTAAAGGCGATCAATGATCACCTGACTGGAGAAACGCCGATTCAAGAGACGAGGGCGGTGGCTTCCAATGGCAGTGGGGGTGATGTTGAGCTTCTTCAAGCCATATCTTCTAAATTAGAAGCGTTGAAGGATAGCTTGGAGACAGGAACTTCGTCACATAATGACAACTTGGGACTATTGAAGGAACAAATCAATTCTCTACAGTCAACACTCGACGCGCAAAAAGAGATATTAGGGGAGATTAAGGAAGCTGATAATAGCACTGAAGTTCTAGCTGGCATACACAAATCAAACGAGTCACATGAAGCGCATGCCACAATTTTGGGCGAGCTCAAAGAGAGAAGTACACCACCTGCGGATTTATCAACTCAACCGGCTCCCACATCAGCAGACGCAGAAACACTCCAAACAATCTTGATAGAAGTACAGAAATCCAACGAGGCACATGAGAAACATACAGCTGCGCTCGAGAGTTTGAAGGAATCGGATACAAATGCAGTCATATTAGCGGAGGTTCAAAAGTCGAACGACTTGCATCTTTCGCATACATCTGCTCTAGAAAGTCTCAAAAGTTCCACTCCACCACCAGAACAGACCACCGCAATCGATCTGGGAAATTTCGAAACCAAGATGGGCAGCTTAATAGAAACAAGCACAGCAATTCTTACGGAAGTTCAAAAATCAAACGAGTCACATGTTTCACACGCAGCTGCGTTGGAAAATATCAAGGCCCTACCAACTCCACCTTCTGAATCTGAAACTGCAAGTGCAAGTGTTGATTTAGGAGGCTTGGAGAAGGATATGGGAACTATTATTGAAAAGTTGGACTTGCACGCTGCTGTCCTAGAAGAAATCAAGACAAAGGATGCTCCCGTACCCGGAGGGATTGATGCTAGTGCCTTTGATGGCCATTTTGGTTCCATTAATACTCTTTTGGAAACACACACAGCGGCATTGGATGAGATTAAATCGAAAGATGCGGGAGGTAGTCCGGATTTCAGTCCAATAACTGCCTTGTTAGAAGCTCACAGCGCAACATTGGAGGACATCCAATCGAGAGATTTAAAACCCACAGATTTCGGTCCAATTATATCGATGCTTGAAGCACATACTGTGGTTTTGGAAGAAATCAAGTCGAAAGATCCGGGATGTAATCCAGATTTCAGTCCAATAAGTGCCTTGTTGGAAGCTCACACTGCAATCTTAGATGAGATCAAGGCCAAGGAAACTACAAACAGTATTGATTTAAGTCCAATAACTACTTTGTTAGACGCTCATACTGTCAGCTTGGATGAAATCAAATCGAAAGATATGACAGCTGCTGATTTCAGCCCAATAACTGCCTTGTTGGAAGCTCATACTACAACCTTGGAGGATATCAAGGCTAAGGACAGTGCAAACAACGTTGATTTAAGTCCAATTACTTCGACTCTGGATTCTCATCGTGCAGTTTTAGATGAGATTGTATCAAAGGATGTCCAATCTAGTAATGTACCTGCGACAATCAACATGGATGCCTTCGATACACATTTCGGTTCAATCACAAGTATACTAGCAGCACACACAGCCGCATTGGACGAGATCAAGTCCAAAGATAGTCCTTCCGATGCTTCGCCGCCTGCAGAAAATACCATTGAAATCCTCGACAAACATTTTGGTTCTATCACAAACATGTTGGAAGCACACACTGCAGCACTGGAAGAAATTAAGGCGAAGGATTTCACAGCGACTACAGGACAAATCGAGTTGAACACAGTAGCATTTGATGATCACTTTAGTTCTCTGGCACGCATGCTAGATTCACACACAGAAGCTTTGGATGAAATCAAATCAAAGAACAATGATTCCACTCCGCCTACGACATCAAGAGATAACATCGGCCTCGATTCATTCGAACCACATGTTATGGCGATTAAGAGTGCACTCGATGCTCATATGGTTGTGCTACAAGACATAAAGTCCGAGGCCCTTGCCAAAAATGATATGGATGCAATGGTTGTAGACAATTTGCTGGAACCACACATCATAGCTATCAAAAATACATTGAATGCACACACAGAAACTCTGGACGAACTTAAATCCAAAATTCCTACTAACACCACAAATTCATTCGAAACTGCAAACGATGCTTTACCTAGGATCTTGGATACCCTTAATAGCCACACCGATCTACTCACAGAAATTAAGAATTCAGATGTTAGTGATGAGATTTTGACAGCATTGCATGAGCTGCAGGAAGGCAATTCTTCAGCTTTCAATACCCTCAAGGAATCGGATGTCAGTGATGAGATACTTACTGCGTTGCATACATGCAATGATTCACAAGAAAAGCTGGATAGATCACTACTTGAACTCCAGACAGTAGTGAATAACTCTATTTCCTCCGAACAGAATGGGAACAAGTCAATTGATACTGCTGAAGCAGTCCAAGCACCGATTGCTGCTGTAGACTTGAGTGGATTGGAGACTCAGATTAGTGCCATTATTGCAACTCTTGAAGGCCAAAATGTAGTTTTGGGTGAGATCAAGGATACTACTAATGCTGGAATGGAAGCACATGGCTTGCATATCACGACTCTAGGTGAGATCAAGGATGCCACTAGTGCCTCAAATGATTCTCAAGCAGCCCATGTGGCAGCTCTTGGAGAAATCAGAGATGCAGCTAATGCTTCAAACGAATCCCATGTCACCCATACTTCTACACTAGGAGTCATCAGAGATGCAGCAGCCTCCTTGAGCACTGCACATGCCGCCCAAATTGCCACTTTGATTGAACTCAAGCAAGCAATAAACGCCTCTAATGAATCTCATAATACTCACACCAGTACCCTAGCAGAGATACGAGATGCAGCAGTCAATTCGAATGACGCAATTCTCACACACACGACTACTCTTAGTGAACTCAAAGAAGCAATCGATGCATCGAATGACTCTCACGCTTCTCACGCCGCCGCTGTTACAGATCTGAAATCCATTCATTCAATACAGTCACCGCCAGATGATACGTCTGAGTCGAAATCACCACCGGTTCTTGATACAAGTACACTAGACACCCAGCTCACAACTATCATTACGACACTTGAATCTCAAAATTCTACTCTGGGAGAGATGAAAGGTGCTCATGAATCTCACACAACAACTTTGAATGAAATCAAGGATGCAACAACAGCATCTAACGAGTCACATACTTCACACACGACAATTTTGAGCGAAATCAAAGAAGCAATTGCTCCTATTCATGGCATCAATGAGGTCATAAGTACTCACACAGGTCTATTGGAAGGCCTGAAAGAAGACACTGGATCACGACATAATGAGGTGAGAAGTGATATCGATGGTTTAAGGAACCTTGTAGACGAAAATTCCAATAAACACCAGGAAAGTCTGTCAAAACATGGGGATTTAATCAGAGAGCATGGCGACTTGGTTAAAGACAACCATGACGGGTTGAAGGGAACGATCGCCGGACTTGCTTTGGGTGGAATTGCCGGAGCGGGTATCATGAAAGCTATGGTTGATGGGGAAGACAACAATGGTGAGGTAAGTGATGTAGTAGAACGGGATATGAAAGTGCCGGAAGCTCCAGTAGGTCACCCAAATTTTTGATGTTTCACGATAGGGTAAATGCTAATAAGATCCTGCAGGCCGAAGAATACAAGGTTATCGAGGAAGAACCACCAGCATTGGAACCAGAAGCACCTGTAAGTTATGCTGCTAATGATGAATGAGGGTATTGTGAAATGCTAACACTAAAACTAGGTGGTGGAAGATCCAGCAGAGTCTACAGAACAAGATTCGGAACCTCCAGTAAGCCTCAAACTTTTGGAAAGCCAGATTTTATAGTATATTGACGATTTGAAAGGTCGAAGAACAAGTTTTACCTGAAACAAAAGCACAGTTAGAGCCCGTGAGTACATCATCACTCTTACACCCTGTTGAGTTTGTCGAAGAAGAATATTTTACTAATACAAACTTTAGATGGAAGAAAAGAAGACCGCCAGTGAGGAAACGCTAGTAGAGCCAGAGCTAGAACCAAAAGTTATCTTGCCAGATCCTGAGGAGACGGTAAGTCCAGATAGATGTCTGTATGTTTTATGAAATCTCAACTGACATTTCATATAGGTCGACGTCAACGAAGATTCAGACCCTACACCAGTAGACCAGGAACCGGGGCCAGAAGCTGTAAGATATCACAAATTTAATCTTCAAGTCAATGTCGTGAAATGAACGATTTACCGTAAAGCAAGCAGCTAATTGTCCGCAATTCAGATTGAGAAGGAGTTTCCAGCCGAGGAGCCGACACCAATCGAAGCGGAGGCTCCAACGCAGGAATCTGTCGTTGAAGAGCCGATTCCAACAGAAGAAAAGTTGGAACCAGCTGTAAGACTCATATATTGCGTGGCGTTGGCATTAACTAACGATATCTCTAGACCTTGGAGACCACGGAAGAAACACCAGCTATCGAATCCCAACTTACTGAAAAAGATCTCCCTGGCGAAGAAACAATCCCTCAAGGGGAAGCTGAGACTGTAGCATCCCCCGAAAACTCCGTAAATTCTACCTATTATAGCCATGATTGTGTATATGTCTGATACCTTTTTTTAGTCTGAACCCAATCAAGAAATTGAAGTTCCAGCAAGTAATGGTAATCAGGAGCCCGAAGCTGTTGAGAAGGAACAAGAAATTGAAGTTATCACACCAAATTCGGTTGAACAATCGGATTTGGCCCAAGATACGTAAGTTAAATCAAGAGATTCTTCATATTTTATAGTGCTAAAAGCCTCAAAGTAATGAAGAGGAAGCGCCTCAAATACAAGAAGCAGAAGGGGAACCAATGTAAGTCAACATGATTCTTGAAATTTCACAAAACATAATTGAGGGGAATTGACCTAAAGACTTGCCGATGTAGACCGGGAGAGGACGATGTCACAGAACTGTCCAAGGACGAATTGGATTCCGAAAGAGGGCTTGCCGCTGAGGAGATACCTGGTGAGGAAGAGGCTGTTGCGATGGAAGGGTAAGTTTCTTTTCGTATGATTTAAGTTATTGATGATTGGAAGAGGCCTGGAAAAGATATTTTCTGAATTTATACTGTAATATCGGAGCATTTGAGCTAACGAACCATAATCATAGGTCTGAGGAGGAAGCAGTTGATGAGGGCGAGAGAGCTAAAGTACAGAAAATTGAAGATGTAGGCGATGATGATTTGAAGTAAGTTGATTGTTTGAGAACAGAGTCGGAGCTAGTCATAAGATTCTAACACACAATTAAGATCCACTGAAGAAACGGTGCCTGTTGCTGTGGAGGAAGAGAAGTAAGTCGATAGCCTTGGACTGATCGATTTGATACAGACGCAATTGCGTCGATACTAATATCATAAGTAGATCAACGGAAGACATAGCTCCAGATAATGTAGTCGAGGATGTGAACCCAAACGAGGAGGCTCTACAGGTCGGGGAAGATAAGTAAGGCATTTGTGATATGCTGAGATAATGACCTAAGCTGACAATAAAAAGACCTATCGATGAACCCATTTCACAGAAGACAGATGAGAATTTGACTACCGACTTACAACATACACTTCCTGCAGAAGAAGAAGAGAAGCTCCCCGAAATCAAGGAATCTAATGAGCCAAATTTGGAGGAAATAGCCACCGAGAATACTATCCCAGAGATTTTGATAGACGCCCATTCGGCACACTCGGAGGAGACTCTGCCTTTGGAAATAAACGAACCTGTTCCGGAGACTGAGCCAGCCAACGTATCCGGTCATGCAGATCCGCCAGTAGAAACCGAAGAATCACCCATTGTTCCAGATCACCATGTCGATAGTCATACTCAAGTACCCGAAGCAAGGGGTGAAGTTCCCGCGGATGACTTAGAAATTCCTACCGAGTCTGAAGTCATTGAGCCGTCCAATGAAGAGCAGAAAGTTGATGAAGAAGCCGAGACTGAACAATTGGCCGAACATTCGATCAATCGTAAGGAAATAGATCTGGAAAATGAAAATCTAGAGCCTAAGAATGAGGATATTCCTATCGAGAACGCGGAGAGTGTTGCTGAACCATCAAAAGAGGATCAGTCTTCAGAATCAGCTGCGGAGATCGAGATACCGCACTTGGATTCAAACGATCAAAATGAAGGTCCTGCCGAGATAGATACAAAGAACTTGGAAAAAGAATTATTGGATACCATCAATGAAGAGACACCAGACCAGGAGGAGGAAGCTGTAGAGATCTCTAATGATCAAAATAATCCCAACTCTATCGTTGAAACCGATGTACCCGTTTCGGAGATAAACGACCAAGATGAAAAGCCTGTTGAAGTTGAGGCGAGAGATTTGGAAATGGAATATGAGAAATATCACAGCGATGAGGTACCTGAACAATCTGCGGAGAAACCCTCAGAAGCCTTACAGGAAGAAAGCGATTCTGAACCGGTCGTCGAAACCGAGACATGTGTTCCTGAACCAAATTCCCATGATCAACATCCAATTGAAAGCGAAGAGAAACCGGCGGAACTTCCTGTTACTCAGCTTATCACTGAGGAGATCTTTAGCGAGCCCATAGAAGACTTTGAGCCCTTACAAGAGGAAAACATTTCGCAATCACCTGTTGAAACTGAGGAACACATTCCCCAGTTGAACACTTACGCCGAACCTCCAGTTGAGAACGAGCAACCCCCTATAAAGCCTGAGGACAGCGAGTTTGTTGTCAAGGAACCTGAAAACTTGGAAGATTTGACCCGATCTGTCGAAAATGAAGAAGATACTTTCGAACCAGAAAACCAGGTATCCAGGAGTGAGAACACACCACTCGAAACCGAACAAACAGCTCCTCGAGAACAGACTCCGGTTTTAACTGCTGAATCCGAGATACCGGTGTTTGAGTCAAATGATCAAACGCAAATCCCTGTTGAGAATGAAGAGAAGTCTATGGAACCCGCTCTTAATGAGCCAGAAGCCGCAGGTTTGGAAAGTACAGAGCCAAAAGTGGGCAATGAAGTTCAGATCACTGAAACATCGTCGCAAGAAACTGTTGAGGAGCCGGTGGTTGAGAATCAAATTCCTGTTGTGCCAGAATCGAGCAATGAGACTAGAGGGGTCACCGAAGACCACGAAACTCTTGGAACAGCACAGCAACAAGCTGTCGAGGTACCTGTCGAAATATCAGTCACTGAGGGCCAAGTTGAACTCCCAAGCGAAGAGAAAAGTGTCGAGGATAATGCACCAATAGAAAATACTCCCGAGCCAGATGTCGTGAGCGAAAATGTTTCTGATGGGTTTGGATCAAGCGAAGAAGGACAAATCGTAGCCGATCATGGAGAAGAACCTCTAACAAATGAGAAAGAGATTCTTGATAATTATCAAGAAGAATCGATTCCTGAAAACGAACCAACATCTGAGAGTGTAATTCATGAAGATTCCGGAGATATCAGAGATGCAGACCAGGATATCAATGAAAAGGTTGCGGGGACAAGCGGTCAAGACCCAATTCCTGAAATTCAACCAACATCAGAGTCAGCCATATATGAAGATCCTGAAGATATTAAAGCTCGTGAGGAAATTGCTGCTTTGAACGCAGAGATGGCTAAAATATTAGCTGAAGCTGAGGAGGAGGAAAGAAGAAATGCTCCCGTAGAGACGGAAACAATTTCCGAGGATAAACCCAGGGAGCCGGAGGTCGAATATCATGTCGAAGAACCTATTGATGTCTCGGATACACAGTCACTGGTCGAAAGCCACGAAGTCTCCGAAGACCGAACTGAGAATGAAAATGTGCAGGAAGAAGTGACTGAACCGGAAGAAGGGCAGAAGTTTGCTGTTACTGATGAGGAGCGCTCAAACGACACTAGCATACAAGAACCTCTGGAAAGCCATGTTATGTCCTCTACCGATTCTGAAAAGCATATCATGCCCATAGTACCAGAAACTAACGCCATCGATTCTACCAGTATTTTACCTGCGGATGAATTGCATCACGTCGAGGATATTATTCCGGCCAACTACGAGGGTTTTAACGAGAGCCAAAGCCAGATTACAGGGGAGGAAGATGTAGAAGGAAAGCCTTCCATATTCTCTTCCGAAGATCAGAAAACAGATCTTAAAATCCCGTCGATAGCCGAGCAACCTGAGATGGAAGTTGTGAGCAATGAGAGTGCACCTGTGCAAGATAAAGCTTTATCCGGAGAAGAAGTAAAAATTCCGGACATGGAATCGCTACCCTCCGAATCTCACATGGAGCCCGAGACGGAAAACTTTCAGGGTGCACACTTAGGTGATCATGTTGTAATTCCTTTGGACAGCGAGGAAGATAAATCTTTGCCTATCCAACTTGAATCAGAATTGGATCCTAGGGAGATAGCACCAGAGGGACAAAATCTTGAGGGAGAGATCAATCCCGAGCAATCTTTCGTAGAATCTGAACAGGAAAATCTAAAAGATGGAATGGCGTTCGAAGATTACCATATCGAAGAAAGTTCGATCTCGAAGTTGGATTCCATTACAGAAATCACAGAGGATGCAGAAAGTGGAAACGAGGAAATAGAGAATGGCAGTCCTTCAGTGGAGCATCTCGAGGTTGTAGAAACAGAGCCAAGTCCTGAGGAGCACCTAAAAGACGTCGAATCCGTAGATGACGGAGATTTCTACCCCGTAAAGCCTGAAACTGACCTAGAAGATGTCGAAGACCACAAGGAATTAGAAGCTAATACTGTGGTCTCTGGAAGTCTTGCATTCGAAACGATTGACAATAGTGAACCGGATGAAGTACATGATATCTCCGATGGGAGATTGCAAAAATTAGAGCATACAGCGGAAGCTCAATCAACTGCGTCTAATCACGGAGAAGCTGCAGATACCGAAGAAAATCATCATAACAGCGAGCCGAGTCAAGAAGAAATCGCTTCCGAGATTCCTCTCCCAAGCCCATCAGTTCAAGAACAGCAATCTATCCTAGAGGAAGAGAAAAATCCTGTTATTAAACAACTTCCAGCCCAAAATGACATGGAACCCGAAAAACATCAAATCTCTGATGATGTCTTTCCAGTCAATAATGAAGGTGTCAAGAACAGCTCCCATGTTCCAGATGAAGATGAGCTAGAGTTGGCGGATGACCTAAATTCTAGAGAAGTTCCAGTTTCGTTTGACAGCAAGCACAAAACAGAGAATATTGTTCCTTCCGGAGTCACAGATGACTCAAAACTCGAGGATACCGAATCAATCTATTCCCAAGAAAATGAGTCAAAGATCGCAACAGAGCACTACAGACAAGAGAGAGAAGAGTTTTCTGACCCGATAGCCACAACCGGTCAATATGTGGCTGCCGAGGAATTAGAACCAGAACAAGAGTTAGAAGCTAGACACTTTGTTCCCGAAACTACCTCAACTCACGAGACACAGCTCAGTCAGCCAGAAATTTCAGCGGAGCAAAGATACACAGGTTATGGCTACGACTATGAAGAGCCTGCTCTAAATACACAAATTTACTCCGACTCGGAAGATGACATCGAGCCAATTCAGTCGGAGCAAACGAGTTCTCGCTATGAATCAAGGGGCTCTTACCCATACCAAGGAACCAGCTTTAGTAGATCTATACCACAACCAAGATATTCAAGCCATGAAGAGCTCCCTCACGATTCACGGACTTCCTTCAACGACCAAGATGACAACCAGTATTTGAGACCAATGCCTACATACTCTAGCTCAAGCTATTCTCAAGAGTACCTCTCAGAGTCCCATCCGACTCAAGAAATCCACTATAACGAGTATGAGCCTCAACTAAGTCAACCGAGAACGCCAACGGACCAAACAACCCATGAGGATACCATTCCACCCACTCCTCCAACAGCTTTAACTACGAAGATGTCTACAGAAACATTCCCTACGTATGACGAGTCCCGATCGGTTTCCCAGGGTCTAAATCTTGGCTTACCGATAAGAGGAGCAGAACGAGTTGAAACAATTCGCGAAAGTCCTGAGCCTGCATATCCTTTATACAATGAGCCAATGCGATCTCCCGCACAATCACGACTACCAATCGCGAGCCAGAGATCATCGGATAGTATGCGTAGAAGCCATAGTCCTGAATTGAGAAAACAGAGCAGTTATTCTAGATATGCACATGATGAGCCTGGATTAGGAAAATCTTTGGGATCTTCACAAGGGTTCAATTTTGGCCTTTCACCGACGAAAATTCCAGGTTCTATTGGAAGGTCCAGCCGGATACCTGAGGTCGAAAATGAGTACGGTTATTCGAAGACTACATATGAGGAGCCAGTGCGTTCTTTAGGGACTTCGCAAGGATCTAGATTCAGTCTGCAGAGTACACATTCAGGCAGAGAGTCTTTTGAGGAAATTCCAGAGCCAGGTAATGGAAAGAGGAGTAGTAATGTGAAAAATCTGTTGAGTCGATTCGAAAGTGGTGAATCCTCATCTCCAGCGTCTTCTCACCAAGAGCGTTTCAGTATCCCGACATATCAAGACCGCTTCGGTACTTCTCTTCCCCGACTTGCTGATAATAGATCGGTCGGGAAACAGCCTCAATATGTGCAAGAAAGCCACTTTGAAGCTGCGATGCCACTTGATCATGGTAGATTTGATCTTATGAGTGAGGAAAGTAGTCCGGTGCAAACTCCTCTTGAAGAGAGGGAGCTTCAGTTAGAGAGTGAAGGAAGTAGTGCTGTGCAAACGCCTTTGGAGGGGGAATTTGATTTGGATCAGGGTACAGTTGGGAATGTAAATTCAGGAGTACCGAAGAAGAGGAGAAGTAAGAGGGGGAAGAAGAAGGGTAATAGTGGGGGAGGTGTTGGTCAGGCTTGAGGAGCAGGAGAAATAGGATCGAAGAGTGTAAGATGTGGACCTTAGGGTGGAAAAATGACTCGGATGATTGATGGAGAATGAAGGATGATTGATGTTTGATGGTAATGAAAAAGTTGGATAAATGTTGGGGTTTGCATGATGTTTTGATTATTTTTGGGGATTTGTTTTTATAAATAGCGGGCGGGTATGCAACTGGGTAGGAGTTCTGATATAATGCTCATAGGGATACTATTAATAGTCCAATTTATATTTCTAAAAAAAACTTTAAACTTTGATGAGTATTTGTTCCTACTTCTCTAAATTTAATGAAAATTTTGTGAAGGTAGAAATTCAAGAATGTTATGTATGTCACACTTTTCCCTCATTGCGTAATGGCTTGACTTCAAGTTCAAATCAAACATGGCTAAATCTAGACCATAAATATAGTTCTGGATGAATTCTAATCAGAGGTGAATCATAATCTTCCAATTTTTGCAGAAGAACGTTTGTAACGTTTAGGCTCAAGTATCCCAATATATGAATATTGGCTATGAAAATGAGGTGAACACCTGAAATATAATACTCACTGGTGATTTTATAGTGCATTCACCGAAATCCTAGCAAGTTACTCTCAGATGTCTGTACTAGATTTGAACATCTAGCAATAATAAGCTGGGATTGTTCAGAAGTTCACTCGTGATGATTAGAATGATTTTAGACATTTAAGTTATCCCGTCTGAAATATTCGGGAAGAATATTTAAGATTCCTAAATCTATACTTGGTACTTGGGACTTTGGTCCAAGAGAGCATGTGGTGAGTTCCTTTATTCTTTGGAGTAAAAGTAAGAACAAATATAATGAATTTTCATGGGTTTTGAATGAAAGACAAACAATTAAATTATGCCATGTAGGACATATGAGAAGAGTATCTCCGTTCCATGAACTACACAAAATGTTGGACATATCTGATTGAATGCAATCAGACAGATGTTTCCGACTCTTCGGTTGTATCATTGCCTCTCATCGTAGAAATTATACCAATGCCATGGATAAATTGCAGACAAAATATTCACCAAACTGTCATCCATCAATAAAGCATATTAACAGGAAAGAATGAATTATTAATTTTCCATATAATAGCCGAGAGACGTTCACTAAAAGAATCGTCCCAATTAACTTGGTCCAATCCGTAATTACACCCCAAAGAAACAAGAAACAGTAGCCACCCAGTAATTATCAGCTAAATACCTCAGAATTTCCGACCAGAATCTAAACCATTACACAATACCGTCCCATTGTTGTCATTTATATTACTTCTGGAAACAATATTTAAAGAATATGTCTTCTAGCAGCAAACACAAATGCTCCAATAATAGCAGCAATTGATCCACCGACGAAGATTAAAACGACAAGTACGAAGATCTACGAAGAGCATAGAATTAGCAATGAATATAAGACGTGGCAGTGAAGCGGATAAATGATGAGAACTTACGAATAGGTAGTGACGCTCAGCTCTTCGAAGACTGGCTCTCTCCAAATTACTCTCGTCTCTGGCGACAGGTGCATCCACATGATCATCTAAACGTTGTTCGAGAACTGCTGATGGGTTCGGTCCAGTATACTCAATACCTGTCGCAGCTGGCGCAGGACCGAGGTTAATGACAGGCGAAGCAGGCAAGAGGTTAGATGGAGCAGTGCACTCATGGTCATGATTAATTATGGCAGAGCAGTTGCTGATCACGCTCTTAGAGCGAGCGACAGAAGTTGACTCAGCCCCATCAGATACAAGCCACTCGTCTGAGACATTCATGTAGCCGTTAACAACATTATGAACCCATTCGCGATCCGAAGCAGTACTACTACCAAAAGTAGGTGCGCGCGTGAGTCTAGCAGAAGTGCCCGCGCAGCGAAAAGCAGCAAAATCACCTTCCGATCCCCAACTCATGAGGCTTGGGTCGCGAGGAGCAGGGCGAACGAAATTTGGGCCAAAGACCGGGTGCCAGTTTGCGTCACCAAGTTGGTCTTGCATGGAGCTATCCCCGCAACTTTGCAATGAAGAGATAGCATTGAGGTACGCCGTATCGGGTTGACGGAAGTTGAGAATTCCACGCCAGACTTCAGTCTCGGCAGTGTCATGTGCGAGATTGTAGTAAGCAAGATCGGAGACGCGAAGTCGATTTTGCGGGGAAATGCCTTTGAAGGAATTAAATTGTGCAATTAGAGTTGCGCGTCGAGCTTCCAACTCCAAGGGATGAACGGAGGTTTGGATCCAGAATGTTGGGTCATCTTGGAGTTTATCGACTTCGAGATACCCTGCAGGAAGGACTGCGCCATAGTGAGCCGACTTTAACTATTATGGAACAACAAAAATTAGCAGGGGTTTCTTGAGCAAGGAAAAGATATAGTTGAATCTCAGATTGGATTCTCAAATTCACTTACGAATTCCTCCCATTCAGCAACTGCATGAGGATTGTAATAATCGTCATGAGTTTGAATAGACTGTTGTTCCTCCTTGTTTGGAATTGTTGTCTTTTGTTTCTCCATTGGTACTTTGAATTCGTCCATTTTGATTGCTATCGATCTATCTTATTGATCAATGGATGGGGAAAAGTTGTTTTTCAAAGTTGTTTTGTAAAGTTGTTTTGTTCAAAGAAGCTGAGTCGAGATTGTTATGGGAACAGGATCTTCCGAAACCGGATCAATTGTTGTTGACGCGACGCGACAGCTTCACCTTCGGAGAGAATAGTATCTTCTGAATAAGAAAAGTGAAGACTGTAAAGAATATGAAAGAAGGGCCTTTGAATTACCTCTTATTTTTGAATTGTCTAGTATTACAAGTTTTGAATGAACTCATTGACAAGTGTCAATTTTCAATTCATAGCATAGAAAGATCACACTTGATACAATCTTTTTCCTGTGCTTGATTCAAGAAACATATATAATGGAAGATATTGAAAGATTAGAAGAAGTCTCCTGATAACCTGATGCTGATAACAAGGAGTTGTAGAAGGAAGTATGGTATTGAAATGGAGGAAACATCTTTTATAGACAGAATTTCTTCCTTGAACAAGATCTTGAATGCTGTGGTACTCACTGACAATACCAATATTGAGAACATCAGTGGAATAAACTTCAAGAGATCCCTAAAATTGTTCACTATTGCAATTTACCATATATTTATATGGCTAGGTAAGCAATCCCATTGATGAGGATAGACATAATTGAGAGAAAAGAAGTAGGCACTAGGTAGAGTAGGTTACATAAAGTATTGCTTTGTCGTGTTTCTGAGTCACAAAATTGACATCAAACATACTCACTTCCATAAGCGACCATAATGATCAGAATTCCTCACCAATTTCTTTCTACTAGTGAGAGTTGTATGTTAGAGGAGTTTATTAGCTTTGACTTCTAGCTAAGTAAGTTGTTGTCTTAGAGATAGACAGAAAGACTTATCCCTTGTGCACCCCAAATGGAAAAGAGACACCTTATTAAACAACTATGACACTGTTTATTGCTGATGGCACAGTCATGATATCATGGACACCTCAGAGCCATGATACTCGACAGATTCTGAGAAACGACCCAGGACTCGCCCCAAACCAATAACTCCGCATCATAAGCACATAGCCTAAAACAAGCTGCGGCTCACCCAAACGCCACTTTATGCATCAAATCCTGCAAGTTAACTTCATTCCATCCTCCTTCTCTCCTCCCCCCCAACTCCAAATCTCATATTATTACAAAGACTAGAAGTTGAAATATAGCACATTGCGTCGTTCCCATATAGAAAAGAAGCACGCGGTGCCAATTACCACGCAAATAAGTAGCATCACTGCAGACTATGATGTGATTCTGATTAGAAGATGAAAGTGTGCTATGGTTTAGGAATGACTTACACCATTGAGGTCCGAGTCTTCAATGAATGTTGATTGAGTTGTAGAGTTCATTGTGTAGTTAAGAGCAAGCGTTGTGCTTAATTTGAATGTGGTCGCGAGGTGAAGATCAATATGAAGTTTGGTGACGGTTTGTAATAGTTGTGTCTTTTTAACAATCCCGCCGAGAATGAGGTGCTTTATTGAATTTTTGTTACCGCACAAAATACTGTGAGTATCTATGGCTGTGGTAGTATTGGTAGTTGCAAATCAAGGTAACCAGATTTCATGAACAGTAGCTCTCGAAGTGCTTGCGAAATCAATCAATGAGAGACTCAGCAAAAGACTACGCTTGACATTATGATGGTATGAAGAGAGCTTCTAACGAATTGCTTTTGACAATGGTAAAGGATGGAAGGAAAAGAAAAGATCTGGGGGTTTTTGAGAATGCGAGATGAAACAATTGAGTAATTAGTGAATATTGCTTAGTATCGTAAGAAGTTCTCTTGACATCCGTCCGTTATCAATATCACATCTCTCACGTAGCCACTTTAGCCTACTCTCATAATATATCGAAGAACTTTCGATCCCTTAAACTATGATAAAGAGTCTTGGGAGTGTTAAACAAAATAGCAAAGTTGTAGCGGCACAACAGAGACCCCTCGCGATTGAACCCTTTGCTGCATCGCGTGTCAAGCACTATCTCAAATGCACACATACTTGACTTGATCTCAATAGAACCATTCGAGTATGCTGCTGTCTGAATGCAAAAGGGTTTGTTACTAATAACAATATCTGAAAATGCCATGGGTGCAATTGCAAAGAAAATATTCATCGTTCTTGGGCCCCCAATTCACTGCACAAGCTTTGTACAACAATTATTAAGACATCCCTGTATTTATCAGTACCATCAGGAGGTGAATTATTTATTCAATTATCGCTTTTCACTGTATAAAATGAGAAACAAGTTGGTTTCCGTCACTTTGGGAAACGTAGTGTCGTTGTATCACGAACCACGTGATATCGATGTGGCTTTTTCACGTGTTAGCCATTTTACAAAACAATCACCAAATAAATAGACAATATTGAAACATTTGTAGATTCCGTTGTATCCGTTATATGTTACGAGAGCCTGCAATCACGTCAAAGATATTAATACCATTGCGGGGGATGTTTCTAAAATGCTCGACATCATTGGTCAACTAGTTTGCGGAAGCGAAATATGGCGAAATGGCTGCAGCCATCACACAATATTTCGGGCTCCTCTCCAAGGATAAGTGCAAAGCATAAAGATATCAATGCATCACCCCATTCAAGAGAGTTTGGACTGGTATTCTGATAGCGGCGTCAAGGTCGATTGTTTGTATAATAATTGATAGTCCTCGCGAAGATAACACGAAACTCAGTCTATTATATATATATATATATATTTTGGCACAATTCGAATTTTGAATGTGGAATTGGCTTAACTTTGACTTAGAAGCATACAAACGTAACATGGGCCTGAAATTTGAAAGAGTTGCTGTGATCGGTGCGGGTGTCAGTGGACTTGCGGCTGCGAGACATCTCATAGATTATGGACTCGACGTAACGATCTATGAACGGTCTTCAAGACCTGGAGGCGTTTGGTGAGTTATGTTTCTATACCAAGTTCCCTTCGGAGCCACCGGGGGAAAGACTGATATTAATACGAGAACCTAGGGCATACGATGAGAGAAAACCGCTTGAATACAAATATCCATCAGTCTTACCGTCGGTTGCAGGCCTCTACTCAGACGCGGATTCAGACAGCGAGGATGTTACGGCGCAGTCAGAATTTCCCCAGGAAGAAATACTCAAGTTAAAGCACGCACCACCAGGTCCTGCATATTTTGGGTTGACAACAAACATCTCAACTAAGCTCCAAGAAATGAAAGACCATCCGTGGAAGGAAGGCACAGGTGATTTTGTCAATGTGAAGGTTGTTGGTGATTATCTGAGCGATTATGCCAAAAGATTTCACCTAGAACGTTTTCTCAAGTACAATACTAAAGTCGAAACGATTAAGAAAGTAAATGAGAGATGGATTGTGAAATCAAAACTTTTAAACAGGACTCATGACGGAAATGTGGAATTCCTGGAACAAGAGGAGGTAAATTGTCCAGTGAGCATCTGCAAGTGAATACTGACTCGTGGCAGGCATTTGACAAAGTAGTTGTGGCGAGTGGGCATTATCACGCCAACAGAGTGCCAGACATCAAAGGATTGAGTGAATGGAGGAAACGTTACCCTGAGAGGGTTATGCACTCGAAGGCTTACAGGAAGCCCCAAGAGCTTGCAGGCCAGGTTAGTAATAACACCCAATAGCACTGCCATTGACTGACTTTTGTCAGAACGTTCTTTTAATTGGGGGGAGTGTATCCTCAACAGACATTGCTAGGGAGACCAACGGTATAGCCAAGACAGTTTATCAATCCACTCGAGGTGGCCAGTTCGATCTTCCACTTGACTTCTTACCTCCGAGCGCAAAGAGAGTTGGAGAATGCGTGTCTTTTGAGTTCGAGACGGACAACGAGGGTCGAGGGATCGCTCATTTGAAAGATGGGACAACGCTTAGTGACATCGATAAAGTGATAGTTTGCACAGGATATCATATTTCGTATCCGTTTCTTCATCCGTATCATAACGACTTAATATCCCCAGCCGAAGCAAATGAAACAGTCCTTGTGACTGACGGAACGCAACTCCACAATCTTCACAAAGACATATTCTATATACCAGATCCAACACTTGCTTTTGTTGGTACAGCATACTACGTCTCGACCTTTTCCTTGTTCGAGTTCCAAGCCATTGCACTCGCAGCTGTATTTGCTGGCAAAGCATACTTACCACGCGAGGAAGAAATGAGAAAAGAATATAGGCTTAGGGTAACAGAAAAGGGGTTCGGGAGAGCTTTTCATGCTTTAAATGAAGGACGAGAACCTGAGTATGTTAGTCAATTGGTAGATTGGATCAACGCAGATGCTGTGTCCAGTGGAGGACAGAAAGTAGAAGGCCACTCCGAAGAATGGTTGAAAGAGGATGAAATCAAAATGGGAAAACTCCGTAAGAGGTTTGAAAAGAAGAAACAAGAGGAGAAGCAAGAAGAAAGTCCTCGGATGTACAATCTCAGGAGCAAAGGGGAATTTCCTAACTCCGAATTTCAATTGTTTAACGGCAATGGGCACAACAGAACATTCGAGGAGCAGACAGTTGGATGAGAGGGCAATTATCTTCGGAATTCCACCATCATACAAAGAACGATTGGGGTAATAAGCAGAAATGACCAGAATTGAAGCAAAAAAAATGAACGATTCATCATCACCCACTGTGTGCCGTGATTAATTCAATTGATATGTCCAGAACATGCAAACCATCCAATCTCTACCCACTATATATGTCGTCTGGTGTTTGCAATCTCAAAGCCATACTCGTGAATGGAGTGATGAGTAAGTTACTCTACCTTTCAGACGATTGTTCATAATATTCTCAGCACGACGAGAGATTAATCGCGACAATTGCTCGACAATTCACCATATATTGATTTGAACAAGTGAATGGGTGATTCATCTTGTGTATATAAGCAAGGATGCTATGTTGGATGTAGATGAGGATGATGATACTCAAACTGATACTGATACTGATACTGCTGCCGCTGCTGCTGCTGCTGATGACTGAGTGGAGTGAGACTATGTTGTCGTAGAGACGAGACTGAATGAAACGAGTTGAGCGGTGGGTTGGTTGGTTGGTTAGATGTCTCGAGGGCGTGAAAGAATAATCAACCTTGCATGAAATTTAGCGAAAGCGCGTCCAAGTGAAATCGCGACTTTCTCATAATTCAATTACGACGTGCACCATATATTTCAGAACCCCCACAACTTTCTTAACAACCAATATAATTCATGATAATACACTTTATTTCGATATTCGAATGCACGAGAATCCAATTCTGGTACTAAATATAATATCCACGAAGTTCCAATGTCGTCTTCGGCACAATAAGTCCAACCAGTTCTGAATATCGAAACGCGTCCCTAAATACCCTCTAAGACGACCCGCGGACTTTGAATTTGATTCCAGCAGAGGTGCGATATAATTTGCCATAGTTGGCACATTATTTGACGCGTTTTGCACCTTCCAACATGTATTTACCACGCTCACAGCTTGCCACACTGTATCTCCACCTTCAAAAGACTCATCACCCTTTATCTCCGCCAGTCCTTATACTCGTTGCTCTCGAACCTGACGCCCTATGCGGATGTCGAATCCTTACCCAACTTCTGAAACGCGATTATATTCCTCACAAGATACAACCAATTGCTGGATATGGAGATCTGGAGAAAGCGGGGAAGAACGTTATACAACCCATGATGGAAAATCATGGAGGTAGTGGAGGTGTTGTGGTTTGTTTAGGTGTTGGAGGCTTAGTTGATCTGGGAGCGTTGTTGGGTTTTGATTCGGAGGCAGACGAGGCTAGTTATGGTGGTGTCGAGGTCTGGGTTGTGGATGCAAGACGTCCTTGGAATTTAGGGAATGTCTTTGGAGGTTTTCCAATGATATCGCATGAAGTAGAAGGCGGGGAAATTATATCCGAACCGCCTAAGGGTGTAGTTGGTGGTATGATTGCAAGAAATTATAAGCCGGGCAAAGGAGGAATTATTGTATTTGACGATGGGGATATTGAAGAAGACATGAAAGCGGAGAAGGACGCATACTTGGCATTGGTGGAAATGCCCGAGATGGAAGACAATGAAGATGATAGTGAGGGTAGCGACACGGAAGGCGAAAGTGATGCCAATGATGAATCTCCAGTTAGGCTGCCAGGCAAAAAGAGAAAGTCTTGGTCGGATCGGGATGAGGAAGATGATACTGACGTCGAGGATGATAGACCACGGCAGAGGCGAAGAAGCAACTCGGTAGGTATTTTAGGATGTAATAGTCTATACCTGCTAACAATGATACTAGTCAAGTCCAATTCCAGAATTTCCAACTCGTGCACCTCAACGTGGACTTCTATCACTAAACGATCCGACAATATTCTCAGATGCACATTCGCGGTCCGTATCCCCCTCACCAGCACAACCTCCCAAACCACCCTCCCCGAGAGCGTTACGGCGAAGATTACGAAAATTGCGCCGGAAGAACGAAATGGTTCTTCAAACATATTATAATCTTGGTGCCTCATATTCCGAACCCATATCTTCAATGATGTATTCCTTAGCATCAGAGTTAGGAAGAGAAGATAATGATCTCCTTTGGATGACAATAGTCGGGGTCAGTTCTCAAGAACTATATGGTCGATCTGCAATCGGAATTGCAGTAACTACAGAAAAGTCATCGCCGTCAGGATGGTTAGGCTCCCGAGGATCGCGAACTCGACAGCTTCTGCGAGATGAAGTACGGCGTCTTAACCCCCCAGAACTTTCTGATTCGGCTTTTAATTCGAACCGAAATATGTCACCAGAAAACAGTGGCATAATACCGACAACAGCGCGAAGTCCAACAGATACAAGTATTCGTCTGTCCCCTGAGCCAAAATTTCTTCTTATTAGACATTGGAGTTTATATGATAGCATGTTGCATTCTCCATACTTGTCAGCGAGGTTGCACATTTGGTCAGATAGTGGGCGAAAGCGACTACACAAATTACTGGCAAAGATGGGAGTAAGTCTTGTTCAATGCAAGCAAAGTTATACTCATATGGATATGGAACTCAAAAGAGGGCTTCGAACAAAACTATTGAAATACTCGGAACTTTATGGTCTGGACGATCTTGTCCCTAGTGCGGACACAGATGGAAGAGATCGCGGAGGCTCAAAGGAAGGATGGGGTTTCGTCAGAAGTTGGGGTTGGAAGGCCACACTTAGTGCTCAGGATGTTGGTGTTGTAGTCGGATCTATCTTGGAGGTTGGGAAGAAGGCAGTCACTACTCCAGAGAATGGTGCTTGGGATCGAAGTCGAGAGACTAAGGAGACTACTGATGAAGATGGTGCTTTGGAAGGTGAGGAGTGGGTTGGGAGGTTTTGGGATGCTTATGATGCCCTCGAGAAGTAAGTTTCCCCCTTGTTGTTTCGTCCAATTCCTCCATAATTCCCGAATGAAAAAAGCAAGATTTAAATACTAATTACACCCCCCAAACAGAATCGAGGAACTCAAACTTGCCCTTCCCATAGCTCAACATCTCCACCGCGCAATTCTCCGCACAGGAACCTCCTTGATCGAAAAACGACAAATCAAACATCTACGTGCCTTCCGTATGGCAGTAGTAAAAGACGGCCCAGATGTCCAACTCTTCACTCATCCAGCTGCGCTTACCAAACTTGCGCTCTGGATCGGTGAAGCAATTGCGGAACAGGAAAGAGAAAGTAAAGGAAAGCTGGGTAATGGTGGGAGAGGTACCCCGTTAGTTGTGGCAGGCTTGAACGAAGTCAGGGGTGTTTATGTGGTTGTTGGTACTGGCGGTGGAGGGGGTGGAATAGGTGGATGGGGTTTTGGTGATAAGAAGGCTGCGAGGGAAAAGGCGAAGAAGAAGGAAGAAAAAGAAGCGGCAAGAGCTTTGAGGAGGAGAAACAAAGACAAAATCCGCGAAGACAAGCGTGCGGCAAAACAAGCAGCACGAGCGGAGCGAGATCAAGAAGAAGAAGATGAAGACGACGAAACCGAAGAAGAATCTTCGGAATCGGAATCAGAAGAAGAGGAAGAAGACGAAGATGAAGATGAACAGGAGAGAGGAAAGGGATTTGGGAGGAACAAATTCGGAAATGCCTTTCAGGAGGTAGTAGAGGAGACGAATGCGAGGGTGAGGATTGACAGTTTTGAACATTGTGTGGTGGAGGTTAAGAAGGAGGATTTAGGGGGCTTCTTGGAGAGTTTGAGCTTGAAAGGTGTGGTTGGTTAGGGTTTGGTCGGGTTATAAATCCGACGGTAGAGGGTGTCAGGAAAATAGGAACGGAAACTTAGGGTGAGGTGTAGATAATGATTACGAAAGCTTGACTGTGCTGGGATTACATGGGATGGGAATGGATTGCTCAATACACAGCATGGAATTGCATGGCATGGCGGATGAAAGGGTCGGGTCTTCTTGTTTGAGCACACTACGGTTCATATATTGTATGAGTATACCTGTTTTTATGGATAGCGCGTTGGATGGATGGATAGCTGGTATGATACTCCCGGGATTAGTGCTTGAATAAACGAATGAATCGATTCAATACATATATACACACACTTCAACGATGATTTCATATCATGTTCCAACAAGTTTTCATGTATGCTTGCTATACAGTGATGGAGTGAGTGAAAGAATAGAAGGAGAACCAACTCATAGTATACGGGCTCAAGGAATGAATGAAGGGCATTCTCACTCATGCCCTCCACCAACTGACTATTAGTAAAAGTCACGAGATATTTTATCTCGCACGGGCCAGCGGGGCAGACGAACGGGTGGCTACATCTTGACCTCCCCTTGACCAGACATCTTGTTTATCATCGTCTCTACATTCAATAATTGTACATTCCCTTCATTCGATAATCTCTACATGTCATGGCTTAGGATGTCTATGTGCTGGTAATTCATCAAGCCACCTTTTGTGGCTGTGAGAGATAGCAGCAGTCTGCCTCTGAAGTTGCCTTGCAATGCAGCAGGATGCAGAATTGTTACATCCAATCAAACCTGGCATACGAGTAAATATATATTTGATCCCGTCCCTTGAACATCCCGTGTCTCAGCAAGATGGTGTGCCCTGGTACTTGCAGCCCCAGTAGGGCTTACATGGCAAATTTCATTGTTACTATTGCACTGGAAAAGTTATGCGAGAACGCGCAAAACTCATGGTGGCAACGATGTTATTTATGAGTAGTTAAAATCACAATCGTATCAAGGTTATCCTTTCCCCTCAACAACCGTTTCTCTTCTTGCGCTTTTCGCATGCTTATTTGGTCTTGCAATTTATATAAGTGATCGGGTATTTCCCCAAGTCTCGTTTGTGCGCAGTTCTTTTGCTGAAATATACCTGACAGTTACGTAGGTTCCTCCTTAATCCCCAATGGCAGAAACTACAGGCTTGAGCCTAATCCATCCAGGTGACGAATTTGGGGGTCAAGCCTACGGTACCGTCGATATAGTGTTCGTTCACGGACTTCAAGGCGCAGCCACTACTAGGTTTCCGAAGAATGAGAAGACACCAGAAAAATTCTGGCTGTATGACCTTCTTCCTAATAGCTTACCCACTGCGAGGATTCTCACTTTTGGCTACCAAAGTAACGTGATTTCTCTTGTCAACTCGAAAGGATCACAAATCTCAACTCTTGCTGAGAGCTTGCTCGAATCTCTCTCAGCTTTTCGAGCCCCACACCAAGAGGCTAGTCTATTTCTATCTGGCGTTGTATAATCTATCTGTTTAATTACTTACAAAGATTCTCTTATCATTACTTGTATACTATTTCAAATCTGGTCATCGTATCACTAATACTCAAAACAACATTAGGCTCCATCACGACCTCTAGTATTCGTTGCCCATAGTCTTGGGGGTCTTGTCGTTCAGAAGGCCTTGATTGTCGCGTCAACAAGGGCTCGAGCCGATTTTGTCTCCATCAAGCGTTCTACTTCTGCTATACTGTTCTTTGCTACACCTTATCATACAGATCACAAAGGTATCTCCAACATCCTTCGGTATCTCTCGGGTGTGAGAAAATGTCAGGTAATCAGTGACGATTTCATATGCGAATCTCAATTTCAGCGCAATCTAGATGACACATCTGCGCAGCTAAGGAAAATTCAAGAAGATTTTGAGCATCTTCGCGTTCAGCAGTCCTTCAAATTCAGCATTGACTATTTTTTTGAGGAGTTACCCGTCGCGAACTTTGGACTGGTAAGTGGAGAAGGCGTCCATGAAAAGATTTTGATTAACTAAACAGGTGGTCGACGGCACATCATCATTGAATAATTTTTCACATAGCGTTATGCTACATTCAAATCATCAAGTAAGATCCAGAGCTTTCCAAGCAATTATTCTAGTACCATGTCGTCTATCTAATAAGTTTGTTAAGACAATCTGCAAGTTCACAAGCGTCGGTGAACCGAACTTCAAGCGAGTATTGGCAACACTCAGAAGAATCCTCCGCCCAAGCGTAGAGTGTTTACCGAGCCTGCAAAAACATCAGCAAGGTGTGTCAATTTTGAATGATCTCTTGAATTTGGCATAACTTTGATAGAAATACTTCGCTGGCTGGCAATCCAAAAGTCACAAATTGCCAATTCTGCAGCGCCTGGATCCGGCAAGTGGCTTATGAAAAATCGAGAGTTCAGGTCATGGCAATCGAGTGACAATAATTCTGTCTTGTGGATCCAAGGACGCCCTGGCGCTGGTAAATCAACACTTGCTGCCAACTTTGTCAAAGACCTCAAAAATTACTCTCTAAAAGACCGGCCTGCGATCATCCTCGATCATTTTTTTCATTCCGGGTCCTCTGATACTTCCGCGCGTAGTCTCCTACGCTCTTTGATCTTTCAATTAATGTCGATAAATACGAGTTCGTTGTCGGATCTCGTTTCTTTGCTTAACCAAAAGCGAAATTGTTACCACAAGGTCGAAGAGCCCCGCAATAGCTGGGGAGAGTGGATTTCTGAAACCGTACTCACGGAGGAATTCTTGGGAACGTGTTTAGAAGCAACCGCCAGAGCCCATAAATTATACATTATCATCGACGCCCTGGACGAATGTCCTGACGGAGAGATATCTTCCATTATGTCTCTTCTATATTTTCTCAATTCGATTTCCTTGAAAAGTTCAATTAAATTATTTATCACATGTCGGCCTAGCTTGATGTACGAGGAAGCGTTCTCCTGTTTACCACATCACAAAATTGTTCTGGAGAATGAAAATCAAACAGAATTACAGCAATTTGTGGCTTTCAAGATGTCGACACAATTTCCAGATTTTCCCAACCAGAAGCAGATCTCCGATACATTGTTAAAACGAGCAGCGGGCGCTTTTCTTTGGGTCAAACTTGTCGTACATAATCTACGAGATTTCACACATCACGAAGAGAATGTCACTAAGATATCAGTTTCGCGAATTCCTACAAGCTTAGATGATGTATATAACGCGATCTACGAATACGTACTTCGAGTAGAGTCAAGGGCTGTACTGAGACTTCTAGGTTGGGTTGTGTTTGCCAGACGGCCATTTTCTCTCAGGGAACTGAAAGTTGCTATGGATGTCCATGAACGTTCAATAACAGTATCAAGTCAAAGTTCTCGACACATTACTCAAGATCAGACCCTATCGCCATACCAAGTTAGCGTTGAAGTTTTAATCGCATCCTGTCATGGACTATTAGAAGTTGAGGGAGCAGATGGAATTGTTTCCCTTGTCCACCTAAGCGCTCGAACATTTTTGATATCAAGAGCCGCCTCGGAGAATCCTCAGCTAGGGTATTCTGATGCCAAATACTTCAATAACACGCACATTTCTATTGCTGAAGTATGCGTCACTTATTTAGCATTTAGATCTCTCGATGACAAATCAGATGTAAATTTTGATTTTGACAACTCCGGTTTCTTGCAATATGCCGTAGTTCACTGGGTTGAACACGCAAGAGCAGCTGATCATCCTGGCGTATCATATCAGCCTCTCTTCAAAAGTTTGAATTCGCGGTCGCCAAACTTTCTGAAATTCTGGATTGCCCAATATCAAAAGCATGCAAACTCACAGAGTTCCTCAAAGTATATGCTAGAAGGATGGACAGCTCTCCACATCTCCGCTGCTTTTGGAATTTATAATCTTGTTCAAACTATACTAGAGCTCGGAGAGGCTCAATGCTTTGATACCAGAGACGCCTCTGGGCGTACTGCTTTATCACTGGCCGCTGAGAACAATCATGTATCTGTACTTCAACTTCTGCTGGAAGCAGGAGCAAGCATTGATACTCGAGATAATCGATATGGTCTTTCTCCACTGGAATGGGCAGTTTTACAAGGCAATGTTAAAATAGTTGAGATACTTATGGAAAAAGCGATTTCTTGGCCCGGCACTTCCTTACTCTCTATCGCAGCGGCAAGAGGACATGAGTCGCTTGTAAAGCTGCTATTGGAGAAACGTGCCACTGTTAACTCCCTAGATCAGTACTGGGGATGTACAGCTCTTCACCTTGCAGCCGGGTATGGGCATACAGCTATTGCATCTCTACTTCTTTCCTGTGGTGCCGACCCGAATATTATCGATATATCTAAGAGGCAAACGCCGCTATACTATGCCATATACAAGGGTCGCCACGCGACTACCAAGATTTTGTTGGATTATGGCGCCAAGATGGGTGGGTCATCCAAGAAATCATTCCTATTGCCTGATGCACCCCAATCTAGTTCTTGGCCTGATCGGGTTGGTACCTCAATTTTAAGAGATCTAGAAATCAGACTACGTACTTGCACGCAAGGCACCGAGGCCAGCGGGCAGTCAAGTTCGGGTAATTGCAATAAAGGTACCTCTGGAAACTCCAGCAGTGGACGTAAGAAAAGATCACATCAGGACTTCCAAAGTGGCGGCTCTGGTGGGAGTGGTGGCTTGGGCGATGGACCCAACAAACAGCCTACATTAGAGCCCACTTCTTCAACAGATCCTACTATGAGTGATCTTGGGTTAAATCTTGCTTGCCCCTACTTTAAGCATGATCCGGGAAGATACGGACCAAACAGAGCTTGCCGTGGGCCCCCTGGCTACCCAGATATGAATAGATTAAAGTAGGACACGTTCTTTCTTTGCGCTAATTCGTCATGCTAACTTTGAGCTAGGCAGCATTTGTATAAAGCGCATTCTCTAAAAATATGTCGAAAGTGTCATTTGATTTGCAATGGCGAGATTGAGCTTCAAGAGCATTACGACATTCCAGTATGTGCCGCAATGTTTCAACGGGACTACGCCGATGGATTTGATGATTCTCAACGTGATAAGCTCAAAAGGCGAACAGAGAAGAGGAACCACTTGGATAAGGCGCAGTATTGGACAGCGGTGTACAAAATACTATTTCCAAACACCGATGATGCAAACATGCCAACACCATGTAAGTGGCTTTTAACGCAGACAATTGAAACACTGCCTGATTTATGAGTACAGGGCATGAGGAAAATATAAACAAAAGGCTGTATGACGAGTCTTGTGCTCTTTCGCGACTTCAGGATTCCACCCTCAGAGGCGAGCTTTCCCAACATGTTCAAAGCCAAGAAGCAATCAATGCTATATTAAACATCATCAACAGACATCAGACCGAATATTCCGGGACAACCACTACTAGACCGATGCCGAGACAGTCTTCTCAAGTGTCAGAGCGACAGCATCCTGGGGCTTCTCAAAACCAAGTGTATCAACCACCACCTCTTGGGCGAAATCCACTTGATCGTCACAACACTCAAATGATGCCTTTTGATTCTCTACCTTACTTCATGATGGAGCCTTCCAGTGACTCTGGTTTTTATGAATATTCACTTAATGATGACTTTAGTCGGGATGTTGTAACGGAGGCTGCTGGATCAATGATGGGAGAGCACGAAACTGCGATAAACGCGCCAATACTGACACAAAACCAGTCAACAGCTCTGGAGACGCAAACTAATAGCGACAATATACCCCGGACTCAACAGATACATGGCTCAAGCGAAGATCTTTCGACTTCGTCTAGCCTTCATGATATCTTTGATCTGGACCAAAGTCAGTATTTGCAACTCCTAAAAGAGCCTATGTTCAACAATTATCAAGATCAAGATCAAAACACAGATGAAGAAAAGAATAGCATTTGAAAGGAAATAGGCTTATTTTGTAGAATCTTTAGCCTTTGTTATACTGTTAACGACAGAGAACTCCACGCAAAAGGAAGAAAGATCGTTGCAGTGACCAAAAACAGTTTGCTATGGAGCATCTAC
Organism: Botrytis pseudocinerea; assembly: GCA_019395245.1. Lineage (NCBI taxonomy): Eukaryota > Fungi > Ascomycota > Leotiomycetes > Helotiales > Sclerotiniaceae > Botrytis > Botrytis pseudocinerea. The sequence goes on from JAHXJK010000082.1 coordinate 124,847, forward strand.
TCTCAAAACTAACAAATAATACAATAGCAACAAAAAAAAAACAATATGAAAACTTTCTCATAAGTTTATAAGCCAGAACTTTTGAGGAAAAGAGACAATAACACTGTAATGGGCTAAATGACTTCCCACAATCCCAAGTTTCTCCTGCTTCTTCTCCACGATGTATTGACTTCCTCTTCCTCCTAACCCTACTTCTAACAGATCAACAAATCTCCAAGGATCTTCAAATAGTGATGATGTGTTGCATCCATACTATATACTGCACATAACATAACATACAGTGCACTCTTCCACTCCCATACCCCATAGCCTCTATCCCCACCCTCTAGTCTACACTTCACCCCCCTCCAAAAATCTCCCTCATCCCAATCCTCACTTGTGCGATTCCCCAAACACACCCATCAGATCCCTCATCACCCCTGCCATCTTATTTTCACTCCTACTACTAGAATATGCGGGCAAATTGTTCGCTAGTCGCTCGATGGCTGTACTGGGACTGTGAAGATAGTGCGACAGCATTGGAGGGGTGGTTTCTGCTTGTAGGTCTCTGTGATGATAGCGAGGGACGAGTTAGTTAGGTAGGTGGGAATTGGTGGTTGTGTGGTGGGTTGGTTGATAAAGGGAAATTTGTAAGGGGGGTGGTGAGACGGGGGGCAGTTTGGTGATGGGCAGTTTCTTACTTGAGAGAGCTTTCTACGCTGATTTTTGTTTGGGCTTGGGATTTTTGCGGTGTCATGGTGGGATGTAGGATTTGAGGGCGTAGATAGCTGTGAGATGTAGAATTCTGTATTTGGAATATCAGCATTAGGGAAATCGACTGATGATCCTAGAAGTGATGAATACGAACCTCAGTTCAACGAACCTTTTTCTTTTTCTATCTTCTCGCGAGTATTTGCAACAAGTATAGCGGTGTGTGATCACTGTGAAATCTGGTACACGTCTCTGGAGCAAATTTATATACTGGGGAATAGTTATAGTTAGACGTGTAAAGCAATTCGCATGTTATGCAATGCGTCGCAAAACTAGAATCGATATTATAGTGTATCTGTAGTGCAAATTTATGAAAAAGCCAAGACTTTCGCTTGAGGATATTCATCAATCGGGTATCATATAGAGCTGGGGAGCTCGTTGTAAGCTACACAAAGCTCATGGCATCGGAGTAAACAAGAAGCTGAAATTGTAAGCTATCTAGTACTTGTTGCCTTCTCAAAGACTTCCAAAGTGTGAGTAAAGACTTTCTCTCGCCAACCCTTTTCTCGATAGTATTCTAATGCGTCGTTTGAAGAAGTGATAACCTCGCTTTTGTCATCTATTCTCCATGTCTTGCCATTCTCAAACCTATCGCTTGTCAATAGAAATGCCTGTCTAGCACCACAATCTGCTGCCGAGATACCAAAGATCTTCTGTATCACACTAAATAAAGTCCCGATAAGCGGCACCAGAATCTTTCCTAGCGGGCCAAAAGAGTCTGGCGCAGTCAACCGAGAAAAGTTATCGCTAGCTACCAGTCCAGGAAATGAGTGTATGAAAGTGATATTTATGTTTGCGTCATTCTGGGATAGATATTCCAATCCTAGCGTCATCATAGTGGTAGTATGGTTAATAGCCACGCGAGGGCCAAAGTTTTGGGGATTCTGAAGGCCGATATCTTCATCTTGCATTTTCAGCTCTTGCCCTGCGTTCAGAACGCTCAGGACGCGCGGACGTGAAGAAGAGCGGAGTAATGGGAGGAGGTTGGTCAGGAGTCGCATTCGTGTGTAGTACGATAGAGCGAAAGTTATTTCTAGACCTTCTTTCGTGTCTATAGAGTATTAGATATAGATAGAACAGAAGGAGTTGATGGGGTTGTATACATTGTGGTACATTCAGAGGAATGCATCCTTGGCTCATATACAAGAAATCCACTCGTTCTTCAGCATCCAGAATCTGCTTACAAGCGGCGTCGATATTGGAGATCAACGAGGTTTCGACTTCGAGAAACTCGAGCTTCATTTGAGTGTTTAGACTATGGAGTTTCTCGCGCTGAGCAGCAAATCTCGTCGCCGATCTCCCCAACACGTAAAAAGTGGGGGATTGCAGCATCTTTGCTAGGGCTTCCAGAGTAGAGGCACCGATGTTGCTGGTTGCTCCGGCAAAGACACATACGAGACCTTGGGGACTGTCATTGTTCTTGCCAAAGCTAGCGTTTGCTTGAATGATTTCTGGAATTTTAACCATGTTTGGTGGAGAGACAGAGTCGATTTTGCTGGCCTTCGTTTAGTGAAAGAGCTTCAGAGCAGGAAGCAAAGCTTGGCTGGAAATCATTTAATGATGGGAAACATCCAGTTTAATACCATTGGCGGATCTCCGTCGTCCGGGTTGTATCTCCGTCAGCTTATAGCATTCGCTCACAACCACCATTTCTTCGGCTCTCTCTCACTCATCATTGTAATTTTTAGATGTACCTCTATTCTCTTAGGAAAATTAGAATCAGACGGAGATCTCTTCGTCTCGGATCGCGGGATTTTGGCCGACCATATAAAAAATTCCACCTGGTCGGCCGTGAGCTGTGTGTGACTCGTGGTGCCCGGCTTTGGTCACTGGATCTTGTGAGCAACAGAATGATGCTTATGTAATGATGAGGTCGGCATTTCTTATGCCGATCCTCCGTTAATGACCTTAAGCGAAACAAACCAACTTCACCCAAATCATGGACGACAACAACAATAACAACAACGACGAGACGTTCACGATAGTATCTTCATGAATTGTACAAATATATGTTCATTAATTGTATTCTTATCTTTAGCCTTTACGACGATTAAAGTTATATCACACTAACATACAACATCATCCTCTGGCTCATAGTGTTCAGCTACACGTTCGAGATACTTCCTGGCGCCTATTTGAACCGTACCTTCATCCTATTATCAATATATATTTCCCTTTGCTATGCAGACTGCCTTCACCCGAGAACCAATTCGGACTTCAATTATCGCGGGCATAGGGGCGCCTAATTTGTTTTATTCAGAATGTATTTGAGACGCCAAACTATCGAATGCGAAGACGGCGGTGTACATTGGTGGCCACGTCGGCCATGACCTGCCCGAACCGTCAACAACATACATCATCATTCGTTATTGCCTTCGCACTCTCCTTGCCATGGCCATGGTACAGGCCTTTATGCAAGAAGTTTTCCTCGCTTAGAGTGGCGGCCATGAAGACCTGATCTCAATCTTGAGCAGTTATTTTCCGCAGTCAAATATTAATACAACGAAGGATTCTCTGTTGGATTTCTAACATTTTCCAACATCAACTTTCATTCGATTTCAATATTTGCATAGCTTGTTCTATACTTACAACATTCTTTTTCCTATCTCCTGGCAAGACTTTGTAGGTCCTATTTTCTTTTCTAGGGCCATTTATTCTAGTTTCATAAGTTGAACTTAGAGGTGCTAAGAAAGCTTCTTGGCCCAAGGATCCATTCATTTATTTTGGTTGTTATATTCATTCGTTGGTAAGAAGGATTCTTCCATTCCCACACGGGAATCACGATGTGTTGTCGTCCCAAGTAGATCGAGGTAATATTCTACTGCCTTATGAGTTAACAATCGTATAAACCGCGATAAGAAAACTTGGAATAGCCCTGATATCTCGGTATGGGGTTTCTGGATTACCTCCGCAGGCTAAAAAATAAATCCCGTCATGAGAACCACACCAGTCACACACAAGAATCATCACAGAGCAAGACTAGCAAGACTAACAAGACTCACCGGACTAATGTGACGAATGATGAATCTTCAAGAGATGCTCCACATGATAAGCAACATGCAAAACAAACTCCGTCATCGCAGAGAAGTGAGCATCGAAATGGAAACTCCCGCCAGACCAATCACGCATATAAAATATCTGATTCGGTGAAGGAGCAAATCAAATCTATCGAAAATTACATCGATCGTTCGAATAAGAAACGTCACATCCCTATTGAATTCGATATCATTATTCTTGAAGTTCCGCTCGAAATTGACCGAAATTTGACAGAACCAAGATCCGACTCTCAAATCAGATTCATCTGTAGGCCCGAAAAGCGTTGGGACGACCTTTATTCAAGAGAATTACGTAGTGCGTGCAGGAAATTAAAGTGGCACACAGGTGATCAGTGGCGTCCTTATAATTTGCATCCAGACGTGCGAGATAGATTGTTCAAAGCAACTGCTAGGGATTACCCGGTCCACAAACCAAATAAGAAAGGCATAATCATACGGGAATCTCCACAGGATTATCAGATATGCCAGCGCATTGATCTTCTTCGCGACTGCCAGTCAAAATCTGAATATGACTCCAAGTTGAAGGAAATAGTGAACGATATTCAAAAATACATCAAAATCCATAAGGATCAGCTCGAGGAGATGCGGTCCGAATCGAAAAAGGGCATCATAACACCGAGAGACTTGATCAAAAAATGGCAGAAAGAGTATCATTTCGAATTTAGGAACGTACTGCGTTGGCTAAAGAAAGACGTTCAAAGCCATCGTGTGAGCCATGAGGAAGGCAAACATGGACATTCCACAAAAAAAAGGATGGAACGATTGAAATCGCGCGAGCATAGCGGCACGGAAAGTCATGAACCTAGCAGAGCGAATAGACCACACGATTCTGCTATTTCACTTTCCGCCACTAATAAACAAACTCAATCTAAACCACGTGCAGGCGAATCATCAAAGTATGGTTCCGACAGTGGTACATTTACATCTACACATCCGCGCCGAGTAAAAGGACGAGACAATCCTGATGTATCACTTTCGGGCACTAGTAAACGAGCTCCATCCAAATCACATAGATATGAATCATCAGATTGTGGTCCCGGCAGTGGGGCACCTATACACCAGCGTAAAAAAGCCGGCTCCAGGTCGCCAGTTCGGCGTGAGCTTCAAAGCCAGTCAAAATACGATGCTCCAAAAAAGACACCTGACCATTCGCGACCACTGTTAATAATCACTGATTCGTCGCCAAGTGAGTACAAACGTGGGACGTCCCCTGGTAAATCTACACATAGAGAATCTCCTAGACGAACGCCTCACACACCTCGCAAATCTTTGCCCCAATCTTCAACACAATCACATCATGGCAATCAGAACTCTCCTGCACGGCCTGGATCCAGCGGTCGCCGAGTGACTCGTGAGAGGAGTAATCCAGACCTGCCGGCTCCCAACACTAGCCAATGGCAATCACACCCTCACCTCCAAATGTCTCAACCCCAACAACATTCAAACTCAAAACCATATTCACCAACAACTCGTAACAGAAGAAACGGATACCCGAAGCCGCCCCATCAAGATCCACTCTCAGTATCACCTTTATCATCACCCTTAAAATTGAACAATACGCCATGGGAAGAGATGACGGATGATGAAAAAGCAAGACATCATAAGGAATTTGCAGAGGAACGTTAGTCAGGGGGCGTTAATGACTAAATCTTTATAGCTCAAGAATCTTCATGCACGTTTTTGTGTTTATTTACTTAGCATTTGTATGTACATAAAAAATTATATTAGAATTGAAAAGAAAATCATTTCCCCTTCTATGATATATGCTGATATTCTGTAGCATTCAAGATTGAAGAATGCCATCCAACTATTTGGATAGTTCGAAACATCTTTACTGAACTCAAATTTTATTATGGCGTAGAGATAATTTTGAATTCTCTCTTCTGTTGCTTTATGCTCAACTTTCATGTATGCCAATTCCTTCCGCTATCCATCACTTAAACCCATTCAATCCGTGTCCAGCTTGATCAGCGGCTTTTTCATTGAATATTGTGGTAATTTTCTGGCTCGGATTTCTCGTCTCTCAGTATATTATGAGTCTTTTTAGATATTGGATCAAGGACTGATGCGCCGTTCACCTAATGTATGAGGAACGCTCACACCTAGAGTCATTTCAAAATGAAGAACAAGACACACATCTAAGTCAAAACAACGCTTACTGCTTAGATTTGGTGAAACACTTTTCGGGGATTTCCTGAATACTCCGGAGTTATTGCGACCGAAAAATAATTTCGCTAAATTCAGGGGTTTTATTATCGTACTATCTCAATTCTTCATCGAGAAATTGCGATGTTGGTATCTATGCCTCTTAATCATGTTTTGCGTGATTAGGCCTTCGAAACTTTTACCTTCCTCATTAGATGTGATCCACAAATGAACCGCTTATTCCGGCTCAGATCACGCCATTGAACCAATTAGATCTGATATGAATGAAGGATCGGTATAGAGAAATATTCGGGATAGGAACTTCGGTATAAGCATTATTTGTAGGTGCAGCACTAGAAACAATGATCTTACGGCGTGAGTCACTGTCATATAATTACCCCGCGATCCATTTCGACCAATATGGAAATATGTCCGCTCACCTCAACGTTTATAAACGCCATACTAATACTCAATCTATCTATATGTTTCCAAACCACCAAATTGCAAACTTGATTTCTTTCTACTCAGCAAACATGTCGACCACACGTCTTACAAGTAAAGACATCGGATACGTTCCCGGCCAACTCCCACCAGGACCCAAAAACTCCATCCTCGATGTTCCAGGTTAGTTACCTTGAGACCTCGCGTCACGAGAATATCCCACTGGTTCTTGAATTGAAAGCAGAAATTCTAACATTACTCAGGAGTTCATGTCGGCCAAAATACCGTTGGAAATGATGGCGAAGATGTCCGCAAAGGCGTTACTGTCATTTTTCCCCGCCACCCTGATGATATCACTATCCCCTGTTATGCGGGTCTACACACGCTCAACGGAAACGGAGAACTGACAGGAAACTACCAGATTAAAGATTGGGGATATTCTAACACCGTAAGTCTCTTTTCTCTCCTATCCAATAGATGAATTCAGAAATGTTGGGCCGATTAATCTAATGCAAAATAGCCAATCGCGATAACCAATTCCCTCTCACTGGGAACCGTGTACCAAGCTCTCTGGCAGCGCGTTCTCGATCTTGCTGCAAAGAAAGAAACTCCTGTTAAAGAAATCTCTCATAATTACGGTACACCTATTGTAGGAGAAACCGCTGATTTAATCCTTAACGATGTTTACAAATCCCCATTAACTCTCGAAGAGGTAAAACCTGCGTTCGAAAACGCATTGAAGCAAGAAGAAGTTCAAGAAGGTCAGTTTGGAGGTGGAGCCGGTATGACTTGTCATTTGTTTCCTGGTGGGACGGGAACTAGTTCGAGGGTTTTCGGAGAGGTGCCTTGGGAGAGTGGGGAGGGAGAGAAGAAATTCACGGTCGGGGTGCTGGTGCAGAGTAATTATGGACATTTGAGAGATTTTATAGTTGGCGGAGTGCCAATTGGAAGGTTGTTGTTGAAAGAAAGTAAGGAGTTAGAGGAGAAGGAGAGGGCAAGTGAGAAGAATGGAAAGATTGGAGAAGGGAGTATTATTATTATTCTCATGTATGTTTCCATCTATGGTATTATTGTGAAGTCTGAGTTGCAGCTAACAAAACCATAGCACCGATGCACCACTTCTCCCTCACCAACTCAACCGCATAGCCCGTCACTGCGCAGTAGGACTTTCCCAAGTCGGAGGCCACGGTGTTGGTCGCAATCACTCCGGCGATATTATTCTCGCTCTCTCTACTGGCAACAAACCCACAGAGACAGTCGGCACGCCACAAGTCAATGGACTTTCAAAGATCGAAGTAAATGATATCAAAGTCATCCGAAATGAAAGTATCGAGACACTTTTCCGAGCCGCGAGTGAAGCGACCGAAGAAGCGATTTTGAATTCAATTATTGCGGGGAGAGATGGGAGAACGGGAGTCAATGGGTATAGATTGGAGGGAATCCCAGTAGAGAAAGTGAGGGAGTTGGTGGCGAAGTATAGAGTAAGTATTGGTGATGAGAGTTGTCTTACTTCGGGGGAGTATCTTGCCTTGCCAAATAAGGGTGCACAGTGAGAGGGTATGCTGTGCTTTGAATGGGAAAAGAGTCATCTAAGCTTCTCGACTAAATGTCTTAGAAGAAGAAATTAAGTATGTTGCTCTCAGAAACTAGTAAATCCGCAACGCGGTTTTTTATTGAGAATGAATCTTAAGCAAGGATCTTGAAAGAATTTATACGAATCTGCAACTGAGATGTATGATGAGATTGAATAATTGAATTCGAAAGAAGTCATTTCAGTTTGTCACGAGTCGAGTCTGGTAGATTAGACAGAATACTATGAGTAAACACACCGAAAAACGATCGGGTATTCGCATGCAATTGTTTCGAAGCTGCAGACTTCACGTAAATAAGAGGATTTTCATCCAAGGAAGCACACATACGTGTCATTTACATTGATGAGAATTATTATGAAAGCCCAGACATGCAATCAAGATAAACTTCATTAGATTCAAAGATTCTATCTTCGAATAACGTATATTTATTGTGCTTCAATAAATCATGTACATTCAAACACAATGTCTCGTCAAATCTACAAAACTTTTGGAAGAAACATATTTTCCGATGGGTGGCAAATAATAACCGACTCTTTATTCAAACTATTTATAAATATACATATCTCGTGCTGGTATCACGGAGTAATTGGCACTACTAAGCATTACCATACTTTCTGTACGTGCATTATTATTTAACCTGATGTAATCAAGTTTTCATTCCACTGGGGAGAGTTTAAATTTGCTTGGAGGGGAGCGTTCAACACGGGATTGAATTCAAAACAACTTTCCAGAGCTCACATATCCACCCACTCAAGAATCAAACAAAAAGTTTAAATCCTCCCGTAACGCCCTTTTGAAAAACACCCAGTGGATCATACTTCTTACTCGCCGCCTGCAACTTTACCTTATTCACCGTTCCATATCCATCAATGGGATCTTGCCAATTCGCTGCATAATTAAGATACTGCCAGTCGTTGTAAAATCCAGAAGTTTTCGCATAAGCGTCAATCGTGTCGAACATAGTTTTTGCAGTATTAACAGCAATAGTATCATCGGCAATGTTCCCCCATGTAGCGGTAAGAAGAGCAACAATTAGTGGACCGTCAGCGGGAGTTACACCAAGGACGTTTCCCCCGGTAGAAGCTGATTTGGCGGGGACGTTAACTGGGATTGGTTCAAATGATAGCGACCAGGTAATATTAGGAAGAGATTGAATAGAGGGAAGAGCGGTGTTCCAGGCGTTGTAAGTTGCATTTATCATTTGCTTATTAGCTTTGAATGTTGTTGTTATGAATAATGTTCTGCGAAAACTTTAGGACAAATTCACGTGAGGAAAAGACAGAGCAATATTGAGAAACTCACCGTAATTGACTGAACGTGCCTCCAGTTTCACTTCCAATGTCGGTCAAGTTTGTGATTCTCAGAGTGTTCGAGTATTGAGGTTGAATTGCCGTGAAGGGTTGGTATACTACCGGGTTCGCGACCGGCTTAGTATATACGATATTGTTAACCACTACGGAGCCAACACTAGGCTGAAAAGCAAAGCTCGTGATCAGAGAAGCATAATCATCATAAGCTGGGTTGCTGCTAAAATCTGCCAAAGCGTTGATTTGTTGGTCTGCGGTTGTTGCTGGGTACAAAATATTACCGCCCCACAACTTGCCTTGTTGAAGAGTATAGAAATCGATTCGCGTAACTGCACCAAGATTATTGGAGCCGCCTTTCAAAGCTAGATACAAATCCGAATTCTGATTTTCATTCGCATTGACAACTTTACCGCTTGCAAGGACTACTTCGAAATTCTTGACATTGTCACATGTGAATCCTTTCCTGGGAGAGAAATAGGATATTCCACCTGTGTATGTAAGTTTATTGATCGATTGAAATTTTGAAGGAAATTGCTTTGCTAGACTCACCTCCAACGGTTAATCCTCCGACACCAACCGAATTAACTCGCCCACCCGGAACAGTAAGTTGTAAAGCATCTAACTTGAGATAGACTTCTCCCCATCTTGCTGCTGGACCCACTGATACTACAGAACGGTCGTTACTAATACTTATGGAATTAAGAGGACTCAAATTTATCGTTACTCCTTGATTAATGTTGGCCTGATTTACTCCTGGTGCATGGCCGCCTGATTTGATAGCGAATTGACATGAAGGACTCCAATTTGTCAATTTGCCCAGAGCAGACAAAATTCCAACTGAAATCGAGACATCTGTTGTGGATGTTGGCGATACAATACAGCCTGGGGAAAGTTGAGATTCTTGCTGAGAATAGAACTTCGTCAAAAATGTACTATATGCCGACGAACTTGGGTACGAGACTTTCGAACCCAACGCAAATTGGAGAGCTTTGCACTATTTAATCAAGTTAAAAATTGGGAAAAAAATTGCGCAAAGTGATGCGAGTAACTAGAATCGATTGGTGATGAGAAAAAACCCCGGTACTGCCAGAAAAAATGGAGATACTTACGCAAATGTTCACATTTGTGGTTGGAGATTTGGTGACGCTAGCAACAGCTGAATTGATAGTAGCATTTGCATCATTTACATTTGCAGCAATAGAGATAGAGCATAATAGCGGAAATACCAAAGTGATAGGTAACATTTTGAGGAAAGACAAGCTTGAAGCATCAAACACCCCCCCTCCTCCTCTCCGGGAGCATCGGGGCTTTATACTTAAAATCTCGGTATTTAATCTGATGAGACTTCCCGCTCGCTGACAAAAATGGCGCCCTTACATGCTTTTTTCTATCCCTTTGCAAGGATTCTCCACGACAACTCAGTGCAGAGATCGCCCCTGATACTTACCAAATTGTAAAGCGATCTAGCTTTGTTATAAAACAAAACATACAAAGGGACATCTTGGTAAAGATCGCTGACAGGAGAAACAGTTTGATTCGTAGAAATTATTGCCAAAAGCTTCTCACTCTCCGCGCTTGACATAATATTCCAAGTCCAGCACCACGTGTGATGGCCAAGCAACCATAAGATCCCCCTCCAGTTTTTAAGGCTTATGGCTTGTTCCTCCAAGCATTTCAGGGTTGTGAGTGGCTGGATATATGTCGGATGCGTTGATACTTCGTTGATACTTCGTACAAACATGTCTGGATGATACATATCTTTGATCCACCCGCACAACGGGATACCCAATATCTTTCGCAGCGATATCAAAGGAGTTTGTCTCAAAATGGAGGTTAAAGTCAACCCCCGTGAGCGAGCTAATTAGTAAGCCACATTTGACCCAACCCCGAGGTTCCGACACAGCAATCTTCATCAATATAAATTGTTTTGATCTGATCTCACATCTTCAATTCTCACGTCAATTCTCAATTCTCATTCTCGAAATTCATTTATATCATACAACTTCTCCTCAGATAGTCAAGCCGTTAGGGCCTTGCAACCTCTCTCAAAGATCAATAGTGAAATCTCATACCACGTTATCACACACCCATTGACGGAGATACTAGCCACGACTATACCAAGACCTTGGCTATTCTGAACTGTTCAATACGCTATATGCTTATCGTGATTCGAGGAATGGGTATTGCAGGTCAAAAGCCCCTCCCTGTCCAGAATATATGTCGGATCCTTCACGACCCCCTCGACAACGAGTCACTCAATATTTTTGATGTTTGGACCTGCACTTAAATTGGATGATTGTGTGAGTGATCTCTGTTTATTTATAGAAGAATAGATGTTGAGAAGGAAACAAGGAAATGCTACCCCGTGGAACCACACAATTCGAGATTGTCGCCCAGCTGGCTAGTCAAGTGAAAAATCATTGAGAATGTATTCATACCCCTCTGTGTGTATTGGAGTTTCCGTTTCCGATATCGTTTTATATTAGAATCGCCACTTGATACATGATATCTACTTCCGTCTTAAACAATTGTCAGTTAGTGATGGTGTACGTCTTTAGGAGAACAGTGTACTTACCAAAGTCCACCCCCAAAGTCCAATCTTTCTCTATGGACTACTTGTACGAGAGGGTGAAACTCACGTATGCCGAGAGCTTGCACTGCACGGAATAAACGTTCAGCATTCGTATTATTGAGAAGGGGATCAAGTCTATCCTTCTCCTCGATCACGATCTGAATGCGTATATTTACCCCTCTTGAGCGTGAAACCAGTTGATCGATCCACTCTTGTAGCGGCTCAATCGATGTAGCTGGAGCATCAATGCGAAGATTATTTCGTGAAGGTGTGATGATCAAGTTTCGAAAGCCATCCATGCCCAACAGTCGAAGTGGAAATATTTTACAGTGCTGTTGTCCTCCCACAACCCAAAGGGTATCTCCCTCGATATCAAAGTAAACGGGCCGTCCTTGCAATAATTCCCCAAAACTAAGCTTAAATTTCATTTGGGCGATTTCTCTTGAATCATGACTGGTGTGAAGCAACGCGGGAATGTTGGCTGTATATTTCTGACGTGCAGTAAGAGTAGAGCCCAAGAAGTTTTGGGTTCCCGACTGGAGGACCTTCTCTTTCCACCAATACAATTGGAGCTTAACTATTCGAGGGTCAATATTCTGGAGTGCGAGCTTCCAGATTGCTAATTGTAGTTCTTTGGGTAATGAATTGAACTTTGTGAAGGAGCGGAACTTTTTAGGGCTAGAGCTCTTGATTAATCTCCGGAATCTTGCTTCTCTGATGCTAGATTTGATTCCAAAGTGGGCTATTGAGCTCAGATAGCCGATGTAGAGTGCTGCAATTGCTCCGCTACAAACAATAGCACCTATGGTGAAAGCTGTAATTTTTGCACATCTATAGGCATGGCGGCGTATCTTCGCGGAATCAAAAGCCATTTTGAATTTCCTGTAAATCTATCAATTGAACTTCGGGTTTTCTTGGAGGTAGTCAAAAAGATTCTTTTATTAAGGAGTCTTGTGGCTATTCTGAGGTCTTCTAGCTTCCCTACTCAAGACTTTAGAGAATTTGGAACAATATGATCGAACTACCAAGTAAAAATTCACCTGAGCAACATTTGACTTCTTTGTAGTGAATCTCGGATATCTTTCTGTGGTTATTTTGGTTGAGGTCGTTATCAGATCTAGATTGTGGAGTTTAGATCACTCTTTATTAATCTTGTCATTGGTGATTGAGAATGAATATTAATTCAAGCCTCCCATTCAATAACGCTTCAAGCCATGAAAGCAAGGCTGTACTTTGGAGTGACCTGATGATTGGCGAGGAAGCGAAACACTCGAAACCTACTCAGTGCTAGTGTGTCAAGGTACTGTCACGTCAGGTCACCCGCTTAGTTAATACACACATACACACCTTAGTTTTTGAACACTTCTCCCATCAGTTACCACTCTCTCATCAACATAAAATCACTAACCAACAGATTCTATTAACGTTAAATTCCATACAGTCAGGATCAAGCCAAGGTTGATCATCAATAACAACAAATACCTTGTTCATTCGAGAAACTTGGGAATTTTTCAATACATTTAATTCGTCGTGCAGACAAGGCTTTTCACAAGTCACCGGCTATCAACAAAGAAACCAAGATTGATAATCAAACCAATGCCTACCATGTCGCAAGTTCAACCTCAAGTTCAAAATCAGCCCGATAACCATGATCAATCTGATGTCCAATATCAACCCCAAACTAGCGATCAACTTCAATCCCTAGTTCAAATTGACCTCCAAAGCTCATCTCAATCCCAACTTGACATTGATGCTAGAGATTTTACCTTCTTTTCCAAATCGCCTCTCGAACTACAACGCGATATTTGGGAGATTGCTGCTGTCCCAGAGTCCCGGGCCATCCAAATTGAAACTATTTGTGAGCGAGATGCTCAGGGAATAATTCATCATGCTGCTGTCACGACTGCTGCTGATGATGATGATGATGATGATGATGACCTTTTACATTGGAGTCCTACGAAGTGCTCACCAACACCGTTGCTTGGAGTCTGCCGTGATTCGCGATCGATTGCCATAAAGCATTACAGATACTCTAACTTCCTCGATCGCCCTCTATTTTACAACACAAATTTAGACACTCTGTGGGTCAGAGGGAATCCGCTTTTCCAATGCGTCAGTACTGACTCATCAGGCGAAACGACACTAGAAGTTCTATTCTGGCAGAGACGTTTTACCGAGCTGGGGCCGTATCTTTTTCGCTCCGTTGCTCTTGACTTTGCAGGAATCAAAGCACATCATATGATCGTACCTCCGCGGGGAAACATACCGCAGGACATCAGTATTTGCACGCTTTACGCCGTTTCTAGAACGGAGGTGGAAAAAGTTTACATTGTTTACTCTTCCGGGGAATGCAGAGATGAAATCGAGCAGCAAGTAAATTTCTTAACGGAACAAATGAAATTCTGTGCTCAACATCTTCCTTGGAACCAATGCATTCATAATATGCTAAAAGAGAGGAACCATCGAGATGGCTTGAACTTGACCGAGTGGAAGATGCCTACTGTTGAGGCAATTCTCGACACTCGACTTCTCAATCCCATCGAGACATTCCACAATTTCCCTAATTTTCCTCTGGAACTACGACGAGCAATTTGAAAATTCGGCGCAATCCCCTGTTATCGCGCCCATCAACACGAATCCAGGTTTGAAGGAATTGGAGTTGAATCAGATGGCAGGCAACCTGACAATTTGGAGGAACCGAATTACCTCACTTTGCTACCCGAATGGACTTTTCCATACCTGTCGAGAATCTCGTCATATTGCACTCTCAAAATATGGCCATAGCAAGGCTTATACAATCTCTTCTTAACTTACAGAAAAGTGCAATATTCCGCGTCGATTTTATCATAACGTGGACAGCTATATCATGTAGATGAAAGGAGACCCTTTACGCAAGACCACCTCGGCAGGACATCACACTAAAATTTAAGGTCTTGGAAGCTAATTATAAAATTGGGTGCACTACGGAATGCTGTGTCCAGCTAGCTCATTACGAGCAGTTTTTTTTAAAAATATTGCTATTAACATGAAAAGTTTGTTTCCGAGAAATTTTCCACAAGAAGGACGAGCGAGTGTATGGCCTGCATAAGTTTTCAACACATCACAATTCTTCCGTACCATGCCATTTCATGAAACTTTTGCCGCGAAAAAAGTATGTTTAGTTTACTCCTATGCAGACCAAAAAGATATGGCTATGGAGGTTCTGAAAAATTTAAATCTAGTTATGTATCAGGACTCGAAAAGAAAGATAGAGAAGTATTCAATGAGATTTTGATTCTCAGAAATATCACAGGACGTCCATGGACATGGCCAGTATTTGAAGTTGAGTTATTCTGGAGTCCGACCCACCCGAAGACCCAAAATATTGGAGGAAACATATCATGTTGAGATACCCATTTGGCTTTGCATAATTATTGTTGGAGGAGTTATCGGACTAAACATTCAAGATATCTGGCAGGGTCCAGCCAGATATGAAGATATCGCGCGCTACGTACGATCACAGCTTGCGTTGTTTTTTTTTGAGCGACGAATCTTGATATATATATTTTTTTATAAAAAAAAATTGCCTTTCAATATAAAAACAATACTCACCATTCCCAAGAAATATCACATCCAATCATTCCCAGTCTGAAGAATTGAACTCATCCAAAATTACACTTCCAGTGGGAAAATAAACATCCTCCTCAACCGACTTCCCTCTCCGACAGGAAAGCATATTCTAGAAGCCTAGCAACAAGCCGAAATTATTCATTGAACACGTCCCATGCATTATACTAAACAAATTTATTTATCGAGAACCCGATTACCATTTCTCAGCTGCTTCTTCCCTTCCACATCCCATACCCTTGAACTAATTCCTCCTCCCCTCTTCTATAGTCATCCAAAAATTAACAAATCCAGTTCTTCACATCCACACTAGTACTAACAATTACAGCATAAATACTAATCTCCAATTCTTGAGAATTTCTATAACACGTACTAGTTTTTTATCAAGGAAATCTTATGTGTTGTTCCTTAAATCTTGATATTCTTCGCTCAACTCTACGGGTAGTTTTTGGAATATCTTTTGGTTGTCTTGAGCGGATAATAAAGTGAGCTGTTTGTCTTTATCGATGATTTCTTATGCTGTGATTCTCAAGGTTTGAAATATTGAATATCAGAATAGAAATTAAGAATCGAGAATCAAGAATCAAGAAAGAGACCTTTATATATAGTATATCTAGAATCTAAATAAATGGATTTTATACATAAAGAAAAAATAAAGATGAGTAATAACAATTTGAACTTTCTCTCTCGCCTCGCGTATTTCAATTTTAGATTTCTAGCAAGCTGCAGTATCAGTGTTATCATTTCTTGAATGAATATTCAAGAAATAAAATTATTGAAACAAAACCCCTCACAAATCAAGCCCCCACAGCAACTCTCTCATTAGAATTCCCAGGAACCTTTCCCATATTCTCCTTCTCCAAATCAGAGTTCGATGCATCGGAAATGCGACTTCCGAAGGGTTGAGTAAGTCTCTCTAATTCTTTTTTACAGAGCTTCGCAACATCGTAACTATAGAAGAATTCTTGATAGTCTTCGGGAGTTGCTATTGGTGCGGAGCGCGGTTAGCTTGTTCTGTTCTTTGATCTCATTTGCATGCTTGTTCTCAACTTGTTATTTCTGGATCTAGCGCAAACTCGCGATTTTATACTTAACTCTCCTCGAATCCTCATCCTGCTAACGCAAGGTCGAAAACTCGAGGCAACGGGAGAATAGAAATTCAGAAAGACTTACAAGGTACAGCTTGACCCTCCTCCATATATATTTTAGCACTATCCTTCTCTTCATCCGATTGATAGTATCCTCCATTTGAAATCATTTGTGTGGCGCTTGCGTGATTTCTTCTAATTTTTTCGAAACTCGAAAGACGGGCTGAGATGGTTTCTTCTGTGATGGTACCTTCTGGGAGATTGGAAAATAGGACGCCGAGGGCGCAACCATCTTCTATGGCTTGAGCGCCGGCTTGGCCTTGGACTATTAGAGAGAGGTGTGTTAGTATGAAGAATTAAAGTTTGGGGTTGGAAATTAAGCTGAGGATGAAGATAGAGATAAATTGTAAGGGGGAAAAGGTAGAAAATACGTACAAGGTAACATAGGGTGTGCAGCATCGCCTAAAATTACGAGTTTTCCTTGATGCCAAGAAGGAAGAGGGGCTCTGAAAAGAAGTTTCCAGAGTCTAACATCTTTTGTCTTTGCTAATAAGTGGCGAAGTGTAGGATGACAATCTTTGAGTTCATTGAGAAGGACTTCGGTTGGAATACAATTATTCCAATCTAAAATAACGATTTAGTTTGTTGACACATGATGTAATGGCTGAAGAAAGCGAAACTTACCGTGTGAGGGGTCAAGATCCTCTTTATCAGAACAAAAGACTGCGATATTGAGTACTTCATTCCTAAGTATAGTGTAAGTATTGAAAACAAAGTGGCAAAAAGGTAAACATATAACATACTCTCTACAGGGATACCAAACAACCTTCTGATGCTTATGTTTGGGCCAGGCGAACATACGAAGTTTTCCTTCCATTTTTTCCATGAAAACTGCACATTCAGGATCATCTCGAAGCTCTTGAACAGGTATCAAGGTTCGAAAACAGGATATACCTGTTGGAATTGCTGGGTTCTTATATCCGACGATTTTTTCCACTGCCGAGGAATGAACACCATCAGCACCGACAATTAAATCTGCTGTCATGATGGTTCCATTAGCGAGAGTTACTGATCCATTTATGGTATCCTGTGATGAACTTTAGCATATTTCATAGAAGAGTTCGGATATATCAATACATAATCAACAACTTCGCATTTGTTGCGAATCATGGCTGGTTTTCCCTGTCCTTCTTCTCCTGTGGCAAGCAACATTAATTCTGAGTGTAAATCAACTCTATGACTATAGAAAGAATCGAAGCCGTATTTTTCTTCCATATTCGACCACTCTATCTCGTGGGTAACAAGTAGTTCATCCCCCGAAGTAACGGTTATAGACTTAGCATCAACTAGACGTGCTCTTTTGAAGTCGAAGCCCCATTTAGCGAGCACTCGAGCTGCATTGGGTTGAACGTCTAGAATGTATTAATATTTGAATAAGTTATTGATGGGATGGATGAAGTACTCACTAATAGCCGCGCCAACTTCATGAGACAGAGAAGATTTATCGAAAATCTTGTGCATTTGTTAGTATTGAAATTATTTGTCACGAGATTATGAAACTTCATAAATCGACAATGCACTAGGAAGATGATTGTTCGTACCAAAACTTCATGGCCGGCTCTTCTAAGACCAATTGCAGCCGCGAGACCACCGATTCCTGCTCCAACGACAATGACCTTCATTCTCGAATTAATTTTGTGTATTCCTCGTGTGGGCAAGTTTTTCTCTGGGACGATATATATATATATATGAGTGCAGCTCGGATAGCAGCGATCAATTTTATGAGCTAACACAAAAGCTAAAATAGACTATCGAGTGTCGATCACCCGCTTGGTCTAATGTAAAATTGATTGATCTTGATATTGACAAGAATACAAAGCCAAAGATCTCCCTTAAGTATTCATCATGGCTCGACCCCATACAGGGAGAGCGGAAGGCGGAAGACGGAAGAACAATATCTAGAATAGCGGCATTGAGGATGAATGAGGATTGAAGGGGTTAACAAATGCAGTGTGACATCTTGATCACAAAATTGGAGCCTCGGACTTTTCAAAAGTCTCCGTTTCTGCGCACAACTGCACTCCAATATATCATGTATGCCATGCCATGACTGGGGCTTGATAGGTTTGTATGCAACAGACACGAAGCTTTCAGGTCGACAACCTCGCGGAATAAATAGCAAATTGTGGTTCAACGATGAGCAGACCGTGCGCATATCCAGTTTGACAGTCCTGAAGTGGGCATTTCACCAGTCCATCGAAGCGATTAATCCCTTGGATTTAGTCATAGAGTATATAAAATCCTTACCTTCGGCAATTCCTTGTTTCAACGAATGTGATCTCATGCTCGGAGCCGACCTCGATGATTCTTTCCGAGCAGTTTACCAAAATTTGTCGTGGATGCTCGATGCCAGGGTGAACTTCTCATGTGCGTGTTGGGGTGATGTATCTAGCATAGATGGATAGCCTGAGTGGGGGTTTGTTAATCATTGTCCAAAAAGACGTTTGAGAAGGAGGCATCGATATACTGTTTCTCTTGATATTGATGGCTAGAGATCTTTTGCCAATGATTTTCAGAGGTTTCTGTTCCTCAAATGAAAGCTGTCAGCCCACGAGTGTAGAAGGAGTTGAAGGCAGCAAACTAAACGAACCGATAGCCTGAGACATAGGCGGCATTGAAAAGCAGGATGGGGTTCTTCCACCAAGCACCTCTATTACATTTCTGCGATCAAACGCATCCCATGCCCCAGGTACTGAATCATCATCGTCGACGACGTCGTCGTGGTCGTATATATCCAGGTAGTATATAACGTGTTACCCGTGCCATGATCCGGGCCCGAAACCTTAAGACCGAGGCCGAGGCCGAGCCCCAGCCCCACGCCCAAAACGATAGATCATTCGATGCACACTTGCACTGTATGTACGTACATGCATAGCAAGGTTTCAACCATTCCAACTCCACATCTTCAAATGCATGCAATACGGAGAACCGTTGTTCGTATCGTATCGCAACTGAATAGTGGCGCGGCCTTACTCTTGTTGGACTGATGGACAGATGGGTGCTGGTTGATGGTCTTACTATTTCCCTTTCAAGCTGGACAACATAGCGATGTACCGATAGACAGATATGTCAATGTTCCGGGGTATAGCATTGATTACTATCCAAGAGTTATGATCATGATTACTCATCATGTTTTCCTCTTCCTGCCACACCGTGATTTGGTTTTCTGTTGAGCTTCATTGTTGAATCCTCAATGTGCATCCCGTCGTTGTAACAAGCAAGGCTTGAAACTTCGGCGTATGGTCTCAACAGAAGTCGAACCTGAGCGACTGAGTCATATGTGAGATAACCGACTTCGCCGTTCCTTTTCGGAAAAGTTTTTGTTGAATATAGATCGATTGATATAATACGTTTATTCCAGGAGGGGATTTCTGACGATTTATGTCCGACTTTGCTAAGATTTGGAATATGAGATAGAAAATGGAGAAGCCGAGATTATCGCAAATATGGGATTGAGACATACCTCCACGTTCAACAAAATTCGGTCGATATAAAGATACAACTGATATAAAGTACTGCTCTACCTCAAAGCTAATCTTTGAGTTGCTACAATTAACCCTTTCACTCATTTCATTTCTTCCATCTTCTTCTCTTCCATCTTCATCCGCACAGAATTTCCCCATCATGCCAGAGATTACACCAGAACTCAAAACCTACCATGGAAACTGCCATTGTGGTGCATTCAAATTCACAATCAAGATGCCTGAAATAACAACTGTTACGCAATGCAACTGCAGCATCTGCTTCAAAAAGGGATATCGATGGGTATTTCCTGGCGAGGGTTGTTTCGAGATTACCAAGGGGGAGGGGACTTTGAGAGATTATCATTTCGGACAACGTACAATGGCTCATAGGGTAATACCACCTACCATCTATCTCACGAGAATGGTGCTTATGGATTTAGTTTTGTCCAACATGTGGATCGAATATACAAGGGTTCCGCTACAACACTCCAGCGGGAAGAGATATTGGTATCAATGTAAGTTAGAAGTTGCAACAATTTCGCACGTATTCATGCCACAGCGGTGGATAACTGACAATTGCTTAGGTCAATTCTCTCCAAGATGTAGATCAGTGGTCCTTGAAAGTTAATAAGTACGCCGCATCCAGTTATTTTTCTCAATAGAGAGAAAGTGCTGACATTCCATGACCAGATATGACGGCCTTGATCGTGAACCACAATATGTTGCACTTACATACACTGCTGAATTGCCACCAGCCAAGTTCGAAAACGAAAAGCTTTATACAGGCGGTTGTCATTGTGGTGCAGTAACGATTGCATTCAAGACTCAAGCTCCCTTACCCAAGCGTCATGAACACATACAAGAGTGTAACTGCAGCATCTGTTGTCGAGTAATTATCCTATCGTCAATTGATTTCGATAGCAAACTAATCATCTATAGCTCGGCATCACTGTCTGTTATCCCAAGAGAGACCAAGTATCTGTCTCGGGCATATCGAACTTGACGGAATATTCATTTGGTCAAGCTTATAACATATTTCGGTTCTGCTCAACTTGCGGTATTACTGTCGATGTCGAAAAAGACATGAATGCAGCATCCAAATCTCCCAAGACTTGGGAATCGCTGACACCAGCACAGCGGGAAAGATGGCCAACTATTCACTCGGTTAATCTAAGATGCTTTGAGGGAATTGAGTGGGACGATATTAATATCTATAAGGCAAACACTAGAGCGATAGACCCGCAATATGTTGTTCCGGAATAATCGATGTCTGCTCATCACGAATGGGAAAGAGGAGGCTGGGGAACGCATTCGGTTGAATTAAGGAAGGCCATTGGAGGGGTTCGACTGGATCCAAACCATGCTGCTATGTCTCCTCACGTGACTGTCATTTTGATCTCTTGATACCATTGAGCGTTCACTCGGTATATCCTGTCCTCAATCTCGTCTTATCATGGCGAATTCCCATGGTTGTCGTACCAGAGAATTGCATCTTCACACGTTGACCCACGATTGGTTATGTTTCATCCACGTGACTGTTGACCTATTTTAAGCCACTTTCACATGCAATCAACTTTTTTTCTTTCTTGCGATAGCAACGAACATTCTTATCGTCTCTCCTAGAAATACTCGTCTCCCCATTTCGGTGTGAAATTTACGTCTACCCCTCCTACGTATTCTCTTTCTCCTTTTCAAACATTTCCATTCAAAATACAAATTCAATGTTCTCTCGATTTCACTTGATGCAGCGAAAACAACAACGGTCCAAATGAATCTTGATTATGAGGGAAATTTGAACTGATCTACAACTATCCCGGAAACGTACGTTCTGGACCTAGACCATCATATTCGACCGGAAATTCCTGTTTTTGTCCAACAAAACACCTGCTTGCAATTTTGTGCGTATATTTTGCCAAAACATCTACTCTCGTCCACTCCTTTCTCGTGGGAACATAGACACCCTTGATGTATATAATGTACGCACGATCTACCCGTCGTTCCAAACAGAGTATTACTCGGGAGTCATATCTACAACAAGATCAAACGACATTATTTGAGGGTCCGGAATCTATGATGCAGAGCCAACAATATCCACCCGCCTTTACTCGAGATTTAAAAGAAGCTTCGATGCTCTATTCAATGCTTCCCAATATTGTACAATCACACTTACCTCGCATACCATCCATTCGAAAGTCCGTTGACATATATGGATTTGTGAGTGGCCGAAAATCTGAAAGCACTCTATCTGGCGCGATCACTCCAGGATCCATATCCTCATCGTCAACAACGACCCTTATCAATGAACGGAGCTCTATGTCTAGTGATGGAGAAACGGATAGCTATTTCTTGGATGAATCGCATTCTTCCGATGAAGAGTTTCCTCGACTTCTCAAGCATGGGCAACTCCAGGCCATAGAGTTTTTTGAGACAAACTCTGGCATTGCATGGAAATTTGCAAACCAAGGTTCGTTAGCTACAATATCTAATCGGATCAGATATACTAATTCATATCTAATAGGATATAATCTTCTTGCTCTTGCACTTGAGGAATCATCAGCAACTTCCCAAAATACTCGGTTTAGCAATATTTCTTTAGCGAGACAACTTTATGTACACGGTTTAACCTACCTACTTCGAGCTCTTCCTTCGGATCTTTCGACAGAAGAAAAGATAAGTCTACAAAGTGCTATGCCAGCAGAAATGGTAGAATCCTTACAAGAAGAATCCCATACCGGTGACAATAGTCAAGACTCAAACACTGCTGAACCCCCTTCGGTCCTTCAAAAGAGTATTGCAGCTATTATCATTCAATTATTCATACTGTTCCAATTTATCTTGCCATATTTGAAACATCTACTCACTTCAGCATATCAATATGATCGAACACATAAGATATCAGAAAAGGTTCTGTCCAGGGGTATAGTGACAGTTGACACTATTGGAAAATCGGGCTTAGCGGTGACGGGTGCAGTTTATGGAATGAGTGATGGGAAGGTTGGACAGGCTATTACGGATGCGGTGGCTTGGGTTGTGGAGGGAGTTACAGGGGGTTTACATGAAGGCGTTAGTGAGGGATTGATAATGCTGGGTGCGAGGAATAGTACCTCGCCTAAGAGAAAGTAGAAAGGAGGAGATTTCTATCAAATGAAGCACATTTGGCGGGGTTAATTTTTAACGATAGATGAATGGTGATACCCATGTATAGAACGGGAGTTTCTTTCGGATATAGGATAAACACTGGTACTTGGGAGTAGATAGGTTAGAAAGAATTCGGATTTTTCAATACATCGATACACGTCGACGACCAAAGGCTCCTAATATGTTGTAGTGGTGTATCTAGATGGGATCCAATTGAGGTACATGGGGGCGAGCCCCCAAACCCCCATAGCTCGCTGCGCTCGAATATTCGTTATCCAAAGTTTCGACTACCACCTCCTTTAGCTCGGCTTGCCTGAATCTTTCCCATAACTATTGCAGATTGTTATCAACGAGAAGAATGAGCTGCAAGCTAGTCACGACGATTCATTATTTTTCATCGTCTTCAGATTCAAGTAAATGAATGGACTGTTCATCTCTCCGTTCGTTTTTCGCTTGGCATCAGATAAGGCCAGTCACGTGTTAGACAGTCTAGCTCTCTACATACTAGCGGCACGAGATAAACTCATTAGCGTCAAAAAAAGTTCTGGCGAAAGAGAAACTTCATGCCCAAATTTTGTAGAGGGGACTTCAGCGACTTCGACAATTTCAATCAATCGCCACTTTGATTTTTATACTGTTGAATTTCACAGTTATAACCTCAATTAAATTGTTTTTACTCCCTTCTTCAGTTTTTATCCGTATACGGATCAGTTTTTAACCATGTTCTCCGTCTGCAGAAGAGGTCCCGCCTCGATATCTAGAGCCCTTCGCGCAGTCCCTTCAACTATTCGAATTTCTTCAACCAGACCTTCAACCCTTTCTCTCATTTCACAAAAGACTTCTCTGCCAGTCTTGGAGTCAAGGTGGCTACATGTTTCCTCGGCTTCACAACTACAAAGTGCTGCCACTCAAGAAGCTGCCGTCGTTCAAGAAAATAAAGTTATTAATCGTTTCGATGAACTCACCAAGTATGGTTTGGTTCACCCAAATGTTGTTAATGAAATCACCCAAACCATGAAACTCGAGACCATGACAGAGGTCCAAACTTTAACTATTAATCAAGCTCTACAAGGAAGTGATATGTGAGTTGTTGGAAAAAATACCTGGATCTGAGAACCTCATACTAATCTATTTCATGACAGTATTGCACAAGCACGAACTGGTACCGGAAAGACAATTGGTTTCTTGCTTCCTACTATCCAAAACATCCTCGAGAAAAGTCCTGAGCTTGCATCCCGTCAACGTTATTCCAGAGCAAGAGCTTCCGATATCCGCGCAATCATCATTTCACCTACCCGTGAATTGGCAGAACAAATTGCTGTCGAAGCAGTGAAGATTACAAGAAATACAGACTTGATTGTGCAAGTCGCAGTCGGAGGGTCAAGCAAAAGAGAGATGCTTAGAAAAGTTCAACGTGAGGGTTGCCATATCCTTGTCGGAACCCCAGGCAGACTTCAAGATCTTTTGACAGATGAATACAGTCAAGTATCTGCTCCTGGATTGACAACTTTGGTTCTCGATGAAGCCGATCGACTTCTAGATGATGGATTTTCTAAGGATATCGATAACATTCAAGCGCTTTTGCCCAAACGAAACGAAGTTGATCGTCAAACATTATTATTTTCCGCCACTGTTCCAAGAGAGGTCATGGGTCTTGTCAGAAGACTTTTGAAACCAGATTATCAGTTCGTACAGACCGTTAAGGCAGGAGATGTAGCCACACATGAGAGAATCCCTCAAAAGATTGTTGCTGCCACTGGAATGGAGAACATCATGCCAGCGATGGTCGAAATTTGCAAGAAAGGAATTGAAAAGGCTAATACCGAAGGTTCTTCTCCATTCAAAGCTATCGTATACTTCAATTCAACCGCAAACGTTCAATTGGCTGGAGAGATCATGAAAGGAATAGATTCTCTTCAATCGATTGACGTTTCTGCTATCCACGGCAAGCTCACACAAGAAAGAAGAACTAGAGTTACAGACAGATTCCGTCGTGCCAAATCTGCCGTCATGTTATCTAGTGATGTTACAGCTAGAGGAATGGATTTCCCTAATGTTACTCACGTCATACAAGTCGGTGTACCTAGAGACAGAGATACATACATCCATCGTGTAGGACGAACTGGAAGAGGAGGCAAGGAAGGAGAAGGATGGCTCTTATTGACACAATCTGAAATCCCGGGAGCTCGTCGAACATTGTCCAACCTTCCAATCACCCCTGATCGTACACTCGAGACCCCATTTGTCGACATGAAAAAAGATGCTCAACTACCAGCCACAACCGCAGAAATCCTCAATGAAGTCGGCCAAGCAACAAAGAGAGTTGACCGTGAAATTAAAGTCGACGCATACATGGGAGCACTTGGTCAAGGTCAGAGGGGTGCAAGTCCTAGAGCGATGATGGAAGACTTGAACAACTGGACTAAATTTGGTTGGGGTTGGGAGAAACCTCCTATGGTTGGCCCTGGCCTTGCACGTAAATTGGGAATTGATAGAATCCCGGGCGTTAACATTGGACATGAACCTCGCGAGGATAATGATGATTTTGGTGGTGGACGAGGATTCGGAAGCAGTGGCGGATCTAGTGGAGGAAGAGGATTTGGAAGCAGTGGCGGATCTAGTGGAGGAAGAGGATTCGGAAGCAGTGGTGGATCCAGCGGAGGAAGAGGATTCGGTGGTGGCCGAAGTGGTGGAAGTGGAGGTGGTAAAGGATTCGGCGGAAGAGGTGGCGGAAGAGGTGGCGGAAGTGGTGGAAGAGGATTCGGCGGTGGTGATAGAGGTGGTTCCAAAGGAGGATTTGGTTCATCAAGTTTCTAAACAAGGTTTGATACTTGATTTATCCAACTAAATCGCTTGTTTGTGTATCATCACTTCTTTTCCCTCTCGTTTCTTTCCCCCTTTCTTTTTCATTCTGCCTCTGGCTCGTCTTATCTTGTTTTACTACATTCTTGTCAGGTTTTTCACTGGTACGAAACCACAAAGAAAAATGGCGTATGCAGGATTCGAGGAGGAAAAGACGACACTCAAATTTATGTCTGTATGATACATACAATTCTTCGATTCTTGATGGAAATTGTAGCAAATAGATGGGAAGGATACAAAAATGGGCACAGGGCGGGGAAATGGAGCTTAGGCGTTGCTTTTTTTTGGGAGCGACGAAAACTGTGGGTCATTTAGCAACCACAAATCTCCCTAGTATACCTACTACATACCTCTGTATAACTTACGAGTTGGGTGTACAATGAGGAAAATCTATTGAAGTATGGGATGGAGAAAAGGAAATGAAATTTTTATGATGGAGAGTTGGGGATGGATAGATCTGGGGAGGGGAGTGAGTGAGTGGATGGTGAATGGATAGGATAGGATAGGATAGTCATATGGATAGGCATAATTCTACTCTTTACTTTGTGAATGCTCTTTGATACTATTTACATGTGCTTTGCTCTTGATTTTGTGATGCAGATTAGATGTGTGGTGATGAATGAAGTGAGTACGTGGGGAGAGTCTATAGTAACAGAGCTTTGTAATAGCATTTAGGGAGGGCATTATCAAGAAGCCGCTGATGAAGATTCCTGTGTGGGTATATTCGCATATCTAGGCGGTAAGTATTATTCTACCTGCAACGGAGAAAATGTCGACTGCGTGTTACAAACTGTGTAGATGATTTAACTAATTATATTAATCTATACTATTTCATCGCTTTGAACCCTTCACACGGGGTAGGAAGAGTGTATATATATATATCTATCTATGCGCGATACATTCTTCTCTTAATTTCCTAGCACCCCGAAACCCAATACCCAAGATTTCTTATATACAATCCCAACATCCACGCATAGATTCTATACACAAGATTCTATAAAAATTTCATTTTCATATCCTTGACACCTACAGGTAAAACGCCATTCGTGTGGTATCAATATCGCTCCCAGGGTCATTTGATTTCCCAAAGTATGCAGAAAGAAGGAAAATTCTCATTAAACTTCACTAGAAGAAAAGAAGTCGCTGAAGAGGCAAAGGAATGAGGATTTTGTCAAGAATTATGCCGTCATAACAGAACGAACATCCCAGACCAGTAATCTTTCATCCCAAGCAGTGCTGGCGCACCAACCTTCCCCAAAGAGACACCAATCAACACCGTGTACAAATTCGGTATGGGCATCCATGTGACCGATTTGCCGAGGGATGGTGGCATTCATTGTACCATCAGTCCATATGCGACAAGACATGTCATAACTGGCACTCAAGAGTGTATCGCTGAGATGAGGACTCCAGACCAATTTTCGAACAGCATATTCATGTCCTTCTAGAACAGCGACAGGTCCACCACCCCCGTTGCGAAGATCGAAAGTTCGAATCGCTCGATCGACACCGCCCGTTGCAATAACTCCGTCACGATATTTATTCCAATCATGGGTAAGAACTTCGTTTGGAGCTGAAACTTGACGATTACTTCCAATTGCCCCCACAGAGCCTGCACTTGGCAAGGAACCATGGATTGGAATAAGTGAGACTAGATGATTGGAAGCCGAGGAAGGAGTACGAAGGTCGAATATTCTTAAATGCGAATCTGCGGAGACAGATGATATGACAGAGGGTGAATGGGGAGAGAAAGCTGCACTATATGTGCAAGAATGTGTAGGCAATGTAAGAATCGAACTTGGGCGATTTGGGTTCCACTGATAGTTGGAGGGTCAACAATACTGTCCATAAGACAATTACACTCAGACATGAGGGATTCTCGTACCAGTTTAATTGTACCATCCCAAGAGCTTGAAACAAATGTGTCTTTTGAGACCAAGTTCCAATGAACAGCAAAGACTTCGCGCCCATGCTCATGAAAGTTTGCGACGGGAAATGGTTCAGGAATCGCGGTATCGAATAATTTGACGCTTCCGTCACCACATGCGACAGCGACTTGGTTTTCGTTTGATTCGGACCATGATAAATCGTAAATAGAATCTTGGGTATCGAAACTTCATTAGGAGGAAGGAAGATAGTTAGCAAAAGCTATACAGATGACAAGAGTGGTGGAATCCAGGCCAAACTCCGAACAGTACCTACGTTTTCTGTACTTGAATGCCTTGTGGAGTCAACATTAAGCTATAAAGTCTCCCATTTCCAACCAACCCATAATTGGCAGAAGCAGTCACACAAATTCGATTGTCGAAAAAAGGAGAGTATTTGACTGCAGAGCCCTTAAAGCCTCGAGTAATAAACTCCATCATTGCTGCGAAGGGAGGGATAGTCGCCGAACCTCAACGTTGCGATTGTACGTATGTATTGCTGTAATCGTCACCAGGAAGCTGACATGGAGGTGGTAAGGTAAACCCCACCACGAATCTGAGCCGAGGAGTTCTTCGGCTGAGTAATCATACACGTGATCATTACAACGCTAGATGCTGTGAGTTCATGAACCACGGCCGTAGGGGAAAGCTACTTTATATATGTGGGATTGGCGCGATTCTTTCTGCTAGCATCCACAAGCATCCGCAAGCCTTTGCAACCTTTCAACTTATTGTTAGTCCTTTTGGCAATTCGCAGTGAGATAGAATTCCCCAAATTCCGGGGCGCTGTTAACCAAGGAGCACCGACTAGCTATAGACTGCTATAGTGGACTTCGATTTTTGATCAAACACTGAACGGGAAGAACGATTCGTCACTATTATGGATGCCTTCTTATCCAGGAAAAAGCGAAAACTTTCTGTCTCTTCTCAGTCACCACTGAAGTCAAACGCGAATGACAACATTGAAGATCTCTATGTCCCGGATGACGAGTCTACGGATTTTAAGCTGGCGCTATTGTCATCTCTGCACCCTGAAGTCGAACAGGGCGTTCTTCTTGAAATATTACTTGAACATGAAGGCGATGTTGAGAAAGCCTCAAATTTCATGTCTAATTCAGATACTCCCTCTTTGCCTATACCCAAGAAGCCATCAGCCACGGTAGGATATCAAAGTTCTCTTTCTACATTCATCTCGAGTGAGAACTCGACAAAGCGAGTCAAGCCTTTGTCTAGAAGAGGAAAGACTCTTCATTTATATTCTCCTGAAGATGTCGCAGCTCACACTCCATGTTCTATTATACATAACTTCCTACCGGCGGAAGAGGCCAATACGCTACTTGAGGAGTTGTTAAACGAAGCAGCAACTTTCGAAAGGAATACCTTTAAACTATTTGATAATGTGGTCACGAGTCCCCATACGGCTTGCTTTTACGTTGAAAATTTGGAAGGGCAAATGGCCCAGAAGACTGAGTATATTTATAATGGTGGTCTGCTAACAGTGAGTAATACTTTGAATTTGAAGTCTCGGATTGCTAAACCAGTTACTTGCAGGATGTACGTCAACTTACTCCACAAATGAGAAAAGTGTCGCCTAAAGTTCAGGATGCTGTCAATTCAGAAGTCGCAACACGAATCTTAAAACACTATCCTAATGGCCAGAAGCTTAAATACCAATCATCGGACACATGGAAGCCGAACGCAGCTGTTGTCAACTGCTATAACGGTGGTGCAGAGAGTGTGGGATATCATAGTGACCAGCTCACTTACCTTGGACCACGAGCTGTCATAGGATCGATATCTTTGGGTGTGGCACGTGAATTTCGTGTTCGAAGAATAGTCGCTCAAGAGTCAGAATCGAAAGAGAAAAGCAAAGAGTCTTCAGACGCCGAAGGCCAAATAGCTATCCACCTACCACACAACTCTTTGTTAATTATGCATGCGGAAATGCAAGAAACTTGGAAACATAGCATCGCACCAGCACAAGCCATTGATCCTCATCCAATCTCTGGGAACCGACGAATCAACATTACCTACAGAGATTATAAAGCTTCGTTACATCCCAAATTCACACCAAAATGCACATGTGGTGTACCGACAGTATTGAGAGTTGTACAAAGAAAGAAGGAGAATTTAGGCCGATACTTCTGGATGTGCTACGCTGGAAATGCTCCCGGAAAAGAAGGTTGCACGTATTTTGAATGGGCTGAATTTGACGACGATGGCAACCCGACCTGGCACGATAAACTAAAAAGTGAGGTAAATATCGGTAATCAAAAGATTGATAAAGGAAGCTCTTGATCTGGAAACTTCCTGGTAGTCTAAACTGCAGCAAGTCACGCTTCATCTTCGGCAAAATAACAAACCTTAATGTTGCGTATAGGCTGGGATTGAAGCGTTCTAGGACGACTAGGCCTGGAAGCTAAAATTGTCCGGTTATGTTAGTTTCTTCGTCTGATGAAACGACTTCCTGTCATTCCAAACCAAACTTCTTAAAATTGTACGAATTAGTATTGATTTCTTGAAAATCGATTGTATAAAAGTTCCATTATCTACAAAGATAATCAAATTCCCAAATTTCAAACATTGAACGTTCCTCACTTCTTATTTCATAACTTGATTGTCGGTATTTGGATCAGATCTAGAAGACGAGCATATTTTCGAATCACTTTAGACAAAGTAACGTCATCTCAGACAGGCCAGAATTCTTCAATAATGACGACAAAATGTGATATTTGCGCCCGCAAAACGCCAATAGCCATGAACTGTAACTCTTCAAACAGCGTCAAGACGACACATGTTCTGCAATCTACCCCATCTCTTCACTCACTGAGCGCTATTAACAATTCTTCGGAAAACACTGTGACCCAACTTCATCAAACAGGTGTTTATTCCACACACACAAGATTCTTGGACAACGATGATTGTCCGACTGGGAACGAAGTTCATCAGCCCCGAGTCCAAATCATTCGCCGTCATTTCGAAGCTCACAATCGATTCAGTCATTTCAACGAAATGTCCAAATTTAACAATATTTGGACTAAAAAGGCATGGACGTCGGAATTATTACTATTAAACACGATTAGCGAGGAGAAAAAGACAAATCTTCGTGATTGTCAGCGGATCGAATCTATCCAGACCTCTCGAATTCATATCACAGAGAAAATGCGGAAAACGCGATTCAGATTTAATGTTCTTCCTATTGAAATTAGAAGAATAATATATGAATACACTCTTCTCAGACCTGTTGAGAAGAAAAAGAAATCTGCATCTAAGACGCCCGTCTTTCTCAGAGCCCTAAAGATATACGGTTCACAGCATTTATATATCGAAGCGAAGACAACTTTCCATTCAATCAACATGTTCACGTATAGCATTGTGAAAACTCTCAAGTTTGCGGATCCAGAAGTATGCGTGATGTTTCGCAAATTACTTCTGATCATACCGTGAGTTTCCCAAAAGAATCCTTTCGATAATCTAGAATGTAGGTCAATAATCAAAAACTTTCAGTACTTGAAATTATTTGAGCATTCATCGACTTTAGGCAATTGAATAAACTCGAAATGTTTAATTGTCTAGAGATACCGAAAGTTACAGATTGTTGATCTGCATTCTTACCATGCAATCACCTACTAATTCAACTCTCAGCTGCACCTTCTCTCCACTATCAAAGATCCCGAACCAGATGTCTCTTCTTTATTCTACTCTCCGTTATTTAACACTTCGCAAGATGTTCTCCTACGAACATGGTGGATTCGAAATGTTTCTCGCTTACTCATTGCCGAAATTCGAAAGATTGATCAGTGTGAAAGTCGAATGTGAGTATGGTGAATTCTTCTCTTCATCCTTTGTTCAAAATCAGGATCGATGGATATCACTTTTGAACAAAATGATTACTGGGGAGAATGGGGAATTGGTGCAAGGTACACGGATAGGAAGAGAGGAAGCTAGTGGTACGCTACCTAGTGCTCCTACATGGGTTTGGAAGGTTGGAAATAGTGACTCGGGAGAAGCGATGATGTTAGCTGGTATGAGGAGAGAGATCAATTTGGTTATTAAACATAAAGTTTATCATGTTAGATTCTAGGGCGATGCTTTTCGTTTATTGAATCATTTCAAATGTTCTTCTGAAGTAGTCAGGCGTAGCTTACTACATATATACATATATCAATATCTCAAACCTTTCTAATGGTCAGAACGAGATTCAATAAATAAACCTCTCAATACCAGAATTTCACCCAAAATATTTGATTTTCTGAAATCGATACAACTTTCATTCGGCTGCATAATAAAGTACCCAGCATGACTTGTTTAAGACCGCATATTGAGACACACATAAAATTTACTACTAATTGATGATTTTGTAATATATCTAACTCATTATTCCTTTCTTCAGTATCTTATATAGAGATACATTAGAACCCTAATTTATATTCTGTAATACCCTTTGTGGTAACTCTAAGTGTCAATCATTCGTATGTAAATAGCCCTTTTTACAGCTTTATTGCTATTATCCCAAGTCCCAAATAGCATGTATCACATCATCAAGCATGATTTAATCGCGTATATACAAGTTCAATTGAATAATCAAACTATTTACAAACGCAAATATCCAATTCCATCTCATACCACGTTTCAAAAACAATCCAACATCCAGACCTCCTCTCACCCCTCAGACCCCATGGATCTCCAAGCGCCCCGTCAAACTCACACGACACAACATCACTCATCACTCTCATTCCATGTTTCCCTCATCATCTAACCAGTCCACAAAGCTGGGCCTGGAATCGTATAATTACTCAATGTCACATATGGGTTGAACAAAATTCCAGGGTCTGTAGCCTTGTAAAAGCTCGTCGCGGCCACACCGGCAGGACTTGCTGTCCCGGAACCCGTCACATCAATGTTAACGCAGAAGGGGTAATTTTGTGCGCCATTGGCTGTTGTGGCGCCGTGTAGTGCGATGATTTCGTGGCGGAATATGTAGTGTCCTGTAGTGATGTTAGTGGGAGATTGCGAGAGAAGGCGGAGAAGATAGTAAGTTCACATACCAGCAGCAAGGGTCTTTGGTACGGTACTTGTCCAGGTATTGTTGTTCGCCATCAAAGCTCCTGTAGCCCAGACTTGTGTGCTGAAGTTGATACCTGATTGGTCGATTTTCACCCATTTGAGATTGTTTTTGTTGACCTACTATCATCAGCCGTCTCCTTTTTAATCACGTTCGATCATGGAAATTTGGTAATTTATGGAGAACATGATACTTTGAGCAGGAAAAGAAATGAAAATGAGAGTAACATACAGTAGAGCAACTTCCCCCACAGTTAGCGACATAAGTCAACACTGGCCCAATATTATGCGGCCAGGTAGTCCACTGAAATTGTACTGTTCCTCCTGCAGCAACAGTAGCGGAAACATTTGCATTGACGGCGTTTTTGTGACATATAATATCGGAAGTCCTTTAATTTGATGAGATCAGTCAATCCATTCCTTCTCTGTGAAGACTGGAAGTAGAAAGTCGAGAAAGAGAAAGACGAGAAAACATACGAATACTGATCAGGCGCAACAAAACCCAAATCCAATGCCTCCTCGTACCACCCGGGGGTTTGTGGATAGGGAACCTTGTTTATAATGTCGTACCAGTAGGAGACTTGCCAGCCAGCAGTGTAGACGCCATTTGCTACAATTCCGGAGACGTAGCCATGAGAGAGAACGGTAGGGATGAGGGCGATAATCGGAAAGAGAGTGGAGAGAAGATGCATGGTGATGTAGATTAGGGAAGGGTAATTGGAATGCTGGGAATAAGTGAGGGAGTTGGAGAGGAAATTAGCGGATGAGAGAATTTGAGGGAATTATATACATTAAGTTGATGAATAGAATCAGTAAAGAGTGAGAGATGAAGATATCTTGGCTTTCAGTGTGGTAACATTCATTCAATCTTGTGATCGCCGAAGAACTACTGACGAAACTTGATATATTAACGAAAATCCGGGGTAGTGGGGGCTAAATTCTACATTTAATATAAATCTCCTAGAAGTATTGGTGCGAATTCTCCTCAATCCGGGGAAAATAAATTAAGCAGAATGTTTTAATATAATGTTAATATAGAAATACCGTTGAGGTTGTTGCCAAGACGGTCATTATTGTGCGGGTTTCATCTTAAGCCGGCAATTCGGAACGGCGGGGCGGGTGTATATGCAGGTGTTGGTATAACATGTCGCAATTTAAGTTGAAGATGTTGAAACAATTTCTTGAATTGAGTCGAGTTTCTCTTCTAATTTACTATGGTGTTAAGCTCTTGATAAACGAGAAGTCATAAAAATTCAGTTCGTGAGAATTTTATATTTATTTCCCCAAGTTGTTGTGCAGATGCAAAGAATGTCCATAATAAGGGGTCCGCTTAATCGAGAGCTGGAAATGTCAGTGTATTGTTATTCTTGCTATCTTGGTAGTCGTGGTCGCTAGTTGTTTGATAAGTCTCAATGAAGAGAACCCTCTGCCATAATTCGCCTAGGATATGCGTCAAGGTCCTACAGTCTTGCGGAAAAGGGGGCCTTCGTACCGATCTGGAAAATTTTCGCCCCCATGGTGTATCTATCCTCACGTACACTTCTTATAAATCAAGAAGATTTCATTTGTAAACATCTGACTAGTTTCGACTTTCACGCAAATCGTCCTATATCATAACATTGCATTGAACTTTACTTGAAATGAAAGTAAACTCTTAGTTACCAGATCACTAACGCCAAAAGAGCTATCCGCGATGTCTAATGTTGACACTTAGCATCACTGCATAAGGCAAGCCAAAATTCCTTTCCCGAAGTAAATGAAAAGTCTCATAAACTTCCGCTCGGAAGAGATATGTCATCATTATCGGGATCACACCCCATCCTTAATCCTCGATTTCGAATTCACCAACCCGGTTTCTATTGATCCATCTTGTATTCGTTGCCTAGTTGAGCTTTCAGTAAAATAACACTACTCGAACTAACATTAGTTACTTCTTTAATATTTCATCGGTGACCTCGTTGATGACTAAACTAAACATATGACATGCTCATCGGTGTCAAAATTGTGTTCCTCCTTCGGGACATATGCACTCTTTTCTGCAAGATTATTTTCGTCGTGCACATCGAAACTTTCATAAGTGAATAACAGCACATGACCTATTCTTTCATAAACCCCTGGGGCTCCTTCAATACATTTCAAGATCAATCCCTTGCTATCGAAAATCTGTAGTATGAAAAAAGTGCACCTGTCACTGTTTATATTGACAAGTATAGTATCTTCTACACAGTCCATTATAAACAAAGGATCCGAGGTGAATTTTTCCCGAAAGACCATGGTATTTGGCATGATAACTTGAACGGGTAAAAGTGGAGGACATGATAGCCATAGTGCTACATTCGGCATGTCGCCGAATTGATGTTCAGTCGCTGGTTTGTCGACTTTCCAAACTTTAGATAACGGAATTCCGTAGGGCGAATGAATGTCGTCGCTTATGACCCGCGATGTTACAGATGCCCAGGACCATGTTGGAGCTCGTTGAGGTGAGATTCTTCGGCTTGCTTTTTCATCATAGACCTGCCAACAGAGTTGCAATATTAAGTTGTTACCCCACATTCCAGCAAAATATTCATCTTTCGTCTGTTGCTGTATTTTCGCCGCAATTCCGCCTAGTGCTATTAGTCTATCCGCTTCGTAAGTTAAATGGCGGCCAGTGTAATTATCAATAATCTCTTTCCATTTCCTGATTGAAATCTCTTTATTTCTTTGAGAGTCCAATTTATCAGAGTGGAAAGGCGAGCTTTCCGAAACAAATTTGGCATGGCACTCCCAAAACACCTCTTCCCGAGTAAAATGCACAGTTCGTGGCGAGAGAAGGCGCTCCTGTAAGGTCCAGCCTCGACCTTCTACCGGACAAACGCTGGGATTCTCTAGTGGATGCTTTGTATCTGGTATAAGATCATACATAGCATCGTTCTTTTCATCGAGATTGAAAGAGATGCGACACCTCAGGGCATCTTGCCTATCAAAAAAGCATCCTTGACTACCATCAATGGAGCTAGATGCAGCAATATTCAGCAAACAGCTACCGTAGACATCAATCATAGTGACAGACTCTCTCCTCCAGTCTTCTTTGTCGTCTTGTATGATGCAGAGTGAGTCAATCCAAATATACCTAATCTTCAACCCGGCACAAACTTTAATGGCGTCATGAAATGTCTTCGGAAGGTCTTCCATTTCTATTTTC
Source organism: Botrytis pseudocinerea (assembly GCA_019395245.1). Lineage (NCBI taxonomy): Eukaryota > Fungi > Ascomycota > Leotiomycetes > Helotiales > Sclerotiniaceae > Botrytis > Botrytis pseudocinerea. The sequence goes on from JAHXJK010000082.1 coordinate 161,101, forward strand.
GTCAGGTAATTTATGAGGGTTGATTTCGTTAGTGTTTGATATTTCTTCTCTGGGGCTCCCCAACAGTGACTTAAGGTCGCATATTGAAGATTATTTTTCTTGACTGTACTTCCTAAACAAAGTTTTGGGTGTTTTCCTCGAAGATCTATCAGTCTTGTTGGTATGAACCCCGGCCTTTGAGCTTTACATTCCGGATGTAATCTTTGACAAGCAATCAACCACCTTTCAATCAGAGGTATTGATTGCCTCGTATTCGAACTTGGATCGATTTCCTCAAACACCTTATTATCTGGATAAACTCAAATTAGCTCCAGTGGTCTCCAAGCTTTCAAAGATCTACATCCGAAATGACTTATCCATAGTATCTCTCCCTTGCAAAGTCCCACCCGCAAGCTTAATTCAAGAACCAAGCCACCTCACTTGGGTTAGAAGAGACACATGAGTACTTCTGGCAGTAACTGCACTTGCTACTTTTGATTGGTTCTTGATGTAGTACCATGTAGTTGGAAAGCACTCCAATGTCCTCTCATGACACGACTTACATATTTCAGGTGATTCTCTTATATCTGCTTTCAACCAAACTCTCGTACTTTCAAGCGTCCAGTGAGGTTCATTTGAAAAGTATAATATAAAATGCGGCAGACTATGACATCCAAATTTGCGGGTATCCATGAACGCTCGTGAACATGGGGTGGGGACTTCTCCAAATCTGGCCTTCCATTCATCAAGATATTTTGAAAAAATTACATCGCGCCCCTGTTCATCATCAGTGCGAATAAATGTGGCACACAAGGTGCAACCATTCTGCGCCGAAGCTTTTAGGTCCAATAGACTCCGTAAATGATATATCGGTGTATCCCAAATAAATTGTCTTAGTTGATCGACCATGTTTTGACAAATACCACATAGTTTTGACGGCGGCATAGTTTTGCTCCAAGGTAACTCATCGAGAACGTGATCAAAAGAATGATCCGAATAAAAGCTTGACATATCGCTTTCTGTATCTTCAGTCTTTGGACCAGATTTTTCGAATTCATCCTCTGTCTCAATACGATCCGTGGGATTTCTTTCAACTTTGCTGCCTGAGTCCAATGAAGACGAGATTGATGGGCTCTTTTCTGCCATTTCGCCGTCTCGTCCATCCATCTTGGCAGATTTAACCGTATTGTGAGGGAGAGTTAAGACTGAAAAGAACGAAGTATGATCAAATTCGTTGTTTGTATGATATAACTAACGGTCGATGAAATGATGAGCTGGCATTCTGACCAGATTAGTAAGCTTCTTATCCGACCAACGGATGAATGTTGCAGGAAACCTTGGTTTCATGGGTCTTCTGCTATATATAATTGGTTACAAGACCATTCAGCCATGCGACGGCAGTCAGCCTTCTTGTGTAGAATGTTCGATCGAGAAAAAGAATGAAGGCGTACAAGTAGTGCAATGCTTGTTTGTGTATAGCATGACCAAGTGGTATCTACATGTCTTCGATTTATTCAACTGTCCCCAATTCCTATTATAAATCTACATTCGCTCATGTGCAATTCATCTCTCATTCAACTTGACATCATTCTTTCCCTGTGCTTACTTGACACTACAGCTCTCCGCTAACTCCTTTAAATTTATAAACTGTTTCGCGACATTCTTCCCGGTATCATCGTACGTGCTTCTCCCTCCAAAAACCTCCACCACCTGCCCACTACTATTGCCCCATCCCAATTCCTCCAATCCTCCATCAGGCTTTCTTGCAAATGCTAACCAAGCATCCTGCATCGCTCTACTTGTTTCCCACTCCAACTCTGTATTCTTGCCCCTGAAGTCCTCCGAGGTTCCAAATATCATAGGGAGCTCGCTAGAATGATATGCGCCTGCCCATGCTAAAGGGGCGACATTGGAGAAATTTCCACGGTATTGAAAGCGGTACGTTTTGAGACCGAGTTGGGTTCGATAGTATGATGCAGCTGAGTTTGGACAGACGTAGCGACGAATTTGGTTGATGGAAGCCAGGGTACGATTAGCGGATTCGGATAATGGATCTGCTGGAAATGCGTCGAGTGACATGGTATCGTTGTCATTGAATCCATAAACCACGGGAAGAGGAGATATCTGGTTGTCTATAAGTCGCTGGGTGTAATTTCGGAAGACAATGTTGTCATCCCGAACAATGTTGAATGATAAAGTAGGAGTGGTAAGAGCATCATTGTAAGATTTCAGAAAGGCTTCAATATCGTCGGCTGGAATCTGACGCATGCATGAGAGAAGTTCGGTACCTGTACAATTGAAATGAGAAGCCACGAATGTGAAATTTGAGTAAGAGGGATCGTTTATCGGCGTGGATGTTAGTGAAGTGCCTGAGTTACATATGAAGCCTTTCACAATCGGATCATCCGGATAAGCATAATTGTATGCATCTGTTGATGATGCTCCAGCTGATTGTCCCCATAGAACCATCTGGTCAGGATCTCCGCCAAATGCAGCGACGTTTTTCTGAAGCCATTCTACCCCCGCTCGCTGATCAAGATAACCTAGGTTTTGAGATTCAAGACCAGGCGCATTTGGAAATCCGAAGATATTCACCCGATATTGAATACTAACCACGATATGAGATTGTGTTCTTTCAACCCATTTTGAGGGATTTTGATAGGGTACTGAAGACCCTCCAGTTTGAAGCCCTCCACCGTAAAGGAATATCAAAACCGGTAGCTTGTCTTCCGGCTGAGAGTGAAGCGGTGCCCAGATACTTAAAGTAAGACAGTCTTCGCCGCTTAGTCCCCAAATGAAAAATTCTCGGACGAAGGTGTTATAGATGGAAGGAATTGCACTTTCGTATTGTGGACAATTCAGGGAAAATTTTGTTGCATCAATAACCGCAGACGACTGGTTGGATGGTAGCGCATTCGGTGGCATCCAACGCAAGTCGCCAGTGGGAGGCTGAGCGAAGGGTACACCTAGAAATTGCCGAACATTAGGTGTGGTTCCGTTGATAATTCCTTGAACTAAGATTGGTTAATATTATCTTCAAACGAGTCTTAAAGAGCACTTACGACTGCCACTCGTGGTGGAAATGGTCAAGTTTACATTTAATTTTGACTCCCATTGCGGTCTCGAGCTGGCAGCTTGGGTGAAGAACAGAAGTATCGCCACTGTGCCCGAGAAAGAATTCATGTACACCATTGTAGTATTAGATATAATATTCGAGCAGAAATTAGGGACATCGGTACGTGGGTGAAAGCGGGGGACTATATATAACTCCTGGGTGACTGGGTCATCCCACTTTGCTACTAGTGACGTCTACAACTTATAGTGGATAGTGTGAGTGTCTTCTCCTACATGCTTATGCAAGGTAGAATTGATATGAATCAACAGATGAAATCTTAATCGCGTCGCTCTGATCTATACCAGACAGAAATTTCACATGGAGGAGCTAATTGGTGGTTGTGATTGAATGAATTTCGAAGGTGGACGCCTTCCAATGGGTGATCATCCATTATTGGATGGAATTGTAAAACGCTAGAACCGAGTCTGGAATAGCTTGGTGTGAGCTTGCTGGAGTCGTTCGGTATCGTGATGAAGCGTTCTGGGAGTAATCGGATGTTGCGGGGGGAGTTTGCGGGGTGGTGGAGTCCTGCCATCACATTTGAAAATACCCGAAATAGGAAAAACTGGATGATGATCAACAAACACAAAATGACGATTAGAATTATTACATAAGTGACAGTTGGATCGTTGCATAGTTCAAGTATTTCCAACCGAATATTGTTCCTAAGAAATCGGTTGTAGACTTCCCCCACAGAAATCCGGCTAGATACATCCCATGGCATATCAGATAATTTCAATTATATAGGTAGATATAAGAACTTGAATTGAAACCTTTCAAATAAGGTTTCTCCGGTGATACACTGTTTACTTTATTTCTAGACGGAAAGTACTAGAGTCTTTTCTGACGTGAATGTAAATCCTTTTCTTGTCAGCTTTTACTTCGGCTCCCCGGAAAAGCCAGCAGTCGTAACGAGTTTAGTGTAAGTTCTTATTATTGAGGTTATGGGATATAAGAACCTAATGGAAGAAACTGACATAACAATTGAATATCCAGCCATTGATGATTGGTTTGGTCTACGTACCTTGTCGTAGACCTACAAACGATTTCTTGTGTCTCGCTGAACCCCGCAGCCTGATTTCTCGTAACTTTAGAGGGGAGTAAGAAGAGTTCCTTCGACAGAATAGTTCTTGCAGAGATATTAAATATATAGCAATCGGGCGAAATCATGTAGATTGAGGTTTTGGGTGTGGGTGGGGGTGTGGATGAATGAGAAAGGGGGCTTGCAGAGCCAGCCTCTTCTTTCTTCCGGGGGATATCACTTTGATGTAAAGTCGTTTACATGATCGTAAATGATATTTCCAATTAATCGATCACCCTGGGACCTAGAACTGCTGCTACATTTGGTGATAATGCACTCTAGGATGGTCAAATTGTATAAAGTTATCCATAGTAGACTAAGCACTGGTGGGCTCCTCAACAACGCTGGTAAGTATTAAAGCGATCTGGACCCTCCTTTTGTTCCCTGGTTAACGTCAATCAGATGTCTTTGCACTATACGCATCAGCATGTGCAATCATGGCGCATGGAGGTACAATTCTCGAGAATGAAACTTTCTCTACTTAAAGGGATCTGTTTTGCAGCTACAATGACATGTAAATTCATTACGATGGCAAACGTTTCAGCAGTAAGCAGGAATGGTAGCAGAATTACAATTTGATATGAAATGAGGAAAACTCAACTGAAACATGAAGACTTTTTATAATACAGTACTAGGCCATTTATATCCGCCCCCCTGCTTATTTTATAGTATTACCTTTTACATTATCCTTTTTCAATATTAAATATTAAATCAATCAAGATTTATAATTTAATAGAAACTAATATCTTCTTTTATTTTGCTTATTATTTTGCTATATATATATATAAATATACAAAGTAAGGTATTTATAAATATTATTTTGTATTTCTTTAATATATTGCAGAGTACGAATTGAAAGTATAATCAAAATAATCAAATATAATTGTAGGAGTGTAACATATAAAAAAACGCGTTTTAAAGGGTTTCAGATACCAGCAGTGCATAGTCCCTGTGTTTGAAGAATTTCTGGAGGGGCAAAGGAAATTGAACAGGGCAAATTATTCAAGAGAGAACGATTAAACGGTAGATAAAAAGGAAACTGAACATGAAATACCACCGGTCGCGTTACCTCTCTAATGGGCTGCAAGATTCTATCCATCTCTTCCTCTCGAAACTGATACCAATGCAGCACCATGTAAAAATGTTCAATCTCTACACGAAGGACAGAAAGACTTTTGATGCCAGCTATTATTCTCCAAGAACTTTCCCAATCCCTTTCATAAAAGTCTCGATCCTTCTGTGAGCTTCGTGTAACTGTCTGATAGCCTAAGCTTCTCCATCGCAAATCCAGTGAGCGAATGGAATCTAAACGCTGGGGAAGAAAAAGACTTGGCAATAGCCGAATACAGTAAACTGGTGTTTCAAACTTGTTGCTTCCATACAGGTAATCAATTGCCTCGGAATAACTTTCTAAGATTAGTTACAACTCGACATTGGAAATGATAGTACTAACATTTTGCGGCAAGTCAAAAGCAGAGACAAGAATTTACAATCTTGCCGAGGGCAAACAGAGGAGCCTTGCCTTGGTAACCATCGAGTAAAACAGCGTTCATGTTTTGGTTCCCCTAGGCATACGATGTGGACCAGCTTGTTGTGCGTTTCGCCGTCATACTTTGCGAGTGTGAGATGTAAAACTTTCCCGCCCATGCATTCTTCCCAGATAACTTTTCGAAGCTCAAATGGCAATTTCGATAGGAGCAAGCATTGGTTTTGGGAGATAGTTTTATGTTTTCTGCGTTGAAGATCTGGGACAGATGAAAGAGGAAGCGTGAGGGAGCTGTCTGTTGATCTTGGAATCATCGGGACAGGGGTGTGACCAGGATGACCTTCACTTTGCACGTGTCTCCAATATCGCGGACGTGATTTCTCTCTTTGACGAGCAATCAAGTAAGATGGGATATTGAGACAAATATACGGGAGGCAAACGATAAAGAGTAAGACATCTTTTGCAGGCCATCTGTTGGTTCCTTCGGACATTGTGGTGTGATATTCAGGCAGGAAGACTGAGCTTGCAGGAAATGGCGATTGAGCTCTGAAAAGAAACGCGCGATGTTTGGCTTGTTTTGAAAAAAGAAAAAAAGAAAAGAACAGTTCAGTGAGGAATGAATTTCATGCACAATGTTGTTGGGTATCTATTGGCAGTGCAACTGTGCCTCAGCGCTGCAGAAGGATTGTTGTGATGTGTTATCGCTAAATTTGGTATCCGGATATTCACACGGATAAATGGAGATTAGACAACTTTGTGATCTAACATCTATTTGAAGTCGTATCGACCAATCCCTTCATAGAGTAGAGAGTAAGAAACTTTGCATCAAACCACAGATATGAATCATCAATGACTACACGATTAACACGTGACCATATGCACCCTTCCAACCTACAAAATGAAACAGGGTCGGTTGCAAGGCTCCATTCAAATTCCAATGCGTTGGATTCTGTGTACGAGGTTAACTGAAGTCCATCTAAGCTGACAGCCTTAATCGATAAGTTGGAATTTGAGGCAAAATTCTCTTGATACAATTGCCAGATTTGAACTTTCCGTAGTGAGTGACATAGTAATTTACGTCTAGATCGAAAGACCCGGAGTTTTCATAAGTCTTTTGAACTCTGCATGGACTGTTTAGCCGACTGGTGCGTTTTGGCAGATAACAATATGTCCTTGGTTCTTGAGATATGGTATCCAACGACAGTTCAAGCGGGATTCCGACATCACCAAATCCATGGGGATAAACATTGGAAGCGTGACTGCAGATATAAGACGAAAGCTATAGAGCAAAATATATACACCTCCCACTGATGGAGTCTCATTGTTTGACAAAACATTGCTGCATTAGGCAAGTGATCTATCTCAAGCATACAAAGGAAAGCAGCGAGCGAATGTGCAAAAGTTCATCCAGATGTATTGGCAATGGCAAATTTACTGTTTGGAAATTTCAAATATGGGGCGCACACGCGATAGATTGTTCCAGGGAAGATGGCATATGAATAAATGCCCGATGAAATTGGATAGCAAAACTTCTGGCCTTCTCCATAGTCTTTTTTCTGTGTTCGAAGTGTTTGCATAGGCAGAACTGGATGCCGTGGAGTTATTTCGCAATAGAGACTATATAGCAAGCAGTTGACTAATTCAAATCCCGATGCTGACCGAGAAACAGATGATTTTAGCGGATGGTCCAACATTTATGGTCAGTGATCGTACAGTGACACTCTCCACTAATGCAAGCAGGGTGAGAAAATTAAAGGCGGCTGTTAACAGTCGTGAGTGATACTGCTGGGCTTTTAAACAATGCAGGTAAGTGCTTACATATAAACGATTCTTGTTCATTGATGATGGTTGAGTAAAATAGACTCCTGGGCGCTATTCGGGACAGCATTTGCTATTATGGGTTACGGGGGAAAGGTCGATCAATATGGAACGGTAATCTATGAATAGTATGAAGCAGGTTAATCATCAAGAGTATGATCTCAGTTGAATTGCTAAATGACAAAATTAGGTTGTTGAAAGAGTGATTTTGAAAGCCTTCAGATGTGCTGGGTGTAATGGCACGTGACAAACACGTGACATAACTGGAGTCACTTGTAGTGATAATCTGCAACTTACTCAACCAATCACGTTGATATCTCCTAAATTGTTGATTGAGATTTATAATCCGGAACTATTTTAGTAAGTGATCTTGTAGAGGCCGTGGCGCAGATGTCGCATTGTCTAACATATCCATTTTCAATCGACCAGATATTGAGGTAACTTGGGAACATGTCCATGACTCCTTGAAAACAGGATGAGATGAGACACAGGGGTACTCCTGTTCCCCCATAATAGCCGAAGATACAAGGTGGAGCCCAGCACTGCTGGCCCCAATCTGACCCATAAAACGTCATGGCTCCACTTGTTGAAATGTCTACGCGGACGCTGAGAGAGATCGTGAACACTCATATAACCCTACGTTCAAAATGGTAAAGATTGTACTTGCTGGTGGCGCTGGAAGTAAGTTGTGGATAGTATGAAGGGTTTGAAAGTTAGGAGCTGACGCATTAGTAGATGTTGGACGGGAAGTTTTGGAGGCACTTTTAGCGGAGGGTAAACATGAGATCAAAGTATTCTCCCGAAAAGTAAGCCCAAGCGAGTCTGGTAGGTCATTTTTGGTGCCGAATAACTGCTGATATTCAAACAGGAAGTTCCAGACTTATCCTCGGAAGGAGTTACAGCCAACGTTGTGGATTATTCAGACAAAGCAGCACTTGTGAATGCACTCGAGGGAGTCGATACGGTTCTCTCGTTCATCATTACATTTAATGATCCCAATAATCAATCTCAAATAAATCTTATTGATGCATGCATCGAAGCCGGTGTTCGTCGGTTCGCACCTAGTGAGTGGGTTACCAGAAGTCACTGCGGAATGCCCGCATATGAGGGGAAAGATCAAGTATATGACTATCTCCGAGAAATCAATAAGGAAAAAAAGGTTCGTTGCTCCAGACTTGTCATCTGCAATGCTGATTTAGAGATAGGTTTTGGAGTTCACTTTGTTTCAATGTGGATTGTTCTTGAATTATTTCAGTTACCCACATCCTTCGGCGAAATTCATGCAAATCTTTCCAATGCCGATAGATGTTGAGAACTGTAGAGCTATCATCCATAGGGATACAAAGGCCCAAATCACTTTGACCTCCGTGCAGGACTTGGCAATAATTGTTACTAAGGCAGTGGACTATGAAAGTGCATGGCCAGAAGTCAGCGGAGTTCGTGCAAATCAAATGCCGGTCTTGGACTTCATTAAGCTTTGTGAGAAGATTAGAGGTTCGTCTATTTCAAACTATGCATACGAATTTTACATTAACACTATATTCTGTAGGAAAAAAGTTCATCGTGGAATCTGTTGAAAAGAGTGACTTGGAAAAGGGGATACTTACGTCTTCCTGGTTCCCTGTCATCGTGCACTCTTCGGTTTCGGAGGATCTTAGAGATGCCTTTTCACAGAGCTATTTTTCGGCGTTCATATTGGCACTTGAGCGTGGTGGCTGGGACGCATCCAGCGAATGGAATGAGTTGTTACCAAAATTTTGCTTCACATACGCTGAAGAGTTTCTGTCCAATGTGTGGAAACATGGGCCATGATCAGTTCAAGAACTAAAGATTAGGTTTGATAGCGGGGGCTTCTCAAGTCCTGCTAAACACTTAAGATTTAGTCCAGTTAATCGATCGGCTTCCACCTTATAAAGAAATTCAAAGATACTGACAGCTCAATGTTTTATAATTTTGAACTAGTAGCGATGACTATATGTTCCGTCGGCCGACACAGCCAGAGGTGTGGGAAAACTGTGAGCTAGCACTGATCAATACAAGCGATATGGTTCTCGTTTATTTGACGAAGCTTAAGCTTAGCAAAGGTGATCACTTCATGTCTGATAATATGAGTTCTTGAAGCTCCTTGAGAGATACATCTAGGAATTAGATTGAATATGTATACTTAGACATCATCAATGATGTTTTAACGATTTCAGTCGATGTGTGATTAGGTTTGTTGATGTCTGAAGATATGTTTGATGGAAGGGAAAGAGCCACAATGCACCGCCACATTACACGAGGCTGATGGAATACTGCGGCCGCTAGCTCATGCAAGACCAGAATGAAGATCTACGGTTGGCTGCAGCTCATCACAGCCTTGAGCTAAGACGGTATCAAAACACCAATGATCGATGATAATTGCTTCAACTATATATTATTTAAATCTCACATAATTGTTCAGGATTTCCGATTGATTCGAAATGAATACGAAGTTGTTGTAAACATTATAGCCGGCAAGGTTGCGCGACAAACATCCTAATCACCGCTCATCCCCTCTCTCCGTGATATCGAATCCTCAAGTCATGGCTATCCTGGAAGAGTTCCTCGAGTCTATCCTGAAATTTCTCAGAGGAAAGGATGGAACAAGTCTACAGTTATGGCTTCGAGTCGAACCTCCTCTCCCCGATCACTATTTCCAGCTTGGTCGAGAATTGAAAGCGTCATTCAAAAACAGCACGGCACTCGAACGCCATATCGCGAAACTCCTGCCAGACGACCCCAATGCAAGTTATGAGGATGGTAACGTTTGGCCAGGCTTTTTGGCTTTCATGAAAGACTACCTGGAGTTCTGGAGGGATGTGGATTTCGAGGATTTGCTGGAAACGCACTCACAGCTCACCGTTTTAGCAAGGTGAATGAGCTCTCTTATCTTCAGCCAGCATACTAATGGGATGCGAATAGCACTTGTCTAGCAGCTTTATCCAATCCGACATATGGGATAGTGATACTCCCAACGGCCATCCAACTATCTACTGCCCTCGCGAAACTTGCAATGACACTTGATAAAAGACCGGATCTTACCAGAAGATTGCGAAGAGTTGCCGATGTCGATGCTGGAGAGACGCGAAAGACTTTGGTAGAAGGAACGGCAGAAACAATACAGCGCGCTTTTACAGTTTGTTTGACGGAAAGGACCACGAATAGGAATGGGGTTGGGTCAGATGGAAAGCCAGAGGGGAAGAAAGTTGGAATATACTCGTTCGCAAATCTGGCTTTGAAACTCTTCTTTCAAGTATGGTGGCCTCCAATCGATCCATGGAATAATGCTGAATGGTCACGTAGTGCCGGAAAACGCGATTGGCGAATCAACTAATCACGAACATCACCCAACACTCTCCGCCACTGGAGCTCTATCCCGCAAGTCAAAGGGTAACATATCTTTATTATCTTGGCCGATACTTCTTCTCGAATACCCACTTTTACCTCGCTCAATGCAGCCTTCAAGCTGCTTACGACCAGTGTCATGCACAGTGCATTAACCAGCGACGTTTGATTCTGATTTATTTGATATCATCAAACATGATACTCGGTCGATTCCCATCTCGGCCATTTATGTCACGTCCCGAAGCTGCTGGGGTCCTTGAAAGGTTCACACCAATTGTGAAGGCCATCAAGTTGGGGAATTTGGCTGCTTTCAAGCGTTCATTGGGTCCAGAGGGCGGAAATGAAAAATGGCTGTTCGACAAGGGAATTCTTCTGCCACTATTGTATCGTTGCGAAACATATGTATGGCGTTCACTTGCACGACGTGTTTTGTGTTTGACATACCAGTGGCCGTTCGACCCCAATTCAAAGAAAGCACCGACTCTGAACCTTGCCGATCTAGTCACAGCTGCGCAGTATTGCCAGAAGATCCTTGAAGGCTGGCAGAGGCCTGCAGACTCTGCCGCGTTTATGCAGTCAGGCCGCACACACGCAAATACAACGTTTATAACAGCACAAGACTTAATCAAGCCTCCAGGTGTGGTGAAACTTTCGCCAAATGATGGGATAATTTGGGGAGGCAAAATGCCAGAAATGTTGGATGTCGAAGCAATTGTTGCGAGTTTGGTACAACAAGGGCTATTGAGGGGGTTCATTAGTCATATACAGGGTAAATTTGCGATTTTGGGAGCAAAACAAAGGGGTGGACCATTGAATGCAGGGTTTCCACCAGTATGGGAAGTTATCAAAGATAGAGCTGAGAAAGAAGGGCATGGTAATGAAGTACCGGGCTGGATTACTGGTGGTGGCGGTGGATATACAAGTGGAGGAGTTGTTAATTTAACTGGAATTGCTCGACCCGCTGGGGCTACATGAGCAGGAACGAATGCGAAATACCCAAGAAGCCCGAATAAATTTCAGATTCATACCATCTACAAAATCAGGTGTGATTCTTCGCCGTCTCATACGAACCGACCTCGTCTATTGTGACCTTCTTATCTGTAAAATCGTCCAGGGTATCGGCAGGAGGTGGCTTATTCCCCTTTACGGCATGTGCCAAGAAAGTCCGTTAAACACAACCAAGCTTGCACTCAAGTAGACAAAAGCTTTGACTTCAAACTTCCGGCTTATCAGTTTTGACGTTCTTGATTGTATGGATATATGGCCATACAAACGGTTCAATGGAATGTATATAATTCTGGAATACTTTCACCTCCCATGAATCGATGCTCGGCAGGGTGAAGCATTTTCACGAAACAAACTCGCTATTTTGTATGTTTCAAAGCCAAACACAAAATATATGACTGTCATTCTTGAATACCCCAATCACTTCTTGTGGTGTCAAGCCGGGTGTGGTATCTCCACAATTCCATTCGCTCTAGGTGAGAGCTATGGAGGACAGTTCAATCTATATTCATCTGGTTCGCATTTAAACCTGGATTTGTACATTAAATTGATCTTTTGTCTACATATATTCACCACACCTACAAAGCGAAGTCTTTTTATTTTCGTGAATTTCCGTTGTGCGGGGGAAGTAGCGAAGTCAAATGTCATTTAGCTGTTTCATTTGACTATTGAAATGGATAATCAATTTGACAATACGTGAGATATTCGAGGATTCTTTGCTAATCCTTAAACTGACCTGCGCTATCTTTGAGAAATATTGTTGCAACGTGCTTCCGGGATTTTGAGGTGTCAGATTTGCAAATGGTGAGAATATGCCAGCACCATGATATATAACAATCAACATACTAAACAAGGTCGTAAACTCAGAAATTATCACCCCTGAAAGTGAAGAGCTTCTCAATGATTTAAACTAGGCAAGTCTCAGAGTCATGTCTCGTCTGAATGTTTTTTATTTGTCTTAAAACCCCACTTAAAGTTGAGATATACTTTCGAGACACTCTATAACCAATACAATAGACGCTACAATAAGAATTGGAACAACAATTCGTAAATTCCAAAGATTTTTCTATTGAAACTTGAGTCGAATTGTTCTTCGTTCTATCCATGTTTCATTCTTAATCTTATATTATCTCTTTGATCTACTTCGAAAGTCTATATTTTCTAATTTATATTCTACAAAATATAAACAAAATTCCCAAGGAAATAGAATTTTCTCATTCAAAGCTCTACCTGAAAGAAACGACAGACAGTAATCGTCTGTAAAAATTCTAATGAGTAGTATATCATGCTTATGTTGAATGAAACTAGGGGAGATAGTCAGGTCACATGACATCAGCATCTAAGCGAGAATCTACGTTTCTCTGTATCGTACCAGCAAGGGCTTTCTTTTCGATTAGACTATATTCGTAATGACGCCAAGAGGTAGTATTTATGTATTTCTAGCTTAATGATGAGTGATTATGTGACTGTATTATAATTTCTTAATGAGCAGAATATATCGGTGTAAAGTGGGGAGCAGGAAAGTGAGATTCTCTTGCATAAAGAAAGAGGAATGAGCTCTTCTTCGGTGACTGCGTTGTATTGGTTGTCTTGTCTTTAATTTGCAGCATTTTTAGGCTGCTATATCTCCTACGTTAGCAAAAAACACGAGGGAGATTTATACCAAAGAAGGCATTGGGGAAGATTTTCGTACCTCAAACGCTTTTAAGACAGAGACAAAACTCCGCATCTTTCGGTGGCAAGCTGACACATTGACATATCAAGTCTTTGGAGCTTGACAGACAATATTGAGGAGTACCGAGATGTTATTGTTGTGTACTGTATATACTACCGACAGTCAGATTAAACATATATTCTGAGCATAGTGACCTATACTCATGTACCTGCGTTATCGGACTCTTGTGCTACCTTTCGGTAATCATTCCGATGTGGTCCTTTGCCTCGGGTCAAACTCTTTATGCGATACCCGTCAAACTCAAGATCTGCGTACTTGGCTGTATATAAGGCTTTGGGGGTTGACGATGCTAGCTAATATAAGATAGGGCTCAACTAAAGATTGGTTTACCAACGAGTCCGCAGCCTAGTGGACATTTCTTTTCTAGCAGGTTGAAAGTCCTCCTAAGATTAGTATTGATCTAAGATGGACATACCAAGAGACCAATCCATACTCCCGCTGATCTACCTGATATTCGAAAGTATTTGTCTTCTTTTCGAAATGACTCGCGCACTATATTTTCGAGAGTTTAGTTTCGATTTGATATAGATTGATGACATCACTTCTGTAGTTCGATTGTCTACGCTAAAATTTGCTTTATGAATATAAACAGTTGGTCCATGATACTCGATTCGAAGAATAAAATACTAGCAGCAGGGTATCGTGTTACATGCAGAGTTGTGAAACTTCAAGAGCGACGTGGAGGAAAGTTTTTAATGCTGCAGTATGGTTTCACGATCAATTTATGCAGATATTGTGGACTCAGTGGTCATTAAAACAGTGCAATTGAATTTACCCATTTATATTAGAAGCATTAGTTCCGACGGAAACACCCCCGAAACTCCCAGTGCTAGAAAATGACGAGAAAAGAGAATACAATAAAGCCGTCGGAGGAAAGAAGACCATTGAAATGAAGAATTATTGTGCACAAAGTATGAAGCATTCCACATCTTAGCTCCGTTCCTTTGTAATATCTCTTTCCGCTCGAGTTGGTTCTCAATCTCCTCATTACTCGCATTTCCATAATTCTCTGATTTGCACCCAACGAGCCATTATTGTGGTGGTATTTGGCCGCTGAATTCGTGGAAAACTTTTTGGCAATGTATTTGAGGAAGGCCAGTGCTGATGGGTAGAGGAAAAATACTTCGAATAATATTAAGAAGTCGTATTGGGTCGAGAAAGAAGATGATCGTGGGTGGGCACTTCTATTGTTATCGAGGTTAGCTGAGGTTTAAACTTCAGGGAAAACGGCGTATTATACTCGTACCGTGTATGCGACAATTGATTCGTTTACGATCTTTATCTTCTTTGCCTCTCCTCTTCGATGATCGCCATTCTGCGACGTTGCCTAACCAACTGCTCCAGCTCGATCGTCAGCTCGCGGATTTGCTGCCCGCGCGCCTCCGCCTCCAATCTATTCTTGCGCTCAAATTTCTCTTTTTCTATGATCACAACTCAATTAGCCTCAATGAATATATTCAAAGATCAAAGACATGCGAAAGAAGATGACGTCTTGTTTGAGGAACGAAAGAAGGATCAACAAACGTTCAAGAGAGGACCATTCCATGGTTTTGCATTCTTCGATTACGAAGAGTATAAACTCCCACTCCTCGATATCATTAATCATTTTTTTGAAGTTTGATCTGAAAGTAAGTGATGTGATAAGCAAAGCAAATACCAAAAGGTTAAAGGAATTGATGTAAGAAGCTGAAGTGTAGCAAGTTAATTGAAAGATTGAAAGCAGAGAGTACCTTTGAATTGACCTGGGGCCTTTGCACTACATCTGACTAGTTTGGTTCTTGTGGTCTCCCATTTTGAAAATTCTAGCTCTTTTGATTGGTTCCCTTTTTCAACTGTTGAGGTTTACCGAATCCTTAGCGACAGTTCCCCCGGACTTACAACACTTCTGTACCAGAACTATTGAGGACACCCAACATCTTTGTGAGTAGATTATTGTGAATTCAAGAATATCAACTATTTTTCAAATTAATAAAAACATCTAATGGGAACTAATTGAACAACAAAGGATTTTGATCTAGTTTGAATGCTCTTATTTTGTTGGTCGCCAGGTTAATCACGTTCTCTTCATCAACTTTTTCTTGCTTCAGCGTCTTGAAGATCTATAAATAAATATTTCGATAGATTTCAGCATAGTCTCAGATCACAATAGGGAAGGAGACCGAGAAAATAATCAACTTTAATAATTTGAAAGTTGATTTATGTCACGACAAAGTATGGTCACCATGAGGCCCAGCATGATTTTTCTCCCTAGCCACTAGTCGCATTATGGAGCCAAATCTAAAGATGGAATCTTGTATTAAGATTATTAAATTTTTAAAAGCTTTGGAAGAAGAGTCATACATGTACTGGGTGAGAAGAGCCTTCAATGAAACAATGTATCAATGATCATCAGCAGATTGTGAGAACATAGTAGCACCCGTTGATTCTAGAGCTAGTACTCTTAATTGTAACAAAAAGTCTTACTAATGAATCAATTGCGGTAAAGTCTTGTATTTCCGTAATAATCGACTACCTACTAGATAAATCCGACTTCTTCTCGCGGCGTCAAAATATCATTGTCCAAATAATCTACCCACATAAGTCACGAGGATATACACAATGAACATCGAATCTGTTCTTTTACATTACAATACCTATTTCCATTCGACTCGTCATTTCTAATTGGCTCATTATCATAAAACTTCCTATATTCATTTTCTCACTTACTAACCGGTTCTAACCTTCCTCAACGGACTTTTTGTCCCGAACATTCGAGTCTTAATCTTTCTTTGCTCGACTTGAGAAAAGCATCGATGGTTCTCGATATATATATTCCTTCTTGATCACCGAAGAGCTAGTTTCTCCCGAAGATACTGTAGCTACTAGAACACCCTTCCACCATTACCTGCACAGCTCCAACGCTACATAAACATACACTTTCCCACCTTCCGGCAATCATCAACAATCCTATTCATTTCTCTGCGAAATAGCACAACCACGAATTCGAGAAATCCAAGCCAACAAAAAGTCATGAACGACCTCCGCCACCCTCCAAACGAAGTCCCACAATCTCTCTACATCGTCCACGATCCCTCTAATGACCAGACCCCAGGAGGAAAGGCTCCCGCATCGCAGATGTCCTACACTCCATGGAGCATTGGTTTCCGGCCTTACGATATCCTAAGTCTCAGCCACAGAACTGCGAGCAGCTATCTCCCTCTTCACTACGGTGCCGTGAACGCGCCTCGAAGAAATCCTCCCAGTATTTACGTCACTGCAACTGATGATATTGAGACTGCACAAAACGAGGTCCTTACAAGCGAGGATGAGTTGGTGATGTACAGATTAGATGGCAGATGTGAGGACATGAGAAGGTGTGCTATTTTCAAAGCGTCGAACTGGATGCGTGCACTGAATATGTGGGATGGCGATGGGAATGAAGAGGTGGATGACAGAGATGCTCGACAGAAAAGGGTGGGCTCCGAGTGGTTGATTTGGCCAAGTGTACCGAAAGAGGCTGTTATTCATATGTCGACAAGATATGATATTCTCGAAGAGAATGGTGATTCTTTTTCCCCTCGTCTTGAGTTCTTGGGGGCTCAAAAATACTGACTCTATGACTAGAAGAAGAAGCTGAAGAAGGAAACGCTTCGATTCAAAATCTTGCGGCTGTCCAGAAACATCAAAATGCATTTGTAAGCTCAGGCAAGAATCCAAATCCAGCCGTCAACAAGGGCAAAGCAAAAGCTCCACCGAATTTGCGTATTCAGAAGGGACTTGTGCGTAACGATGTCGATGCAGACCGCAGACCTCTATACATGGTTGAGTTTTCCGACAATCACGAGTTTGCATTCTCGACCATCTACGTCATCGAAGAACAAGAAGCCAGCCCACGTTGTCTCATCCATTGGGGTCCCGGGATAGAGCCCAGCTGGGTCAACATCCAAAACGTCGATGCGAGGGCTGTGAAAGATTACCGACAACGCAACACAAAGGGCCGAGGAAAAGATAAGCCAAAGAGGGAATACGAAATTCTCTTTGAAGATCAGCAATCCAAGGAGACTAAATTGGATAGCAAGTTCTTAGTCAAGTGGGCCGACTCTGAGGTCTTGACCTGGGAAACTTATGATAGTATTCCTGGTGTTACGAGGCATGCTGTCAATGTATTTCGAGCGAAGAGGGATAAATGGGAGAGATATCAATATATGTGAGGAGTAAGAATGAAGGGGGCCATGGCAGATATTCGCGGAGTCTTGAAAGTGAATGTGCTGAGTGTTTCCAAAATTTCAATGTGTTCCGGCGTTGTTGGTGCATAAAATTTGGTAGTTAGTTAAGAACGAGTCTGAAATACATTAGTTTCTTCACACTCAAAGTTTTAAAATGTTTTCAAGAATGAATATTCATCCAACTACTTAAAATGGGTGCATGTCTGGGTAGTCTTCACAACGTCTGTGGTTTCAGCACCGCAATCTTTGATAGCCGAATCTCAGCAGACCGAGATTGTCCAAATCTTGAGATAGATCGTGAGCATTAATGATCTGATTGTGCTTTTTTACTTTCTAACAAAGCCAAAATAGAAGGAGTCAAGTAATATTATATTTTCACAAGTGCTTAAGAATCAAGATATTATTCTTACATGCAGGTCATGAAAGTGGATGGTTTCAACTTCGTATGAATTTGGCATTCATCTCCGGGTAATGGCTTTTGGAATAGTGGTGAATACCAAAATGGTCCTAGTATGAGAGAGCTCTGCGTCACTTGGTTTTTATTGTCCACGGAAAGATGGTTGCTCACTGGAGGATATGAAAGTGTAGAACTGAGTCCTAGTAAATCTCTACCGTACATTGATTTTGTCTACCAGACACCAATCTAGCCAATCACAATTCTTCGTCGACAAATAACAGCATCATGAATGACATCTAGATTTACATCAATATATCTCCCTTCCTCCAAACACACCGGCCCTTTTAGACTCTATTTAGGCCGAATGCACACAAACCATCGATCTTTATGCAATAAGCGAAAAATATCGCATCCGATATTCAGATTCCTTAAAATTCATTGGAAAAGAAGTTCAGATCACTCTCCTGACGCTGCACAGTCTACTCAACCAATCGCAAATTCCACTATTCTTCCCCAAACATACCACCCCGCCATCCAAAACTTCTCATCAACCTTCTTCCCATTCTCCTAGCGACGACAAAATTGATCTCGACGCCCGGATGCGGTTCATGAAATTATATGCTTTTTTCGCGCCTGGTTAAAACGCTGCCTCCCTAGAAACAGGTGTGAATTGCCGAACACTATTATATAATTTTTGTGCAGCAAAGCCCATTTCTACAATTGCTTTTAGAAATTCAACCCAAGGGACGTCACCCGGTATATTGTTCTTACCAGGTTGGAAAAAGGGTATTGAAGATTCGCATAAGGTGATGCGGGATTTTGAATTTAGGTTCTTCGACGTTGGGAAGTTCGGCATTGAGTTCAGGCTCGAGATTCTCGGGTTGAGCCTCAGTTTGCGTGGATGGCTGTGAGGATTCTCTTGTCTTGGATTTCGTTTTCTTCGATTTCGTCTGAATTTTGTTCTTTTTCTCATCGTGTGCCCATTCTTGAGCGCTTGTATTTCTTTGAGATTGTGTTGTGGCTTTGATTTGTAAAGGCTCAACCCATGCTGGCGTTCTTTCGATCTCTCGCATATTTATTGGAGGATGTCCTCCAAAGCATGCATCGATGCTCCTCCTCGTCAATTTCTTCCAATTAGCATCAAACTTGTCCCAGAAAAAATCGAGATTCTTCTCTGCCAACATCATTTGTTCCGTGCTTTGTTTTGTACATTTCTGATCGGCCGGATATTCAAACTTGCCATCACCTGGCATGCAGTAGGGCACGATGCCTTTTAGAACAGAGTCCATGTACTTAACATAATGTGTGTTAAAAGCAAAATCCTTCATCGTGATCTTTTTCACTTCTTCCTGGTGGTTGTTCTGCAAATCAACGGTAAGCATATGACTCGATTGTGGAAAATGAAAAGTGGAAACTTTCTTACATTGAATTCGTCGTCGAAAGTCGCAGCCCAAGGTCCATAATTCCCAATCTGCTCAAGAGCGATAGATAACATAGCAAGGTCTGAGAATTGACGAAGGATATGTGAAGATAGATTCTTCCTTTCTTCTGGATCCTGTATCAGCTGCTCAAATTCGTTGACGATATTGGTTAATCCAAATAAATCTCGCTTTTCCCGGTCCCACAAAATCAACAAGAGGAACCATAGTTTGTGGAAGAATGGATTGCTCTCATCTTTGGGCATTATATGCATGTTAACTGTGCCTGGTGCTTGAGGAGCGCGTGTAAAGTGATGACGGAGGGGTGGTGAGGACTGGATATTCTGGAGGTGGTTGATTGGTGCTTGGGTACTTATCTTGAGACTTTTAGATGGTTAGCTTAACGATTGTGTACATTAGACTAGAGAATATCCTTACAGTTTCTTAAGCTTCAGAATAGCAATGAGGTATTCTTTGGGAAGTTGCTCGTTATACAAAATTTCATCTTTGTATTTTTCCATCAATGTGCACAATAGAGCAGCTTGTTCATGAAGGAGAAAGTAGGTTTCGTAGCTCGAATATGCGTCACCGATGATGTTGCTAACGACGCGGCCCCAGAAATCCTGAGTGTGTGGTCCAGTCGGATGTGGGTCGCCATTTGTGTCTAACAATGCATCATTCTGATGCTCGCTCCAATCGTTAACTGCATCAGCGAAAATTCCAGGATTCTCCCTCAGGTCAAAGAGATAGTATTCTGCTTCTGAGAGTCTCATCTCAAAGGTTTCACGAAGATGCTCAAAATCGATATTCGCTGGTAGACGATACGGCGCTTCCGCTGAAGCGATGGCTAGAGATGAAAGTCTTCTGGTGGCGGTAGATGGAGTGGGCTTGGGAGGTACGATAAGATCTGTCGTGATACCCGTTGGAATACTTGCATCAAGCAATGCACCCGATTTAGCAAAATCGTGAAGGATAAGCTCACAACACCTGGTGAAAAAAGCATATATTTTCTCTTGAAGTTCAAATGCCTTTAGACCGTCACCAGGGCTAAACTGTCTTTTTGTGAGCATCAAATCAGCAGCAGCGTTGTCTTCTTCCCATGAAACTAATCTCCCATATGTTTCCACCTTATCGCCATCCAGGAAAAGTGTATAAGACGGAAGGAAAGCTGGCTCGGGAATGAAATGGCCAAAAGTTCCAAGGTGTGTTGCATCAACATCCGCGCGAGCAAATGCGCTTGGAGGGTTTCTTCCTCGACTGTTGATGAAAATGATCAGATATTTACTACTAAGGTCTTGCAAATTGATATAAGGCCATTTGTACGCTTCCTGGAATTTCGATAGTCCCTTGAGTGTGCGTCCAGTACACTCTTGTCTATATGCCTCGTAATCAGGACGATGAGTAGTAGACATGTTTGGCCAAGCTTCCAAGAGCAGGTCTCTTCGTTTCGTTCTCGACTTTTTCATCCAACGCTTCTCCAGCGTATTGGCATGTAACTGAACAATGGTCCGCAGTGTATTCCAATCCGATAATATCTTCTGTGAGGACAATCGAGCCTTCTCACGAACTTCGTTTGCCGTGAGCTCCGATCTTGGAGTGAAAGGAGATCCAGGAACGACATTCGCTGGATTATCAGCACCCTCCAAGCCCATGCGCGACATCTTCTTCTTCCTTTCTTCGTATTCCTCTTCAGTTGTGGCCATTTGACCGTTGGCCATCTCGACTACCCTATTGGTAGTTTGTGGAGCCATATTGGAATTGCAATTCTAGATGATAGTCGAGGGTTTCCTTTCTACTTGGGATTTTCTATTGCAGTGAACGCGGTACCTGGATGAAGGTGTACCCCACCCCCGCCTTTAAGTATGTGTGGACATTGAATAGCATCACGTGGGAGTTTAATGGCATTATCTCTAAATATACACGTCATAGAGGTGGTGTTCTCAGATATATTTACTAGGGCATGTGTAGGGCTTGAGTGTTGGATAAAATAGCCGAAGTCATCAAAATTACTACAGGATTTTGAGTTATTAATACAACTTTACAAGTATATAGTAACATATTGCTATAAAATAAATATGAAAATTACAATTCGAAAAATTATATATGTCCGAAAGTCTTTCAGAGATGTTGTGTTTTAATGAATGAATATTAAATTTTGAAGTGGGTGAGTTTTAGTTGATTGTGGTGAAGATACATGTGAAGACATAAACCCAGCACGCATTAAAGACTGGCCCTCGTATACTGGGAATCCTAGAGCGCATTTTATCTGATTTGACTGATATATCTGACGTATAAACTTTGGATCTCAAGAGACCTCAATAATACCCATAACTTTGATACTTCCACAAGTTAATCTGAACCAATTCAGAAATCCTCATCTGTCTGTTCCACTTTCTTCTTGGCTGATCTCTCGGATAATTTTCTCATAGGAGTCCAGATGTAAACCACAGTTATAGTAATCCACTTCCAAGCCAGTAACCATACATACCGAGGAATAAGCCAGCTAGAAGGAGTAGCATTCTGCTTGTTTTCAAAAGCGGGCTCGGTCAACCCTTCACCTCTTTGTTTCCATACGTCATTATCATTTTTTTCATATGGTCAATGATGCCAGCATTTAGTTCCCTGATAATCTGGTTGGAAATAAAGACGATATTGTCGACATTGAAAACTACCAAGTAGGTTATTATGCACAAGACAACCGCGACACCAATCATGATATTAACATGCGCCAGGGCTTTATCATTGATGCTCCAGATAGACTGATCCTTGTATCAGTAATTAATTGAGTTTTCAGGAATCTGAAACTTACCATTGTAAATGATAGTGGCAAGAAGAATACGCTCACGAAGGTGAGTAATCTCGCATTCTCTCCCAGTCTTGTCGACGCTCTTGATTCCATAACTGCACTAGCGTTGAAAAGCTATAGATAGTTAGACCATTTAATTTGCCATTTATTTTAGACAGCGTCTTGAATTGAAGATAATAATGATACATACGCCGTCTCTGAGGTCTTTAGTAAGCTCCGTATCCTAATGAGATCTTCCTTGAGCAAACCTAATTTCTCTTTAACAATTTTCTCCCGCTATACACTTATTTTTCCCCCTGGTAAAGGGAAGTGTGTTTTAAGACGAGAGTTTTCCGAAAAGTCCATGAAATCCTCAAGCTGCGAGACGACTGCAGCGATGTCTGTTTCAATTTCCTTTAGGATGTTCAAAGCCCAAAAGTATCTCTTCGGCTTCGAATATTTTGAGTCATCCACAAGCAAGAGGCGGTGTAACTCAGGCTCTAGTAAAGTATCACTCTCACTGAGCAGCTTTCGAAATAATTTACGAGATCGTTCCAATGACGGATGACCGCTCTTGTGCTGCGGTCAATTATTCCTGAAAAGGCCACAATAAATTCACAATCAACGACTTGTTCGCCGTCTTCATATATAGCCATAGAGATACTAGTTGTTCCGGGCGTTAGTAATATTGTGGTCCAGTTCTCGGGTGACCAAATTTGATCCCAGCCAGTTATTCCAACAATCTAATTGCAGATTAGTTTTGCATGAAAAGCAAGGATAATTTCAACGTGGAACTAACCGTAACACAACTGCGTCTTAGAACTAGATTATTGTCCCCGATATGTTCAGCGATAGATGGTACAGGTTGAAGATGCGTTTTGGCCATAGCTTGAATTGCTTTGCTTTGTTCACCCAGCTTTGACGAAATATTCCGTAGCTCCTTCAGTGTTTCTTTGAGGAGTTGAGCTATCCCCTCATTCTCTAAGCTCCCTGAAGATGCCATGATAACAATACAAGCAACAAATGGTTAAACTCGGTCATTTCCATAAGATTGACACAGAGGATGACGAAAATAGGATAGTAGTTCTACACAGAAATCCTGTCTTGGCATGTACCAGACTGTGATATGTATCAAGCACGGAAGCAGAACTTGACAAACGATATAAGACAAAGTTTTCGGGTGGCTTATCTTTACTGACACTGCACTTACTTTACTCTGCGGAGGATCCCTATTTCTAGACGCATGCAAGCTGAAGAATCTACTGGCATCTCTAGGGCTTGACGGCTGAAGCTGTCCCTGGAGAAACCTTGAACATTCAGTATTCAAGTCCGCTTTAAGCTACTCGAGGCGACGACGCATAGTTACAGGCCTGTTTGGCCAATCGAGGATCTGGTTTGCTCAGGTTCTTCTGGGTTGTTGAACAGAGGGTAAACCTCACAGCCCTTCTGCTGTATTATTGGAGGTTTGTGTGTGAGCTTTACGCCCCTAATTGTTCCTACATCATTATCAGCTCCTATTCTACCTCTTCACGACTCAACGTTGCAATGCGATCAACCTTACGCGAATCTTATAGCATTTATCCTATCATGGTCTTATAACGTTCAACACCCCCCTACGACAAACCACAGCCATCTACCAATGAAGCCTTACATGCATAGATTGAAAATGATGCAACTCGATCAAAAAAAGCCACATCAGCCCACGATGAAAAGAAAAAGAAACTTCATTGTGAAGAAGCCGACTCAACTAATAAGTACACTCTTGCAAAATAGAAGTTCTATGAAGTGAAGTCAAACTTGACGCCAAGCCACTCACTCCGCTTTAGCGTTGATCTAATCTAATCTTATCTCCCCCGCGAACGCAAAAAAATAATTTCCTCTTACTCAACACCACCACATCACCACACCTGCACAATACAACTTCGAGCTTTCATCTCTCCACCACCAATCTCACCAAATTAGTTCTCGAATTCTATACACAACCACGAATATCGATCAGCATATAAATCCCTCGCATACGAAACCACCTACCAATCCGCCCCCATCGCGCCCCGCGCACCTTCGAAAAAAATGAAACTCCTAACTCTCAATTTCCTCACCTGCGCCGTGAAAGCCTGCAAATCAACCAGCGCATCTTTTCCTCTGCACCCAAAAGAATGTTCGCTTGTCAGTAACGATATACCTCTAAATACTGCTTTACTCCTCAATATTCTGCCGCGGATTGATTGGAAGGCGCTTTGTGTTATTGCTTCTGAGGTATGTTTTTCTCCTTGCGCTTTTCTCGCAATCATTGCTCCTCCTTGGCTATTTACAGTTTTTGTTCTACGCCAAGAGAAGCAATCATTCCGAGATGTCAAAACCAGGAAAGAAAAAGATACTAACATAAAATTATTCTAGCTCTCATTCCCCGCTCTCCCTCCTACACCACCCACCCCTGAAGCCCTTCAAGAAGATGAAAAAATGATGAAGGAACTCCATACACTCCTTTTGGAAACGGAAATTGACGAAGGAAGTTTAGTCTGTGGGAATTGTGGACATGAGTATCGTGTCAAGGAAGGAATTGGAAATTTCTTGTTACCAGGACATTTGGTTTAGATGGTGGATGGGATGAGGATGGGGATGAGGAATTGAGATGAAGATGAAGATGGATGTGGAAATTTAGTCTTGGGAATTGGGAACTGATGAGTTGGGCTGAATCTGGAATTGATCCAGGTAGCCCTAGAATCCTAGACGGAACAAAAACCAAGACCTAGATGGACAGGGTGAAAAGAGAGGAAGAGAGAAGGAGATGAAGCGCCGAGATGGTATGGTGTATGGGACATGTGTACATAAGGCTCCGGAAATTTGAGAAAGGAGGGGCAGGGGCAGGGACAAGGGGAAAATGATATTGCACACCGAATGCACACTCACAAAATAGTACCGCGCAGCTCAGTCGTGGCAAAGCAAAGAAATAGAACAAAAAGATACCCAAAGATCACATATTCTTCTACATGCAAATTGATCACTCCAACAAATTTCTTCCATTCAGGGTAAATCTTGGAATATCAGAGGTGTAAGTATTTTTTTCCCATTAAACCCGCATACATATTGCTTGATTACTATCAACCGAAATCTCGCTAAAACACTCCATTCCATTCCCATCTCCTCAGTTAAAGTATCAAATAGATCTCCATCCTCTATTTTCTCCTCCCCCCATCCCTCTCCCTCTCCCTCTCCCTCTCCCTCTAAAGCATATTACTTCCTCATTCTATCCCCACCACCTCCATCCATCCATCCACCTTCTCCACCTCCTCCACCTCCTCCACCTCTCTCACCACACCTTCATGAATTAGGATCTAAACAAAAGCCCAAACTAGATTTCTTTTCCTTTCCTTTCCTCATCCAAATATGATTCATTCATTCTATCCTATTCTCGTTTTGAGTATTGAGTATTGAATATAGACAGCGAGAGAGAAAGAGAGGGATAACTTCATTCCACACAAACTAACTCATACCGTAGAAAGAAAATAAAATTTGAAAATAAAATTTAAAAGAATGATCATTTTTACATCAACATGCTAATCTATTTGATTTCTCATGAAACTCCACAAGCAAGCCATAGTCTAGTTAACTATCCATAAACACCATGCATATATCCATTTGTAAAGTCCTCGTAAGTTTCAATCACCTACCTCAGATTACATTTGTCCAGCAATGACCCGGCCTAAATATTGCAATCTCAACCCCAGACAACAACTCTTCAATCACCAGTCCTCATCCCCACCTCACCTCCCCTCCCCTCACCAAGCGTTCATCCCATCACCTCCATCCCCAGTCCCTTCAATTTGCATCCCCATCGCATTAGGCATACCTATAAGAATTCTTCCTTTCGGAACTCTCACATCCCTAACCTTGAAACATCCAAAGATAATCAACTTCTTCAATTTCGGACAAGTCTTAAAGATACTTCCAACTACAAAATCATTAACTTCCTGACAAAAACTAACATTCATCTCCTCTAGTTCTGGGTATTCCTTTTCGAGTAAAAATGCCTTTTCAAAACTCATCAGGGAAATATGACGGCAAGAATTTATATCTAGATAACGGAGAGTGAGACCTGAATGTGCCATCAAGGCTTCGAAACCGAGGGAACAGAGACCGATATTATCAGGATTGTCGCGAGGAACGGAAGCATCGATATGACGGTTTTTGGATAGATCGATAAATGAAAGAGGAGGATTTAACCAATTTGTGAAAAGATTTGCGAATCCTGCATCTGTCAAGACACTATTGTCTGTGATGCGAAATTTGTTTAGGTTTTGACAATTCTCATGAATAGCGTGCAAGACAGAATCGTTGATTTCATGAACTTGGCCAAGAGAGAGAGTTTGAAGTTGAGGTCCGATACTATCAAGAATCTGAACATATGGTTCTGAGGTTTTGGTTTGTTGGATTGCCAAACCAAGATGTTGAAGAGTAGAGATACGTGAAATGTGTGCAATACCAGCATCAGTGACTTTTTGGTTATGAGTGATTTTGAGGCGAGTTAATTGAGGACATGTTTTGGTGATCATATCGATTTGATCATCCCCAAATTGACCATCTGTATAGTAAACCTTGAAAGATTTGAGGTGTGAGCCTTTCTCCGTGAAATAACGGTTCCAATTCTCATCACTTATGAGATTACTACCAGACAAACTCAGATGCTCAAGTTTGACAGTAGATGCTATAAGGTGTTCCATTACTTTGTCTTTGAATTGAATACCAGATCGAATGCGTAATGATTTGACACTTGGTACAATTTGAAATATTCGAATGTAATCATCTGAGTTTAAGTATGCCCCTTCATAGATGGTGATGACTTCGCGACCATTCTGGAGGAATAAATTCAAAGTATTGGAACGCAAAAGACGCCTCTTAGAAAGTATAGCTGACAATTTATCCATGAGTGGTTCCGGTAAATCTCCCAAGTCATCGGCCATGTCGACATTTTTGGCTAAGGTTTCGATACACAGGGTCATTAGATCTTTAGCGCCTGGATATACACCATCTAGGAGATTACTTTGAATTTTTCTTCTCTGTGCTCCAGCTTGAGACTTTCGTTTCTTTTTTGCTTGTCCTTCTTCCTTGTTGAGTTCTTTTGTACATTGTGGGCAGAGAAGACCTCCATTTGGACCGGCTCGGCTGTATGCTGTAACGGTGAATCTCTTTTCACAAAGTTCACAATTCTCCATTTGATCGGGTAAAGGTGCCATGCTTTCATTGAACAATCGTAGGGCGGCTTCATCTTCATCGGTCATATCTTCATCTGATCCATAAGCTCTCTGGCGTTGAAACTTTTTAGAGGCTTTGATTTTGGCAACTGCTTTCTAGAGGTTTATTAGCTTTTGGTTAATTAAGAAGAGCTCTTATCATACTTCTTCTTCCTTCTTTCTCTTATTCTTTTGTGCTTCACTTTCATTTCGGCGGGAACGGGTACGTGTAGCAGGCGCAGCAGATGCCGATTCCTCTTCTCCCTCTCCATCATCCGCATCTTCATTTCCTTCAGCGGTTTGTTGTGAAGCGAGGGCCGCAGCTCGACGAGCATTCGCATCTTGACGAATCTGATTGGCATCGATATTGTGAGCCTGCGCAAACGATCAGTAATTGTGAGTCGCAACTGAGTGGGACGATTTGAAACCTTACAGCCAGGAAATCGGTCAATGCGGATTGACTGTAATTTTGTTAGTATGTTAGAAGGTTCGACGTTGAGTTGAAGTCTTACGGTCCACGAATTGATCTTCTGGGAGCTGGTTGAGCATTAGAACCTCCAGGTAGAGGAGGTGGTGGAGGGGGATTCCTACGACATCACAAGTCAGCAAACACGGTGTCAGAGGAGATGATAGGGAAACTGGCATACATCTTGTTTGTTTCCCTTGATTCTAGTATAAGCTTCCGTCTGAATCAGTCGTAGTCTTATGACGCCGGTCCTCTTTTCGTCCAAATAATATATGCTGTCTTGGTATGGAGGAATTCGTGTCTCAACTTTGTTCTTTGATGGAGGATTTGTTCTGAGAGGTGCAATATATTAAGTATGGAGAATGAATACCTGAGGTGAATAGAAATGAACCAGAATGTAAATAACTTCAGTTGATTTTCTTTCGTCTTTCACTCCTTTCCTTTCTTTTCCCTTTTTGCCTCCCTCACGAATCTGAATCTGAGTCCGAAGTCCCGCGTAAAGTGGTTTTTAGAAACACACAGACCGTGAAGCCGATGACATGCCAGACCCAGCACGACCCAGTAAAAGGCTTATCATGCTTATCTAATACAGCAAAATGTCAGTTTCCACCAATTAGATGCCGACGTCTGCCTGATCACTCACGTGATACCGTGGACTCTGGTGTTCGAATCGCGTCTTTCATATTTTACCTGACGAATGATGATGTTCCGTGAATTTTCTGTCCAGGAGGTGGCAACTGGCAACTGGCAGTTGGCAATTTGGCAATTTGGTTCAATCTCAATGCAGTTCCAAACTCTTTTAAACAACAAATCAAGAATCAATAGCCAATATCCAATACTTTGTAGTCCGCTCGAGACGTCAAAAGCGTTGTGAATATCTTCATTACTTTTTCTTGGAGGAGATTTCCCACCCCATCACTTCTCTCTTTATCTCACCCTTCTGCTTCTCTGGCTGCTGGAGTCGGCATTGTAATCGCATTATCACGATAAGCCTTGGTCAGATCGATTGACAACTGATTGGCCTTTGGATTCGACAAGTTCCATGCCTTCCGAACATCTTGGCCAAGATTAAGCTCCATTCGAAGCCATTTTCAACAACCGCCCTCCACTCTACATCCATTCCATCGTCGCGCCTGCATAGTCCATTGCGGTTGCAGACGACAACCTATCGGGGTATATATCATTCATCCAATCTCGCCAATTGAATTCTGGTGTTTCTTTCATTGGATGGTGCTTGTTGCTTATCTAGCAACCCCTCCATCGTCTTCACATCGTCTCGGTTTCTATCGGCCCTCCGTTTCGTGAAAGGTAATTCACAATGGCGCCTACTGGGAAAGGGAAGGGAAGAGGAAGACCAAGAAAAGTCGCAGACTCGGGAAATACGGGTAGCGTTAGAGGCAGTCGAACAAGTTCTCGATTATCTGGTAAGCTCCTCTCAAATTTCCAGATCCATTCAATATACCTTGCTTGTACCTTGTATTGACCTTTTGAACCAGGCGTTAAACAACAAGATTCCAATCTTGAGCTTGATGAGCTTTCCTCTCCTGCACCTCAACCAGAAATTGATTCACGAAATTCCATGGTCATTGCTGACAGTGATGATGACGGTTCTTTGTCAGATCTTCCATCCCCTTCCTTAATTGGCGAATATTTGAGTGCAACCAAGACACAACAGAAAGGAAAGGGAAAGCCTGTGGAGTCTCGCCAATCTCTATCCACAGTTTCAACCAGTAATGACTACAATGATGGAAGCGACTATTCTACTCCAGAGACAAGTGGTGTTGCGACTCCCGCTTCTACAAAAGCTCCTGTCCAGCCTTCAAATACAGCTCCGTCTACACGAAGAGGCCGGTCTCAAACCATAAATCCAGTTCAAAGCGCTTCCTCCTTGAAAGCAATCGATCGAGCTCGAGCACTTCAGAACAGCATGTACTCTCTCAATCCCAAGAAAAGGAAGTACGCCGACTCTGAGGATGACGAAATTGACGATGACAACACACCAGATGCCCAGCTTGCTCGCCATCTTCAAGAACAAGAATACAAGAAATCAAGTGCACCAGTGGTAGCCGAACCTTCAACTTCCTTACGAAGAACTTCACGCAATGTCCAACCGATCAACTTGGCTTTTGATGCAGATTTCAGTGAGGACGATGAAGATGATGAATTTGTGAATCCTAGGGTTTCACGTGTATCTAAGAAGGCGAAAGTTGAACCCAAAGTTGAACTCTCGAGAACTTCTAATGCTGTCAGCTTTCGAACTCCAAATCGGGGAAAGAGTACGAGACACAACGACTCAAATGATGATGACGAATTTATGGTCATTGATTCAGATTCGGATGTGCCCATGAATTTATCTTCTGCTTCACGAAGTACAATCAAGAAGGAGTCAAGCAGATTTTCAAAGGCTATTCACAAACATTCTGAAAGTTTCCAAAACAGTCTCAAGTCATCGTCAGGACGTAAGAACACGACCAAACAGGAAATTCAACCTCTCATCCCCCAACTCAAGACCGAGGACACCATTGAATCCAATGCCAGTTCTACCCTCACAGACCTTCCTTCTCCCATATCAGATTCCGACTCATTCGACACAGATGATGATTCTATGGTTGGAACTGATACTTCTGATGATGATGGTCCGATTGCCGCTAGGATTCAGCCTGCAGCTTCCCGTGGGTTTGATGCGCGCCATGCTCGCCACCTTATTAATAGTTTAGAAGACAGAAGTACTAGACGGAGTCGTAAGGAACGTCAGCGTCTGGAGCAACAACATCCTGAATTACTCACAATGTGGAAAGACTTGGAAGATTTACCTAAGATTGGAGATTGCAAAATTGAACAACCAACAAACATCAATCGTGAACTCAAACCTTTCCAACTTCAAGGAGTTGGATGGATGAGAGCAATGGAAAAGACGGCTTGGGGTGGAGGATTGTTAGGAGATGAGATGGGCATGGGAAAGACAATTCAAGCTGTATCTTTGATCATGTCTGATTTTCCTGCCATGCAGCCTTCACTCGTATTGATCCCGCCCGTTGCGCTGATGCAATGGCAACAAGAGATTGCCGATTATACGGACGGTACTTTGAAAACTTTTGTCTTTCATGGCAGCAATACCAAATCAAAGGGCATCACTGTTCAGCAATTGAAAAAGTATGATGTTATTCTTATGTCATACAACAGTCTGGAGTCTATGTATCGAAAACAAGAAAAGGGGTTTAAGCGCAAGGATGGAATTTTTAAAGAGAAGAGTCCAATTCATGAGATCATGTTTCATCGTGTTATTCTTGACGAAGCACACAGTATTAAGGTAAGACCTATTACTCCGATCTAATCTTCTTACACTAACATATTCAGCAACGTACTTCTGGTTCTGCCAAAGCATGCTTTGCTCTCAAGGCAAATCATAAATGGTGCTTGTCTGGAACACCTTTGCAAAATCGAATTGGTGAATTCTTCTCCCTCGTTCGATTCCTCGACATTCGACCCTTCGCTTGTTACTTTTGTAAACAGTGCCCTTGTTCGACTCTCGAATGGAATATGAATAGTGCAAATCGCTGTACTGGTTGCAATCACAGTGGTATGCAACATGTCTCTGTCTTCAACCAAGAATTACTTAACCCCATTCAAAAATTCGGTAACAATGGTCCTGGAAAAGAAGCGTTCCGAAAACTTCGAATCTTGACTGATAGATTTATGCTTCGTCGTGTCAAGCGGGATCATTCATCTGCAATGGAGCTTCCTGCAAAGGAAATCTATGTCGATAGACAATTCTTCGGTGAAGAAGAGAATGATTTTGCTGGCAGTATCATGAATAATGGTGCTCGGAAGTTTGAAACATATGTTGCTCAAGGTGTCCTGCTTAATAACTACGCCAATATTTTTGGTTTGATCATGCAGATGCGTCAAGTTGCTGACCATCCTGATTTGATTTTGAAGAAAAATGGCGAAGGTGGTCAAAATATTCTTGTTTGTTGTATTTGTGATGAGACCGCGGAGGAGGCTATTAAATCTGCTTGTCGTCATGACTTTTGTCGAGAATGCGCCAAGAACTACTTGAGGTCTTCTGGTAAGTTATTCTTATCCTACTAATTTTCATCGCTAACTCAATAGAATCTCCTGATTGTCCTCAATGTCACATTCCGTTGGCTATCGATCTTGAACAGCCAGAAATCGAACAAGATGAAGTACAAGTCAAGAAATCCTCTATCATCAATCGAATCAAGATGGAAAATTGGACATCATCATCGAAGATTGAAGCTCTCGTTCATGACCTTTATCAACTCCGATCCAAAAACTCATCAAGCAAATCTATTATCTTCTCTCAATTTACCACCATGCTTCAACTTGTCGAATGGCGTCTTCGTCGTGCAGGTATCACAACTGTCATGCTCGACGGTTCTATGACACCTGCTCAACGACAAGCTTCCATAAATCACTTCATGACCGACGTCAACGTTGAATGTTTCCTCGTTTCCCTCAAAGCTGGTGGTGTTGCGTTGAATCTTACTGAAGCCAACAAAGTCTTCATCGTCGACCCGTGGTGGAATCCAGCTGCGGAGTGGCAAAGCGCGGATAGATGTCATCGAATTGGACAAGCTAGACCATGCAGTATCACTAGATTATGTATCGAAGATAGTGTGGAGAGTAGGATGGTCTTGCTGCAAGAGAAGAAGGCAAATATGATTCATAGTACTATTAATGCTGATGATAGTGCAATGGAGAATTTAACGCCAGAGGACATGCAATTTTTGTTCAGAGGAAATTAGAAGGGTTAATGTGGGTTTGGATGGACAGAGACGGAATGAACAAGGTTTCTTTCTTTTTCATTGCGAGAAATCCTTGTCGGTTTCGGCTAGAACTAAGTTTCTTCCATCATGATTAAATGTTGTATATTACAAATCTTCTTTACATCAGCGTTTTTGGCGCAAAGGAAAATCAATTTTCTAAATTGCTTAGACGGCTTGGCGAAAAGCAGGCGATATTTTGAAAAGGGTCAGTAGATGAATGACCTGAGGGACACGAGGATTCTTGCTTTCTTTACTGGCTTGCCTGCGGCGGTAGTAGAAGAACTATTAAAATCTAGTGTTTTAGAGATTGATTAATTACTAAGAAATGTTTTGAGCAAGGATCTTTGAAAAGGTGTCTTTGAGTGAGCTTTTGAAGGTTAGTATTAAGTTTTTGAGTGGGTGATGTCTGAGAATGAGTGATATATTGTGATATGATGTGGTTTGAAATAGGGCGGGTATATTTCTTGTGAAATGACTCGGATGAGAAGAGGGAGAAGGGAGAAAGAAGAAGAGAGGAGCGACGTTGTTAAGTTGTTAGATTATTAGATTATTAGATTATTAGATTATTAGATTATTAGATTATTAGATTATTAGATTAGGTGTTAGATATGTAGGTAGAGAGATAGGCCAGTAGTTGGATAGGTATAGATGTATAAATGTATGTATATACTATTCCAGCTTACCTCTCTCTACACTCTTCATACCCACACTATCTCTCTCTTACTACGCTCTCCTCCCTTCTCACTCTCCCTATACTCATTCTCTCGCCCCTCCTCTTCTCCTCAAGAACCTCTATAAGCACCTCTTAAGCACTTTCTTAGACAGAATAGTACAATACTACATAGTATATTCCTAGATATAGCTAAACGGTTTCTTAAAGATATTTTATAGTGGGCTGTGAATTATGTTATTGTTTATAAATGTGATGCAGTTGATTGTATTGTATTATATTATGTTGGATTTGTAATTAGATAGTAGTTGGATAGTAGTTGGATATTAATGAGTATTCGATCTACATAGTTTAATGTAGTAGTTGTTTCTTTGTATTCTTTTTTTTTTTGATCCATGGAGAGGGGTTGACGGTTGTGAGTTTTTGGAAAGAAGTGAAGTGAGAAGAAGTGAATTATTAAGAGAAGAGTAAGAAATATAGGGGAGAGATTGTAGAGATTAAGTTGAGGAGGGGGCTTTGTAGGGTGTTTAGTTGGGTTTTAATATTGAGTTTTTATATTTATCTATTCTATCTTAATGACTAGGTCTAATTGTTATTATAGGAAACCGAGAGATTGAAAGATTAGAGAATAGGTAGACGGTCTATTATAGATAGATAATAGAGTAATCTAGTATAATCTCTATGAATTATAGATCTAAATGAATGCCCCTGAGATATTATATCATATTATATTATGTTATATCATTTCAGTCTACTATGATATGTAGTATTGTTAGTCAGAAAACTAATCTAATCGATCATATTACATAGTTATCTTACATGAAGAGCAGATCTTTCTTTCTGAATATGGCTTGTTTATCTGAGTTAGGAATTGAAGATTGTATTAACGATTAGGGTTTATGTTTTTTTAGATGTATTTCTTGAGAAATCATGAAAATAAACAGCTTGAATTATTCGTTTTGTTTCTCAGAGTGGATTTCATATAAGCTTTAGATGTATTTAGAGTAAATATTTAATACTATGAGTATTACGGAGTAAGATATCGAAGAATTGACGTATTAAATAGACTGAATAAGTGTATAGTATTGAAGATATTATATTCTATCTACTCTCTTCGTATAAGAGGGTGTACTAATATATCTGTCTTTTTACTTCACTCTCGTACGTAATGCGTAGGTGATGAAAGATCGAAGAGTTTTATTAATAATATAAAGTATAAAGTATAAAGAGAGAAAATAGTCAATAAGTATGAAGAAAAGCTATATTTATATTCTTCTTTCTAGCTCTTAGCTCCTAGTTATATAGTATATACATATTTATTATTAACGGTAGTCGAGATAATATTATACTCATGTGATTTTCTAGGATCAATAGATAGTCGATCGTCAATTATTAGTCGGTCGATACACGTCGAGACCCTCATCTAATGAGTGACGAATGTGTGGTCACGTGATAATTCCTCATAAGTCTTGATTATATCAGAAGACCTTTCGTCATGAGTATAGAGATTTAAGGCTATTATCATTTTGTTTTATGTGATACTCATAATACTATCAATCAAATTGCCAGAATCTCAGCTTGTAACAAATATTACGTACTTAGGGGATATCTCATTAAGCTTATCTTAATTGAAAACTGGCTCAAACTAAACGATACTTTTATTGAATCAAAAATAGAGAGATCTTCTATTTCTCTTTAACTTTCCTATTCTAACTTTTTAACCTCTATATCTTTAGTATACGATTGTGACACAACTCATCTTGACACCTAGCGTCGAATTGATTTTTTGTCATTTACGGACGAATACTTCTCGATTATTAAGAAGACAAGCCTACAACCAAACACAATCAATCTTACCCAGAGATTTTGTATTTCCAACAAAATATTGAAAGATTGAAATAGCTGTTTTCAGTGTAGAAGAGTGGCCTAAACGCGGGGGGTTAGAAATTAGGGCATGTCATACCTAGACTTTTGTCTGGTGAATGACGAACAGGGAATCGCGTGGTTAAGACCTATGTCATTGGGAAGACCTTTCTTCCTTGGCATAGTTCTCTTATCTAATTGTTAAAATTTGAGGCTATTCACATATTGTCCTTGTGACACATGTGACAGAGCAGTCGACTTGTATCGAAGCCTCAATCGATGCACGATACTACCAATCACCTTCGGATGGCTAATAAAGATCATTCAAATAGCCGAAAGTGGTGCTTATGGGAATCGGATTATTGCTTATCTATACGAGCTATGAGATAAATCTATTGGCTGACGACACTACCTCGAGATTGGGTGGAGCTTCACCACCAAGCACTATTTATTTATCTTGATAGACAAACAAATAATCCAACAAAAAACTGCGGTCTTCAAAATTCCCCTATGAAACTAAGTCTCGAAAATGGAGAAATTTCAGTATCAATCCATCGAGCCTCCACACGAGATCAGAACGCTGGAGCTGATCCCTGATACAGCCTCAGAGCCTATTCAAGTCCACCTCGTTCACAAAAGCTTATCGCATATGCAGCAGTGTATTGCACTGAGCTATGTATGGGGAGCGCGAACCAGAGATTTCGAGATCATTTGCGACGGTGCAACTCTCAAAGTGACCGAGAACCTCGTCGAAGTTTTGAAAAGATTTCGTAAATTTCAAAAACTTGCTTCAGATCACATTCTGGACTCAAACCAATTGAATATCACAGAGAGGACTCTGTTTTGGATTGATGCAATTTGTATCAATCAAGAAGACCGGGATGAGCGGTCTCAGCAAGTACCTCTTATGAGCACCATTTACAAGAACGCATCAAGGGTTATTGTCTGGCTGGGAGAGGAACTCCCTCATTCACAGGAAGCATGGGATCTAATGGCACCACTTGCCGGCCAGTCTGAACAGTTTGAAATCCATGCAAATGATGAAAACAAGGAACGATATGGTTCTACGGTAATTTGCCCTGGACTTATGCTCAAGGACCTTTCCAAGCACCCTGCTTTTTCCGACATCCTGGACATCTTTTCTTCTCGGGCATTATTCATGCGTCTTTGGACGATCCAAGAAACATGTCTCGCGCCCAGCACCCAAATCACAGTTCTCTGTGGCGGAGTAGAGATGCCTTGGGAAGCATTCTCTAATATTTCGATGATTCTCTTCCGATGCTTCAGATTTTGGGATTTCAAGGAGGACGAAAAAGTCTCGAGAAATGCAATTTTGATGAATACGTACCTGAGGAGACTTGTCCAAGCAGAAGTACCGATTCCGCAACGGGAGCTTTTCGAGTTGTTTGGTTTATCTACAATGGTTCTTGTTTTGGATGAAAGGGATCGTGTGTTTGGAGTCTTAGGATTGTTCGATGAGGATACACGCGCGAAGTTTTCTAGTCTTGGATACCGAAATAAAGCAGAGGAGATTTTTCGAGCAGCAACAGAAGCTATCGTGAGCACAGGCCGCAAAGGCCTAGAATATCTTACCTGGAACCATGCCGTGCGTGGAGATCACCGCAAGTTGGTGCAACCGTCCTGGGTTTGGATACTTAGCTACTGGAATTTAAAAGATCATCTCAATGGAAGCAAGTTAAAAGATCTCAAGGAATTCGAAACCCCTCACAAGGCAGTGATTAGTGGAGATGCTATTATAGCCTGGGGTCTTGTTTTTGACACTGTCACAGTCGCTTACCCAAACTTCTCGTTGGAAAACTTCGAAGAGATACTTCTCAACATTCACTTTACCATCCTGGCGGAGATCAAAGAGGCAGAAATTATTGACGCTGAAAAGAAACTTGACAGACTCAAGAAAGTACTTTTTCGGTTGACGTTTGGGACACTGAAAGGGGCATTTGATCCTCAGGAGCAGTATGAGGGTTGGATGGCCCGCATTATACTGCGTGAATGGGAAAAAAGCACAAGCAAGGATGAAAGCTCCGACACATGGAGAGGCATTTTGCTTTCTACCCTGAGAAAGAAAACTGCCTTGCGTTTTGAGTCTCTTGATAAACTTGCCCAGAATGATACATTGCGAAGGGACTATAACGAGCAACTTACAGGCGAAGGACGCAACATCTTTGTAACTTCAGAGGGCTATTTTGGAATCGGCGCATATGGGAAGAATAAGCTCGGGTCTCCGCCCGCTGTGCAGGTCAATGATAAGATAGCTATCATACCTGGTGTTGAGCAACCTCTAGTACTTCGTGCATGTGGGAATGGCGAATACAAATTTGTTGGGCCTTCTCTTGTTCCTGAGATTGAAATGGATGAGTCGTTGCAGGTAGAGAATAGGAAATCGATGGAAGTTATACGTATTGTGTAGGATGAGATATTTCTGATGATCTGAACATGATAGAGGCGTGATATATTTGTTTTCCATGGGACTACTGCTCTCGTTGACATGTGGGTCATACGAAAAGAAACCATCCTAGAGTACTGGATATAGGTCACCCTAGCAAGGATATTGAATAATTGGACATTTGACGTAAGTACGATGGACTTGAATACAGAATAAGACGTGTTACTTACTATAGATATATATATATATAAGCCCCTATTCAATTCTACCATTATGCTCCTTCGCAGTCAATTCTTAAGTAGTAACTCCACATCATCTTAAAGACAAATGCCTTGTATGATATTGAGAATCAGACGGTTCGAGACGTGTATTATATGCTTGGACAACTACACCAGCAACCCGAGTACTAATCTCTAAGAGAATATTCTTAACATCAACTTCATGACCTTTAAATTTCCAGATCAAGATGTTTCGGGATTCTACCTAAGCTTTAATTATGAATTATCATTAAAAGCTGTCATGATCGCAAGAATCTCAAAAATTTAGCCTTCTGTTTTTTTTACTATTCCACGATTTCCAAACCTCTTCTTGTGAAGCTTTGATTTGAACCTTTGCCATTCGATAAATTGTTGAAATCGCTGTGTAGGACTGAATGTGAGTGAGGCTAAGTTCATTTAATACCTATTCGATAATGACAGTCAACTGAAAGGATACAAGAAAATCCACATGAAACAAGTATTTAGGGCTGCATAATCAACCCGATTGTGTAATTTTTAAATATGGACTTGAATGATAATTTATTAATGTCCAGATGACATTGAGATCCTATACTAACCTGATATGATATGACATCACAATTTAAAAATATGATCTTTTTGTGATTTTAAGAGCGAGGCGGGCCCCGAGTAGCCCTCGCGATGTCGGAATAAGTTTAGCTGACTGAATGTATCCAGGATACATCTTATTAATCGTACATAATTTGAGATAAAGATAATTTGAAAAGAGGTATTACGATCGTAAAAAAATAGGGTAAGGGGTATTAGGGAATCGAAGTACGTACCCGTGCATCAAATGTCTACACAATTTTGACTTCGTACTTGTGTTCTAGTTTAAAATTATTGAATCTACATAGTGAAAATTATGTATACCCTTTGTACGAGAAAAATACGGATGACTTAGCACCTACGGTCCGTAGATTCCAAATTTCTGAGTTGTTTTCTCTCTAAAGGGCTAGCTATATATATGAAATAGTAGGCCTTGGATATAGGCTACTGAAGAGCCAGTGTATTCCGTATCCGCGGTCATTTAAATGAAGTCATTTACTTCTATTGACACATATACTTAACTCGTTGGTTTCTTTATTATAGATAGATAAGCAGCACATATCAATTATGATGATAAACTAGTAAAAGAAAGCTAAAAGAATAGGATTTTTTAAGATATACCTTCGACCTCGCTTAGCTAAGCTTAATTCAACTAAGATAAACGTAAAAAGTAGTTACGAACTATAAACATATAACATTCGTTATAAGTACCTGCTTACTATAGAGATTCTAATGATTAATAGTATATTCTATTCAAGAAGCTAAGTTATATATCTATATATAATAGAAGTAACTCGTATCTCAAGAGTATCTACTACTATGATTTCTATAATTCATCATCAGTCCAATTTTTATTAAGAATAGGAATTGCTCACCTCCCTTACATCTCAGTCATCTATTCTATAATCAATATAACTACAAAGCTAACTCTTAAAACTATCATATTCTTTCGAAGAATTCGAGGAACGCTAGTAAGGATTGATAAATTAAGCTTATCGTGGATTATCATTACAGACAACATTAGAGTTGTTTAATTCGTCATTTTATAGATTATTAATTAAATGTCTTATATTTGCATCGAGTACTTCTATCTTGAGTCGTTTAGAGGGAAGCTAATTGGCTCTAAAACAACTTTGAAGTAATAATTCTTGTTAGTGTTCTTAGAATTTTCCGAAAGAACATAATATCATCTCGACTGTTTATCATCAAGAAGAATACATTAATCAAAAAAACTTTCGTCTTCTACTCTTTTATCTCTCACGTTCAAAACGAGATAGACTAATTATTACATAGTATTAATTAGAAGGAAACACCTGAGTTCATACTAGATACAAATTAAAAGAATACACAATTCAAGATCGAGAATAATTCTCTAACTACTCTTATCGCCTTAATGTGAGAGTTTTAATATAGCGAGATTAGAGCAGAAAAGAAGAGATATAATCGAATGTAAAATTAAGAGTAGATAGATACTATTACTTCATTTCAACCAGCCCTTTAATGGCTATCATCTAGTTTTCATTGTCAGGATAGCTCCATGTGATAAGCTATCTATTAACAACGACTCGAAAGATTGTTTTCGCGTCGAAATCTCAAGGGAAAGTCTCGTGTCTTGGATACTCGTGACCGGCCTGCGTGAAATTTCGAGGTATAACGAGTGTCGAGCACAGGTGTTAATTATCTAGGTTGTACAAGCAAGCAGTAGAATTGATTGTTTATGATAGGAGAAGTAGATACATATCAACGGTATAGCAAATACAGTACAGCACACAACAGGAACACAGAAACATCACAATCAAGCAATTTGAGGATCACGATAGTCAAATACAAGCCAATCAGAAAGGAAAATCATGCAATTTTACTACTCATAGCCTAAGGTTCTTCCTCAACATTATCATACTAAATAGCACCAGCTATATCTAGTACTGCCAATTCATCTCCATCCTCATACCCATATTCAACCCTTTAGCTCGTCCCTGCCCCTAGTGCTTTCATACGAGGGAGTAAAAGTAAGAGCAGTCGCTTACGTTCTCTGATAATATCATTGGCATAACAAGCCAAGTAGTTATTGTACAATATGTGAGTCGCATCCTAATTGCTGGATATCAGCCCCAGTCTCCGCCCCTCCAGATAAGAAGCAACTTTAGCGATCTATTCCTCGTCCATATCCCCGCCCTCATCCTCGCTCGTACTATAGAAACTACTTTCAGATGAAGCCGAATCGTCATCAACCATTTCTTGATCTTCAACAGACTCTGCAGCATTACCAGCAACAACTAGAGCAGCAGATGAAGCAGTAAGTGGAGCAGCAGCAGCGAGAGAGATAACAGGGAATCTATCGGCTAAGGGCATAGCAGCCGGAAACCCCTCGCTTCTTGCCCGAGCTCTTGACCTCTCAAAAAATTTCTCATAGCTCAAACTTGCTCTCTCCGTTGCTTCCTGCATCTCTTGTGTTTTGGGGTTATCGTAATACGCCTTGCGCTCTTCAGCGCCATTATCTCTGTTAGTCCAAAGAAGGTTTATTTCACGTATTGTGACCTCGCTTGCCACAAAGGCTCCGGGAAGAGCCCTTTTGAAACTTTTCTTGCGTTTCAAAAGAGTGCCGTAATCAGGACGGATAATTGCAAGTTCCTCCTCAGTGATTTTTGGACGAAGAATTCCATAGCCGCTTCGCGATGCCCATGGTCTCTTCGCAGTTGATTTCCTAGCAGTTGGTTTCCTCGCAGCTGATTTCCTAGCAATCGGTTTCCTCGCGGCCGGTTTCTTCACAGGTTCTTTGATGGCTGTAGAAGTTTGCTTTTGAGTGCGAGAGCGAGTAGAGCGAGTGGCTGGAGCACCTGGAGCGGTCGGAGGAACTGGAGCTGGAGCTAGAGCTGGAGTTGTACGAGCTGTAGTTGTACGAGTAGTTGGAACCGCTACACTAGTTGCAGCAGGAGAATCAATTGGTTGGCCTTGCAAATAGTTTGAGTAAGGGCAAGGTTGACCCAGCGAACCCTCCTGGTTCCATTCAAATGGCGCAGAACGTAAAGCGTACTGAGTGGGGTAGCCATGGATACTGTGAGCGAAGGCAGGTGTGTCTGGAAGAGGATTGCAGGCAGGAAACCCGTTCATGGTGGTATTGTTATTGACGGGGTAAGATGTGCGAGCATTGCTATGAATGGTATGATATCTGCTCATACCATACGGATCATGAGCATCGCGCGGACGATTACGAAGATCATTTCTGCCCCGTGATGGTCCATAGAGGGAATGGCTAGGGGTTGAACGATCATGGTCAGGCTCGGCGTGATCAGCGGCTAGAGAACGGCTGCGAGCAACAGGAGCATAGTTTCTGACACGAGATAAAGAGAGTCTGATAGGACGGCCAATTGAGACCAGAGGATGACTCTCAGGCAACATTATACCCCGTTCTGGACGTTTTGGGAGTGGAGGTAGAGCTTGCAAAAGAGGGTCTTCCTTCTCCTGCTGGTTCGACATCGCGGTGGAGTAGGCTTTGTTTCGATATGGGCTACTTTTAGACCGTTGTATGATGTAGATTTAGATGTAGGTGGTCGTAATTGCAGTCATCATGCATTAGAGATTGAGGATTATTGAAGTCAAGTTCGATCAGCTTGATAATGTCGTAAGAGGAGCTAGGAGGGGGGAGTTGAATGTACACCAAAGTGTAGCTATGGTGTCTCTTGTACGCTATTGTAATGGCTTAGTTAATAAATCCCACAGTGAGTTGTACAGACAAGTATGATATGCTTTGATGAACTGTTTGGAGAGGATTGAATTGCTTCGAGGCTCTGTCGAAGGGGGATTAATGGGAGAAGACTAACCAACAACTTGAGATAAACTCAAGGACGAGGTTCGAAGATTGCTGCGGCGCTTCGTATTGCAATGATCATCAAACGAACAACAGGTTAGGTGGCGGCTCTGGACTAGATAACCGACGATGACGTTCAAGGTTGTCGCAAAGTATCGTGTGAGAACGATCGCTGAGCATGGAAAGATTTAATTAGTAATTCCAAACTAATTGTCGAGAATGCCTTACCGCAAGGTTCTATTGAAGGAAGAGAGTAGTTATTGACGACTCCAGACTGACAGTCAAAGACGACGTTGATGGTTGCGGCAGGGTTTTATTGAAGGAGAAGAAGGTTTGATGATATCTCCAAGCCAACTAATTGACGAAGGCGTTCGAAGGATGCCGCAAACTTTCGTAAGAGGAGGATTATTGAACGAGCACGAAATTGAGGAGGAGATGCGGCTGCACGTTGGTGATTGCCAAGGAGACTCGTAAGAGAAAGAAGAAGAGGAAGTAAACTGGTAGTCCCAGATTAACGATTCGAGGCCGACGTTCGATGTGTGACGCAGTCTCGTAAAAGAATTATCAAC
Source organism: Botrytis pseudocinerea (assembly GCA_019395245.1). Classification (NCBI taxonomy): domain Eukaryota; kingdom Fungi; phylum Ascomycota; class Leotiomycetes; order Helotiales; family Sclerotiniaceae; genus Botrytis; species Botrytis pseudocinerea. The sequence continues at coordinate 204,116 of JAHXJK010000082.1, forward strand.
GAGCAAGAAAATTGCCTGGTAGCCCCAGACTAATTCCCAGAAACTATGCTGGAAGGTTGGCAGATTGAAAGAAGGCGCAAAGAGAGATGAAGAATTGCTGTTAAAGGCAGAGAAGGTGGGGTAGATGGTAGAAGAGACAGCAAGTTGCAGAAATCAAACTGTATAAACTTAATATTGAAGACCAAAACTGCACGTAGGAGGCATTGAGAAGCAGAAGGTATATGTGAAGGTGATGGCAATGGTAAAGGTAAATGCCACTACAAGCAAATAGATAACGAAAGCTTGGTGGGGTGGAGGAGAGGACGGGAGACTGGGAGACTGGAAGTTGAGGGGTCTTAAGTAGTGCTGCGCAAACTAAAATAATTTTCAATCAATATGGAATAGCTCCAGTGTCAAATGAGCCTTGAAGAAGTAATTAAACTAGTACCAGAAAAGAATAACTTGACACAATGCAACGTAATAGAAGACAAGTAGAATCTTTCATTGATCAAAACTTGACGGAATGGTGTGATTTCTCAAGAGGGAACAGTGAATACCCGAGTTTTCATAGTGAATTTCAGGGGGACTTATTTTGTCCAAAACGAGCAGGCTTTGTCCGGATATGTAAAACCTTACAACTTCAACTCCAACTTCAAGTATTTTTGCTCCATGAAAAGGCTTGAGGGCTTGAATCTGAGTTCTTGCATTAGCCTACTAGATTTGGGACTTCGAAACTCTGAAACAAAGAACTTACAATAGTTATCTTGAAGTGAAAACCTGTTTTGCAAGAACCCTAGGGCAAATCTCAAATCTGTAAGACATATCAAGGCAAGGCCAGTTTCAGCGAGCCCCTCTTTTGTTTTGATTGTACCCATTCACTCCAGCACTGAAGTTGTACTCGGCATACATGTGCTAGTGTATTCAATTCTTTCAAACCAGGAACTAAGGTTAATGCTCAACTCCACCCTCCATGTATTCGATTCCTTCCAACCCATGGGCTAAGGTTGATTCCAAAGCCCATCCTTCTTCCAGATAATCCACATGTCCATATACTAATTTATCTGAGTCCGCAGAATCGACATGCCAAAACTGTACCCCGCATATACATAAACTCGAGTACCGACAACTTCTCTCAGCCAATGCCACCCAGGTTACAAACCCCAGCCTTAGTCGAATTCTACACATTAATTATTATAAATCGAAAAGTCTTCACTCATCAGTGCATCTGGAAATGTTGGGTCCAACAACGCATCCCAATTAATATCGACCTGTCTCTCTGTTTCCGGCCCATGCTGTCCATCCGCATTTTCCAAAAATCCCAAATCCCTCTTCTTTTTCGCCATACTATCTCTCAGCAAAACCTTTGCAGTGTCCAACGCTTCGTGCGCTAAATGCGTGTCTACTATCCTTACGATATTCTCAAAAATATTTAGGACCCACGAAACGTTTGATAGACTTTCCGAGGTATCAATGGCGAGGAGGACACAAAAGTATTGGAAGGTGGTTGAGAGGATATTCCACCAAGGATGACCATTACGGGCAAATGTATCTGCTGCTTCGGCACCTTTGTTTCCTATGTCTATGATAGATTGGATTGCTTCTTTCTCCAATCCTTGCTTCATAAGCCTTAACCTTCTATAGAAACAAAAACATACATCTGCTTTAGAGAGTGAAAGGAAGGGATGTACGTCTGGAATCTGTGCCAATTCTTTCAGTCCGTTTATTAGCTCCTCTTTATGTGTTACGGAACTGACGACCATGTTATCGCGAGGGATTAGTTGAGCAATCCTAATGTGGACAACTGAACTGTCACCCATAGTATCCTTGACTGGCTTGCAACTTATACTATTGAGAATTACTGCAGATCTCCCATATTCATACGAGATAATCGTATGAACAGACCAGGCCATCCAGAAAGTTTTTCTGGCTCTTTCTATTTCTGCTTGATCCATTCTTTTTGCTTGAGTATCTCCTTCCGTAGTCAATAGTACCGAGTGGACTTCCTGATGTAAACCTGTAGCTTCAGCCAAATGCAAGGCGATGCAGCTAGCAAGCCACGCAACATGAGGTCTGGTCGTTGATCGAAGATACAGGGTCCGGAGGATCCATGCATTGATTTGATCAATTGAGGGATGGCGGCTAAATGTGGGATCCTCTAGAACCGTTTTCACGTGCTGAACAATTTCCAATTCCCGAGGATGGCCGAGTCGAAAAGCAAAAAATGATCCCAAAGCTACCACCCCACCAACAACAGCACCAAACGTCAAATCTCTTCCTTGATTGGTCCAATAATCATTACACCGTCTCATAAAGTATGGCCAATCCAGGAATCTAAATGGGCCATGAACTGTTGCCGCATATATGTCCGAAAACCGCTTAAAATCATCAAAAGAAACCAATTGAGTCAAATTGGTATGAGCAGACGCAGCTTCCTCAGCTCTAATCCCACAGTTCCAAGCAAAAGAATGAAGAGGTGGTGGATTTGCGGATTGAAATTCCACACCAAGACTTCTGGGGAAAGCAACCGCAGAATGCTGACTCATATATCGTGATCTCAAAGGATCAAGAATACCACGATCAACAACATCTTGTGACGATGTGGATGGAGATTGGGAATTCGTGATACTCTGGCGTCGAGGTGTATGATTTGTCGTTGGTGAAAAGCCATGCCTCATTTCATTGTGGCCTGGGAGAATTGTCCGTGAAGGCGAAAGATTGGGATTTGGTGGATTATGCTGATCGGGGTATCGACAATTGTATCCATACCGAGTGCACATTGAACAGGGAAATTCCACATCGCATTTTCTCTTCCGTTGCCGACACGGAAGACAAGCTCTTCGCGCTCGTTGACGCCCTTGTACTGGACGGTCCGAATTGCTCGGTTGCGTCGACGGCAATGGCGCCGCTGATGGTGTATGTGAGGGCAGTATTGATGACCCATTAATTGCTGACCCATTAATTGATTCTGACATTATTTGACAGCTCAGAAATCGCTCTTCAGCCTGACTCGCAATGAAGTATACACAACTTGTATTGAAGTCGACAAATTGTGTGATGGATACATTTTGATTCAATATGTGATGATGAATGGGAAAGTTGGAGTTGGAGAAAAAGTGACTTTTCCGGTCGGAGTTAGATCTTGGCTAACTGATGTGGGGTTAGTGCTACCGGTACTTATTCATCAATCCGGCTCCACTGCCTTGGCTTGGATATCATCAAAACGTTGTGGCTATACGTAAATGAAGGTTTATTGTCTATCTTCTTGTTATTCTCTTTACTCTTATTTGTGGCAGTACCGCACACAATCTATCAAATGCTACTCAAGCAACAGCAGCTGCAAACTTCTAGGGTATATATAAAAATCAATCGCTTCATCAACAAATCAAGGTTCCTCTATCCGGCCCTCCTCCTTCCTATCCTTAGCCCGCTTCGTCCTCTCCGACAAGGAAAACATGATTGAACAAGCCAAGCCCAGTCCCGCAAGTCCAATTCCGACATACTGAGCTCCACGGTATCCTTTCAGAAGATCTTTTGGATTCTTTCCGCCGTTGTTAATCTGGACTTCTACAGTTCCGGCAATACCTAAACCGATCGAGATTGAGTAATTGACGACCGTGTTGACAAGAGAGGCGGCGAGTCCTTGGTGATCTTTATGCATGGAATCGCTTAGGAGAATCGTTGCTGCTGGGAATGACATATCCCTGATTTCATTAGCATTTGACATTCAGTACTTCGGAGAAAAGATGGTTTTTGAACTTACATTCCCCAAGGAGTTACAATACATGCAACGAAAGTCTGTGCCCAGTATGTTTGATTGATAGGAACCGTGGCCATCAGAATTGATCCAATGAGAAAGCCGGTCATAGCAATCATCATCACAGTGCTAGCTGGGACCTTGCTAAGGATCTTGCCCGTAGTCAATGATGCACAAAGTCCGCTTATAGTTGTGGGCGAGACCATTGCCGATGCGAGAAGTGGACTGACCCCCCTAATCTCCTCCAACAATTGCCAGAAGTAAAAGACCCAGATCCCGAAACTAGCCCATCCACCTGCAATACATGCAAGCGTGTAACCAGTGTGAGAGTTGAACGCATCAAATGGTACCAATGGGTATGGCGCACGAGATTCGATGAATGCGAAAAGTCCAAGCACAAGAGCCCCAATAATCAGAATAACATAAACATAAACGGTAGTCCAGCCAATTACAGGTCCTTGATTCCATGAAAAGTTAACCAGGACCAATCCTGCAACTCCGGTCAAGGCTCCGAGACCATCAGCTCGCTTGAACATACTTACTGAACGATCAAATTGTGGAGGTGGTGTGTGAGGAATGACAATAAGGCCTACTATAGCGAGTAGGACGCAAACCATAGCAGTAACCCAGTACGCCCAAGGCCACCAAACAAATTCCGCAAATATGCTTGAGAAAGTTGCACCGAGAGTAAAGCCTGTTGGAGCTGTGGCACCAAAAAGACTAAAAATCATCTCCTTTTTCCTTCCTGGCTCATAGATACGGGCAAGGATTGCCAGAGCATTTGGCAAAAGAAAAGCCGGCCCAATTCCTTGCAGGGCACGAGCAACATCGAAGAAGATTGCATTCGAGTACGCGCTGAAACCAGCTAGAAGTGACCAAAGTGCGAACCAAAAGAAGCCACTTATGAAGAGCAGTTTGTGGCCATAGAGATCTCCTAGACGTCCAGCAATGATAATGAATGTACCGACCGTCAGCGAGTATGCAGCAGCAAACCAACCTTGACACGAAATATTAGTTACAATTCAAATAGCAAACAGAACATGGAGAAGCATACTCAACTGTCCAGGATTTGTGACGCCAAAACTAGATCCAATGATGTGTAATGGAGCAATCGCCTGGCCCAATGCAGCTTGCGTCATAAGTTGGGCCATGCATATTATTGCGATGAAAGTAAACTCTCGGGGGCGCGAATTAAAATGTTCGATTTTGCTTTGAACAGGAATGAGAGTGTTGGGATGGGCGTTCTCGGGTCTAGATTTTTCCTTCTCAATTTTGAGAGACTCATGGCCTGCCATCATCTCGGAAGAGGAAGTTGACGATAAGGGAGTTTCCATGGCAATTCTCCAGGCAGCCAAAAGAGCAGCAAGAATATCAATCCTGTGGATTATCTCTTGATCCGAATCGGGAGATTTCTTCAAGATTCGAGCTTCGGCCAACCCTCCCTTTTTGTTCAAGCGATAGATGAAGAAGTTCAAAACGATCAAAAAACCGTACGTCCCGGTTATCTATATCCCGTCCGTGATGTGACGGAACCCGAGTAACAAGGAAGGAGGATCGGGATAAGAGCGGAATAGAAACTTTTCCACAGCGGAGACAGTCATTCCACCGCAATCAGATGGTTAAGGTTTGAACATTGCATATGTACATGCTTACGAATGTTGACATGTTGGCAGGTAGTATTGAGACATGTTGAGCCTAACTCTGATTGGAAACTCTTCGAACGAGTGTAGAGCAGTTGAACGAGAAGGATCCATCAGATAAAGAATCAATGGTCAGATTCTCATAATCAAAAATCAGCAATTATCAAAGTTCGGGTTCGTTTAGAGTGGATCAAATGAGGATTATTTATGGGGTTTGGGTGGATTCGCCAATTAGGTTTTCGGTCTTGTTGCGTAAGGATAATGATTTGAGGGTAGTATCCCGCAACATCCGATCCGCACAGAATTGTCATTAATCCGCAACTTCTCCGTCTGGCTGAAGAAGGAAGTCATAAAAGAAGCGGTATAGATGTGAGGGGGAAATCTTGAGTGCGTCTGAGAGAGATTGGGGGCTGGAATAGTCTTTCAATAAAGGAGTTCATCAAAACGAAAATACCAGAACACTACAATGAGATTCCCTTACCAAAATTATGTGTCAAATCATTCTATAGGTGTTTGGAATGAATGTTAGCAGAGAGATGTTTTTAAGCTTACAATTGATATCTCTTAGAATTCTCATCATAAAAGTATTCTCGTTTCGTATTGTCATTCAATTCCAAATGAAGATGTTTTTGAAAGGGGTTTAAATTTTGGCGAGTTTAGCGTTCTGCCTTTCTCGTTGTGGTAGAGAGGGGAACTGCAAACTTTATGCATAGTATGTTTCAATTCATCTCCCTCTTTCTCTACCTCTTTCTTCCTACTATGTCTCTCAAATCAAAACTTTCTTATCCAAGTCTGCCCATCGATTCACCTTTTCATCTGCACCTCAATCCTCATCCCGTCCTCATCCTCATCAACCATCGACTATAAAATTTTCCACCTGGAAATTTACGTGAAACGCGCATGCCTTGCTTACTCTCATAGAATCATGAACGACTGTTCATTGTTGCTAATGACAATCTTCACCCGAGGGGGATCTTGAATGCCAGATCTTCCTGAAAGACTAAGTAGGCTGGCGAACTGGTGTACCACAGCTGATTCGCAGGAATTGACGCTTGAAGTACTTTCTAGGCAGAAATAATTGATTCATTTTAATTTGAGCTACTTGAAGTAGGGTCGGGCGATTAGTTATTCTATAGAGTCTAATAATTATTACTGAATTAGCACATACACCAATACTCCAATCGAGTTTGCCCTTGGTCTAAGATGTAACATTTCAAACGTGCTACTCATGAGCTTGACTGGATATAACCTTGATAGAATAATTTACAAGAATCAAAAAGCTTTATATCAAACTATCATATCTGACAATACTTTCTGAGATCGAAGTACTATATATATAACCAGAAGTGAATGGGGTTCAAGGCACGTTCTAAAGTTATTTCGATTTTTCAACAATTTGACCAAGTTCGAAAATCATGTCAAATGATGTAAGCTCAAGCAAGCGAGTAATATATTATAGTAATTTCGATTGGTTTAAGCTTCACCTATAAAACCGAAAGCTATACTATACGATTGAAGGGTATAATAGAGGTTTTGACTGGCTAAAGTTCTAATTACATAGTCAAAGGTCATATGATCGGGAATCACATGATTCAAAGTTGTACGATCGAAAGTTGGTGCCGTCGAGTTCTCGAGAGTGCTTTCCCACAGACCTGCTACCTTGCTTCAGATTATGTGTACATTGCACACATAATACATAATCAAGCCCAATATTATATAATCTGCCCAAGGATAGGTGGTGGCTTACGCCCTGAAAATCAGGATTTATAACATTTGATTCACAATTCATACTTCCCTTGGCTGTTCCCATCAAAGATAAATGATATTTCTTGATTGGAACATCGATACCAAGTATATAATGTTGATGCTGTAAAAGCGAATTCACATCGGAAAACTAAGTTGTTGTTATTTGTCAACTCGTTAAGGAAAGCTGCAATAAGCTTTCCACAAATCTTAACCAATGTAAGAATCGCTGCAGCCTTTTTTATTGATTTATATTCATCTCCTCAATCGTCAGCAGTGTTTGTATTGATAACTGCTTCAATGGAAATGTCTGCAATGTCATTTAAAGTCTACACCATTTTGCTGTAGAATCTATTACCATTACATCATCCGCTTCCAAGCACTCGATATGCCCAGTAGAAAAATCTCCCACTTCGCTGTAAAAGTATTCTAGATGTATGGTACACCTACTTCTAGACTTGAAGTTTCCATAATTGTTAGTTTTGATATGTTTCTTGCTATATCGATTGAATTCAGATGTGATGGTTTAATAGATCTCATTTTTGGATCCGAAAACTGAATCATTTTGTTTACGGTGATATTGAAATATGTTTAATTTCAGTATGTACTTGCTCAAACTATTCGTGGCAGCGCTCGAAATGAGACTGTTTTCTTTGGCCTTTGGTGTAGTATATATAGAAACTCCACTTCCTGCTCCGGTAAGCGCTTCCATATACTCGGCGCTATCAGAACATTCCGTATCAATCGTTGTGATGTCGATAACCTTATTTTCAGGCATGGTATCGAGCGCAGGCATAAGCAGTGATCTAGGTTGAAGCAACGATTTATGACACTTAGGGGTAACTTGACCTAACCCTTAATACACATCTCCATCTCGTTTAATCTAGACGTGCAACATCAACCAATGCCTACGATCTGCACCCTGTTGTTCTAGAAAATTCAATAATCATCGTTGCAGAGATAACGGATCCACTTGGACATTCGCCATGATACTGATACAGCGAGCACTACATTTGATCTTTCATTACCATAGCAACACTTGCTTGCCTTTGGCTATGTCTTTCTTCACCACGCGCCTATTGAGATCGTCGCACAATCCCACACTAGCATCCTATACATACCTCATTCGTCTCCAAATCAGCCACTCCCACCTGTTAACAAACCCTGCTGGGAGTGGCCAAACGAAACGCGCGCAAACTCAAGACCACATTTATGGACACCCTCGCTTGCCCATCTCACCATAAAGCCTCTCGAAAAGCATGCTCGGTACCCATCACATCGTGTACAGAATGTGCACCTTCTCATCCAAGGACGGCCTAGCCGCACGCATTTCACAGTGGCAGTGGTGTGGGACATTGATTTAGTGATGCAGGATTGAGTGGAGGAGGGAATGAGATAACTCAAAGTGGCTTTCGCCAAATCACATGACCGTCAACTGCGCCACATCGGACTTTATCCCTGACACTATCCGTATTAGGACACGGTCAAAGCAAAAGCAACCTCGGAGTAACATGACATGGTACAGAATTTGGGATGAAGGGGAAGAACCTCTACGAGTAAGATTTTGGGATTCCCTCGTTTTGTTTCATTTCTCTCACTCCACAACCGTTTGGATGATCTCTACCAGTAGTTTGTCTCATTTATCTGATCTCAGTCACTGCCACTGGATTATTTCGCTCTGTCCTAAGTATTTCTACATCAACTTTTCTTGACCGCCAGTTCCCCAGGGGATTCCACTCTCAATCGCTACTGGTAGTGATAGCGTCGGTATTGTACGTACCTGCATCAGCCGCGTACAGCGGACTTCCAAATTGAATCCCCCGGTACGATCTGCTGCATTTGCATTGAGATGCACCCCGGATTATGGACTCCTTACCGCATGAGCAGGAAAGCAATCGGGCTCAGAGGGAATCTTCAATCTTTGAGCTACCTCAGTATGTAATAAGCTATAATGATGATCACACTCTACGATGGGATCCCCCAGCTGGATCCAAAGAATTATCTATCGCCTTAAGTTACTATTTTCCATTGGAAAAGGACCTGGGAAGCAAAATGCAAGCTGCCACCAGGAAATTCCTACGAAATGAACGGCAAAATACAACATCCGAGGACTCCAAGACTAATGGAATCTCTGAGCAGATGGGCCTTGATGGTTCGCCGTTACATATGGATTCAGAGGATCAGGTCACGCGACCAAACGCGAAAGTGCCAGAATCGTCATCACATGTCAAACCTAGATCCATGGCCTCCCATCGTATCTCCATGCCGGAAAGCAGGACTATTCAATTCTTGACATGGGATGCCGACATGAAGGAGTTCAGTCCCAAAATAAAGAAGAGGAGATACGATAAGGAAGAGCGAGTAAAAGTCGCCGCTAATAGAGGATTTGCATGTGCTAGACATAGAAAACAGAAAATGAAGGTACTCGAACATCAGTTTCAATTCTCAGGCGCCCCACTAATACTTGCTAGTGTGATCCCGAACGATGTTCAAGGAACAAACAACGGTTGAGTAGTCTAGAAAACATGGCCGCCAAAGTAGAGGCCCAATCGACTCTAGATAAACGGCATTCTTCTTTCATCCCCGACCCTGAAACTGCCAGTCAGATGAACTCCACGATAGACCCCGAGACACTCACTGTGAACTCGTCACCTTCTTTAGGTCCATCGCCAAGGTGGACCACCTCTTCTTTTGTGGATCCTGCAACACTCTACAAGTTAGAAGGTTTCCACACGAGCGCTCAGTCATTGGATTTTCCCACACCTTCCCTCGAATATAGTTCGAGATCACATGACTCCATCGGCTCAGTTCTATCTACAAGTTCAGATGTCAATTTTCTCGCCGGCTATGATGAGATGAATTTCGATATTCCCAATTACGAAACTTATCAATGGTGGCCGCGAACTGAGCAATTTGACCCTGCTGGCTCTACATTCAATGATCTCATGCCAATTGACCAGCCTATCACGATGTCAAATACTTTGCAAATGGAGACATTCCAACTCGAAGATAAACGGTTTTCCGCATTCAATCAAGCTTCAATAGAACCTTCAGACCAGCAGCTAGATTGGTCTCACAATATGGTTGTTGCAGAACAAAACTATATTGTAGAGCCCTGCTCTACCCCACTCCGCCCATCTTCAAGTCCAATGGAAAACACGACAACTTTAACAGAAGGGCATCGTCACCGTCAACAAGACTTGATGGAATGGGAAGCCGTTCGTCCATCAAGCGTCACTCAAGGATATTTCACTAACAACCAAGTGAAACCATTGACAGAAGAAGAAAAGAGAACACTCATTAAATGGTGGGGTAGGGATAGATCGTCCGAGCAACCGGAGAGTATTCGTGGTAGACAGAACTCATATGAAAGCCAGCCGTCTAATGGTGATATGGCTGGAGTCGAGATCCAATCAAGTATAGGTGTGGGGAAGAAAGCGAGTCTTAGGGAGAAGGTCAAGACTGCTACAGTTCATGTGCCACCGTTTCCGAGGGGTTTGTTTAGAAGTCGATCCGCGGGAAAAGATAAGAAGCCTTGATTCTTTTTTCCTGATTGTCCGATATTATACTCTCTTTCAAAGAGGGTCGGATTTTTTCAGTTTTTTTTTAGGGATTATTGGATTTAGGGAAAAGTTCTGGTGCTGTGCGGATATCCTGTCTTTTCCAGATTTCGAATTCTTGTTGGAATTTCTTTGGATTTATATACCGTGGCGTTGATGTCAAAGCTCTTTTCATACAGTCGTTTTCAAGGAGTACTGTATCCCATCTTTATTGCTCACAACTTAGAGGAACTTAAGTTCCGTGCCTTTGACAGTCATTGAATATGCCTTCTCTGGATGACTTGATTTTTGGCCTTAATCCCAGTTTTTCTGTATGCGTTTAGATTTCTTTTCATTTTCAGGGATGCAATGTATGCGAAGATAACACATTAAGCGCGTGGTCGCTAGTCTCCAAGTCTCAAAAGATTCCCTCTTCTATTGAAATTTTTTTTCTTTTAGATAGATCAAGCTTATTTTTGTTGACAAAATTGTCTTGGATTAACCTGTTTTATCCGACTTCCATAATGTGCTATTCTATCAATCTTTGATATTGGTCTCTGAAATTCTCACAGTGCTAGTGAACCGGACAAGATACCATAGAATCTTCTTGATCCTCTCAAATATCTTTCTTTCCCTTCTCTCAGAACTAAAAATGAACAATGAGTAAGTACTAAGTAAAACCATCCACTTATTGTGAGCCGTAACAGGGTTTCACTAGAAGCACACAGCTGCAGTAGACATATCATATTGAGTCTAAATGACTCGGGTATTAAAACGATACGGTTGTTTTCAACACATCGCTAGTTCATATATGTACAGTCTCAGTTAAATATTCATTTATTGAATACTCTACTCATTCATTGCCCGATATTATATGCACTAATACTTCCTCCTTTCCCTCGTTTAATATTACAAACAAGTTTCGAGTTTAGAGATATTCAAATATGGCACGTGCAGCCCCTCCCCTCTTAGAACTCAGCCATGGGTCAAAGAACCTATTTCCACCAAAATCCATGCAAGATACAAGAAAAATGATCGAACAGCTTTGTATCGACATCAACTTCGCTCACAAGGTCGGAAAATTAGAAATTTTTGTTGGTGGTAACAACACCGCCATTCTATTTACCTGCCTTCCTCTCAAATCAACGAGTGAAGACCAACGAGTCGCCTGCGTATTACGCACTTCCCTGAGAGATCATTTTAAAGGTAGCCCTCCTGTCGACAACAACATGAAATCGGAGGTATCTATCACTGATTACTTCCGCAAGAAAAGGAATCTACCAATCCCGCTCGTTTTAGCATGGGATTGTACCTATCAAAATAGTATACAATGTCCATATTCAATTCTAGAACAAGTTAAGGGGGAAACACTGGAATTCGAAATTTTCAAGCTGCATAATGTGTTGAAACACAAGATTTCACGGAATTGCAACGTAGATCGTCGTTGCAAATATGCGAGATGTGTTTCTTTCTTTGTGGCTGAGATGGACAAGACTGAACTTCCGGGATACGGGTTGTTCATCGCTTCGACCAATATGCCACATAAGGGGATCAAATTAGAAGTAGATTTCCAGCTAAGTCGACATTCCATCGACGGTATTAAGATTCCCTCTGAGGTCAACTTTGCCAATTGGGTCAACAATATTTTGAATGCTCAAATGCAGAGAACTTCTGATATCTTTCTCAAGTTGTCACCAGTTGAAGTCTGGAAGATTCAGAAGCTGAGACAGATAGGCTCGCAGATGGAAGAAAAGGGGTTATTGTCAGATGAACCGGCCGTGCTATGGCATGCAGACTTCTACCCGAGGAATATCATGGTCAAGAGTACCAAGGACCATGCTATTCTCACTGGAGTCATAGATTGGGACGATGCCAGGGCAGTAAGTTATTATTTTCACTCACATCTATGCTAACCTTATCTTGAGTTTTTGAACTAATGTTCTTATAGTTTCCTCGTATTGTGACCAGAAGTCCTCCCGCTTGGCTCTGGTCTATGACAGAGAGCCAAGGTGAGAAGGATGCAATTGCAGCTGCTTTCTACGATGAGATGGAAAGGCTCCGCCCTGGATATAAAGATGATGCTTGTCTGCCTAGCAGAAAGGCAGTTAGAGCTCTATGCATGTATGCAGTATTTGGGGTGAATTTTCAGCATTACCTTGAGCTTTCTTTTGATGCTTTGGTGAGATATTGGGTGGAATTTATGAAGAGGGGCTAGGAATCTGGATATTTTGTTTGCGCTTTCATTGCGATCAATTTGGGGATAGGATCCAGAACAGGGATTAGATTTGATTGTAAGCAGGCGATTGTCTCGCATAGGAAATAGACAACGAAGTTCCAGCATTTTCAACATACCCCTAAAGAAAACATGATCAATTTCTTTGAAGTTATTCTAACCAAGGTTCTTCTTCTTTCGAATAGGTCATGGAGTATAGGCAACGCAGACTAGTCAATAATCGAATATTCTAGATCAATTGAAAACTTTTGTCAGAAACACATGTTATAGAAAAAGTGCCTGAGAACATGCATATTTCTCCCTTGCACAGTCTTTCCGTATTGAATTTCTATCTTCTTCATTCTACTAGTATCCTAAGCTAGGTCACAATGATGAAAGTCATTAGCTCGAGAGGAAGCACATCTGACTAAACATTCAATTCCTTGACCTGGGAGCTCTTTCCCTGCCTAGTTTTGCAACATTGGACCTTCTACTTGAAGCTTTACAGCACAATGAATAGTCTAAGATGAGCTTAGATTCAAGTGCAATATTCCTGTAACTTCTTGAACCCCAATACTTTATGAACTGTCTTACAAACTTGGAAATCAAGTATCCTTTATCTTTATAGCTAGGTTAACAAACTCTCTGAATTTGCATCACCTCACATATATAAACTTTCTGAAAGTTCAAGTCTCCATCATTTTCCCATGGAATCTTCTTGGACAGTATCATCACCAAAGCTTTAGGTCACTTCAGGTGTATACTAACTTGCCCATATCAAATACAGAATCCCAGTGTTTAAAACTGTCAATATGAATCGTCCACTTGCCCGCAATCCACAAGTCGAGTTACAACTCCCAGTAAACGCACCAGTTCATGACAGAGTTCGAGGATATCAACCACCACCATCCGAACTGAGAGGTAGAATGATTCCACTTCCGACTCCACTAAGTTCAGAATGTGAAGAATTGCTCAATGCGCTACTCTTGGAACGTGGACATCCAGGAAATACTGTGTATCGCGGATCCAGAGAAGGCGGAAATAACAGTCTCGTGTTATTCGATTGCAAAGAAACTCCATCCTATCAATACCCCAAGTTCTGCATACGGACCCCTCGATATATTTATTTTTCTCGGGAACGCCATTATCCTATTTATCAGCAAGTCAAAACTCTTGTAGCATTGACATATCAATTCGGAGTTCATGGAGTCGGTTTGCCTATCCCTTATATCTTTTTGTATGACTCCGGTTTTCGGAACGCTATTTCTTGTCCGTATGTTATCATGCAATTGATATCTGGGATCACACTAGAGAAATTATATCGAACCATGCGACGATCAGCAAATATTCTCCCCGTTCCATTGCAATACTGTGAGCTTGCGCGTCAAATGGCACATTTCATTGCTAGGAAGGAAAGTGTTAAGTTTCCAGGCTACGGTGCCCTCAGAAATGAAACAGATACGGAAACATGGAACAGAGAAGACTCAAATGCTTGCTACAACCTTGCCGTGGAGCAACTTAACGTAGCGGGTAAAATGATTCCAAAATTTGGATTTAGCAAGTTCGTCGCTCACTTGACGCGGAAAGAATTCGATAAATATTTTGATCTACAGGCAGTGGGGCAGAGATATCAAGGCATAAAACTCGGGTATGTATGGCAAGCTATGACTGAAAGAGATTTATTCAGCGATCAAGACTCGACACTTTGGCATCCAGACTTTCATCCAAGAAATATTTTGGTTGTACGACATGGAAATGATGTTCGTCTGTCAGGTGTTGTTGATTGGGACAATGCTTTGGCTGTAAGTAATTACCTATTTCCAACAGCAATAGCTATAGAACTAACCTTTCAACAAGCTACCACGCATCATGACGAGAGAGCCTCCTTCATTTCTCTGGAACCAGCCAGGCGTTCTTACACAGCCAGAGGCTGACACAGTCAAACGAGCATTCGATGAGACTATAGAACAATTGGTCCCTGGTTATATAGAAGATGCGTACTCAAGAATTCGAGTTCTCATTCGAGCATTGGGCATGTATGTATTATATGGCCCCCAATGGAAGCATTATGGAGAAATCTCTTTTGAGGAATTCCTACTGGAATCTGAAAGATTATTTTCGCCACATTTGCGATTCCCCAATAAATGATTCATTTCATTTCTTTATGGGAAATACAGCGCCGGCTTGAAGATCTGTTAATTCCAGCAGAAGCTTCTGAATAGTTAAGTTTTAGAAAATGTCAGCGAAATAAAACTGACATAACAACCCTTGGTTTCACGTTAAAAAATCTTGCCCCATGTATAAAAAAATGAATTGTGTTATAAATTCTAAACTCATATCCATAATGTTGTAGTGTCCAATGATTCATCTATCAGCTTAAGTAAAAAAAAAACAGCAATTAAATTCAGAAAGAACTAGATTATAATTACATTCCTATATTAAATCGACAAGATTTGGTAACTACGCACGATACACACTATTAAATCTCTCTTTCGTTAATACAGCCAATGAAAATCGTTCATTTATTAAGTCCTATACAATTTACCACCACTGCCCTGTAGAATTGTTTCCAAAAGACCATAATCACCTTTTATCTTCAAGTTAGCAGGTTGATGCTAGTTCATAAAAGCCAACCTCTTTGTGTTGTTTGAAGTCAAGTATTAATTCTAGGTAGCGAATTGAAGTATGAGAAAAATAGATTAGACAGCTAATCCTGCGTGGAATTGAGCTTTGTGTGCATGAAAGAGAGAATTTGTAAGTGTCAGAGTGAAAATTCTTCAACAATAACTTCAAATTATATCTATCTAGTTAATTCATTAAGTTTGATCAATTAATGAGGTCCTGTGTCAAGAGATATTCTATAAACATCTACATTCGTATCTAGATCTGTTCCCATATTGAATGAGAGAATAGCTTCTTTTCACTGCACTACACTTTATCCCAGCCAAATTGTTCATTCTACTGATTTATGCAGTGAATCTCCTCAAATAGCTAATTTTGAGGTCTTCCCCTGCACCATACTGTCTTTTGAAGTCTACTTGGTTGACACGTTTTCTTGTTCAAATCTGATTCTTCACTAGTCTCATAGCTAGCTTCACTCAATACGATTATGTCTTTCTCACACGGCAGCACCATCCTTATATAAAGAAGCTGATCTATTGCACATTCTCAATCTCTTTCAACCTGACAATCTTCAATATACACCTTTCATAATAGCTCATTAACGGAACAATGGAATCTCAACTTCTCTCCCCTTTACAAAATGCATTTCCGCCGAATGATATGTCAGCAATAAAAGTTATGGTAACTCATCTATGCCATGAAAATAGATTTTCCCCAGGTATCATACGAATCTCCGAAATAAAAGGCGGTAGCAAAAACAATATCATACTATTCACATGGATTCTAACCACACTGGCCCCCGGTAGTCGCATGGCCCCATGTATGCACTATGTCTTGAGGACTCCGAGAATGCAAGGAGGGATCCCCGATCTTTGGATCCAAAGAACCGCCGCTTTCGATTTCCTATCCGCCAAGCACTTTGAAGTTCCCAAACTATATGCATATGATGCCACCTGCGGAAACGCCCTCAGATCTCCGTATATCATACAGCAACGAGTGGACGGTTGCACTTTGCTGGAAAAGTATCGTATATTGTACCACAACTATCTCACATATGGTCATTACAAGCCAGATTCTGAGTACGGGGAAGCTGCATCCATGATATCCATGTATATTGAGAGACAAGAACTAGCATATCAATTTGAATATTACGGAACTTTCCAGCCCGTTCAAGGAATGGCTCTCAAGAGTTACAGACCCGATAGAGTCAAGGATCGTATTGGTTTGACCGTTAAACCATTCATGAATACCTTATCTATGAAAACTAATTCTACAGCCATCGACTTCATACTCGAATTGCTTTTCATGACAGAGTGCCAGACGCGAAATCCGGATCAGGAAATCAAATATCAAAAGATTCGCCATATAGCTTTGTGTATCAAGGTTTTGGATGGCAACGATATTTATCGTGCCGCACATAGACCCGAGCCATCTGTTCTGTGGCATCCGAATTTTCAGCCGAGCAAAATCATGATGACTGCAAAGACCACGTACAATGACCCCATACCCTACGGACCGAATGGAGATCTCTATCACATAGAGTCTTACAAACTGGAAGCTGTACTAGGATGGGAAGGCGCCATGGCACTCCCTCGTATCATGACCCGATGTCCTCCTTATTTTCTCTGGGGAGAAGGTCCTCAGGTCTGCGAGGCAGATCATTATGTATGGAAATGTGTCAGTGTCGATGAAATGATAGAGGAAGGCCTACCGGGATGGTGCGAGGATGCTTATGGAGAGATGTCGATTATTGTTAGGGCGTTGGGATTTTATGCATTGTTTGGTGTGGATTTTAAATGGAATGAACTTCCTTATGAGATTTTGATGGATGTGTGGCCGCGTCTAGCTCATGGAACGAGGGATTTGGAGTATGCTACGAAGTAGGAACGTGTGTGTTTTTATCGGAAGAGGTGTGATATCTCTTTTGATGGACGGGCAAATTGTGGGTAGATCAGGGATATGAGATAACTATGGGGGGAGATTGCACCATCAGATTTTATCCGTCAATTATTATATCGGAGACAATATTGTAATCCATTCTGGATTGCATTATCAATCTTATCTGAAGATCAAGTTCAGGGTGAGCATTCTGGGTTATATAAGAGTACAATTATATGATGTTCAATTTGATATTTAGTGATTGACTTGGCCAGACAAGTCGGTATTATGTTCTTAATGAGTGTGGTAGTATGAGTAATATAATAAGGGTTGGTGAGATAAATACGACTTCACTTAAAAGAGATAGATACTACCAAGGTATATAGAAAGTAAGCAACATATCATGTCTAGAACATTTTGGATGCCAACCTGAATTACAAGCAATATCATATAATTAGTCATCAGAATCCTCAATTCTGCAGTTTTATAGAAACCGTAATCAAGTATTTAGGGTGGTGACTAAAAGTAGCATTTTCGATACACTCTAGCAAACCGTACTAAAATATACCACAATTGAGTACTACGCCATTCACACGAACGAGCACCACGGTCTCATGCGAATTGAGAAGCTTTGGCACATTGAGACTCAGTACGGTATTGAACAACTTAGGACATCGTATATGCACCGACTCATTAATGTACCATTTGAAGAATATCACAAACGAAGCTATATGGGAAGGCTTCGTTGACTACTCAGTTCGGGTAACACCGCAAGCGAGAAAGGTACAAAATTATACATTGTCTCAGCATGAACCATTCTCGAACCGTAATGAGCGAGTATTCAAATTACTCCAGATATGATGAGAACCGTAAGTGAAACGAGAGAAATCCCACTAACGTAGGTTCTATTCCAACCTGTTCTAAAGACTTAAAACAGCCCATTCGGTTAACAGCCGTATTCATCTAGCCACTACGGCGATGATGATGGCTGAGTGGATACTATCAATATGTCATTAAGAACCGTACGAAGCATCTTCTACGAACACACTTTGTATATATGCACGATTACCTTCGAGGGAAATCCACTACATCATTTTTTGACTTGCTTTTTACTTACCAAAGAACTTACCTCACCACAAAAGTTCTTAAGTTTCAGAATCTGAACAACATCATTCTACAATATTCTTCGACTTGCTCTTTAAATCTCAGCCAGTTCAAAGAAAAATGGCATCTCAATACCCCCAGCGTTTAGCATTGACTAGCAATTCCTTCCCTCCACCTGGCGCAACCAATTCTGCAATGATAAAAATTCTCAATAGATTCTGTCTCTCCATCAACTTCCCAATCCGCATTCTGGGTTGCTCTTTAAGAGAAGGAGGGAATAACACAATAGTTCTCTGTTACGCAGTTTTTACCAGCTCCTCACAAGGTACATCAGCTTCGCCAGTTTCTTGCATTCTACGAACTGGCAAGCTACAATGGAACCGTCAAGGCTATACGGATTCCAGGATTCTAGAAACGGCTGCATTCCATTATGTCATGGGGAAGTTATCACCACTCATCCCTCTCATCTACGCTTGGGATGCAACATGTGTGAATTTGCTCGGATGTCCATATGTCATCCAACCCCTCATCACTGGTCACGATTTGCAGACCCTATACTCACCAACAAGTTGCTGGCGCGATGCAATCGAGATGCGAATTCAATGCGCTTATGAGGTCGCTGGATATATCGAGCACATTGAAAGTTTTCGATTCGAAAACTACGGCAATTTTGCAGTTTCCGAGCAAATGCCAGAGAGGTGTTCCGATCCGAGCTCTCCTCTTGTTTCCGAACTTATTGGATTTTCCCCAAAACCTTGGATCAAGAGTTACTTCATGAGAAAGGATACAAGAATCGGGAATTTCCTATTCGCCATCTTGACTGCCCACTTGGACCGCGGGAGAAAGCCATTGGAACAGGAGAAATACAATCTTCTTATTACTATGGGATATAAGTTAAATGAACTTCAAATTACCCACAGGCTAGAAGAAAAGGCCGAACCAGCTGTACTTTGGCATCCTGATTTTTGGCCCCGGAATATCATGATGGAGAAGACGGGAAAAGATGTCAAGATCACTGGGGTTATCGATTGGGATGGTGTTATGATTGTTCCGAGGGTTATGGCACGTCGACCTCCTGTATTTTTGTGGGATGAGGAAATTTTGAACTTGTCGGAGTATGAGAGAAAGATGATCAAGTTCCAGTTCGATAAGAGAATTGAGGAATTGTTGCCTGGTTATTGTTCAGATGCGTATTCCGACTGTGGGATTATGGCTAGAGCGATGGCGACTTACATGTTGAAAGGTGTTAACTGGAACTATTGCGAGCTCTCATTTGATAAATTAGTAGAGCAGTGGGATTGTTTTGTGGAAAATTTATGAAATACAATTGTTGAAAGGACGGGATAGAAGGAGGAAAAGATTATGTCTCAGCTGAGTCAAGTGAGACCAAGAAAGCCATTGAGAGGCAGTGATGGGATGAGATTGAGGAAGGGAGTGGCATTCAGGAAAGAGTGGGAGGTAGCAAAGTTTGATACTTAGTCTTGAACGACAGGTTGGAGCGTTATGCAGTGAGTAGCTGAAAGATTTATGCAGAACAATGCAGCGCTATCTGATCTGAATAATAGGCAAGTAGTCTTCAAGTAATTAATAAAGCAAATGCAAGCCATTATTAGAATCATCTTTGTATGAGTTTGAATCCATGTCTTTTGTGCCCAAATCTAAGAATGATTTCCAAACATTCAAGACCCATGACTGTGAATCGACCTTATTCTTCCGAAGTCAAAGATAGCTAAGCAGCTAGAATTCTTATGAAAATCTTTCCAGTCACAGCTTCTTTATATCTTCATCTATGAGATCTTCATGTGCATTCTTTCCTGACATCATTTCCAAAAGGAGCCACGAAACAGTATGCTGATGATTTTTGCATGCTAGACAATCAAGAAAAGACATTGTAATACATGAAATCAAGAAGATCAGTACCTGAATAGTCCACAAATTTATCAGTCACTACAGTTCCCCAAGCCAGAGAGTGATATGGTACGCATTCAAACCACCTCTCATCCCTACCGCCAACACCTACCCGCACAGATAACACTGATAAATGAATGAAAAGTGACGGAGCATTAAATTTCTTCGAAGCGCAAGAATACCAAGTTAACATAACAAACGTTCAAATAAATCCGCACAGCCAAGAACTCAAAGACGCAGAAACTACAACGGAAAGCTATCTTCACACTTGAAGTTTAGCCGAATCTAAACTCTGTCTCTTATCCTTCCCACATTCTTCAAGACGTATTCCATATTCCAATTAGATAATCTAGTTGGATCTTTAGACTCATAAGGGGAAGAATGAACTAGAGCTTCGCTTCGTGATACAGTCCGAACGATTCTAACCCCCCCCCATATCCTCTTAAAACCCATCTCTACTCCACGTACACAGTATCACACATCCAGAGCCCACATAGTAATTTGTACATCACGATGTAGAGGTACCAGATAGACAATTAGTTACTTATCACCATTAATCATATTCCTCTCCCCTCTCCCCTCTCCCCTCCGCACCCTAACTATCCAACCCCCCCGCCATCCAAACCTCTTTATCTGCCAAGATAAGATAGAGTACATCTAGCATCTAGCATCTAGCATCTACCATCTCCTCAGCGATTCCTAAGCTCCAATTGCGAACAAAGACAATCGTACTATCAGATAGATACCTCTTCATACAAATATCCATTTATACATCCATTAAACCTAATAACAAATCTCTTCTATTCATTATCGACTATCAAATCTCACACTTGCGAACTTTCTTTAATATACTTCACCCCTTCCTCACTTGATTATACTTATAACAACTCACTATCTAGATCTTCATCACCCAAATATATTCCTCATTCCCTAAAAGACTTCAAAACTTAATTTCACTTCGCTATCGTATCAATTCATCTATGTACAAGCTAACAGCGGGCTCCATGACACCCTTCAATCCATTCTCATTGCCAACCATCCACATCCATATTCACCCTTATTCGATACATTCCAAATCATCATCCATTCCACTCTACCTCTCGTCAATACAAAATGCCTCCCCTATTCCCCAATGCATTTGCATTAGACAATCCGACCACAAACGACCATGCCATTCCCATAAACACGCCCCGCTCCAAACACTCATGCAAATACGCACCACAACATTCATTAATAACAACCACAGACTACCCTAAAAGCATTAAACCAATTCTCCTAGCTGTAAAGTAATAAACCAACTCTTCATGTTTTACGTATGCATGTAATAAAAAACGCCCCTAATCAATCCAATCCAATCGCGTTGTACAAAAGTTGGTACTGAGCAGTGTAACCTCTTCCAAAATCAAACTTATCCCCTTCTGATCCCCATCAATAACGAGTTGACCTTCTATCACGCCCTTGTAGAGGTGCAGGATGTGGATTATCTCCATCAAAAAGATCTTGCAAATAAGCACTTGGCGCTCTAACATTTCCATCATTATGTCTTGATTCTAATGTGCTCGATTCGGAATGAGTAGCATGACCAGGACTACCAGGTGGAGATTGATTTCCTCTTGCATATCCTTGTGGAGTGAGATTTGACATATTAATACTTTGTCTATCACCTGGATATGCTCCTGGAAGTGCATTTCCTGCTGCATAATAACCTGCTGGAAGATAACTTGAAGCACGATTTCCGGGGGTATTGCCACCAGCGAGAGCTGTAGGACTAAAGAACAAGGATGTTTGAGATGGTGGTGCGTTAGCAGTAGTTGGTCTCTTCTTGCCACTTTTTCCGCCCAATCCTCCTCCACCTAGGGAAAGAGTTGAATCTTTATCGGCATATTTGTAAAATGGCGCTGGAGGAGCTTGAAACAATTGCTTTTTATCCACATGGCTCGGTTGTCTAGCTGCGCGTTTGACCGATCTATGTAAAGCCCAAGCAACCATCATACGCCAAACCAAAACCGATAGGGCCATAAATCCAAGGACTGCGCCTACTGCAATAAAAACGGTTCCTTCGGGATAAGTTGATTCTTTCATAAACGGAGCATTTGAGGTTGGAGGGACAGCAGCTGTTGGAATTGTGTATGCCCCAGCCAATGTTGGCAAAGCGGAAGTTGAGGCAGATTTACCCGTTGATGTAGATCCACCTGTAATTACGGCAATCGATTGCGCTGTTGTCGAGACTGTGTCACTGGAGGTTGTGGTTTTCGTTGAGGCTGCAGCGGCTGAAGATTCCGAAGCTGCCACACTGGAAAGATTGGGTAATTCTGAAGTATCTGTTGCAGCCGCGGTTGTGGTAGTTGCGGCCATAATTGGCGCAACAAATAATGAAACTGCAAAAGCAGCAGATGCTACTGATTTATTGAATCGCATTTTGCGTATATTATAATTCGTATTCGAGAAGGAATCGTTGGTGCTTGTGATGTGAAGTTGACGTTATACACTCCAACCAAGTCGAATGTTGTCGCAGCGCCCGACCGATCGAAGAATTGCGTTCCTACGGGAAATGACTCGAAATCGAGTAATGTTTGCTTCGAATCCTCCTCCCAAACTGGCTCTTGATTCGACTCCAAGTTCTAGAACTGTTCTCTGGTCGCAAGAATCCTTCCAAAGTCGATCACGACGTTAAGCTTGTCGTTCGTTGTGCAGCAGGAAATTGATGGTTGAGAATGAATCCTCTATTGCAGTAGTGGAACAGACAGTAATTAATGTTTACAAGGGTATCCAAATCTATGGGGTAAGTTTGATGTTATGCAACGAAGGATGGGGAGTAGGGCATTAATGAAGAGGATCCAAACAGTGAGCGGTATAATCGCGACGAGAAGACAATAACGAAAGGAAGAAAACCCAAGCAATATTGAAAGAATGAAGGTATTCCAAGAACTGTTGAGTTTGTGGCTGTAATGGAGATGTAGATGTAAATGCAGTTGTTGTTGTGGTTGTACTCATAATAGTCAATAAGAAGAAAAGACGCAGACTGACTGGGGGAGATTATGTAATCCTCGTATTTGGCTAGATACGGGTACGTGATTGGCTCTTTCTGTCTCTTTCCTCACTCCTCGCTCCTCTTTTCTCTCTTCTCTCTTCTCTCCCTCGTCTTGCCTCGTTCCTCTCTTCGTGTTCCTGCATTCCACTCCCCCGTCAAGAAACACACCTGACATGACACATGACATGACTTGGACACAACTCAATCCAAATTCCTCAAATAGGATTAGCAAGGTCGCAAGTGATGGATAAAATGTACACTAGCCGCTGGATCTACTCCATCGCCTATTTATAGCTACGAAGGGCAACAATGTTGAAGTGATTAATAAATACTTAGGTAATACTCCACGTCGGACAAAAGTAAGCAAGCACGTGTTACAGCTCAGTAGACCACCGGTATGTGTGTAACTTCCAAGGCGGTGAAAAGATCATTCCGGCAGAATTATCGAAATTTATCATTTTTTGCTTGATTGTCGTAGATACTTATCGAGAACATACCTTCATCAACTCCCCCCAACATTCCGTCTTGTCGCAACCTACACAACCATATATTAATTGATCGCGCACATATCCAAATCATCGGAGCCATGGGTAAAGCAGCCAAAACCCGCAAATTTGGCGCTGTAAGTATTCTTCTTCATGCAATTCCACATACCTCTTATCGATTAGTCCGCCTTGCTTACATTTCCCCTCTCGTCAGGTCAAACGAGTAATCGGACAACGGGATGCGCGTCTCAAGGAAAACAAAGACAAAGGAGAAGAAGGAGCCAATAAACCCAAGGACCTTGTTCGAGAAGCGTATGTGATTCCTCCCACATTCGCACAAGGCCTTAGCTAATGACGTATGATGTCTAGTCCTCAAGTCTCGTCCGCGCTCTTCTTTCAATACAACGAAGCTCTCGTCCCTCCGTATTCGATCCTCGTTGATACCAATTTCCTCTCTCATACCGTCCAACGCAAACTTCCTCTTCTGGAAACCCTCATGGATTGTCTCTACGCTAAATGTATTCCCATCATTACCTCGTGCGTCATGGCCGAATTGGAAAAACTAGGTCCAAGATATCGTATCGCCCTTCGCATTGCCCGTGATGAGAGATGGCAAAGATTACAGTGTGATCACAAGGGTGTTTATGCAGATGATTGTATCGTGGACAGAGTACAGAAGCACAAGATTTACATTGTGGCAACGAACGATAGGGAATTGAAGAGAAGAATTAGAAAGGTTCCTGGTGTGCCCATTATGAGTGTGGCAAGAGGAAAATATGTCATTGAGAGATTGCCAGATGCTCCAGAGAAATAAAGTCTCGGGAACGATAGATGGATCATGGTAGCTTGGGGGAATGCATATCCGGAAGTCTGGCGTTCAGGAAAGGGAATTCAAAATTCTTTAAAGATATTGGGATTGGCTTGGGAAAATCGTATGGAACCTCATATACTTGAGAGTCTTGAATTTATGTATTTCAAAGATATGATCTTATGAAATCCTTATTGTTATTCAAATACGTGCTGCCCATTCAATCAACACGGTCAGCGTAGCGTTGGCTATATATGGACTGACTCGATTAAGAATCTACTGCTACTTCTATTATACTACCCATTGGTATGATGGGTTAACATCAAAAGCTCAAGAGACCATGTCACTACTCCCAGAGTAGTTTCATCACAGAGCCATCACATCCTATTTTCCTTCAGACACACGAGCTAATGTCAGCATATCACCAGAGCCGCAGCATCATACTCTCCTTGACATCTATTTCTCGAAGAGTCAAGTAAGATCAACATATCTACAAGTATCTACGCATTCCACCTCCTGAAGGCCAAGATCCAAACGAATCCCTCTGATCAGATCATCTTATATTATCTTATCTTCGATACATCTTCACATTACTATATTGAGTTTAATATATATCATGATCATTATATCTTCGATTTTGGTTATTCACATTTTCCCTCTCTTCCCTCTCTTCCCTCTCTTCCTTCTGCCCCATCTCCAACCCAACAAATCCCCAACATCAAAAATGAAATCCAAACCCAAAATCAAACCCAAAACTAACAATCATACCATCCATCCAACTCCCTTCAACACATACCACACTATGAGCAATCTTCTAAATCATCATTACTATCTTCAAGATTTGAATTTCTTTTTGTATTATATATATATATATATGTTACACACATATAAATATCTTTATATCTATATCTATACATATACATACATCATCCTCACCACCCTCTAGAAAAGCAAACTCAAGTCTCGCTAAGCATTCTCTCCCCCTCCATCTAATTTATAAAAATCTAAATCAACCCCTAGCTGCACCTTTACCTTCTTTGCCTTCACATCACTTTTATTTCACATCCCAATTCTGCTCTCCTAAATATCTACAATCTACCCAGTATCTATTATATTTCTCATCTCCTCATTGACGAAAGCCCTGATCTCTAATGAATTTTATGAATCTGCTACTCTTTATATATGCATACACATATATATATATATATACACACATTCCACGAGCTGAACACTCGTATCTCCTCCCCCCCCCCTTTTAAATTACACAATCTCCAAGCTTTGCATCACTTCTGCCCTCTTTCCCTTTGCATGTGCCTACTGTTCTCATTTCGCCTCTTCACGCATATTTTTCCTTCTCTGCTCGTTCCGTCTCATACCATAACTACTATTCCAATCCATTTTCCATCTTCATAACTTCTCTCAAACATCCAGCCCAACCCGAGCTATTCAAATTGATCAGTTAACCAATCAACTAATCGAGATCCAACCAATCAACCAAAATAGTCTTTTATTTCCAATTCCCTATTCACAACTCTCATCCCATCTCATCCCACTCTATCCATCCATCCATCCATCCATCCATCCATCCATCAACAAAGTCCATCCCCAATCATCTCTATATATACCCAAAACCAAATAGAGAACCTCACATTTTATTTATCTACCCTATCTCTCACTCTCCCACTCTCCCACTCTCCAAACGAACCTTAACCTATCCATCCATCCGTCCATCTATCCAAACACACACACACATATATACATACATGTATACATATATATATATATATCAACAATAGTATCATGAGAGTACAATATAAGGTAAGGTAAGGTAAGGAGGCCTCTGCCTACCCAAGCTTCTACCTGTCTCCCTGTCTACCTGTCTACCTGTCTACCTGTCTATCTACCTTTCTACTGACCTATCTACCTATCTGCCTAGTAGATATACCAATTCCATCAAGTACTCACGCATGAATGTGACTGCGTTTGAAAGAGCTCGCTCTACATCATATCACGTCACGTCATACTTCAGAAAAGTAGACACATAGAATTTCCATCTCCATGTACAAAAAGAAAGAGAAAGCAATCAACCAACCAAGAAAATGCAAAACTTCAAATTCTCATTATTCCTCACTCCACATTCACCACAAGAAAAATAGAAAAGACCAAGTTTAAAAATCCCATACCATTTATTGAATACCCATGCATACTTTATACATACAAAATCATACACTAGCTTTACTTCACAAAAACTCCAATGCCAATCCTTCCCTTTCCTTTCCGCAATCAATCTTTCCCCTTTCTCATATCTTCACCCCATAAATTACTGTTGTTTCTTTTGCGCAGATGGTCCCATCTCCTTATCAAATGCCCCATAAGAAACTTGGAGACTGGATACTGCACTCAAACCCACATACAAGATGCTAAGAAGGAGAATACCAACAACCAAACCCATGAAAATACCAGGGGTGAAATATTGATATTTCTCGAATAGTGGTCTGCGATCTGGTTCTTTGGTTGAATTGCCTGCTCTAATTCTGAAATCCCGCTTCAAATCGATATGGGAAGTTGCGTCGAACTCCGCGTTATAAACTGGCAATTCAGAATTGTGTTGTTCGAGGACAGAGCCTACAGGCGTAGTGGTGAAGATGACGGTATATTCTGGACCGTTGTGGAGATGTTGGTAGTAAACATTGTTGAGCATGTAATCTGTGTATGCATTAGTTGTAAATTTTACTTGATAATTTGAACGAGTACAAACCTATATCATTAAATTCCTCAGCTCTTGCTTCCGTCTCAGTCGATAATGCGTCGAATTGTGATACAATGACACCGTTTCCAGTCCCGTTGGTAGATTCATGACCAACAACTCGTCGTTCGACTTTCTGACCGCATGCCTTCTCAATGTATTCTGCTATTTCCCCAGCCAGATTCCCATCTTCGTGCATGACATCCGCAACACTGTAGGTAGCCCGAACTCTCGAATCAGCAATAGCGGCCTTGATGTGAGGAACGGATTCTGGGACCGAGAAATCAGAGGCGGCGAGAGCGTCTTGTTGGATAATAATGTAGACATCAGAGGGGCAGGTAGAGAGGAAACTTTTGGCATTCTGAAGGACTGATGAAGTGGTATCTAATTCTCGTCTCTCGATTTCCATCGAAGAAGGTAATCTGCCATTCTCGTGTTAGTAACTGCATGGCGATGAAGCGGGTAGTTGGAAGTATAACTCACTCTGACGATGAGAATAAAAGGAAGGGTGATGTGTCTTTGAATGCTTGCACTGCAGCAGCGCAGCATAATAGCGATCCAGCAATCGAATACCGCATCTTGAGTTTTGTGGTGGGAAAGTTACGATGCGTGCGAGATGATCTTGTTGATGAAGCTGTTTCATTAAGCTTCGATAAGTGCAACCTTGAGCTCTCTTTACGATTATGTAAGCAGTTTGATATCTATCACAATATCATGGATTTTGGGTTCAATTGGATGTCTCCAATTCTCAAGTCTTTCGACTTTGAAATCCAAATCCAAGGCTCTCTTACAAACTTGAGAGAATTAAATTTGAAGGAAGAGGTATTTTAAATTTTTATTTAAGCCAATGTTAATACAACTGTTCACTACTCCCGTCGCAATTCACAACATTCTCAACCCCCGGTGACTAAGCCAAAGCGGTAAGATCTTACTGCCCAAATTATTCCTTCCCCAGGATCATATCAATTTCATCACGAAAAGACATCCAAATCCAAGTGCGCCGCAAGTCATCCCCCTCACAAATCAATCACCATGGATTCCGCATTCATAGTCAAGCCTCGTCCCAAGCGATCAGTCCTACCAGCGCACAAAAAGAAGAGAAAGTTCGACCATAAGATTGAAGAAATCAATTTCGATTTAACTGCTCGCGAAGATTATTTGACTGGATTTCACAAACGAAAGGTTCAGAGAGCGAAGAAGGCTCAAGAGGAGGCAGAGAAGAAGGCTAGAGAGGAGAGAATTGTTATGAGGAAACAGGTTTGTTGTTGTACTTTGATGGAATGATCATTGGCTAATCTGTTGGTGTTTAGTTGAGAGAGGAAAGGAGAGCAGAATTAAATGAGCACGTTAAAGCCGTAAATGCGCTGTTAGAAGATGTTGATGAAAAATTCGATGGCGGAAATGGGGATGAATGGGGAGGTATAGAGGAGGAGGAGGAGGATGAAGAAGTGCCAGAGCTGGTCGATCACGAAGAGGAATATATCGATGAAGATAAATACACAACAGTCACAGTCGAAGGCATAGAAATATCGAAAGATGGAATTAAGAGGACTGCAGATGAAGAGGATAGTGATGACGGGATACACGAGGCAAAGGGGAAGGTCATAAAAGAAGAAGAGAAGGTCAAGAAAGTTTGGCCCAAGAAACCACGAAAGAAGAAGTTCACATATGAGACCAAGGCGGAAAGGAAAATGACGAGACAAAAGCAGAAGTCTGGGAGTAGAGCAGCAGCAGATGCGCGACGAGGTAATAATTAAAATGGAATCTATTAACAACTTCACAATCAGAACCCGCAGTAATATTTGGTATGTGACTTCGATATCGATCGAGAAGCAAATCATGTAAAAACAGCGTACCACCGCCAGCGCATACGAGGCTTAACTGTAATTATTCCGCAACCCATGCACCTAAAAAGCTCTAGAACAGAATGTCGACTGTGACATAAAAACCATTTTAAATGTTGCCAATCTCTGCTTGGAAGTCCTCCAATTCCTTTTGCACAGTAGCATATTTCTTGGCCATCTCCTCGAACTTTGCCTCCCACTGATCACGATCTTGCTCGAGAGCCTGGACCTTGCGTTCAAAGTGACCGGCCTTGACATCGGTTTGACGGAGTCTAAGACACATTAAAGTCAGCTTATATTACTGTGGATATGAAGATGTGCACATGTGCAGAACTTATGAAGCAAACCCCTATTTTTGGAGGAAATCCGGGATTTCAGTCACTTACTTGTCATTTGTCTCGCGGAGGTTCTTGTCAGCTTCCTCGGCTTCCTCCTCCAAAAGTTGTAATCTTCGTTGGAGAGTCTCGTTCTGTGTACCGTGTTGGCTGCCCTCCTCTGCCACAGCCTTGGCCTCCTTAATCCCGCCCTCTAACTTCTCAACTTCGGTTTCCAACAAGTTGTTCTTGTGTGTAAGGGATGTGATTTCTTGCTCCTTTTGGAGGTTCTCTTGCTCGAGAGCCTTGACCTTCTCTTGGAGCTCTTGAACCTTTGCGGTAGCTTCATCGGCCTCGATACGGAGGGTGTTCATTTTCTACGAAGACGATAATCAGCATCCTTCCTTCAGAGTCCTTCGAGGGGACTGTCGGCGATTGTATCCTGATGGAAAGGGGGGTTTCGCAGACTGGAGGGACAAATGGCGGGGTTAGTTTCGTTGATCGTACTTACTTCCTTGATGCGATCCATTTTGAAGAGTTATTTGGTGATGAACACGATTTGGTGAGGGTTGCGTTTAAAAAGATTTGATAGCACAAAGAATGTCTTTATGGTTGATGTTGATGGTATGAAAGAAGTTGAAGACGTTGCGACTGTTTGAGATGTTGCAGATGGTAAAGGGTGAGAGGAACCAAAGAGAGTATTATTGCCAACCGAACATAAACAGGGGTGAATGGCTGGTCTGTGAGCAAGGGGCTCACGGGGCTGTGATATCAAAAATCGGCAGAGCTTTGGGTTTGACAGAGTTGCCGTAGAAACAAATCAAAATAAATGTCAAGCACGGAAACTTAAACTTAACTCTTGTGTAGAACAAAATTTACATATCCGTCGACAAACACAACAACTTCATGATTCATTCTAATGTCATACAAACTCTCAAGATAAACCAATCTCATTAGCCATCATTGCAGAGGATCATTAGCCAATATGTTTGCAGCTAGGGACCAAGAGAATTTGGTTCATGGCCATCAACAAGTCGCCGCCTCTAAACCCCTCAATCAAGGCACCAGGAGTTTACAGCCAAAGACGCCAGGAAACAAATTCCCAAAGACGCCATTGAAGGTCCCATTGAACGATGAGAATGCGCCAGGAGGATTTGGGGGGAAGGGATCTGTACTCGGTACAAAGGGCAAGGGTTTGGGTGGAAAAGATGCGACCTTTGATAAGAATGCTTTTGTTACTCCCGTCGGTAAGAATTTCCATTGCATAAGAGTAGGATCGGTAACTGATCTACCATAGGTCCTCGCAATCGAGCTCCCCTTGGTATGAAAACTACGAATGCGAAAACTAAAGTGTTCCAAACTCCCATGGGTCCCGCACCTGAGAAGGATCTCGAAAAGACTGTGTCAAAACAAACGAGTGCTCGCAGACCTAAGCACAAGGTTTCGGAGAAGGTTAAGATCGATGTACATGGAGATGAAAGCCCTCTAAATGATGTTGAAGTTGAATACATGCCACCAAGATCCAAGGATCTACCTTATGATTCAGATACCTTCCCTACTGGTTGTCTCAACTACGATATGCTTAAACCCGAAAACCTCACCAAAGGAGCGCTCAGCGAATTCTATAACACCAATGATAAGAGTGGAAGATCGAAACTCGAGCGAGATTTAGAGATATCTTCAGTTGAGCGAGCGAGGAAGACGGATGCTCAAATATTGGCTTCGATGGAGGAGGATTGGACTGTTGGCGATGTCCCTGAAACATTCAGAAGTTTCAAGACGAAAGGACCATCAAAACAAAGCAAGGCTACAGTTCCCAAAGAGCAGAAACCAAAGGCTCCAATCTCAACTAGGGGTCCTACAGCAATCGCATCACGTCGAGCAGCATCCGCTTTATCAACTCTTCCAAGATCGGCAATGGAACCTTACAAGAGACCATCAACAGCAATTCCAAGACCAACTTCATCACTTTTGAGGGGTAGAAAGACTCCAACTTTTGCTCCTGTCACAAATAACACCATGCGTGCTACGGCTGCCACAGCCGCATCTAGAAGTACCATTGGTTATACTAAAGGTAGATCGGCTTCTAACGTTCTTCAAAAGAAGGATGCTCCAACTCTTACCTTGAAGAGAACAAATACTTTACCTCGCTCAACCAGCAATCTTTCTCATGACTCAGATAGTACCATTACCCCCGCCCGTTTTGCTCAGAAAGAGAATTTGTCGAATCCAGAGTACAAGAAATTGGATTTCTTAAGTGCTTTTGAGGTTGATGACGAGGAATTGGAGCCAGCTTTGAAATGTGGTTTGCCAGAATGTTTGATAAAATTTGATGAGGATGAAGAGGATTTCGTTTTGACAATTGGAGATACGGAATAGGGTTCTTTTCATTTATATCAAAAAGATCGGTTTTGGTTTTGGTTGTATTATGATGACTATGGTGTTATGACGGGTGTGAAAATGGAGTATGGATGGACAAGATACCATGACTTGTATACCTCTACTTATGTGTTGCATGGTATACAATATTTCTCTTATGTTATGTGGTGCGATGCGGTGCAACTGCTATGTTTGTATGATATGATACATTGGGGAAGTTATTCTTTGAGCTATTAGTTAGAGAGTAGTAATTAGGACTTGCATAGCATATGTCTTTTCAATCATGCCTACTTATTTTTATATCTCAGTGACATTCATGTTTATCATGTGATTGTGATTATGGCTATCTTACTCTTTTATATGACATGAAGGTTGATTTGACATGGCAATGTTTGTATGGACGCGTTTTGAGGGATTGCATATATAGAATATGATGAGATATACCTCTCATGTTCTCATCCCGGCCCCAAAAACCTTTCATAGCATTGGTCGCTGAGCAACAGGTTCGTGGAACAAAAACGCGTGATGGTTCAGTAGGACAGGCACTGCATATCCATCTATCCATCTATCAAAATCATGGGTAGATTTCATATTTTGTACCTGAAGTGTGGTGGTGTGCGATGAAAGATATCGCATGAACGAGTGGGCTTGGAGGTTGTATGATGATACTACCAATGACATTACAGACTCTTAGGCAAATCATGACTTTCACGAAATGTTACTTTCTGATCTAAATAGAATAAGTTCGGAAAAAGGGCAATTATATTGATAGTCGAATAGTACATACATAAATACATACATGCACACCTAAGTGTAGTACGATCTTTTATACACAAAGAAGCACGTGCACGGGTGTAACGAGGGGGTAAAGAAATGTAACGAAAAGGAATAAGGGGCTCGTGTCGTGTCATCCATTCAACTGACCGCATCACCAAGATAGATATATTTTCTCAAATCTCAAACATGTTAGAGAGAGGGGAGGGTGTTTGGAGTTTGGGGGTTGTTGAAATTGTTAGTAAATGATTGTATGAGGCTTTGCGGACTCTTAGGTGACTGTAAAATGCATATCGTGGTATTGGTAGTTAAGTAGAGGAATGACGCTCCGCTGGCTCTCCGGGGGCCATTGCCATGGAGGCAGACTGTTTAGAAAGGGAGACTTGGGAACATCTGGAAGGGGTATATTTTTGAAGTGAAATTCTTCCACATCTTTAGAGTAGACAATACCGAGTTTCAATTTAGCATGCTATTTTGGGGTTTAGCTGAGTGGTCACGGTATAGGTACCCTGTTCGAATCCAAGTATACTGGCTATGTCTATTTCAATCATAGTCTTCATCTCTTTAGGACTTTTCGTACTGAAAACGGACTCCTTGTTGTGCCTTTCAAGCGAACAGAGTAGCCGTGCAGTCGACACCAACACATCGAGTAGAGTGAATGGTAACACAGAGATATCAATAGTGAAGGGCAAAGCAACGAACGGTGTAGAATGGAATCAGGGGAAATCTTTACACGGTGTTCAAAAAGCAGGATATTTTCATATAATTTTTGTCTGTCACCACTTGGTACATGACATCCAAGTGGTCCCCAAATTTAACCTGCCATCTCCTTGAATGCTTATGTAATCTCCTAATTGAGTCAAGCGCCACTATTTGTAGAATCTAACCTATTGGGAAAGCGAGAAATTGATAGTATCGAAACCTCAACTCATCAAATCCTCCATTCCATCAACTTCAACCATACATATTCACGAAATTCACAACCTCCAGCGTCAAAAGATACGTCACATATCTGTCGCACAACAATTAATTTGGATCTGCCAATATTCGCACATCGCCACCGTCAAGATATTTCATACTTTTATCACCATATAAGTATCGGCAATACTTGGTCAAATCTGTTCCGAGGGAATTTAATCGCGTCATTACCAACCGCTTCTTGCGCGTATTGGCCATCTGCCATTCATCCTTTCAATGCATGCAGTCGCATATTGATCTTCTACAAAGAGATGGTGGTTGGCAGAAGGAAGGAGAGGTAGATTAACACAGTCACACGATGTCTCGCGCATCTGGGGCGAGTTTCGCACAATTCTTTCCTTCGGCTCCTCGAGCTGCGAAAGACAAAGCAAAGGAGAGGGAAAAGTCAAAGGCGCAGCAGGCAGATTCGCCTACCACCCTTTCTGCCACTGATACCCAAATTAATGCGAAAGCCTTAACTGACAATGCTTCTATTACACGTCTTTCAGAAGATATATCAATTCCACTTGCGGATCCTCCTACCCTGACGACAGAAGACAACGAATCTGTACAAGGCGATATTTTGAATGGTGTAGGCTCAGCAAGCTCACATTCAAGCTCTGGATCATCCCTTTTCAGTGTCAACAATCAGCTTTCCAACAGCATGCAAGCATCTGCTGGCTCTCGAAATATCAACGATTCAACACCATTGACAAATGCCGACTTATCACCCAATGGTGTTGCGAGTCCTGGCAATGCCAAGGCTGATATGCCTTTCACCGCTACAACCCGCGCCGCTCTTGATAATATAAAATCTGAGCATGTCGTTGCTATATCCAATTCTGCCACGGCAGAGCATACTTCCACCGAGCCACGAGTCCTCGCTCGAGACCCAGCACGAGGTGTAAAGGGGAAAAAATGTACATATGATCCTTTCCACGACCCCCATATCCATTCGACGAAAGAAAAACATAATCGCCGCCCACATTATAAGGAGTTTGGTTTGGTACGTATACAATCTGCTGCGGGGGGTGTCATCTTTTGCGTGTGAAGACGTCTGGCTAATAGCTTTTCAGAAAGATGACGCTCCCCCAGCGGATCCGCGGTTGGCGAAAGGAAGCAGATTGTCGTATATCAATACCGACTACCATAATGCATTATCGCGACTCAACCATTCGCCGTTCATGCTACCAAAGTACAAATACAACCCTAAAACTCATTACGGACCTGGCCCACCAACGGAAATTGTTGTCACTGGATATGATCCATTAATAAATTTTATGAAGGTCACTAATGTTTTCACTCATTACGGACAAATCGCAGAGAGCAGTAATAAACTACATCCAGAGACAGGAAGTTGTTTGGGCTTTGGCACATTCCGATATCGAGATACTAAAAAGAAGGATGGCACAATCCTGACAGCGGCAGAGGCTGCCAAGAA
The DNA here is from genome assembly GCA_019395245.1 of Botrytis pseudocinerea. Taxonomy (NCBI): domain Eukaryota; kingdom Fungi; phylum Ascomycota; class Leotiomycetes; order Helotiales; family Sclerotiniaceae; genus Botrytis; species Botrytis pseudocinerea. The sequence goes on from JAHXJK010000082.1 coordinate 239,274, forward strand.
AGCCGTCATGAGAGGCAGCAGTGTGGTAGGGCTGGGACCAAGAATCAAGGTCCAATTCGATCCGCAAGGAAAGCGCAGTACTCACATGCTCGAGAATGCTTTGGAAAAGTCGAAACCCGAACCTTTACCTCTGCCGCCCAAGGAACCACCACCTCCCCCTAAAACTGAAGTTGCCAAATCATCTGGACCCCCACCAAGTGCCCCCAAAGGACCTGCCGCTCTTTCTGGCAGACCGCAGTTTAGAACGGGTATAGTACAAGCTGCGATTCCTACGAAACCACGCCAGCAGACATTAATCGAGGATGAACCAATCGCGCAACAACTTGAGGATGAGCCCTACATTTTTATTTCGAAAGATTATGTTCCTGTTATTCCCGCGACGATCCTCCATTTGAAAAAGCGGCTCAAGAACCATTTCTTGGAGGATGTTAGAGTTGATAGAACAGGTTATTATGTAGTCTTCGCGCTCAGTGACGAGGGAAGATTCGAGGCAGACAGGTGTTACAATTCTTGCAATGGCACTGCGCTGTTTTCATATGAAATGATTATGAAGCTGTACTTATGGGGCACCGGGGGTCGACGTCATGAACATCGCGATCGCGCATCCGAGAGAGGCCATCATCGTCGCACTCGTAGTCCTGATCCGCGCTTGACTGAGCAAAGAAGGAGGAAGGAGATTGAGGAGATTAGAAAGGAGGAAGAGGCTGATCTTGAGGACGAGAAGCGAGAACGGGCAAAAAACTTCGATCCTGCCCGCGAAGCTATTGAAGTCATCAAACGAGAGTTAATGACACATTTGATGGACAAGGTGAAGGAACGGATAGCGAATCCTTGCCTGCGAAATTTCATGGATCCAACGAATCATGTAGCGAAACGACGCAAGTTAAATATTCACGACCCTAATGCCAAGACGCCCTTCATCGATGATGAGGAAGATCAGGATAATAGCAACGCTGTTGCTACGCCTAATTCACGAATCGAGGACCGCGGTTCCCTAACAGCTGGGAAGGTTAACGTCACTGCTCTACCTAGGATCCGAAAGAGGGCCAAGGCGGAAAAGAATCGGAATGTTGGATTTACTGATCCTTTCGCCAGGCCCACCCGAAAAGCTTATGTTCGGCCCATGCATTTCCTCATTGGTAGGGAGGATGAAGATTCTGATGATGATAATGAAGCTCGTTCCAGAACAAGAGGCACTGAAGAGATTGAGTCACGCCCGAGAAGTCGTATGGGTACTGACGATGAAGCTTCGGACGATGATACGGATTCCATGAGCCGAAATGTCAAGGAAAGGTCCCAATCATTGGATACTCGAGATGGGGAGTCTGTGAGTGAAGCCAATTTCTCTGAACCCGCCATACCAACGAAGAAGAGGAAACTGGACCTGCATATGGAAGCTGCGAAAAAGCGACAGAAGAAAACCGACGAGGAACTTTTCGGTGTGCCTGTGGCAAAGATTGAGCCTCTTTCAGAAACTCCTGAGACAGGCATTTCTGAGCTTGATGGATTTCAAAAGACAGAATCTGAGACGGAAGCTGCTGTGGCGGCCAGAAAGAAGGCCGCAAAATCGGCAAAGAGGAAGAAGTCCAAGAAGCAGATTTTCGAGGAAAGGGAGGCCCTTAAAAGACAGCAACTGGGTACTACGGAAGATGAGATCGTTCCGGACGAAGCTGATGAGGAATCTGAGTTTGAGGAAAATATTGTCGATACAGCACCCGTGGTAACATCTGTCAAATGGGGCATTTCTAGCTACGCACCCTATCCTACCGTTGATGACGATTTTGATAACATCCTCGATATTGACGGGTTGCAAAATATCCTCAAGGATGATGAAGACGCTGGACCGGCACTCAAAATCTTCAAGACGGATTTCGAACTTAGCGATCCTGCTACTTGGGCATGGAGACAAGGACAAATCAAGTCACTCAATCGTAATGGATATAAAGGTATTGTTAAAGATGAGACGACTATACCTGGATACTATGTGGAGACTTCGACTGGCTGTGCTCGTACTGAAGGTACGAAGAAGATTCTGAACTCCGAGAAGTCTCTCTATCTCCCTCATCGTATCAAAGTTCAAAGGGCACGTGAAGAGCGTGAAGCACAAGCGAAACGAGCCGGCAAAGATGTTGTCGCAGAAGCAGCAGAGGCAGCTAAGATTGCGGCAGAGAAATTGCTCGCCCGTACATCTGGTCGTGCTACCCGTGTTAATAATCGTCGTTACGTTGCCGACCTCAATGATCAGAAGAAGACTCTTGGTGGTGATACTGATGTCTTGCGTTTCAATCAACTCAAGAAACGTAAGAAGCCTGTCAAGTTCGCTCGTTCTGCTATTCACAATTGGGGTCTTTATGCCATGGAGAATATAGCGATGAATGATATGATCATTGAATATGTCGGCGAGAAGGTTCGACAACAGGTTGCAGATCTTCGAGAGAACAGATATCTCAAGAGTGGTATTGGAAGTAGTTACTTGTTCAGAATCGATGAAAATACAGTCATCGATGCAACGAAGAAAGGTGGCATCGCAAGATTCATCAACCACAGTTGTATGCCCAACTGTACTGCAAAGATCATCACGGTGGAGAAGAGCAAGAGAATTGTTATTTATGCGCTGCGTGATATCGCACAGAGTGAGTCTACATTACATCCAATTTTCTCGAATAACTATACTAACATCACATTCTAGATGAGGAACTCACCTACGATTACAAATTCGAGCGTGAGATTGGTAGTACAGATCGTATTCCTTGCCTCTGTGGTACACCGGCGTGTAAAGGATTTCTTAATTAATACAATTACTTTCTTTTCGTTCCTTAACATCATACACTTTTTTCAACATTCGGCATTCTTGAGAGCTGGGTTTGTGATTATACAATAAATTGGCTCAATTTGATCATTTCGGGAGTCATTCATCTGTGCTTTCGGCATACAATCATGGGGATGGGAAAGGTTGGGGGTTATCAAAAAACAACATGTACTCTTTTCAACATATCGAGTCGTTTGGCGTTAATGCTGGTCTGGTTTTCTTTTCTAACTTTGACTCTTTTGACTTACAAAGTTTACCACATGAAGAAAGATAATGAATGGCATTTTCCTCTTCGTATGTAATTGATGGCGGAAACCTGACACGATATGATAGCAATGGAAGGATGAGAAGATGGGCAGGAGACAGAGGCCGGAGGAAAGACCTCGCGAAAGCGAAGTGGGAAGATGCTAGAGTGGGGATTTGGCATCTCTTGTATTTATTGTAAGATTAGATTTTTTGCCCCCTTAACTTAGAAGGGGCGAAGGCGCAATCACTGGTCATTGTGAGAGTGTGAGAGAGGGTTCATCCGATTTGGGTGGTTGGGTGAGTCAGCGGGCTGCGAACGAGTGAGCGAGTGAATGGATGAATGAATGAATGGACGAAGTGGGTGGGAGGTGCCAAAATAGATAGGAGTTTTATATCGAGAGATTTTTTTTTTCGATTGCAATTGCAATTCGAAATTCGAAATCCGGAATTGAGGTGTTTGATGTTTGATGTTGTGATTTGTTTTTGTTTTCAGTTTTGTTGATCATCGACCATCTTTGGGGAAAGTAAGTATAATTAAGTTTTATTAGTATCTATGTGTACCGCGATATTTACTCTTGGTTGAATGAATGATTGGGGAAGTGCAATACTCTTACTTAATATGATGCGATGGCTGCTCAGTTCACTTGATATCACGAATGGATAGCTATACATACCAATACAACTAACTAGCGACTTCCACACCGATGTAAGTAAAATCAAGATTCTTAGATATATCTATCTAAAGAAACTCAAGCGCAACAATAATGCCGCCTGATAAAAAATTTACTTTCCAAGATATTTCTCATGCATATTCCATGAAATTCATCATATCATCTGATCATTTGACCCTTCCACTACATACATACATACATACATACATACATAACTAGCTAGGCTATGATATCTTGCAGGATCTTAATTTTTCATCTCCACGTCACTTTCCTCTCCATCTTCATGTTCTTCCTCGTCCTCTTCGTCATCAGAATCACTGCCAGATTCCTCATCTTCCATTTCCTCATCCTCGTCCTCGTCCTCATCTCCATCTTCGTCATCTTCTGGAGCTGCGAGGCCGTAATCGTCTTCGAAGCTTGCGAGGGTGCGGACTTGGGTCTTGAAGTTTAGGGATTGGAAGTTCTTTACTATGGCCTTTTTAAGGGGGGTTGGCTGTTAGTATCGATGGTGTGTATAGTTGAAGGGCTGTTCGAAGAAGGGAAACAAATGAGTAAGGTAGGGGAAAGTAACGTGAAAGGATGGGAATTAGTCAAGGAGAATGGACAATGGAAGAAACAAAATGAGAATACATACCTCTTCCATGATCGGTGCACAAGTAACCATAACATTGCTCATTCCCGGTTCAAAAGCCTTCAACAAAACTTCCTTCATAACATCTCTAATCTCCTCTCTTCCCACATCCCTAACCTTCCTCAACAATTCTTCATTATGATTCTCAGGTAGTCCCTTCATAACCCCTTTGACGAATTTATCTTGCCCAGCTTGGTCCATCGTGATTTGTGTATTGACAACTTCAACCACTATATCACTGATAGCCGCTTCCAGGGCTGAATCTTCCAATTTCTTCTCTCCTGAAATATATTCCTCGAGGATTTTCTTACCAGCGGCAAAGGCACGGAAAGCATCGGGAGAACGATAAACGCTAAATTGGACAAATCCGGTATCCAAATCATTATGGAATGAAGATCCATAACCCAAACCTGTTCCACGAATAGCTGTCCACAAGGGGCCTTCGACAGCGCGTAGGAAAGATAGAGCGACACGGAGTGCAGGGAGTTGAGGATCAGTGTAGGAACTTGGACCACGGGAATTTGTTAATAAGAAGGAGGAATCGCTTGTAGGCATTGGGATGATGATAGCTCCTGCTTGACCAAGATTTTGTCCATCGTGGGAAAGAAGTGTGTGTTGTTTGCGGATAGGAAGGAGATCTGTTTCGGGCGTAGGTTTATCGAGAGAAGAGATGAGTGGATTCCAAGCTTGCACTGGGGCTGGGAGTCTATTGATATCTGCAACGACGAGGGCTCGAATGTTGTTGAATTTGAAAATGGTTTTGCGAAGGGATTCGAGCCAGCCGATGACAGTTTCAGGCTCTTTTTTAAGAAGCTTCTTGAGACGCTTCATGTAGACCGACTTGACAAGAGTAGTCCTTGCTTTCATGCTCGATTCGTTGGACATGTGAAGCATACCATCAGCGGTGTAAAGCATACCATTGCCATCGCGCTTGTTGTCTGGAATGTCGGCGAGAATCTTAGTAACGGCAGTACTGAGACGTGTGGCATCAAAAATACTATCGAACATCATGGTGCGAATCCATTCGATAGCTGTTTCATACTTCTCTCGCTCAACTCGGAATTGAATCATAAGACCTTCTGCATCACCAAGACTAGAACCCCCTCTCATTTCGTATCTGATAGTGTCATGTTCTAATTCTGTAACGACTTGCTCGAATTCTACTCTCTTTCCGTCGCGAAGAATAGGTGTATCGAAGAAATTGTCTATGAATAGACTAAGCAGTGGTCTATGCTCCAGAGGAATCTCTGAAGTGCCAAAATGCATTGACAAGTGAACGAAATTGGTTGGAACATGCTCAAATTGTAAGAACAATTGAGATTCAGATGCTTGCGAGTCAATGACCTTTTGAATTTCATTTGTAGGTGCACCCAATCTCTTCGCCAGACCAGATCTAGCGGTGGTTGATTTGTGAAAGTGGATTGAATCAGTTCCAGGAACAGAAAACTTTTGTAGGAGTGAAGCGGGTATCTCGGCATCATTCTTAGCAACTGCTGCCTTGAGCTTTTCAGCCAATTTCTTAAGCCCTTCTAGTCCTAATTTCTCCTTTCGCTCTGCAACCCTAGCCTCTTCTTCTTTCTTTATTCTTTTCGACATCTCTTCTGAAGGAGTTCCGAGTAAAGAAACATGAGGCGCATCGACGATCCATTTCTTCAGAAAATCTTTCCATTGCTGCTCACTCCATTTATCAAGTGTGTCAAATTCTGCGTGTGATTTCAAATCCTTCAAAGTAGAACCATCTCTGTTACCGAAAAGGAAGTCATTGATGATGGCTTCGGCATAGAAACGCTGAGAGCTCTCAGCTTCGAAATTGCATTGTCTGCGTTCTCTTTCTAGGCAATTTTTCATGTATGCCATATCCAGGGGCTTCTCTAGAGCCTCCCTAAGGAGTTCAAACAGACGCTTCTCTACAAATGCAAGCTTTTCGGTTTCTACTCCAGTTGGTTGAAACCAAATTACGGAATTTGGTCTCGCATCCCACCAATAAGAGATTGAACTCGCAAGCTCCTCTTTCTCAACCATGATATTTTCAAGAATTGAAACAGAAGATCCAGCGAGGTATGCAAGGAGAACATTAAGAGCACCTGTTTCAACAGCATCTTTACAATCAGGGCCAAACATACCAACCCAAATTTCTCCCATTGATTCATCCTCCTCCGGGAAATGAACAGTCTCTACTATTGTTTTAGTGAGTGGTGGTGGTTGAGCAGAATCCACCCATGGCCTTTATATGTTAGAATGTCATTTATTGACAGTTTAAACAGAACACGCTTACCTCTTGAATGGAGCTGTTGGAGATGGAATATCATCCAAGATACCTTCCTCAAAAGTGTCTAATATTTCAAGCAATTCCTTCTGATCAATTTCACCAATTAAAACGAGACAAAGGTTTTTAGGTTGATACATCTCCTTGTGGAATGCACGAATCCTCTCTGGGGTCAAGATACGCAAGTTTTCCATCAAACCACCGGTCTCGTAACGAAATCCAATGTTTTCTGGATAGAGTAGTTGCCTAGCACGGAGGTCCATGATATCAGAGCCCGTGTTTTGAATTCCTTGCATTTCCGAATACACAACACCTGCATCGTTACCTTCGCCATCAACATGGTGAACTTCGGTGTAACAGCCTTCTTCGGTAAGTGTTGGTAAGATCAAATGCTCAAGATAAACAGGGAGGATTTGAGAAAACCCTTCCCATCCTGCTGTCTCTAATGTGTAGGCAGTATGATCCGTGGCAGTCCATGCGTTAGTATTAGAGTAAGCTCTAGTGGCAAGTTTATCGAGTAAGCCTTTATACTGATAACTTTTTGATCCCATGAAGCAAAGATGCTCCAGAGTATGTGGTGATCCCGAATCATCGAAAATTTCCGTGGCCAATGCAAAATATCCATTGACTTGGGGTCCTTTCTGATCGACCACAACAACATTCATGCCAGTGCGTTCTGACACATATTGGGTAATGTTGGTAGGGGCGTAATCAGTTTTGAAATTTTGCACCGTACGGAAATAAGTTTTCTGCGTTTGACTTGGCATCTTAATGAAGGAATTGGGTTTCTCAAAGTTGAGTAACTCTTTGCGAGAAGAGTACCTGGAATGTTGTTAGATTGAGGTTCACCAAACAATTTCAACTACATAAAAAGTCATGTGTCAAGCTCAAAGAAAAAAGCGTGAAATTTATCGAAGGGACGAAAAGACGAAAAGAGAACTACAATCTTTCGCCTTGGAGTAGTTCAATGATTGTAGATTCAAACTAGAATTTGCATCACGCACACAACAAAGCCTTTGGATACTTCTAGAGTTTGAGAGCCGGACTTCGGTGCATGATAGAATGTACAAAATAGTTGGAACGGCGCAGTAAAGCATACCAGGACGAATCCACCGCTTGGTAAAGCAAAACAGCAAGTAAAGGGATAATAGCAATTGTCGTATACCAAAATTGGCGGGGGGAATTGTACCCCGCCATGAGAACGATTGAGACAGAAGAACAACAAAGATACTGATTTGAAGAGGACAAAGATCTGTTGGAAGAAGATTGGAAGAATAGGGAGAACAATGTGATTAGAGAAAGAAACTTGGTACTATTGGCAAGTCTTGTCGTACCTTTGCTGGGAGTTTTGGTATCCTAGCCTGATCCAACGGGAAAACTGGCGAATTGGGGTCGCCAGGGAAGATGAGAAGTAGCCTCCAACTAGATAGAGAGGCAAATAAGGAATGGATCACCTCGTATGCAAAAATATGTCGTTGAAACTTGTGGCTTTCTTCGCAAAACAGAGAAAAGACAAGGTACTGGTGAGAGAGTACGTGGATGAATAGGATTAACGATGAACAATATAGATAAAATATCGAGTTAAAGTTAATCGCCTTACAACACAACGAAGGAATGAATAGACGCCCTAAACAATTATAATTGGATGACAACAACCGCCGAGCCCACCCTCACCATATCAGCTTAACCGCGCGCTTGATAACATTATTCTTAGTCATCAGATAGTTGTGGTGGCCCACCGGCCATAGCTTCTGCTTCCATGGTCAGGAATTGAAATTCAATCTTCAATGGCTTTGACGACATGGCCTCCACGATACCAGTTGATCAACTTAGCAAAACTCTCATTGGCTTCGTGTCAAATGGAGAGTTTCCTAATGAGGAAGTATCTGCGTCTGTAGTTGGGAATGAAGCTCTTCCACTAGCAATAGAAGCTCTGGGTGAGGCTAAATTATCGCTCGAGGTGTGTCTTCAAACCTCCCCAGCTTTGTTAATCACCCCTTACCCACTATTTTCTCTACTAACTATGTTTCGTGCAGGCTGAAGTTCGTCAAGTCAGTAGAGATTTCGCTACCGATATCGATAAATGGATACAACATGCCCAAGCCCTTCAGGACGATATCGACAAGTCAAGGAAATTGGCGAATGAAGTCGTTCAACAAGCAGAAGCGGATGAATCTCGAGTTACCGATGTACACAACCATGAAAACCATGTTGAACTCTTGGTGAAGGAGATTGAGTTTAATGCACAATTGCTGGAATGCGCACAATCTATAAAGCGTGCGAATGATTCCCTAGACAAAGCTGTGGAGCAGGCGGACAAGCAAGAGATACATGAAGCTTTAAAGTCACTCGATTTCGCGGGCCATCAAATTGCGGAGATTCCAGCGGAAACTACTGTAAGAGCAGTCCGGCTCCTGGACACACGATATTACGAGTTGAAGAAATCCTTGAATGATCAACTTAGTGAGATCCGGAAGTCATTGATATACATCCAACCTAAAGAAGCTTCTATCACGATCCACAAGAGATTTGAGGGCATTTCGACATCTTTGGATGATGTTGCGATTGGTCTGGAGAGATTTCAAGAGCTTGACGAGTTTGGCAAGAATCTGTGGGAGCAATTGTCTGAAACAGTCATACGACCTCGTACTGGCCTGGAATCATCACCTTCCGTTTTCCAAATATGTATTGAGGGTAACACTTTGCGTGTTACTGAAGATCGTTCAGATACTAGCATAAAATCTTTGTTTCGGGATATCTTAGGCATCATTCGGTTTTTGGACGAGAACCTGCCAAAGACAATGGTCGAATCATTATCTAAGGTTATGATGCCCGATCTAACTGAAATCATAATCGGAACATGGCTAGAGACATCTGTACCGACATCACTAGACGATATGGTCGATTACGAAAAGGCGTTAGGTCGTACAAGTGAATTCGCCGAAACTTTGCAAAAATTAGGATGGCCAGGAGCAGAGAGGTTTTATGAATGGGTTTCCAGCGCCGCTAAAATTTGGTTGACTAAGAAGAGAGAAACATCACTGGACCGAGTTCGTAATGCTTTAGCGCTTGGTATGTTTACCTCATCTTTTCATCGCCTTGAATAGATCTTTGACCTTTTGTAAATTGATACTAATGACTTATAATTCTAGGCGTTGGCCAACCTCTTGAAGCTAAACGAGTGGAAATGCGTATGGTAACCAGAGATGACGGTATGCATGTCGCTTCAAATGGCGAGACTGTGAAAGACGATTGGGGCTGGGGTGAAGAGGACGAAGAGGAAGAAACTCAACCTATTTCAAGAAGTCGAGCTTCTTTTGACGAAGAGCGAAGGGCAAGCTCACTGTCCATTGCTCCTGATCCAAATATTCTCCAAGTAGATGACGAAGACGCCTGGGGCTGGGGTGATGACAATGAAATTGCTGTCGAAACACCTGCCGAAGAATTTCCCAACACACCGAAGACCCAAAATATCCCTTATAGTCCCACTAGTCCTACCAAGTTAAATGATTCGGCAGAGAAGCGAAATGTCACACTCTCAGAGAAGTATTGGACATCATCCATTCCCTTGACGATATTTAACCACGTTGTCACTATCTATGAAGATGGCGCCAAATTGATGCAGCCAGAGTACGTATTTGTTAACTTTAAGCCAAGTCAAATTTCTGCCATCCACTCACTAACACTTTATAGACAAATCTCTTCTCCTGTATCGCCTGCTGCTGGTGGCTTGTCCAAGATTCCTACCTTGATTTTAGCAATGTATCGTGCAGTATCTCCATGTTACTATGTCGATGATCCAAAAGGAAATATGTAAGTCCTAAGTTTAGAATGCACTCTCCATATAAATTCTCACCAATTTCGTTTAGGTTTGCTTACAACGATGCTACATGGTTGGTTGATAAATTGAAAAGTTTCGCAAAAGAATGGCATCTACGAAAAGACATAACCCCCCGAGCTTTGAATCTTGTCAACATTGATTCAGAGATTGGACCTCTTGAAAGTTTCGGAAAAAGAGCTTATAAAAATGAGATGGATACACAGAGGACAATCTTACATGATTTACTTGGAGGTATGCATGCATGCTCATCATTTTGTGCAATTGTTAACATTATTCAGGTTCTCAAAATTTCGTATATAATGACAGCGAAAACGCAATCCGTGCTGTTATCGGTCATATCAATCAACAATCTGCCTCTTGGAAAGAGATACTTCCTTCTTCAACTTGGGTATCGGCCGTTGGTACATTAGTCAACACGGTAGCCACTAAAATCATCAGCGATATTTTCGAGCTCACAGATTTGGGAGTGGACGATGCTGAAAGAATAGCAGCGCTAATTCAACAAGTTGAGGCTCTAGAATCTTTATTCAAGGAGAATGAAATTGGAACTTATGCAGGGAATTGGCTAAAGATGCAATTCTTGAGTGAAGTTCTACAGAGTAATTTGAAGGATATTAGGTATCTTTGGTTTGAAAGTCATCTTAGTTTGTACTTTTCGAAAGATGAGGTGCGGGATTTGATTGAATTGAGCTTTGAGAATAATCTGAACGTGAGATCGTTGATCAAGGATATCAAGGAGAAACCGTTACCGGATGTTGGCCGTATGTGAGGGTTAGGGACTGACTTGGATAAGGAGGATCTAAGCAAGCTTTTATATACCCTCGACACTACGCTTCAAGCTTGATACCTTGACAAAATTATACATCGCTAGATTACAATATACGTCGTTGCATCTATTGTCCTAAACCTTTTGAATCGAGTAGAAATGTATGAGCAGTTTCGATTGATTATTCTTGCCTCTATTTCTCTCGGACCAGTTTAAGTATACCATAAACTTGATTGCTAGAATGAAAGTCTCTGGTTATGAGTAAGCGGTGGATTAAACGTATTTTCTCGAAAGACTTATGATCCATAGGTTTTGTTGATGGCGGTGTATGTACGTCGACCTTCGATTGGGGAATTTCTTTCCAACTCTCTGAACTATCGAGTCTTGCTTCCTCGGTTCTTGAATGTATGGGCGTGGATAACTGAGTAAGACGTATGATAAGTAGAATAGTTATGATAGGTATAATGCGTTTATCAAGTCCACGGTCTCAGCCTCTTTATGCAGAGGAAGCCGAAGATTTGACGCGTGATGCGATGAGATGAGATGTATGTGATCAATTGTCGATTCTCACCTATTGACAATGCCTCTGCGACGAGCGCCGAATTCGAGAAAGATAAATAGATGAAGTGGAAAGGTTAGATTCATGGTTCGTTGCTTGCGACGTCAAAAGGGGGTACAAGATGCGCTTCTGGGCGAAGCAGTTTGATATGTACGGATGGATGGATGGATTATCCTTTGACTTTCCTGTTCAGGTTACCTCTGTGTAAAGTTTATTTAAATTTTTAGTAATCCGCCACTTTTCATGGCGGATAGAGTGACAATGTAGCCAGGGACAACATCTCCCCATCAATATGGAAGGAGGTAAACAAAAAAGTAAATAAAACCCCAACCTTCTCAATTCTCGCTTCTCGCTTCTCGTTTCTCGTTTCTCGTTCTCGCTCTCGCTATTATGATTATTATCCTTATGATTTATCGTTCTTTCGCAGCTCGCATGGATATCTCGCATACCTCGCATTCCCACCTCGCACTCGCACCCATCCATCGGCCCCCTGGACACAGAGCACGTGCATAGCTACATCGCTCGTCTTCGTATTTTCTGCACCCACATTGGTTCTCTCCCCAACGTGCAGCGTATTCGCTTTGCACTTGTGTAAGAAACTATGGAGATTTTTGTGGAGTGCAGCGGGGCAGCGTATTCGATACGTCGTATTTTGATAGGGTGGATGAGAGATTAAGCTATACGTAAAGCGTATTCAACGTATTGGAGGGGGGTTTGCAGTTAGCGTGCTCTTGGTTAGGGCTGAGCTGAGCGTGCTTGTTTTGGGGTGATTGCTTGCTTGTTTGCTTGCTTGTTGCTTGTTACTTTTTGCTTTATTTGCCGCGGGAATTTGCAATTGGCTTTTCAGGGTGAAAGGGGTCGGTGAACTGTGCGTCGCGCGGTGCTGCGCTGTTTTGTGTTGAGGGCAAGGTGTGTTGAGTTGAATCGAGGCTTAGCTTTGGTGTATTTATATGTAGGTGTGAAGATTTGGGTGGGTAGGCGGGTAAGGGTTGGGGTTTTATATTGTCAAATGGCAGGGAATGTAACCTCGAGTGTATTTATTATTTGATAGAAATATAATGAGGTTTGCCTCTTGGTTTTTTCTTTCCGTGCAGAGATTGGTTTTAGCATTTTGTTTATTTTTGGCCGTTCAACACCTTTCATTCGGAGGATTGCTGTCTCATACACTTACCTTACACTTACATGTATATGTATATGAATCTATCTCATCTCAAGCCCACCAATCATCTATACATTCTATCGAAGATGGACGGCTCTTCGCTCAGGGAACTACAGGGTCTTGATCTCGAGGGTCAAAGCGAAGTCATCTCATCTCTACCTCTCAACCTTGCTTTCACGAGTTTTTTCATCGAGAATCTGTTTGCCTGGTTTTGGATGATTGGGATTCAATATTTTCTTTTCAAAGTATTGCATCAGCATCAAACTCAAAATCGACCGAGACAGCAAAGTGAAAAATCCCTCCGACCATCACGCTCTTCACATTGTGAAAGTCCCACATCAGAACTCCAAGCACCTTCACCCAGCGAAACATACCTCCTCATCGCCCTCTTCTGGCTCATTCATTCCCTCTTCAATGCCCTCCTAACATCTTTCCTAAACACCTTCGTTTCCCTCCTCTCCACCCCCGAAACCACAAACACCTATCTCGAATGGCGCTCTACAATCTACAACCTTCACTACTGGACCTTCGGCGGCGGCGACCACGAATCTCACATTTACGGGTTTGCAAAACTTCTCGTGCTGGAAGTGATATTATCTTGGATGCTTTCGCAAGCCTTCCAATGGGTGATGGATACGATGATTCCGTTTTTGGAGGAGCTGCGCGGAGATTACGATGTTCGAAGAGGGTTGAGGGGTGTAGAGAGGAGAACGAGGGAGATTTATAAGTTCATGCGCATGATTGATTGGAGACACGACTTTGATTTTTCTCATTCGCAATCGGCGAGTGCTTCGCTACTTCATCATGATGATGCATCGATATCTCCCGACGAAAACCACCAGCAGAAGCGCGAGCAAATCATCGAGCTTTCTCGCCAACGCAGCGAAAGTCTGAGTGCAGAAAAGGGGACTCAGGAGCGGAAATTAGATTGGAAGTTGATTATTGATGCATCGGCACTTAATGAGATGAAAGAGATGTTGGGGCCGGCGGGGGGGTTTGGGGAGTTGGGGTTTAGTGTTGCGAGGGATAGGGTGTGTTTGGGGGCGGTGAGTAGGGGGTCGAGTTTTATGGTTACGTTTGGGTTGGAGGGCGTGCAGGGTGATGGGGCGGGGGGTAAGGAGGGAGGGAGTGAGGAAAAGAGGGGGGAAAAGAAGGAGAGGAGGAGGGGAACGGAGATAGGGAGGAATGTTGTCAGGATATAGAGTTAGAGAATTGAATTAAGAATACAAATATGAAAGTCTGATACAGTCATCGGAGATTGTTGCTACTCACGTCCACAGGATATCAAGCTTATAAGCTTATAAGATACCTAACCAACACTTGTAGGCTTCAGATACCCATTATTCTCCATGAGGCATGCAGCTCCAGATCACATACCTACAAGCATCTCCACACTTCTCTCCAATGAGCCTTAGTATCTGCGCTCTCCCTAAAAAAACTCGCCAAAATCGCTTGAAAATTTCTCTTCTTTATTTCCTACATATATCCCCCTTTACACATGACACAAGATTATCAGATATAACCGCAAGTGCGCACCCACTCTTTTCTTTAGACTAAATAAAAATCATTAGTTTTCATTACTTCTCATTTGAATCATCATCTATGATAATTGGTCGATTGGCATCCTGATTTCTTTTTTCATAAAAAAAAACAAAAGAAATACAATCCGTTATCATTCTTTTTCTTCACGTTCTATTCTAATCTATTCTTTTACATTACATTAGATATAACATTTCATCTTTCAAGCTCGTAAGAGACAGTAGCTATTACAATTTACACAAGACGTCACCTCTCCACCATTTCTTCTCTAAACCTATCTCCCTACCCTTTTTCCTCCTTTCATCCATAATCTGCCCGCACAGCGTCAATCTTCATCCCTGCGGTACAAGTCTTTCAGGGTATGGTTCGAGACGATTAACACTATCGTTATAAGTAATTCCGATGCAGAGTCTTCACATCGATATGTATCTTCTATACATTCTCCTTTTTACTAAAAACACGGATACGATGTCTTCTTTATGCGCGTTCTATGTGGAAAGGAATTTTTGCTTGCTCTTCGGATTTAATTATTTGACTTTCTGTTAGTGAAAGATGTGTGAGTTTTTGATTTTTTGGAGGTCAGTCTATCAATAGTAGATTATCGAAATTGGTTCTTTCGTGTTGGTGATGTGTCGGTGTTGCAGTCTTCGCGTTTCCTTGCAAAGAAGTCAATCTAGCCAGGCGTATAGATCTAAGTTTCAGAAAATTCTGAATTCACAGGGATAGCGCAATGTTTCATATGGGAGATGGAGGACATTCATTCTTGTCTATATCTCGAAACTGTGGAATCATCATGCTGGCTAAGTAAATCTAAATACGTCATCTCGGTTTCGAGATTGAACAACATGTGAGCAGCGAGATGGCTCTTGGGTCTGAGTATTTAAATACTTTAGATTATTACCCGAGCGATACCACACGTCCCGCGACACATGTAACAAGGCAGACTGGGTTTCATGTTGGGAAGATAGCTGTGATTTGCTGTCTTTGCTGGTTGGTACAGAGGCGAGTGCAACTTCTTTATCGTATGACTGGAGTGATACTAATTATCCGAGGATTTGGAACTGCTTTTTACTACATCGTCTTTCTGGTTTCTAGTGTTGATTTTCTGGACTGAGGGAAGGATACTATACCTATTCCCTTTTCTGTCTTACACAAAAATAGGAAATCATCCAATTTTGATACTAGCCCTTTTTGTACTGAAAGGAGTTGTAGATTGAACATCGAATTTCTGGAATGAAGTTGGTAATCTGGAAGATCCCATTAAATATGCTATTGAAAGCTGGAATGCATGTTCAATGGTATCACCAGATTGGTTGTAATGGGACATACTAAGAAAATTACTTTGAAAGAGGAAAATTCGGTTGGAGACCGCTTGTAGAAAAATCGAAAAGGCCAAAGGGGAGGGAGATTACTACTATACTCAGAGATGCTTCGTCAAAGACACAAACATGAAGATATGTAAGATTTGAATGATGGATATTCCTGGAGAAGCAAGATCTTGTTATTATGTTAGATTCGTCGAAGCCAGAGTAATGAATTCATTATATCCATTTAATTTGATGAGATATTCCTAATATCTAGTGGTATGATTGACAACTAAAAGAATGAGTATTCTTGCCAATTATGACTGGATTTCTCGAAAATATAGAAGAATAGGGAAAAGAGTATGTGGAGTTGATGGAGAAAGAAAAGAAAGGGAAAAAGTTACGATCCTCAGCTCTCGTTATTGGCTGACCATTTTCTAGGAGTGATGAGATACGCGGGGGCGGGACTAAGCTTCAATGTGGTGGAATGATAAAAGGGGTTGGGCTCAATTGATTTCTACTATTTACTCGATATTTATTATTACCATCTATCATCTCCGACTCTCTTATCTTTTTTTTGTAGTGTTAGGTTTTCATAGAAAGAGAGCAGCGTGAACGTCCGTTTGACAATAAAACTGTTCCTAACTCCCTACCTACACTTCCACACTAAATCCCTACATTTCCGTCAAAATCGTTACTCTAGTACCAAATTATATGAGCCCGAGACGATTGTGCAATCATGGCATTGTAATTTGGATTACACTCATGGAAAGAAATCCTACTTGATTTCTCCTCGATGAGATGGTGTTGAGTTTTTCTTTTCTTTTTTCTCTGTTGTTGTAGCGAAGTAATTATCCGCTTTCACAATTAACTGTTTGCTTTTCTCCAGAGTTTCAGATCTTCTCCTCTTGAAACAGAAAATACTACTTTCCAGGTTCAATACAGCTGTGTCGTTTATCTATCATGAACTACGCTTTGGAACAATGGATTACGCACATGACTTTGGCCCAGCGAGTACTGGACCTGCTCGATATATCACCTTAGTAGGCGAAGGTACTCATGAAATTTACTGGGCTCATTGCGATATTGAGTGCATACCTAGATTGGTATGCTGTCCAACATTTTTTCTTTGGTAGGGTATGAATATACTGGTTCACATACGAGCTTCGGGCTATTATCCTACCAAAAAGAACCCAATGGTTGGGCGTTTGTCTCTTTTGCTTGCTTTGAAGAGCTGTTGAGATACTTTGTTTGGGAAGAAGCTTTACCTGGACCAGAAATAGTTTGTTTATGATTCCGATTACTCGAACTACAGAATGCAAAATATGTTTTTGGATATGGTTCACCTAGTTATATTCCAATCACATATTACATATGCCGCAAAGCATATATGATGACAATGGAAGAGTACGAGTAGATTTCCCTTCACGAAATATTTGCAAGTACAGATGAATTGTGTGAGCTGGTCTTCTGATTCTCGGAAAGCTAAGCATCTTGCTGTTTTCAGTTGTCTACAAGAAACATGTGGATACCCTCATCATATCAGGAGCTTTTCCATGCGTGTATTTGTGTTTGGACATTGGTTGTATTGTGTGTTGTATCGTGGTCGTATTGCTGATGTTGTCTTCTTCAAATAGGCGCCATCCCTTGACCGTCTACGATGATCTCACACTTACTGACTGCTACATCATTATCCATATATGAGAATTCGTACAGTCCCCTGAACGGAAAGACACTGAAACGAAAGCAAGAATCTTTCCGCAATCAATATTGTTCTCGTAGTATCAAGCCAGGACCAGGCTTAGTGAACGTTCAAAGTTTGGATGCTTCAAGACAACAAGAAGCTCTGCAAACTGCGGTGTAGCTCTTTTTGAAATATTAGTTGTTGAATGCAAAGCCATCCCGACATAGGCAATGAAGATGAATTTGAATGAAGCGACAGCACAGTATCAGTTCAGGAAAAGTGAATGTGAAAGAAAGAGAAGAGAAAGGGGGAGGATGTTTCATGGAATATTTCTGCCATCTTGATTAATGAGGACTGGAAATCGAGTGACTTGAAAGATTGAAAATTTTCAATGGAGCTACTACTTTGCAAAAACAACTTGGCCGTTCAGCCATATTTTTAATTTTCAATGCAAGTCCTGGGTATAAAAGCTGGAATTGAGATCTGGAACGTCTGATTGTGTGGTGTGATTTCCCGGGACAAGGTCTCGGGACAAGAGGGTTTCTTTTATTATCTTCTTGAGATTGTTCTTACGTGCATCTGAGATGGGAATAGCTTCACTCACCATTTCTATTGACCACCCAGGGAGCTTTCGATATTTTGATTACAATAGCAATACAATATACAATTACCTATCCATAACTACTTAGTGCTATCCATACTTGGCAATCAATCCCACCTTCGTGAGTTGTTTATAGTAGATGAAAGTGTATCACCATTACTCGTACCATCCTTCAGCATGGAAGAGAAGGAAGTCCAGTGGAGTGCTTAGAAATTGTCCGAGGAACACATCGTTCAAGAAAGACCATGACCTAGGTGTTCTACATCAATGATAATTCCAAGCACCCGTGAGCGAAATTTTCGTTTAGTGAAACGAGATTATTAGGAGTTTATTTTCTTGCTCACAATGAACAGTCATGGAAGGTCCCGAAATGCGGACAATCAAACACCGAGAGAATCAATGGAACCAATGGAACCCAGAGAAAGATGAGCTAAACAGTGGATCACGGTTAAGCATAATCTTGGCAGGAACGGGCTTTTGCTTGGGTAAATAAATAAACGGTGATGTACCGGTACTAGCTTGCTGAAGATCATGTTCTATCGAGGGAAAAGAGGGGGTGGGCTGTGCTTAAGCGAGAATTGAAAACATGGCTGCAGTGCTTCGATTAATATATTTGCGTTTGTGTGTGAGGGGTGAGGTATGAGGTATGTTATGTGGAAGCTTGGGAAACAGATAAAGAATCAATTCAATACTGAATCAAGAGATTTATCTGGGGTTCGTTGGATGGGATCTACAATGTTGTAATTCTTAATAACCGGTACCAAGATGGAATTGAAGCATTTACTCAATTCCAAGCGGGTCTCCACTGTTGGAGAAGGAGCGAAGATTGTTTCTTTCCATTTTGATCTGAAGTATTGGTTCATTGAAAGTCCATGGTATTCAATGCGGAGTTTACAATACTACAGTTTCTCCGAGGACACAATTGCTTTGCTCTGACAATCGTCGGTGCATTGGACGAACCACCGACTTAGCACAGGTGTAACCCTGTATACCAACGATTTTGAGTTTGGACCACAGACATGTATCTGGGATTGCTGGAATTGCACATTATCAAGCATAACATAAACAATTTGATATTTATGCTCTTTATACTATTTGTGCTCAAAATAAGGTTATGAAGATTAAGGTTAAAAGTTAAAAGCAGAATTCCACTGTGACGCCAAGCGAAATTGTGGGTGTGAAATTTTGATACGAGCCTCATTCATTTCACGTGTTTCTATATCTCATCTGAAATGGTCTATCGCATGTCGTATTCGGAAAAGGCCAAGAGATTTTTATAAAACCTTAGACGGTTTTTGGTAAAGATGCGAATGCCAAGATTGCTGAGTACTTTACATTGTCATTGTGAAGTGACAGGATGCCGACTATCAGTGATGGAAGGTTCCTCGAAGAAATGTTATGGGGATGGAAAAATCCCGGCATGGGGTAAATACCGTAATTGAGGCTCTTTGACCCTGAAAGCCAAAACTGGATGACCATGTGGGCGGAAGCTCTAGCACCACGCGCGGCCCTCCGCATTGAATAAACCAATGTTTACGGCTGAGATTGATTTTGGATTTGAGTTACAACGTCTATCTGTCAAATCAAAGTGCTGTGTCGTTCAGGTAGTCCATTCAATTGAATTTGATATAGAAGGATAGTAGGTATGAAAGAGCATGAGATAGTTCCTTCGCTTATACCATAGAAAAATCTAAATAGTACCGGCAG
This sequence comes from Botrytis pseudocinerea, assembly GCA_019395245.1. NCBI lineage: Eukaryota > Fungi > Ascomycota > Leotiomycetes > Helotiales > Sclerotiniaceae > Botrytis > Botrytis pseudocinerea. Next base: position 259,057 of record JAHXJK010000082.1, read on the forward strand.
TGTGCAATTATCTTGGGATAAGTAATTCGGAGTCGGTTTTTCTTTCTAGACTATCAATCTAGGTATGCGAAGGATGCCACCAAACACTACTCAGAGTATTGCACGTGATCAAATCCATCCTGCTCACATCAAATGGCATGATCATGGAAGTGATGTTCTTTCCCTAAGAAATTAGAAGATTCTTACCCCTTTCCTTTAAAATTACCTTTCGAGTAATCTATTGCGATTTGTAGGTGAAGTTGCACGCGGTGATGTGGCGCTAGCGAATATTGCGTGCGTGTAAATCTCGACTTTATTCTTACACAGTCGACCGCGGTGTCTTGATAGATTTAAATTTTGAAGGAAATTAAGATTAAGATTAAGCTCTATAGTTCTTTTACATCATTACTATCTATCTAGTCGTAAGAGATAATCAATTAGTCATAGTGCTGACTCTCTGAAGTATTTATGAATGTCTTCTATTCTTCCAGTGAGCTAGGCTTTCGGTAGCACGATGTTATGGATTCACGATCAAGCTTCCTGATACACACCAAGTTAGACCTGCGCTACTCTGCGCAAGAAAATACATTTTGTTCTTAAGGTATACTTGGGCACGAAAACAGAATTATATCGCGGCACAACCGGGAACAGACCAACTATCAACAGAAGCTTAGTTTGCACAAGGCATAGTGGGATTAGAAACTTGTGATCTAAAACTTTGTTCTTTCATATATTATGAATTCGTAGAAACTAATGTTTGGCATTTTAGGAATTGATATTCTTTTAAAATAGATCTTATTACACGTATAAATTGAGAATTCAGAATCAACTCCTCAACTCCAAAATTGTTATTAGTCTATTATCGTTCGCTAGTCTTGGTAAGCGAGTGAATGTATGAGTTGAAAAGACACTTGTATCAGTTTACATACCCACTGATGATATTTGTAATCTCTGTCATCTAGATTTAGCAATATCAAGCATTGTGGAGTAGCAGGTGGCTATGGGTAGGTATTCACCAGTTATGTACTCGTGGAGCCAGAAATTATGCATCCCCTGCTCGAAGACGAGCAGGTTAGTTCGTTTCTTGCGGTACCTGCATCTTTTTTGGCCGTATTCGGCACGTACTCAAGAGCATGTGCGATCTGCATGTGATGTATATACATATATAGATCTGTCATTCTACTTTAGCTAAAGATTGAATTAGCCTTCTGACACCGGACTAATCGTTAAGCCATCCGAGTACCCCACTTTAACTGTCTAACACCAAATCAATCTCACTTCCTCCGACTCCATGCTACTAAAAGTGAATTATTATACCAATGTGTAAAGCCAAAAATTAGGATTGCAATATTGCCAATCATACATAAACAAGATGTCAAGTTTAATTGGAATTTAATTCGCTCTCTTATATTTGAAATTGGCGGAATTTGTTATACTTGAAATCTCGAATTCAAAAAGTTATGTTAATAAGGGAGTGAATTCATTACGTAACTTACAAGTTCCCGTCGAATATCTATGTCATGCTCAGTTGACTGTTGGCGTGTTCATCAAGTAGATGCTAACATTGTCGAAATCGCAAGTTCACCGCATCGTTGTACGGTATCTATTGTTATGAAGGATAGGTAGATTACTCGAATTCTTGTTTTGATTTACTGTGGAAGGGAATCGAAAGGATCTAGGTATGATCTTCTAAAAGATGGACGTCTCTTATCAATTTCGGGAGTTTTGTGTTAGCCAATCCTTTTTTAACTATTATGTCAACAGATTTTTTGATGCAGATAAATTCAATTTGGAAGAGTGAATGTTTTTAGTAGTTCCAGATGGTTATTTAGCAGCTGATCAGCTTCCAAAGAACTCACCAAAGGCGCTCGAGCCTCTTCTAAGAATGATATAGTCTTCTCGACCCCGAGCATCTTCCTTTCAACTTCTCAACACAAACCACAACTATTCTACTTCATACCTTGTCCATTTCATACTACTCTTCGACTATTCAGCTTCGGAACTACTTATCCAACTTTCTGAAGACACAAGAGAATCCAAAAAAGTTGTCAAGATAATTAAATTATCCAGAATCGCCAACATCATTCACTTACACCCAGACATCAACACAATTCAATCATTCCACAGATATCAACATCATTGAGCCATTTTCACTAATTCATAATTCACCATGTCATTGTCTATTAATCGAGTATGGGCATGGACCTCTGCAGCTCAACTGCTTACAAAAGCCCTTCCCTTTCCCTTTTCAAAGGACATCAACCGATTCATCACAAACCTACCTCTCTCCGAAATCTATCTAGCAATCTCGATATACAACCTGACCGACAAAGAAAAATCATCGCCCGTTACTGTCTGCCTTCTTATTCTCAATAAGGCAGCCGAGCTCCTCACTCGCAACGATCTTGAGAAGCTCTTTCAACACCCAAAGTTTCCTCTAACCAACATCATCACGGCAGGTGCTACTTCTGTATACAACATGATCGACGTATTTGGTACTCATGCACCAGAAATCATCAGAGCAGTTCGTAATTTCGTGTCCAACATTATTAACGCGTTTACTAATTTCGTGTCCAAGTTTATGCAACCCAAGATTGTAAAATATGTTTGCGTTACTTCAGTCGTTCTATTTGCTCTACCTGTTGTTGGATTGGCTGTTCTGGTAAGTATAGATTGTTTGTTCTGTAGATATCATTACAATTTGAATCGAAACTAATTGTTTTGTTAAATAGTCAGAATTCACAAAAATCGAAATCAACAAAATCCTTTTGACTACAATACATCACTATTGTAAGCCTCTCAAGACTCCAGATTCGATCAATGATCATTGATCTTGGCATATGTCATACGATCAGTCTCATTGGGAAGGAATTGCGAAGGAAAGGATGACTGGGCGCAATGGGATTCTGGTTGGGGAGATATTATGAAGGAAACGATGGCTGAGCAGAATGGGGGTGGATTTGACTGAGAAGGCATTATTCCTTGAGAGGAATAATGTAATCAGGATAAATAATTCTCAACTCTAAAAATACCTATTTAGGTTCCCCAATACTAATGAATATCCTGCACAATGATGTTTATATTCTATCCCTTTGTCTTTGAAGACATTCCGGTAACAAAAATGTTTGTGAAGCTGTTGTAATTAGGGATCGAAAGAGAGACCAATCACTGCACCATACGCTAATGTCTTTTTAAATATCCATTGTAGGTCGTCATCTCAAAGTAAAAGGCCCATTAACGTTCAACTTCTCATTATTGATCAAAAACAAACTTAAAGATTCAGTATGATGATATAGATCTATAAATTAATCTGCCTTGTATTCTACAAATGCTGTCTAACGAAGCTGAATGCTGTATGATCTCTCAAGCGCCCAGAAAAAGGGGAAGGAAGAAGTAGAAGAAGGTTGGGGTAATATTACGATGTAACACCTGGCTAGGAAGCTGCTAAAAAACCTTCTTGCTTTGCCCCAGGAGGAGATTTTGAAGGGTGGCGGGGGGGTTGTGTCGCGACGCTCTTGGTAGACTTGCGGTATACAATCGGCGTCGATAAAACATTACCTAATAAAAATTTCAGCCGATCCAATTTAGATGGTGATCAAGATCAGTTAGTGAAATTTTGTATCATGGACGGCATTTCTGGGAAAATATCTATACTTCTGAGAGGATCGCTGCCGTGACATCGATCACGTGACTATGCAGAGGGTACTGTATTAGTTAGCGAGGCGCTAGCGCTACCCAATATAAGTATATAGCCTCCCATAGATGATAATGATCAAGAACGATTACAACCATAGTAGACTAGAGTACGTTGATACTTATCAACCATTTTGATACCAACAATTGCTAGGTGAATCGACCTCTTCAATTATTAAATGATCAAAAACAACGGTAGATGCCCGAACAGAAGGAATGCTTGTGATCTATAAGTTGATAACATTTCGAACACTGCACGGGAATACTCGACTATCCGATGGTATTAGTTCACGCTTCGTAAACTAAGAGTTTTTCGCAATCAGATCTAGGGATAAAAAGGACAGGACAAAGTGACAATTATTGAAGCGATGTAAACCATTATCCGACATATCACAAATATCTATTGCACGATTCAACAAGAGCTTATAGTAAAGGTGGTTTAGAGAGTATAGTTCGTTGGGGTATAATGGCCGCGGAAAGTCGACTGCCATAACAGCTCACTACATGACTTTATTGTTTAGCTCTACTTGGTCACCGGAGTAATTTAACGTGAGTATCCGTCAATTTCAATGCCTCCTTCACTTGTTCGTCATTGCCACCTCGTGCATGTAATGACTTTTCACATAGCTTAATTTCCAGTGAGAGTTCTGTTTCACAGAGCAAGGCTATGATCAGGGCTTTTGCCGCAGTTTCTTTTGATTGCATTAAAACCTTCGTGGCATGTTAGTTCCAATGAGTGCAAACAGTATTTCAAACGCATAACTAGAGAAATGACTAGTCAGCTTACATTTTAGAAGCTAGTTTTCCTTTTTCCCCAGAATAAACCGAAAAATCTACTTGCAGGCACCTTCGCATTTTAGACAGCATCTTTTTTGTTATTCTGTCTCTTCTTCTTTTCAAACACTTCACCAAAAATAACTATGTCCTAAATATTGCGAATCGTACATCTACAGGTACCATCGTGAATTATCAAAGGCTGTCCTTTCGTTCTGTCTCTTCTTCATTTTCTCCGTTTGGTTCACCCCCTCAAAAACACATTACATTCTGCAAATATCTTATACTATGGCGCATAGTCGATATCCTTACAGTGTTACTGTATCTGCTGATGAACGATATGGTCTTCAATCGGACAGCTACCCTGATTTAATATACTGTATCAATTGCGGTGCTCAACACAAAGCTTCGGAGTTTGAATGTCCTGAATGTTATCTCAGATACGTACCCATACCGATCGCGATTCGCGGTCCTCGACCCAAAGATTATTATGATGATAAACGAATTGAACCAGTCAAATATGAGAAATTTCCTCAGTTTACTAAGTTACCTATCGAAATCAGGACTATGATATGGCAATTAGCATCATCTGAACCACGTATATTTCATAATACTTTCCTCGATTTTCATGGGCCTCCGATTCGACTACCAATGCTATACATCTGTCGAGAGTCGTACCATTCTGTGCTTGCACAGTATGAAGGAGCTTCTTCGGTCCGTCTGGAATCATTTGAACTTTTCGGAATTTTATCCAAGTGCAACCATGTTACATTATATATGAATTTCATGGATTTTATCGACTTAATGGATCCTATAGATGATCTTAGTGTTGCGGAAGATTATCCTATGTTTCAATTTCTGAGGGAAACAAAACATTTGGCTCTTTGTATGTCTAATTCCGAAGGGAACATAGATAGATCTCACTCTCTCTGGGAGACTGATATATACAAGTATCTCATAACAGGCAATTTTGAGACTGTCAACATAGTCCATCGCCGACATCCGAGCAGCAACCATTCAGATCTAACGCTGATTGAGATACAAGATATTGACCTCTCACTCGAATTTTACCAACAGCCTTACAACTCAGCGACAGAAAATCATTTCACCAACATGCAGCAAACCTACAAACAACAACTCGAGAGTTGCTTCTCGATGCATGTAGAGCGCCTGGAAGCCTTTCTTAAAGCATATCAACGGCAATTTCCCAATAAACTTCGATATCGGCCTATTGTTCTTCAACAAAAGATCATCACCACGATGGCAATGAAAAGGAAGCTTGAAAGAGCAAGGGCACAATTCGAAAAGAGCAAGTCTGGATATCTGAAGCAGGCTCTACAGGGAATAATACTGGCGGAATAACTGTAAGCTTTCAACACCTGGAAATCGTCCAGTGCTTCAAACGTCTCGCACCTTCTAACTTGGGCCCAGGAGTACAAAGTCGTGGATTTACGGACCGCACACTGGAGGTTTGGAAATATGGTTGGAAGTTTCATGATTTCATGCTGACCCATCGCCGAACACTAGTAGAGAGGAGAATGGAAGCGAAAAGGATGTGAATTTATTCGGTGTTCTAGTCTGTTTAGTGAATGGGATTGTGTGTGGTCAATCATCTTTAGCGAAAATTTGTTACTTTTCTTTACAAAATTATTGTTTGTTTTTGTTTATGTCTGTCTTTGTGTTTTTTTCTGTTCTCCTGCAAGAGATATCGGATATAACATCGAGAGTTGAACGTGTGTCTAAAAGTGGGCTGCACATTGCGACAAGAAGTGACGATCTTCACACCATCTTTCAATGTTCAAGATTCTTCTCCTCCAGACTTTCGGTTTAAAAACACAGTAAATTGTGTATTTTTGTTTTTTTGCTATCTTTTTGCAAATCAAATCTTCACTACCTCTCTTTCTGGCGTCTTTGCACACTTATTATGAGCTAGCCATACACTGGCATCGAAGTGACAGTTACCGCCCACCATAGATCACTTTTCACCAAGGACTATTATGGATCAAACCACTCTCTTTAAGAGTTGTAAATTTGATGGCAACACACTTGCAAATTCATTATCATTAACATCACGCCAATATCTAAAAATTCTTCACAATCCTCCTCCACAACGGCACCTTCTTACTCACTTCACTCCCCTCTCCATCCTCCAAACTTTCAAACCCTCCCGCCTCCGTCGGATCCAAATCATCCCTCCTCCCCTCATCCAAATCAATCTCTCTCAAATCCCAAATCCGCGTCTTGAACCAGATCTTATACCCCGCCCAAATCAGCGGAAAAAGTGCCAACAGAATATACGCATCGACAAAATCTCCCGCACTAAAAGGACTTAAAGTCGTCCATCCTTGCACTAATGCTAAAAAGACATTTGCCGCCAATCCAAAATAAGCATTATACGGATACGCGAACGAAACAAACGGCAGATCAGAAACTCCCCTCCCTTGTGCTTTCCACGCTGAGCGAAAACGGATATGTATAAATGAGATGGAGCCCCAAACAAGAAACGTCGAGACGCCCGAAAGATTAACGATATAATTATAAGCGGCCCCTGCCCCAGACGAAACATTCATCATACTCAGCGCTCCGAAAAGATTCGTAAAAACAATCGCGTAGATCGGAACTCCTCTTTGATCCGTGAATCTTAAGAATCTCGGCGCGTGTCCTTCCTGCGCTAGGAACAATATCGTTCGAGAGCCTATGTATATGGAACTATTCACTGCGCTCAAGCACGTCGCGAGAATAAAGGCATTGATTAGATGAACACCTCCTTCCCAGCCTGCATTTTGAATCGCGACGGTCATGGGACTTCTCAGGGCTTTGGACCCGGCACTTGCCAAGCCCTCTGCATTCCATGGACAGGTCATTCCAAAAAAGAGGGCAGAGCCCATATAGATAAAAATGATGCGCCAAAATACCTGACGAATTGCAAGAGGAACAGCATGCTTAGGATTTCGCGTCTCAGCCGCCGCAACAGCGATCGATTCACAGCCCGCGTAAAATGTCGAACAAAACACAAATACCTTCGCAACGCCTCGAAACCCGTCCGCAAACGCCCCGGGATCATGCCAATACTGAAAGCCCAGAGTATGATCCTGACCCTTCAACCCCCCCGCCGCATAAATAATCGAGAAGATAAAAAACGCAACCAAACCGCCCAATTTCAGCAGCGCGAGCCAAAATTCCGCTTCTCCAAAGGCCGCTACGCCCAATAATTGGAAGGCGAGAAAGGCAAACCAGAAGATGAGAAAATAGCCCCAGAGAGGAACTTTGTCGCTCCAGAAAATGAAAATGGATGAGAGGGTGTTGTATTCGTTTGCGAGCACGGCGGCCCAGATGATGAAATAATTCCAGCCGACTGCGACGCTGAAGGCGGGGTCGAAAAAACGTGATGTGAGGGATATGAAGGATCCGGATGAGGGGTATAGTGTAGTGAGTTCTCCGAGGGATTGCATGATGGAAAAAGCGATGAGACCAATGACTCCGAATCCGATGAGGAGGGATGCTGGACCACCGGATGCTAGGGCGCCGCCTGCACCGACGAGAAGACCGGGCCCGATGATTCCTGGGGGTTGTTAGATTGATGATGTGGGAGGGGGAGGGGTTATAGATACCTGCTAGTGCCATCATGCTCAAATGTCGAGTTTGGAGACCTCGAGAAAGCCCACTGCTAGGGTCAATGGGAAGGGTATCAGTTATCACATCGTCGGATGTATTCTGAATATTATCCTTTCTATCTGGAAGTGACATTTTTGATTATCTCACAGATATGTGTTCTATGTTCTACAATGCTCCCACAAAGTATATTTGGGGGCGAAAAGGTGGCCCCGTGAAATATAAATAGATGAGAAATGACAAAACAAAAATCATTTCGATTTCAGCGGCTGTTGGGACGGATATATAAACATGATCACTCCACGGGATGTCTGTGGACGATTTTCACCATAATTGGATAAAAAAATATGATGCCATACTAGCCCAATTTTTACAATCGCTTGAAAGTAAGAATTATGGGACTAATGACTAAAATTGGAAAGGATCTTTTTTTATTTCGATTTATTTAAGACCTAAAACACAATGAAAGACCGTAACATGGCCGTGATCGCGTATAAAAAGGCGTATAAGAAATTGGACAAGAGAAATTGTATGCAGAGATTTCTTCCAAGATAAACAAATTCGTAAAAGTCTAAATGAGGCGTAATTACATATATCAAATGAAGAGAATTATTTTCACGTGATCATCTTTCCAAAAGTCCAAAGATCATTCATTGTGCAAATCAAAAATCGTCGTTCAAGTATAAATCCACTTGGTTATTATAAAGGGGTATATAAACTAATTCTCGGGTCTTGTAACACCTCTTCCCCTATTCACTTGAACCATTTTATCTTCACCAGCACTAACAATTCCAACATCCTTATCCCAGTTAACATCGAAAACCTTAACTCCCTCACCACCAACCGTCTTAGTTGTCTTGTCTTTCCTACTCTCTCTCTCAATGATATAAACTGCCTCTCCAACAACACCAAGTCCTTCATCTTTCGTTCCTTGTCTTGTGCTTCTCAGATCCCATACCCTACAGGTTCCATCATGACCAGCTGATACTAATCCATAGTTGCTATCAGGATCCGCAAATATTGATGAAACGAAGTTGGTGTGTCCACGAAGTGTCATGGCTTGTGTTGTAGCAGCCGAAGCTCTAGGATCAATGAGAGCGATATGACGTGCTGTTGTACCTGCTGCTATTATTTGATGACCGATTCCTGGTAGAGCGCTTAATGAGAGGATTGGGTTCAATAAAGTTCTTGTGTCGACAATACTGGAAGTCGTGATATCGAGTGTTTTGATGGTATGATCTTGGGAAGCAGAATATGCAACAGTAGGATCCTGGGGGTTGAAAATGACAGCAGTCGCAGGCCCATTGTGACAATCCATGAGAGATAGAGGGCCACGCTGAGGAGTGGATGTGGAGGTTGTGATCTTGCGTCGTTTGGTAGATGGTCCAGAAATAAGACTAGTGTTTACTTCGGGTGCTGAGGATTTATGTGAAGTCCAGAAACCAATTTGTCCATCTGCTGAAGCAGATAAAATGCGATTCGATGGTCCATGAACTGCGATGGAGTCAATGCTACCGGTATGACCATATAACTCCATGGTTGGTTTCAATTGCGCCGAGAAATGATCCTCTGATTCAGAATAATTCCATATCCTTATTGTGCGATCCAAACCTGCCGATGCAACTTGTCTGGCCGAGAGCCATTTCGCAGCCTTTACTCCAGAGGTATGTCCACCAACACTGGCAGGCGCAGATGTTGCAATAGCCTGACCTGATTTGTTCCAAACTCTGAGGAGTCCATCATAAGAACCTGACAATATACGCTCCTGTCCTTCAACGATTGAATTTTTACCCCAAGCTCCTGCAGCAGAGCTCCCAGACAAAACATCAACACTGCTAACCCAATCATCATGCTCGAAACTTGCTTCATAAAGAGGAGGTATCAAACTTCGAACATATTGTAAGTTTAATGTTGTTTCGGAGGACAACCCATTCGCAGTGAGATACTCATCGAGGGTCGTTCGCAAGAATGTACCGTTAATCAGGAAATCGAATGGTATCGGCGAAGAGGTATCGAGCATCGCCTCGGAGTTGAGAATCTGTGAAAGTCCATATCTTCGTACATCTATCTGACGGTTAGTTTTGAAAAAGACTTCAAGACCCGAGAGAAACTTGGGTCAAAACCTACTGGTAGGAACGAGCAATTGCTGTTTTCCTTCAGGTAACTCGATATCTGGAGATGTGGTGCTGAAATGCACTTGAACCTGTCCTTGCGCCATGTTTGCGACTGCAAAGGGTGAATATTTGTAAATGTGAGAAGAATTGATGATTTCTTTGCAGGAAGTTTGCACATGAAGCATTTCGAGATGGATTTTTTTTCCGGCCGTGCATTCGTACCATCAATGCAGTTTGGTGGTCTACGGGTGGTCGAGGCGCCGCGGGGACTTTAAACTGGACTGGGTGCATTTTTTCACTCAAGCATCCTTTGTGTATGCATCGGATTTCATACGACTATCATGGCTATCTCACGCAGGACGTCGTGAGCTCTCCCAGAAAGTCAACACTCATCGTTGTTGACATTGATATCGACGTTTGGTGTCAGTCAAATATCTACTATCTATCGCAGCGAAACCTGGTTGCGAGGGGGCGAGTGCCCAGTCTTATTGTTCTACCTCTATTGCAAAACGGTTCAATATATCTGCAAACAAATCATTCATACAACATTCCTGTATTGTTGCCTTCGCCATTGAGCTTCCACATCATCTAATCTTCTAAATATGTCCCCCCTTCGATCCATGGATCTTCTACCTCCGGTAAAACTGTTGACCGATTCTTTCCTCCTCATTGATCCACTACTAGAGTCATCTCTATACCAAGACTTTCCATTACTAAGACCAAGGACTTCTTCTTCTCTTTCATGGGCGTTTTGCGCAACATCAAGTTCAGGATTCTGTGTTGGATCGTTTTCTGGATCTCCATCCTGTCCCGGATTCGCCATTTCGTATTCCATCAGCTTGATCAATCTGAAAAAAAGCACTGCCAGCCCCGCGCCTAGAATTGGTCCAACCCAGTAAATCCAGTGTTCTCTAGGAAAGTTCCATACAATGGCCGATGGACCAAAACTACGAGCTGGATTCAGAGATGCTCCAGTAAATGGAACAGCTACCATATGCGCAACAAAAAGGGCAAGGCCAATTCCGATGGGAGCAACAAATGTAGCTTTGTGTTTTTCAACAGCTAACATTATAATAGTAAAGATTAAAGCTGCTGTAGTGATAGCTTCGATGACGAATCCTTGAGCCATGGAAGTGCCGCTCCCAAGTGTGGTGGCAACATCAAGCTGCTTTGGAAATATTTCTTGCACGAGAATAGCAGCTAAACACGAAGCGCCAAGTTGTGTGATGACAAGAAGAAAAGCACGAATTGGTGACACGGCTTTGAGTATGGCAAGTGCTAAAGTTACCTATCATTGTCAGCTTGAAGATTACTCAAAATTCATGTCAACTTACGGCTGGATTAAATAACCCTCCACTGATACGAAAAAATATCCATGCAGTAACCATAAGACTGGCTCCGAAAGTTGCGGATATATAGAATAAGACTTCAAGATCTGGTGGTTCACGCCCTTGAAGTTTTGCAACTTCAATACCCGCGTAGCCAAAGAAAAGAAAAAGTGTCGTTCCAATCAACTCTCCAATCACAGCAACAATATCTAAGACGGTTAGTAAAAGGTCTCAAATATAATTTTGTAACTACTTACGGTTCTTCCAATCACTATTCATCCATCTCATCCATTTTGTTGCTGGCCTTCTTTTTTTGTATCTTTGTATTCTATCCTGTGTCTGCAAATTTTGCATCCATGGTCGGCTTCTACTGGCTCTCTTATTTTGTGCCATATTATCTCCATTCGTTAAACTGACAAATCCATCTTCACTTGTTCTGTATGGATGTACGTCAGGATATATTTCATCGATCATTGGGTAATGCCCCGGGATATCGTGTGATTGCTTAGGAAATTCGAAATCTTGTAACTGGATTGGCGCAGGAGTGTTTCGTTGCACCACTCTTCTTGGTGGCGGAAAACTACGATATCGACTGTCATCAAGACGGATTTGAATTTCGTCATCATGTTCTGACAGAGGACTTGCTCGTAATGGTTGGGGATGATCGCTTGTTAGCGGACTTCTCATAGTCATTTTGTTTATGTCGATGTATTATTTGTATTATATGTCAGGATAGTGACCTTTGAATGGGAGATTAGAACACGTTATATGATTTCCGGACAATGATATGGTTCCCGAGTATGTCACCTTTCTCCGTTCTCCTTCCCTTCCGCGGCACGCGCATTGTCCACTCCATCTACAAAGCTTGAAAGTTTCTTTTCTCTTGTTGCAATCTTCATTCTTGGCATACATCTCGGCTTTCAGAAGTCCAGGTTTCATCAATCGAAGAGATTTATCAATGTTGAGAAAGGAAAGTTAATGCATAGGTCATGGCTATAAGGTACTTCCCTCAAAGGGGTATTTACGCAAAACGTAAATGACGATGCTGTCTGGAAATATGGAAAGGCTGTTGCGGGGTTGAGGGACATTCGGCAACAATGGGTGTTTGAGAGAGACACCAAGCGGGACGGGAGATGATGATACAAGAATGACAAGATTTCGCACAGACATCCGGAGCAAAATCTCAATTGCGTTTTTCAACGATGGGAATCTTAATTGCGGTTCTCAATCGGGGTCTATTGTGCGCAGAATGCCTTCTATCATGTAAGGTGCTCCATCCTACGGAGAATAATACATATGAGATATTTCGAGTGATAAAAGTCCACATGTACTATTAAACATGAAACAATCAACTAAGCTTTTTTTGATTTACATATGCTTATTTTACAAGCCGCTGCCACTAATGCACAGGCAATGATGTCTTGTGGGTGGACGTCATTGTCTGTGCAAATTCTGGGAGATCGACTGATTTGAAACGTGATTTGACTGTACCGAGAAGACGATTAAAGATTTTGATTACTGACGTTGTGTTATTTTAGATCAGAGATTCATAGTACATCGCCACATGGAGAATTTTCTAATAATAGTCACTGTCTATCGGCAACGGGTGTGGCTTGCGAAGAGGGATAGAAGAATGGACTAGTAACGTTAAGTCTAGATTCTTACCCAGATGATCCGATAGCTTCTGCACAACATGTGACTCCCGATCAAATAATGATGTGGTAAATCATTCAGAAGAAAATACTCAAGAACATTCCCGGCTCAACAAACTATTATTACTTCTAAATCATCTGACCCAATCGCTTTCATCTACCAGTTCCCTAAAAAGCACCATGCAGCCCATCCAACATCACCACATTATCTTGTTCCAAAGCTCACCATACTACCGACCCCTTCTCCTTCTCACATTATCAATCCACCCATCCCAACAACTATATCTCCATCACCCCTTCCACTCCCTTCTCCTCTCTCCCCTTCCCCTCTCTCCCTCTCTCAGCCCCCCTAAATCCAAACCGGAAACAACAAAACCCTCGCACAACTACTCGGCACATCATACGGATTTGGCGCATCAAAATACTTAATCATCTGAAAAAGTTGCGGCGCATTCAACCCATGAAACCACTCACAAACCACCCAACCATCCGCCTCCTCCTCATCGACCTGAAAGCCGGCACTCCCTTCATTAACAAACTTTCCGCTTCCATATCCTGCGGTAATCGTCACCGGTTCCCATCGTGCATAGTTGGTATCGGATGGAAATGCATTAATGCTGAATGGATAGGGAGAGACGTCGAATTGAAGCTGCGAGGAATTGAAATACATGCGCGTACCGGTGTTGTTGGAGGAGTCCACGAAGACAGGATCGGCCATTCCGGCGCCGGTATGCCAGGTTTCTACTTTGGGGGTGTTAGTTGTGTGTGGAAAGAAATGAAAAAAGGGGTAAAAGGGAAAGGTAAGAAATCTAACGAGCAGAAAAAGAGAAAGATGGAAAAATTACTTACAAACCCATCCGTTATGCGTATAATCACCATCGGTAACAGTCATGTGAAGATAAAATTCCCGAGTGTTGTTTAAAGTACCCGGAACCCAAGTATCCTGTCTCGACTCGATTGTTGGCGCTGCAGACACGAAACTGAGGATGCTCGATGCCGCTATGGCGAGATGACGGATTGATACCATGTTGTGTGTTTGTTGTCTTTGGGATTATCTAGGAATCTAATGTATGTATGTGATATCGAATCGAAACTGATGGAAATAGGAATGGGATGATGATGATGATGATGATGAAAATAAAAACCACACCCACGCCATTCATCAGACTTTATATACCAACTCATCAGTCAATATGTCCCGCCCCTACTCTAGACAATTCTTGCTTGCCTGCACTCCTTGCACTCCTCGCACTCCCTCCAACGTCACAGTACTTCATTCGTGTATGTACGTGTGTCCATGTCCGTCAACATTACGAGCTACTATGTTCAACCCCAGAGAAAACAACACACCATCACACTATCATTCACCTCCTTCGTATTCCCAACCCGAGATCGACCCCCAAATACAGAAAAGCCTGTGTTAACCTTAACCTACTATTTAAGCTTCTGTACCTATGCACACAACCCTTCCTCGGACCTGACACGAGAATCGCTAGAACGTACCTCTTTCGACCCCGCATCGCACGGAGGCACGATGCGATGGTGTAGCGTCGTGTCGTGGCACATCAAAAATACACCAACCGACTCGGGAAACACATCAACGACGCAGCACTACCACCGACTGTTCTACTTCGTATAGGTAGCTAGTGGAGGTTATTAATTCTCCGCGCAATATCGTGTATCCTGGCCTATCTATTGAAAATGATTTGACCATTTGCTGAAGATTGTCTCTTTCTGTATTCATCGCTCTAATAATTGCTAATCGCCAATAGAACATGAGGCCCCAATAAAAGATGATGCTTTTGAGTGACGGTGGCGGCAAACGGGATTTCCGCCTCGTATCGGATTACGTGAGGGAGGGGAGGGGGATCTGCATACATGCATATATGCACGGAGATATGTAAGCTTCGTGTTTGGATACTTGGAAGCATCAGATGATGAAGATGGAGGTGTGGAAAAAATGGTATTTGTATTTGTATGATTGTGTGGCAGGAAAAAAAAAAGTCGGTTGGTTTGAGGTGGATTGGGCTGGGCTGGGCTGGGCTGGGAGGGAGTGTATGATGGATGTGTATGATGGATGTGTATGATGGATGTGTATGATAGATGTGTATGTGAGATGTGCGTTGTATGTTGTGTTGTGCGAGGTAAGATGGTACGATGAGACTCACGATTTAGGAATACGATTTACACTTTTGACGGGATGTGGCGGTTTGCACTGCAATGAGGGATAGATGAGAATTCTATTTCTTATAAAATAGATTAGATGAGATGAGTATTTTTGTACATCTTGCCTCCTAAAGGTATCCTGAATATTCAACAATCAGGATCAAAAATTTAAAGGCTTTTCTGAGACCCCTCTCCATTTGAAAGATCTTGTAGTATCATGCATGGCGTCAGCCGCGAACGCAAACATGTGGCTACAGATACTTCAATCCATGCCTTCGTCCCCTTCCCTCCACCTATCCTTTCTAATCTCTAGAACTGCTCGTTTTAATACCCAACAGAATCTATCATAGCTTCTTTTGCAAACCGAACTCCCCCTCAACTAACTCCAATATCTTCCTCGCAGCATCTCTTCGACCCCCATACTTCTTGTTAACCAACTCTCCCATTTCTTTTGCTTTCTGCTTGATTGAACTATCTTCCGTAACTTTAATCAACGCATTTCCCAATTCTCCTCCCTCAACACCAGGTGCACACCCCTTACTTCCCCAAACACCAATACCGAAAAATTCCATCTTCTCCGTATAATCATACGTATCAAACCAACATGGCAATGCCAATTGCGGAGTTCCAGTCTCAACACTTTCGTAGTACGAATTCGCGCCGCCGTGATGAACAGATGCGACGATGTGACCTGAGCGAAGAATAGATATTGGTTCTGCTTTGAGCCAAGGTACGAGTTTTACTTGCGAGGCGATCGGTGCGAGGATCTCGGTGATGGCGTTGTCGGGTCCTGGGGATATAGGCTTGAGCTTCCAGAGAACTTGGATGGATGGGTTTTTGGAGAGGAGGATGCGGATTGCGGTGGCGATGTTGCGGTTGAATTCTTTGCTTCCGTATACATGTGATCCGAGATTGATAAGTACGGTAGGTTTTTTCTTCAACCATTCTAAGAGTTCTGGGTCGGTTTGAGAGAGTGGATAGGAGGGTATGGTGAGGGGTCCACAGGTCGTCACATTCTCTGGAATGTATGGGAGTTTGAGATCAAACTCTCGTCCTGTAGGGAGCAAGTAATGAACATCTTTGGAGTATGGAACAAAGAATGGATATTGACCGGGAATACTTGCATTCTTGCGTCCAGCTTCGATAGATTTGATGTTTGGAGATGTGATGACGACGATAATGAGACGAATCATGAGGATAATGTTCAATGGAATGAGATACCATGGAAGTGGAAAGTTATAGCCAGAACAATCACTAATCGATATTGTCAATTGTAGATCACGAAGGAAGAAGGATAAACTTACGCAGCTACACCCCATAGTGCAAAGCCATTCGGTTGAGCTTGAGCTAAAGTATCTTTGAAACTATTAGGAGTGATACTCATAGTTTTCTTTCCCAAGATAGCACAGGCATCGAAACCCTGTGCACAAAGCTTTTCCACAACAATGCCATCTGGATTAACCTTCTCGATGATTTCAACACAAGAATGAACACCCTTCACATACTCATCAGGAGTATAAGAAGACAAAACACTCGGAATCTTAGCATAGATTCTCCACGCCTCTCGGAATCCAACCCCATGACGCATAGCTTCCTGATCAGGAGCCACTGACGCGAGTTTCTCCACCATTCCCGGACTATCGATCGGATGAAAAACTGCTTTGATACTACCAGGCGGGATTGGGCCATACTCGCCAGCATTCAATTCATCAACGCGGGTTCGAATGGGGGAACGAAAGTTCCCATAATCGACGATATCAGAGACTTCTTTCGCAATAGCGGGAGCTTCAAAGGAGGCGATATGAACCTCTACGTTGTTGAGGATAAGTTCATAGGCAGTTGCGAAGACCACGTTACTTTGGCCATACTCGCTATTTGTCAGGAAAAGAATTTTTCGAGGGGGGCTTGAGGTTGTCATGTTTGGGTTGATGGTAGGAGGTATTTATCTTAAGATTTAGAAGACAGTTGTTTTCAGAAGATGTTGGGAAGCTGGTCGAGAACTTCCAAGACTATATGCTTCTTAGCAGGCTGTACTAGCCAATTTGAAGTTATTCACTTGAGAGTGGGGGCTCTTCACCCAACTGTCCTATATGTATGATGAAATGTATGAAGTATATACTGTAGTCGTTTCTCTCCTCTCGCTTCCGCTTAATGACTGAACCTCGACAAATAGCAATTGACTTACAATTAATGATAGTACAGCGATGTAGTCTAGATAAAAATTGATTTGTTATTTCGATTGTGGATTAGTAAATTCTTGGCCTCGATCAATATCTGCACAGACATGAATTAGTAGTGAGAGGGTGATTTTATCTATGCCGCAGTGCACCACTCCCGTTATCTCAAGCGAAAAGGCGATATATCCACTAGAAACACCCCGCACTTCTTTTAATCTCTGCCCTCTCAGCTCTGGAGTGAATTTCATTGACGGAACGCATGAGATACCTACCTAGGCACGGTTTTCGGCTATGAAGGTTGTAGTCGAAATTGGCGAGTCTAATTTGATCATATTATTGTAGCCGCGCTGGATCATCTCACTGCGTATAGATATTCACCATGTATTGCTTCCAAACAATCGAATCCATAGATCAATGTGTGCGAAAGATCTCAAACCTATCGTGGTTGTTAACAATAGGATCCTCTCCGAAGTAATCGTGGTTATTAACACTAGAATTCTCTCCAATGTAATCGTCTTGTGTCGAACAAGGACTCTTGACAGCAGGATGAGTTGACTCCTGACCGTGGCTGTAGATCGGAGTGTCAATGTGACATTCTCCCACAAAGGCATATTCTAAATACGGAGGCTCATAATCTCCCAAAGATCGGCGATAAAGATATCTAATCGTGCTTTCTATATTTGCAGGTGGCTCCACATTTCGCCGAAGAGCAAAAGGGGTGATTAGATTACTTCAGACCGAATCCGGCACATAGTGTTACTACGGATATGTTCCAATTCCCACAAACGTTGGTAAGAATGCGTAGACCCTTTCAGTATCCAGTCAGATACCCATGAAGCTAGTTCAGGTTCTTTTCCTTACACCAACAATCATCGCAGGTTCTTTACAAGGCAAAACCTCCTATCTTCTGCCCAGATACACCTTAATGCAGTGGCGAGCTAAACTCACGAAAACTTTATCTACACTCTTGGCATATTCAATCACTATCTCCTCTGCCTCAAGATCATCCTGATATAGTGAGGCCTGCACGATACTTTTATGTGCAAAGATGATATCGCGAGGATCAGAAGCCCCTAGTTCTCTTCTAGTAGTCAAGAGGTTGATCAGATTCTCTGCCATAGGGGCGTCTTGTAGCTAACTTAAGTTGCTTCGCTTTTCATTCATCGCAAACAATACACGATATGGTTCCGATGGCAGGAAGAAAGGTTAGGTGGATTTGATAAACTTTCGGTAGCCTGGAAGAAACGTTCCCAACTGAAACGGTGTCGCCAACACTGCACCCACGGGTCTGCTGAAAAGAGCAGCTCTTGAAAGCCCCAGACTCTGGTGAGCCAAGGTCGCTCCAACATTTCCCAGAAGAAGTTTGTTCATTTTTCATGATTCTCTGTCGTTAGAATTCTTATTTCGTTGGAAATGAAACCTATTATATCTGCTGCCGTTGCGTTTCGATGACCTAGATCAATAAATGTTGTTTCCTCAAAGGGTCACGAATATCACGCAAGACGTAATCGAGGTTAGCTGTGATCCCACTAATTTCTTTATCGATGTGTACCACTTTTTTCTTTTCCGGATTGCCCCCAAAAGAAGATCGAGCTGTGTATCCACCAAAAATATCTCGAAGGACCAGATGTCTCAGTGCCACGCCTACGGCGATTTCTATTAGTATTTTCTGACATGGTGGTGATTGCTCATAGAATCCGGAAAGACCATTTGTGACAGACAGGAAGTGTTTTCAAATTGAGAGGTAGATGGATGAAATTGGAGTGTTCGCGCAGATATGAAATGTAGGAGACAGCAAACTTCAATACTGTACTTTACCTACCGCAGCGGAACCCTCCTAGGGCAGAACTTCAATCTCTGTGACTTCATAAGACATACTATATACCTACTATGCTCTCAAATAATTCTCTTCTAACAAAAGGATCGAATTCTTTCTACTTGCCATACATGCCTTTTAAACTTTACTCAATCCAAAGTTTGATTCTAAATTCTTCGACAACATGAGCACTTGTAAGCTCATGGAAGCATTTGGACTTCTTGCCAATGATGCGCATCAATTCGCAATCCATGCAAATGCAAGATATTCGGAGCTTCTCGAAGATCATGATGCAGATGTTCAAGCTGTTCTTCAAGAGTATCCAAGAGGACTTCGCATGACGCACACTACACGCGCGAATTGGCAAACTCGTTATGAGAGAATGACCGCAACGGATAAGCAACTTTTGCAAAGGGAACAAGATATGAACCGCCGAGAAAATGCACTTTGTGAAAGGGAGAAGTCTTTGAGGTCTGAAGAGACGGGACTTCAAGCAAAGTACGAAGATTTAGACGTGCAAAAATCTTTCGACAGATACTTCCACTCTTGAGGAATATATATCAAGCAAAACTTTTTCTATTATGAAAACGAACCTTTAGCAATAAGAGATAGATGGAAATGTATATCTTTGATACGCAGCTATGGAGTTTCAACAGCGGAAACTATTGAATAAGGTGATGATGGTGGTTGTGATGGATGTATGGGGGAGGCATTTTGCGTGCAAGTCAAGGGAACGAGCAACGGAACGTCGGTCAGATTAACATCTTGCAGTGAAGAGATTTAACTCACAGGTGGGAGTGAGAGGGAGTGCAAGGAGGGAAGTGAAATACTTTACTATAATCATAGAATCTAATGCTTGATACATGTCCTTGACTAATTTTGTGACTTGATATCTTTTGTGTAAGCGCAGATCTCTTCTCTCTCTACCCACAGGTGAGATGCTTGAATGTCTCTTGTGACTGTCGTTACATTCAACAAAGCGGACCTTCCTTCTTGGTACACAAGTTTTCTGAGTTCTTCATTCTTCGTAGTCAATGATCACTGTATTTTCACCTCAGATGGCGGAGAAAGGTACAGCTATTCGGATCTTCATATTGCCTATTTATGATTCTGGCTTAATACGTCCTGATACTCCTGCCGATGATTCATCAAGTTCAGCCTCTGGTGGATGTTAACTAAAACTACTATAACTAATATTACTACTACTACAACTACTTGGCTGTATACCCCTCATCGCCGATCTACACCCTCGTTAGGATTTCACTTACATGAAATATTACATTCACTACATTTCTTGGCTTGATCATGGACCGTCACCTGCTCCTATTGATCACGCCATTGTTCTTCATGTTCCATCAAATTCCAAGTATATCCAGGCAAGGCAACGGCCTAAGTTTATTCACCCAAGTGTGACAACACCTCGGAGATTTCGGTGAAATTAGAACCTTGGTTGTAATATCACATGGAGACTTTTCGGGAGTCGAATAGCATCCATCTATGTGGCTCCACGTTGGCAATATCAATTTCATTTATTCACTGGCGGGATGTACGCGGGATGTGGCTCAGAGAGCAGAGAGATTGGGGATTTCATAATTTACTTTGCATTTCAATATATGTTAGTTTTTATTAATTTCACTCATATACAAAGGAAGTTGAATCAAGAAAGAGTTTTGGGGGGGGAGGGTTGTCCTTCTTATCCAAATTCCCTCTTACGTTTCTACGTCTTACTACTAAAGTCATTCTTCTACATGAAAATAGAATGCCATAACATAACTCTGTAAATTACTATCGTGATTAAAGTGACATTCTCATATTCATTAAAGGTCAAGTGAAGGTCAAGTGAATTAGAACTCCAAAAAAAAAATCAGCCCCCATTTCGCTTAGCTCACTAGCGTCGAAAGATCTTCTATATCCTCTTCCGATTCTTCCTACAACTTTCCAATTTTTCTTCCAACATACACAACCTTCTTCTTTATCTTTTAGATCATTTGGTGATCGCTCCTAAGATTTTTCATCTTCAACATGCGCTTTGTGGGTGCTGGCTTGTGGGTGCTGGTTTGTGGGTGATGGCTACAAGATTGAAGCTCATTCGGATTTTGAGACGTGGTGTCAAGCCTCGTTCCTTCATTTGAATGAGATAGATCTAACTTTCTTTTCTTACTCGATGAGTATGAATACATTTTACCTTGTACCTTGGTTGTCAAAACTAGACCTATTACCTTTTGAAAGCGCGACATCTGCAAAGGTGTTGGACCTCATAAAGGTACAGGCATGTTTTTTGGAAATCGGAATGTCGCGTACAATCGCAGCCAGAGGGGGGGGAGTTGCAATAGCAATGGCAGTTGGCGTTGCTATTGCAATGGAGGTAGAGAGGAGTTGTGATAGCACGCGATACCCGGTATTGGGTTTGGCTGTTGGTATTGGTGCTGAGCTTCGAATATTTCAAATCTTGGAACCTAATCACCTAAAGAACAAATACCTACACTGGCTTTGAATCTGCGTTTAGCTTCTCTATGGCTAGTTCGCACCAGCCTTTTAGGAACATATCTCACAGTAGTATTTTAGTTCATGAATTCAAATATGTTGATCTTCAAACTTCTTCTCGGTGACCTTGTTCATGTACTTGACTGTGAAACTGATATTGACTCTTTATTCTGCATACTTCATTCTTTCAACCTTTCATTTCTTCTCTTTTTCACAGTTCACACTTCACACTACATATCATTTTGTATGGTGTCAGTTGCGCTTTTCTCATCCATCTTTCAAAAACACCTCACAACCCACAGCTTCACTCAGTTTTCTCTTTCTTCAATCTATGGCTATAAAAACAACTTTGATCAAAAGCCTCACTGTCCCAGTTGGATTGAACCCAGGTTTGAAATCCCTTTTAGTCTTCCAACGCGATCGTGTTAAGATTAATCTGTGTGTCACTCCGTTCAAAACCGATAATCTCGATACTGATGCAACTCCAGGACATATTTCAACAGAGTATAAACATGCTACATACTACACGCTACATGCATAGTGTGGGTTTACACCTCGACTCAGCTTCTACTTGAGGTGCGAACCAAATGATAAAGAGCTTTCAAATTCCAGGTATCAATCATCGCCGACAATCTCTCTCAAGCCCCGCTTTGGTTGTATCAATGCTAATGTCTCATTTCAGGAAACTTTAGCACATTCTCAACAATAAGCACAACGAACAAGATCTCGAACCTCCCTATCCTACTCGCATGCAATCAACCTAAAGCACGATCTTCACAAAACCTCACAACATAATTTCTCAAGCAGAATCAAACAAATCGCCAGCACAAATAATACTGTCACACTCACGTGGATATTTGCAGCTTCCCAAGCAGAAGTGTGTTGGCTTCAGCATAAGGAGATTACCTATTCGAGTGACCTATAATGAGTGACACCCCTCTACCTTCCCGCGTCCAAGGAGCTCCGACTGACATCAAGGAGTCTCCTCCCCACTCTCATCCATCTAATTCCGCAAGATTATCAACGAAATACCGATTGTGCAACAAGAAAAAATATAGCTAGGCGTAAAGGATGATTCCACCAAGAGCGAAGGATGAGGGACAAAGGGCTCAGCTTAAAGATTAAGTGATACAAAATGCGGGGGCAAATATACATAACGTTCTTACATGAGGCATAAACACACGTATCAGCAAAGGCGCAGTAATAGAAAAGCGCCTCAACAAGGATTTTGGGCAACATTGCCCGCTGTATGGTCGGAAGAGGCAAATTATGCTATCTCGCTTCTTCGATGGGGCTGTCGAGAATGCCGAATTTGGGATGAGGGATGGAGATGGGACTCTCTGGAGAGGTAAAGCGAGAGCTTCAAGTTGAGGATGATGACAGTGTGCATGAATGGGTGTTTAGGTAGAGTAGCGTAACAATACAACAAGAATTTTTAAATATGTTTCTCTTCTGGTTCTACTTCCATGTATGAATACAAACTTCCTTCAAAAATGTATCCATGAACTTCCGCTGAAGATGATTTATGGCATAGCCAAATTTAAGCCTCTTACAGATAGATAGCATTGCTTTCAGAACTCTGATCGCTCCGGCTACTCAAGTTCATAATGCGAGGGTGTGAATGTGCAGCCATGAACCGAGGATCTAATTAAGGGGTTACTGAGGAGCGTCGAATGAGAATGATAGCCTTGGGGAGGATCCATCAGATAGCGAAACTAATCATGAATCTTTTTTCATGTGCCACTTTGAGTATTAGTGATTTCGGTCGAGACACGACGAGACTCACGTTCCATCCCAAGTTCAAATTCACCTCCGCCATACATCCAACTGACGAGTTCTTAATCCGCACACTCTCCGTATAATTTATCAAATTTAACCAATACAGCAATAACGCAACTACGACCACAATCATCAAGATACACACGCACGATTAACTCCTCCTACACATTACAACAATAGCAAGCTCTCAACTGGTCAACACTCAAAGGAACATTTATCACAAAGCAACAAAATGTCTGGATCTTGGATACCATTGGTTCTAGACCTTGAAGGTGCATGTGCAGCAATAGAAGCCAAGGTCATTGAGAACTCTGGTGAAGAGTTTACAAGCAAAGTCCGAAATGTGCAGGGCAAAGTAGAGTAAATAGAAGCACTTGGATCAATGTTTGAGTCTCATTGTAAGTAGAGACTTATTCCGCTGTGATATCGCGACTAACCTTTGTGACAATCACAGGGCCCAACGAAAACAAGAAGAAGTTTATCAAGCAACACTTGAAACTTTCGGCCGACTCGCAACATTTTATCTGCAGCATATCTACCTTTCTACCTACCCACAGCTTCTCACAACAATAAGTCAACCAAGTCTGCAAGTTCGATGAGCAGTCCAAGAACGTGGGATCCATTCGCAGATTTGACAAATTTCTCACCAAGTAAGGAAGTTTCTCGATACGATATGCCGCTAGATAGTATCATTTTGCCCAAACATATGCCTTCCCACACTGTAGTGTATCTTACGCTCAGAAGATGGGCCAAATTTATGCCATCAATATGGGCTCCGGATTACCTCTTCAACATTGCGAGATCCACATGAAACGAATCACAAAGGAAGAAAGCAGCAACACCAAAACTGATTGTTGTATCTTGTGGCCTCAACCAACATCCACTTCTAGTCAAGATGCATTGACTGAAATTACACACGTAGCAAAGTTCTTAAAAGGGTTACCAACGCAATGGGTAGATCCGAGGGACAATATTAGAATAACGTATTTAAAGCACGCAATGTTACATCCAAATTCACATCCGCATAGAACAGAGTCGAAAAATGCAACAAGGACGAGACATCAACAAAATCAAAGAAACAGTCACAGTCACAGTCACCTAACCAGACGCAACTTTCTATACGCAAGCGTGGTCGTGAAGATATGGGGGATGGTTCAAGGGGACATGGCAAACGTCAAATTCCAATAGGGGATATAGCGGGATGATTGGCGGCAAGTTTGATCACATAGAGAGTTATCACGGCAATAGCTTATAAAATACAACGAGCCATCCATCTACCATATGACGATATGGTATTTCTTCCACAACTATCCTTCCCGATTCTGTGAAGATGAAACGCGAGTGATGGGTTTTAGCATATTGGTATTGAAAATGGATGGTATGTCTATATAGACTATTCTACTCTTTTTCTTAACCACACTAGATAACTAATACATGATTTTCGTCTATTTGCTATCCAACACACTTTGGCTACCTTGCCATCTACCGAACCAAACTTGGCATATACCAACCAATCTCTCTCTCTCTCTCCACCCAATTTTCTCACCAGCTTTGAAACCCCCTCATCAATTCCTCCAAGATGCATAATCTCCGCGTGCATATATACAGCGTTCATCCCCCATCTCCCTATGATCTCTCGATCTCCCAACGCCAATCTTCCCACTCGACAAATTGAAGTGAAATGAAGTGAAGTGAGTGAAGCTAGGGGTAAGAAACTCGTTAGCCGAAAAATGAAAGAGATGAAAACTCTTATCAGTCAGTCACACAAATTCAACCACACATTACAAGACGCATACATATTCATAAACGCATTTTTTCCTGTTTATTTCGCCAAAGAACTTAGATAAAAAACAACCTCTTAAGGGAAGGGTATCAAAAGACCATCCCGCTTCGCTTTGTCGGCAAAGAATAAGCCAGTCGCAAATATCATACCGTGTTATCGTACATGATTTTCTTTCATTTAATATTCATGCTTGTGCCCGTCCATCCTTGCTTTCCTCTCTTTCTTATACCCCCCTACCAAAGTTTCCATTTCTAATCATCCATAGGTTTGTCCTCGAGACTCACCCCGACCTTCTGTTCCGCAGCAGGTTCTGGCACTTCGCCGATACTTCCTACACTGTCTCTGTTACCCGATGCTACCATATCGAAATTCTTGCTCATTCTTGCAACATTTCCATAAGGTTTTCTTCCAATGCTATTTCTCGAAACTTGACCACCTCGTCCTAAACTGTTTCTCTTTTCCACAGCTGGAAGACTAGAAACACTTGCAAGACTAGTCCTCTTTTCTACAGCAGCTTCCTCCATTCCATCTCCAGACCCAGGCATGTATGTAGCACTCGTAACACTAGGTGTGCTAGCTTCTGTTCCGTTGGCCAATGGTGACAAAGGAGAAGGCTTTGGTTCGACAACTGGACTAGCTTCGGCTGATGATGGAACTTCGAGACTTTGTCTCACGCTTCCTCGAGAGTTTCTAGTCGAATCGGTAGTAGCCGTGGGCGATGTTTGAACCGGAAATCGAGTCTCAGCTGCGGGTGGCCCTGAGCTCCTATCTCTCCGGTGACCACGTGGACTTGGTGCAGGACTAGTGGCGCGACTTCTTGCTCCACCAGCCGCAATGATTGCCTTTTGTCTAGCTTCCATATTGGCTCGCCTGTTGCTTTCATCTGTGCTAATAGCTCTAGGTCTTCTGGTATCAATATTTGACGCAGAATTGAGCGACGAAGCTCGCTTAAGCTCAGAGAAGATAGCGTCCTTATGAGCAAAGAGATCGCGAATCAAGCGGTATGAATACTTTTCTTCCATGGTCATTGAGGTTTCAGTCTTTGGTCGAAGGATGCATGGAGCAAGGATGGTTGCGAGTTCGGAAATATAAGCCTCATCCGCAGAAGTAAGTTCAATTAATCTAGTGAAATGGGTCATGAGGGCATCCAAAGTAGCAATGTTGGCCAACCTAAGCTGACTGAGGGTATTTTGTAGAACAGAGATTCGAGCTGAGTCGGTAGATTCGGATGCTGGCGTTGAATAGATCGTTTTCATAATTTCGTAAACATGAGATGACACTAAAGAATCTGTGCCGAGAAGTTAGTTGAGACACTTCATAAGACGATCGAAAGGGCTGGGCTTACCTGGTAATTCCAGTAAATACAGTTTAAGAACGCTTGCAATAATAGGAATTTCATATGGCTCCAAAGTTTCAATAGGAAATGGTTTCCCGGTGTTGAGAACATCTCGTACTCGGTGAGTTTGATGAAGGGGCACATCAACCAACCAAACACTTCTCCTAGCTGGATCGCCTTCAAGATCAGGATATCTGTTGTCAAGGAAGGTGAGAATAGTGGTAATGATGACTGGTACCCTCTTTCTGTCTCCACGAGCCCGGGCTTCCAGATCAACACCGAAAGTTTGTTCGTCTGCAGAGTTGTAATAATTCTCGTAAACAATAACCTTTGGCGCAAATCCACCAGTGCGATAGTTTTCGAGAAGATATCGCAGATCTCCAAGAGGTTGGACGGTTTCTTGGTAAAGCATCATCTTATCGACTGTTGATTGCAGACTAGGAATGACATTGCTTATCGTTCCGGAAAAGTCGAGAATAATGGTCTTGATAGCCTTGAGTCTGTCAAGCTCACAACGTTCCAAATACCTCAAATGCTCAAAGATAGCCTCCTCCAATTGACATCGCAAATGATCCAATTTTCTAACACCTTGCTTGTACCTCTCATCTGCCTCTGAGGCTTCCCTGCGAAGGCGGTCGCCTGGAGTTTCGTTTGGATGTTGATTGTTCAAAGGATTCCAGCCCGCTAAATATTCAGAGACTGATCCAACGACAGGAGAATCTACAAAATCGGAATTGGACGCGATAGAGAAAGTGCGGCCTACTTGGGGCTTCTTTTCGGGAATTCCTGTCAATTGGAAACCCTTTGGTCGCCATTGGTAGAACATCTTGGAACTATTTGCGAAAACATTGCCAACATTTCCAATCAATCGAAGAAAGCCGTGCGATACCAAATCCTGTCCAATACGTTCAGCGTGACTGACACTTGTTGCTCCCATGAATTTCTGAAAGTATTCCACTATATCTGCACCACATGTAGTATTTTGATATGTGCCCAAGATTGGAACTTTTGTATCGACCAGTTTGATTGTTTGTAAAAGGTGGGTTAAAATCTTCTTAACCTGCTCCGAACTGTAGATTTCATCACCAATCTCCAGAGATTGGTCATCCTCTTCGTCGTCCTTATCGCCAACCTTAATCTCTGGGATCTTGGCCTTCGGACTGGTTTCTGGATCCTGGAAAGCAAGTTTATTTTCCTCTTCAATATCTTCAACCAGCCGACACTTGTTAAAGTAATGGCTACGCAACTTCTTGACCAGCTCTGCTTGTTTGTCGTGAAGTTTTATCCGGGCCTGAAGATCATCTTGTGAATTTTGAACGCGATTTTCATGTGCATCACACCAGCGCGAAAAAGGGGCGACGACTAGATCTCGGATGCTCTGTGCGATTTTGCGGTGATTTTTCGCAGCTTCTTCCATTTCTGTCCGTACTCCATCGTATGCCTACAGAGCGTCAGTCAACCACCCCCTCAAAAAGACGAAGATAAAGCTTCTGAATATTTGTACCTTTCTAACGCTGGCTCCGTCGTCTCTGCCGAAACCTCCTGTTATTTTGTCCGTTGCTGATCCAATATCTCCTAATTTTATCCCATAGACATCTTCGGCTTCCGCACGCATTCGCGCAATAGTAAGCACCTGTTGGTTTTCGGCGACACCTTGCTGCAGTTTGCCGAACAGAACACCAAGACCTATTTCGACGTAGTTGAATTAGCACACGAATGCAGGAACGGATGGATACAGTGTGCAGAAAGAAGAGCGCCCCTTACCTCCAGCGTAATCTCCCGACCAAAAGGAATCCGCAAAATTGGGCGCCATTATTATGTACTCTTATCGTTGATTCGTGACTTCAATAATAGGGATTAATGTATTCGTGGATGCTCGCAAGGTGCAGAACTTCAGACGGAGAAAACAAAGAAGAGAAAATGCTTCTTGCAGAAGGGAAGCGGGAGTGTTGAACGAATGACAGATTTGCTGGAGAACTGGAGAAGTTTATGATGGACGAAGTCGAAAAAGCTGGGCAGGGAAATAGAGGGAAGGATTGCGGATTTTTAGTTGTGCAAGGGCCCTTTGGAACGAGGTTGACCGTTGATCTCGTTTACCCGGGGGTTTCAGAATGCTGCGATGGGTGAAGCTATCGCCAAAGCTGTTGGATATGATTCAGCTGGAGCGTTTGTCGAATGAGATGGGGGCTGTGTGACTACGAGGAGGAGGGAGACAAAGACATCGACATGGAGAAAAAGGAGTGTGATGGGGAGAGAGGTGTGAATCATGAGGAGAGACGATATGGGATATGGTATTGCGATATATATAAAGGGCGTATATTAATTACCCTATTACTCCTTATTCATAGATTCAATGCTATATATCTCTAATTACCTAAACAATTTTAATATACGAGTAAATCCTAAAAGCACTTAAACTTTTCCAGTCTTCACTTCGTTTCTTGGATTTTCGTTCCTACTGGAACTGACGTGCAGGGTCTTACATGGAAGACGCCCCAGCAGAAACCTTAATTCTCAGGTGTCCATCTTGTCCCAAAATAGCTAAATCAGGAAATTTCCGGTAATCCGTTAAAGGGGCTTAGCGCATGCATGCCAACCCGGCCATTTGCCAGGGAGTGGACTGGACTGCGTACGGAGTGGCTCGAGAGGATACGTAGGTACGAGGGAGCGTACATGCCGGCCTGGCCTGGCACACACTGGGGGAACGAAGAGGTTGACGCAAAAACACGAGGCGGGAGTCAGATGATGATCATGTGACCATTGCCCATTCTATTCCTTATCTCTTGCGATGGAATCTCGTGCATTTGTCGCCGGCATCAACCTTTGCATTCTGACTCTTGCTGCTGTGCAATCATGCCTTATACAGAACAAGATCCTCTGTTGCCACCAGAGCGATCGTCCCCAGAGATTAAAGATTCAAAGGAAACTCAAAATGGCTGCGATGAACCAACGAATGGCCGGGGGAAGAGGCCATTCAGCGATCTCATGGCTGCGGTGCTGGGACTGTGCTCTCTGCTTATACTTACTATGCTAATCATACCGGATGGTTTTGTTGATGGTGTCTTCAATCACCATTGGCCTTTTGGAAATCAAGAACCAAAGACAGTGGAAGAGAGGGTGGATAGGATCTTGACTGAAACACCACTAATAGGTATGGTCATCTCGGAATCTCGGATAGCATACATATCACAACTCTTCATCAAAGTCACTAACAAACTATAGATGGACATAACGATCTCGCAATCCTCATAAGATCTGTTTATGAAAATCGCATCTATGATGACAAGTTTACCAATGTCTTTGAGAATGGTGGGATGGCTTATCACGTGGATCTTCCTCGACTGAAAGCGGGAAAGAATGGAGGTGCTTTTTGGAGTGCATTCGCTCCGTGTCCCTCAAATTGGAGTGATTTTTCTACTCCAAATTATGACTCTTGTTAGTGATATTTCGCTGGTGTTTTAATTCCCTTTGCACTCTTTATGCTTTTCTCATCTCATCTCGCTCTCTATACAATACTGTTCTACAGTCCTGATTGACGTCTTCCGCGCATTGATTCTCTTTCGGAATGAACCCGAACATCTCACTAACTTCCTGGTATAGCTGTCGACTTCACTTTAACGCAGCTTGACCTTCTCGCTCGTCTCCAAGCCGCCTACCCCTCTCATTTTGCACCTCCGGGAGACAGTAGCACTGCCTTGACCGCTTTCCAAAACGGTCAACTCATATCACCATATATCATTGAAGGTCTGCACCAAATTGGAAACTCTCTATCTAATCTCCGCGAATACTACACCCTTGGAGTTCGCTATGCAACCTTGACACACAATTGTCACAATCGCTACGCAGATGCAGCACTGGTTGAGCTCCCAGAGGGCGGCATCAAAAAGTCTAAACCTCACTGGGGAGGTGTCTCTCCCGCTGGTCGTCGGCTTATTCATGAGATGAACAGATTAGGGATGATTGTCGATCTATCACATACAAGTCAAGACACAATGCGTGCTGTGCTCGGCTGGGAAACCGACTGGCCGGGTAGTCTTGCCCCGGTAATCTTCAGTCATTCATCTGCCTACGCAGTGTGTCCTCATCCACGCAATGTACCCGACGATATCCTAAAACTGGTCAAGAAAACCAATTCTCTCGTCATGGTTAATTTTTCACCAGACTTCGTATCGTGCGTTGCAAACTCATCCAACACAAACGGTCTTCCGGATTTTGATCCAAACAACTCAACCTTGGAACATGTAGCCAGACATGTCATGCACATCGGTGATCTTATCGGCTACGATCACGTAGGCTTCGGTAGTGATTTCGACGGTATCCCAGATACACCAAAGGGACTAGACGACGTGAGCAAGTTTCCAGACTTAGTAGCCGAGCTTCTCAAGCAGGGAGTTAGCGATGAAGATGCTGCCAAGATCGTAGGCGGTAACATTTTAAGAGTTTGGAAAGATGTCGATGAAGTTTCTGCACAGTTGAAGGCAAAGGGAGAGAAGCCTCTAGAAGATGATCTTTCTTGATTTGTGGTTTAGATGTGTCTTCGTGTATATACATGGCCTTTTCTTGTTATTTCATTCAACTATTCTATATATATACATGTGTGTCTTATTTCCAGACGCTTAATGTGGAATGTCACTCGCTCAAGAGGTGTTGCATTGTTTTTTTTTAGAAAAAACATAGCTTCAATATCCAAATGTAATCTACAGCACATACTCATTCTATAGAAGTGATTGCTAAATCCAGATAATTTACATGCACGTCCTTTGGAAGATGCCAAATATTACTATCACAGACTAAAGTTCCAATTGATTACTCTCGTATTCCTTAGTGGGATAGTTTTATGCATGCATGACGCGGAGCTCAATTCAATTCTATAGCAGTAATATGAATGCAAATTCTCATGAATTTGCAGAAGAGCGAAGTTTAGATTTCGGGATGCGGCATCGATTCTCGGATTCCTGGCGAAATTGTATGATAATAGTACTACATCTATACTTGAATTTTTTGGGGAGAGGAGGGAGGTGATCTAGATTCCCGCAATCATAGACCGGAAAAAATAACGTCGTAACAGATTCCAAAGTTGATAGAGGGACTACTTCTCAATACGTACAGTAACCCAAGATCGAAGTCGTTCTTACAGGTCCTACCGGATTCCAGTAGAAACGCTAACTTCCACCCGCCAGGTGGGCAAACACACACTACAATTGCGGCTTAAAGCAAGGAATAGCCGAACTGTCGAATTCGTACCCGCTAGAGATCTATCAAAGCACGGAGAGGCGTTAATATTCTCGCGCGTCAATATTTCGAATACGTTTATTAATCGGTAAAGTTACTTGTGAGGATATTCACAATTCCCAACTTTGGAATAGATGTCTCATGTGGTAATGCGCGTAGAGTGATGAAAAGAGATGAGCTTCGATGAACAGAAAAAGTATATATACTTCCTCCCAAGATGACAATACGTGCGCGATGTTGGGCTTTCCGTTCTCGTCTACATATCTGTATCGAATAGCATCCCTATAGCTATATATCGTACTTTGGTAATGGATCGGAATGCTAATCGTGTGATATCAGGGTTCGTTCGTTGGGTTGATAGATACGTTGTTTATTCGAGGAAAGAAAGAGGATTTTTAACAAAAATTCAATCTTTTTGGGAAATGAATCGTTCAGGAGCAAAATACTCGAGAGTTTCTTCTATGAATATGTGTATGTATTGTCTTTCTTCTGATAAAGAACTGTGCAAAAATTGGTGAGAAGTACTCGGTAATATTACGTACGAGAGTGCACTCGGCTGAACTCCTGGGATGTGAAGGTACCCGTGGGTGATTTTCCGTGGAAGATTGTGATGGTGTGGGAATGTGGAGTCTTAATTCTTCATCCCTTTTAGATTGTTATTCTTTATTCAATGAGCGAGTGTTTTTAAGGACTGATTTGATAAATCTCAGATTGGGCAAGACGTCAACGTGGATAGACGTAAAGGGGTGTGTGAGTGGAGAGTCTGGAGGTTTGCACTCATGAGTAGATGTGTCATTATGGATAGGAAAAATCGTAAGACTTTGGATTCATAGCAGAGTATTCAGTGATTTAATAGGGATGTATGTATGTATGTATTAAGTATTTCAAGTAAGTTTATCAATTTGTTGTGAAACTATTGCTAAGTAACTTTGCTTTTGGTAAATCTGTCTATATAACATACATCTACTACTCCTCTTGCTCTCTTTTCTACGTAACATTGCTCTATCGTGTATGTATTCCTTTGCTGTATTCCAAACTTCGCTCTATCCAATCCAGCCCCATTATCCTTGCATCACCCCTCAATAACTCCTCTTCTTCCTACCCGGATAGGATCTCTCTCCCTCATTGCGATCATCCCACAAACGCTTCTCGTTATTCATTGCTCTGGATGGGTCCGCAGACGCATTTTGTGTCGCGCTTATATCTCTTATTGCTCCATCATTTGCTGTGTTATTGCTCACAGCACCATCAAGAACTCCATGATTCTTTGCGAATTTTGTATATGCATCACGGATGTTAAGGTGTGCGGGAAGGACTTGATCTTGAAGCCAGTTTAAAAATTGCTCATCATGTGCAAACTATTTACATAGATCAAAATTGCGTGTGTCCACTCCCTGGTAGAATTAAAGTCATAAGATGCATGCCTTGGGAGCATCCAAACGCTTGAGTTGCAGGAAGCAAAAGCTGATTTGCAGTTCGGGGCGCAGGTCGACAATGTAGTTGACGCCCTTCTGCTCTCTGATCGGCTTGGGGATGCCGTTACCCCCGCAATGAGGGAATGCATTGTTTTGCTTTAAGATACGTCCATATGTTGGGACATTGCGTGTATCGATTTGCCTGAAGTATGTGACAAGATGGGAGATTGCGAAGATAGGCTGTGAATTTTGCTGAGCTGAGACGGCGGGTAGATAGAGCCCTGGGATTTGACGGTGGTCGATTGCTGAAAATGCTGAAAATACTGAAAATGCTAGGGCAGATGGGTTGCATGATGCTGAGCGGATCGAACCTTCTTCATCTTTGACTTTTATGGTGTCATTTGCTATTTGTAAGACTGCCCGCAGAGTGATATGTTCATTTGCTGCTGAAGTTGATGGAACAGCTGCTTCAATATTTGCCTTTCCCTTTCCCTTTCCCTTTCCCTTATCTTGTGATCATATTCGATGTTGCTAATTATTGATTTGGATGATAAATTTGATTTATAAATAGGGCCCGATGTGAATGTGTATTTGGGTGATGCTTTGTTGGTGGAAGGGGTGGTGGTGGTAGTGGTTGATTGTTGATGGTTTTTAGAAGAAAACGTTCAAAAGTGCAAGCTATAAAAAAGAAAGAAAAGTTCAATTGAAAGGCGTGCAACTATCTAGTTTCGTAGCTTCATTTGTATTGAAGTGTAGTGTAGTTGTGAAGTGAGTTGTGAGTGAATTTGTTGGAGGAAAGTCAGGAGTAATAAGCGAAGATTCTCTGCGCCTCTGTCAATCATCGGAAATTATTGGCTGGCATATACAGTCTCTATAAATTCTTCCCTGACAAATTCACTTCAAGTAATGGTAACTACTCACTTAGAAGCATTGTCTGTGAGAAGCTCGAAAGTGCCTTGAGGGTTTCACTTGAACTCTTATAATGCAGTGAAATTGTCGAATTTGCGATTCCTCAACCTGAACGTTATCAATGGTAGGATAACAACAAGACTCTTTGATACAGCACATCATCAGACTTTACATTGCCCTCTTAGAATTGATCACTAGCAGTAACGACTTCGCACAGAATTGTCTTTCTTGTCCAAAATGCTCACTCTCAAAGCCCTTGAACATTGGGCCGTTGGCGAAAAAGATCACAAAGGAGAAATCATCACGGAGCAAAGAATTAAGAGTGCTCACAAAGATTTATTTGGAAGGTATCCAAACGATATTCCCATGATCATTCAAAAAATGGTGATGGGTCTCTGTAGGTTGCACTTCAACATAGGATCCTGTACTCGACTAACGATCATTTGGTATAGTCAGGATGGAGCTATTGGACTTTGAGAAGAAGCACCTCTCCATTATATACGCAGCTAGTATGGCGATCAAAAGAATGGAGAATCTGCCAATGTCCTTAAAGAAGCCAAAGGTTTGCTCATCCACTCTCCCCAGCCTTGAAATATACTTGCCATTGAGTTTATCTATCAACAATCATCATGATCACTTAGCTAATCCCATCTCTATCTACAGATCCAAACTACACACCTAGATGCCGAACTATGTGAATACAAAGAAATTTGTCTTCACAAAGGAAAGGGCGATCTTGCCTTGGCTTTATACAAAAGAAATAGAATTTCAGCAGAATCGTACGCCAATTTTTGCGTAGAATTCTTCAATACCTCCGTGGACAAACTAGCACCGCCCACCAAGCAAGCCATCACACCAAAGCAAGTCATCGCACCAAAGCAAATCATTGCGCCAAAACAAAATCCTGTACCAAGAAGCCTCCTTCCATCTCAGCAAGTCCTTCAACATACCCCAACTTCGCCTCCGCCTTCATACACATCTAGACTTCGTGATTCCCCCCCCGTACTTAAAACTATCAGCATGCCTGTTGTCGATCCCAGCTTCACAGCCGAACTAGAAGCTGCTCCTGTAAAAGCAAAACCTGTTCTCTTACCTCCTCCAACCAATTCTGTTACTAGGATCGTAAGTGTTAATCTCCCTATCCCGCCTCCCCACCCCCACTTTGCTGAATACACCACACTCTTCACCCAATCCTATAGACAAGTACTCAATCCTATACTACCCTACTAACAAGCACCCTAGAAGACATCTGTAGGTGACACAAAATTCGACGCCGAGCTCCGGTAATACACACAATTGTGTCTCAAATCCAAAGGAGACCTGGCTTATGCCCTGTATCTGCGCGGTCGATTCTCCGAAGAAGAGTATACGAGATTTTGTGCCGAGTATCGGGAGGGCGATGTTCCGAAATAGAGGTTTTGGTTTTATTTTGGGGATGTTGAAATGATGGGATAGTGGATAGTGGATAGTGGGGTTGCGTGTACGTCCTGGAGGTAGGGTCTACGGAGGAAGCGTGGGCAAGTTTTGAATTTCTGGGCGTTGGAATAGAATGGTGTAGTTGAGATTTGAGATTTGAGATACCGAATCAGGTGCGGTCTGGGGTTTGAGGTGGAGCTAGAACTTTGTGAAATGAAGCCTGATGTCCGATCGACAACGAGCGGCTTGTGATTATTGGATCTGTTGGGAAGCTTAAACTAATTTAGAATGCTGGATTCATTCGGGATGTGAAACGTTATTTACAATTCTCAAGCTTTTGGAAAATCCACAACGCTTTGAAACCTTTCATATTTTATTCTACCAATTTTGACCATTATACACCTCGTTACAAACAAAATTACACCATAATTGTATCTCCAGCACCATCCATGGCTCCATTCTCAATGAATCCAAGACCATCCATTTCCCGCAACGTGTATTCTAAAAGATAGCTCTCGTCAAGCAATTCCTCCATTCTCTTATAATGTCTATCGGTATAAACTTTCAAAGCGTCAATTACCTCCTTCAAACTCTTTTGTCCTTGTGCCCCCTTAATCTTGAGATTCGATAAGCGAGAAGCGGGATAACTCTTGACCAAAACATGTAGGATTCTTTGTGCTACAGACGCGGTTCTAGCGTTAGTGTTCCAATCACGGACTCTGAGAAGTAGGTTGAAGATTTGAGCATCTGTTAACGAGGCTAAGACGGTATCGACGGCTTTGAGACCTGAGATACTTCCTTCTTCGTGAGTACCAGTAACGACAGTTGTGAATATAGAAAGTAATCGTGCGGGGTGATTGAGTGTAAGTGCAAGAATGATAGCTTCTCTGTAGCTGCCAGCATGTATGAAGTTTTGTAATTCCTGCTCTTGCTCCACGAATTGAGTATTGGCCGCTTCCCTAGCAGCTATCGTGGCTGAGGTTGTGTCCTTCCAGAATGTGACAGTAGAATCCCCACTTCCTGATACTATCATGTTTGTTTTAGGGTGAACAGTGAGGGCCCAAACTCTATCTTCGTGGTTATCTAATGTGCATTCTGATTCTCCGTTTGTTGCGCTCCAGACTTTGACAAGTCCATCTCCACCAGCTGTGGCTATTTGGACATGTTTCCTATTTCTATCTTCTGGTGCAGGTAACTTCAACCATGCCACTTTGAGAACAGAGTTGGTATGCCCTTCGAATGTTCTTAGACAGCTGTAGTCAGAAAGGTTCCATATCTTGACAGTTTTGTCTCCACTTCCAGTGAGAATCAAACCTTTTCCTGAAGCTGGACCAGACTCTCCTTGAAGAGTTGGGGTATCTTTTGGCGCGAATTTTACAGACCAAACACCACGACGATGACCACGCAATACACCCTGTACTTCTAACTCTTTGGTAGACCAAATTTTGACAGTTTTGTCTTGAGATGCCGATGCAAATAAATCAGAATTGTGATTAATATCTAATGCGTTGATATCTTTGTCGTGTGCTTTTTTGGTTAGTGAAGCTCTTGGTGCTTTGCCAGTTGCTGTCTGAGCTTGAATATCCCACCGCTTAATAGTTTGGTCTTGAGAACCGGTCAACAAAAAGGTGGGTGGATGGTCCAAAGGTGACTTATAGGCGGGTGACGATTCTGGTGGCGGAGTATGCGGAAGTGCAATAGCACCAAGAGATTCTGCATGTCCAGTGAAAGTTGTATGACAGGTGTATGAAGCGTTTTCGGCATCGATACGCCAAAGTCTAGCAGTGTTATCTTTAGCACCGGTGGCAATCCAGTGGCCCGACCAGTCAATATCTAAACAGATGATAATATCTTCATGCCCCTTGAGCTGAGCGACATCGGCACCAAAATACGCGGCGGATTTTGTAGAATTGTCTCCGGAACCTTGGTTCAAGGAGACGATACGGACTTCCTCCGAATTGGTAGCTAAAGCAAGGAGGGATTTATCAGGCAAAAGAAATCCTAAATCAATGATCTCGTCATGAGTTCCAGAGATTCGTTGGATTTGGGGCAGAGCCGGAATGGTGATAGTGGAATCCGCGTTTTCCATGGGTGCTTTTGAGTGAAGGATTAAGGTATGATCTGCTTGAACTGACAGAATGAAAGGAAGTTCATGGTATGAAAGCGCATCTACAATAGCATCTGCCTCTGCACCACTCTTTTGTGGCTTTGTGACTTCCCTACCATTTTCCGTTTGCCAAACTCTAATGGTTCCATTTGATCCTCCAGTATATGTGAACTTTCCGGCCTCGATAAATCCTGCAGTTTCTACTTCCTCAAGCACGGGTATGACTTTTCTGATCTTCCACGTCTTCGCATCCCACCACATTATTGTCTTATCTCGACTTCCGGTAAGAAGCGCATTCTCTTCTGGTGAATAATCTAAAGCTCGAACATCCGATACGTGTGAATCTAAAACCGAGGCACAATTCCTCTTGTAAAGATCCCAAATACGAACTTTACCATCTTGACTACCAGATGCAAGACGGAACCCTCTCGCTGCTTCGTTCTCATTGTTGTCATCATCTGCTTGACTCTTTCGGCTCCCGTTCTTTCGGTTTCTTGCTGAAATGCCTAATTCCTCATCCCTACCGCTCGCAACCAATTCGAAGAAGTGTAAGGCGGATACAAGTACATTGGGGCCTCGAAATGTATGTGTGACGTAACCTCCGGCGATATCCCAAACTTTTACCACCCCATCTGCAGCTCCAGTTGCTAGCAGAGTACTCGTCTGGTCTACAGCTAAGACTACCACTGGCGTAGAATGCGGTTTAAGTGTTCGAAGAAGTTCGTAGTGGAGAGAAAGATCAGAAGTAATTGAAGGACGTAGGGAGTAGATTCGCATAGATAGTGATCTCGAACATATGATGAGATGGGAAGCAGACGGCGTGAGACTTAATGTAGAGATGACCTCTCCATCTCCTTCTATCCTGGCCAATTCCCTCCCTGTATTCAAATCTGTCAATAGTGCATCTTCCCCGAGTGTTGTAGCAAGTATGCGACCCGTTTGGTCAAGTGCAACACTTCCTCCAGTGTAAATTGGCTGTATAGTATGCTCAGGTTCGAATGTCGTTTGGTAGGGAGCCTTGGTTGCCATGATGCGCCACAAGCTTGGTATCTCAATGCGTGGCTTTATTATAATATCTGGCTTTCTTACAGCGTGCGATCTTGTTATATTTCCTGACTTTATTATAATGCCGGGCGCTCCTAGAACCAATTGGAGCTGGAAATGTTGATAACCAAAATATTTTTATTTTCACTTGAATCAAAAATATTTTGATGCTGACAGGGGTCAACGATAAGCTTAATCTTAGCGTTCGATGTCACGTGCAGACGTGCATTCCTTCTTGTTTGCAATCACAAACCTTTCTTTGAAGAGAAGAGTGAAATACTTGAATAATTTCATCACACTCGTCAGAACATGACTGCATGATACAGAATTCGTCATTTGTAACCCTCACAGTAGGTGTACTATGCGTTGGTGCAACTTTTAGAGCATCTACAATCAGCAACCATGGGCAGGCTAGAATCTTTGACTGCTTGGGCATTGGTACGTTGATGCCCTTCCCTTTTCAGTCGCAGACGGCCAAGTCTTTCCTATATATCAAATTCGTGGTAGCTGTTGGAAGGCGTTGAATTTTCAAAATGCTTGACGCCAAAATGATACCCCCACAAAGCTTCATACTCACAGATTCTAGGGCCGAACACCATATGAAGACCAAGTAATCTGGCCAACTCCACCAGATGTTCCGGAGAATGCTGGCTATACACAGATATATGATGAACATGGACATCCAAGAAATCCAGAAACTAAACGGAGAGAGCGAGAAAACATTCGTGCAGCTAATGAAGTGATGCAAGTCACAGGGATTGTTGAAGATTTGACTGCTGTGAGGGAAGCTGCAATATTACACAACACGAAGAAAATTGAAGAGACAATCAAAGGTTTAAGGATACTGGAAGCTGGCCGTGCTACACTACATGCTGGTGTCTGGGGTGCTATTGGGTTCAGGCGAAGAGTTTTGGTGCGTCGATTTATCAACTGAATACAGTGTCATGCTTACACGTTGAAGCTCTACAGATCATATTCTGATATTGGAATCCTAGCGTTGATCCAGCACGAGAGAACCAGGAGATCTGCCACAAATCTATTCTTTTCCGGGCTTCCCACTGTTATAGCATATCATGTATCAGACTGGGTAGGCTGCTTCTTGGAAGTTCTTCTGGATCAGATGTTTGGTGAAGATGAGCGAAGACTTACCTCTCGAGAAGTATGGACCAAGTACATTGCCGAGAAATTGTAAGTACATGTACAGACACTGAATTCCTGACGTAACTGATGGGTTGTAGTCTCAATTTAGGCTTTCGTTATATCACATTACACTTACGAATGTTTGCTATGTTGCATCAGTTTGGATTGGTCGAGTATAACCAATTCTTACCTCCATTGATGTCATTGATTCCATTCTCAAAAGCATCACTACTCCAAGCACCGCCTCCACCTTCAAAAAACATCAGTTCAATTCTTTCATGGACACTAGCTTTGCTTCGCTCCACGACCCCAATTGTAGTAGTTTTATTTCACGGAAAGTTCAAATATATTGTTTCACGACTATTGTATCGACCTATATTCAAATCTCTACCTCGGCCAAAAGGAGATAGTATGTTTGCTGGATTTGGAGTCGAAGCACCAATATTGGAATTTGATACCCCGGATGATCCCGAAGAGAATCGCCCAGTTCGAGGCGGAGAGGAAGATACGTTACGAGCTCTTGAAGGCTTGCCGGCGCTGGATAGAACAGCACCTCGACCTCGGCGCCATACTAATGCCTCAGTGAGTGTTGATCCTGGTGAGGATGAAGATCCGCGACCAACACTGATCAGTTTTGACGTTGATTCTACATCCACGGCAGCCGAGCCAACTGTTGGTCATGGAGCATGGTCGGCTGAGCTTCGAAGTACAAATGTTCCAGGAGAACCAAAAGTTGTCAAATACCGCAAAACTGGACTTACCATGCTTCCAACTATACTTGCTGCAGAAGGATTTAGAGAACTAGCCGCTTCCATTCTTATAACGCCACTTGAGGCCATAATGTTGCGATTTGTCGCTAGAGCATACGGAAATAAAGTTGGTTTCGGTCTGGGCAACTTCTACGAAATAGGTTTCCAGATGCCTAGCTTGAAGCATTTGATCTCTTCGTGGGCTTTCCAATTCATCGCAACAGGAATTGTGTGGGCTGGATTCACGTTTGTTATTGAGTACGTCGCAGATGTGAAAAAATCAGAGCAACAAAGACCACCTCCCATAGGAGCAGACTCTGACTGAGATAATCTACTTGTTTTTCATATCAACATTGGGAGCTTTCATATAGCTGTCGTTATTTGAACTGTGTAATCGGACCGAGAGCATCCCCGCGAATATTTGACTGTCGGTTCCACAACTTAAAAGTTCTGGAGGTTGGGGAATGGAGACTGGAGTATTGGGGCAGCTGCATTGTTTCACTCCTATGGGCTAGGTTGTCGCATGGAAGACACACTTTCGTTCTTGAAGACTGGATATCAGGGGTGATCCAGCATGTGGAGTTGCGAAATCAAGATCTCCTGACTCGAATACGATTGACGCCTTGACAGATGCAAGAAGATAAGTCGGGACGCTCAGGGAACATTGATTTGAGCGTGGTTCGTGTTTTATGGATCCAAAGATGTTAGATTCGGCGTCTTTGTGGGTAGTAGGAATTTTCCAATTTGGCTTGATGCTAGGATAGATTAGCTTCCTCTGGCCATTAGGAATTCGGACGTGACGAGGCAATACCTGCAACAGCCAGCAGAGTTCATTCTAGGTATGCATAGCATAATGAAATTGACTTTTGGAAGACACCAAGAACAATTGGTTGATCTGAGTTTGTAGAACTAATTTTTATTTTCCGGAAAGACGCCTCTGAATCGGGCGTGAAAGCTTGAGTAAGCCATCCGAAAGGCTTTTAACGGTTTGTCTAGTGTTGAGTTAAGACTTTGGACATGTTCTTGACTCGTTATAAGCAAACCAACAAGACCATACCAAGTGCGGGACAAGGAAGCTTGGGTTCAATAAGCTTCCACTGAAAAAAGTGGTTACTCTAAGCCGAAATCCACCTGCTGGGATATTGTGGTTATGCAAAAACGACGACCGCTATGGGATTCTTGATTGTTCCAACATGACTTTTGTGTCTGCTCATTTCTGTGATGTACGACTAATTGTACTAGACAGTTCCATCGCCACTTAGCTGTTTAACAAGTCTATCAGAGCAACAAAAATCCCGAATGCTTCAACAAAACAGTCATTTCATGGGTGTCAGCCTTTATAAAAACTTTTCTCGTCTCATCGGGAGAAGATTTTCGACAGCAGAGCGACTTGGAAAAAGTCCGTGCAATCATCAATCATCTTCGGCGTTTTTGTGGATGTTGTACTAGGATATCTTGCATTCGATTAATGAATCCATCTTCAATTTAGTGCGAGTATTTGAGCGACTAACGAATCATATTACGAGCGATTCACAAGGGATGAAGACTTATGCGATATATTTTGACCAACTTGGTACTCTCTCGTCATTTTTTCCAATCAAAATAACGGGAAAAAACGAACTACCGGTGAACCGCCAGACGCCGGCCGAGGGATCCCTCCACGCATGCGTGGCATGGTTGCATAACTAAAGCCCGACGTCAAAATTAGTTACTCTTTTTCTTTCATCAACCGCGTGAATACTTTTGTTCAATCAAAATTGTTCAAGCACAAGTCGTGCAACAAAGTATTGCCGAAATTCTACCAACCCACCAGATTGAGAATCTCCACTCTCCGCCTCTCCAGACCCCAACAGACTCCATGGGAGGGGAAGTCATGCAATTTTCTTGTGGAGAACCGAGGGGAGTCTGCAAGATCTAGTGTGAACCGGAGACCCCAGGGGCAAAATTTTGTTCGGAAATCTTAAGAATCTAGTCCTGTGATCCAAGTGGCTCATTCGGTCTGGCGCCTGTTTTGGTAATTGGTTCCAAACTTTCAAGCTTTCACTACCAAAAGATTGCGGAAAGAACCCAACGTCAACATGAATTCCTTCTACCACCTTTCCTTAATAGGTAAAAGTAACAAGTAAGCTCTCATCTGACAAGTTGGAAACCTTAATCCTTGAAGGGAATGTTGTTCGGCTAAAACTTTGTGATAGAATGGCTATTCAGATGCCCCAGGTTTTCAAATCATATATCTTCGCTCATTCCCCTCATTCATTCTGCATATCCCCGTTTTCTGTACCTCTCTAATTTTCTTTTCGCGCCTTTATATTTTTGTGAAGAAAATCTTCACTTTTATACCGAGTGGACAGTTCCCTCACAACTCCTTTTCTTCCTCTACAGAATAGTTTTTAAGCACATCGTAATATAATTCACAACCATGTCAGATCTCCCCACGAAGGAGGTCGTCAACCATGAAGACGTCAGCTCTTCTCATTATGGCACGCCAGCCAAGATGAGCGAAGATGTATCAGATGTCGGCAACGAGAAGGGTGCAGCTCAAGCTCGTCCAAGTCACATCGGTCGAAAGGTCTCAGAGTGGGAGGCTCTTCAGATTGCTGCTGCAGGTGACATGGAAACTATTGATAACGAAGTACAAGATTTGGAGGCAGAGGTTACATCTCGAGGCAAATCTCGTTCCGACATATTCCAGTTGAGTTTCAAGGACCCTAGGCATTACACTTGGTATGTACTTTCTTGTGCAAATAATTTCAGAAGAAGTGTCTAATTGATGTTGTGCAGGTTACTGGTCGCTTTTGCCTCTATGGGAGGTCTTCTTTCCGGTATCGATCAATCTTTAATCTCCGGCGCAAATCTATACATGCCAAGCTCGCTTGGTCTCAACACAAAACAAGTTAGTTTGGTCAGTTCTGGTGTACCATTAGGTGCCGTCGGTGGTGCTTTGATGCTCGGACCACTGAACGAAGCCGTCGGAAGAAAACAAGCTATCGTGTGGTCTCTATTCCTCTACACTGTCGGAGCAGCACTCGAAGCCGGTGCCGTGAACTTTGGCATGATGATGGCTGGACGTGTCATCCTCGGTCTCGGTGTCGGTCTCGAAGGTGGAACTGTCCCTGTCTACGTCGCAGAATCTGTTGCACCCAAATATCGTGGAAACTTGGTCTCGCTTTACCAATTCATGATTGCGCTTGGAGAAGTCCTCGGTTATGTCGTCGCTGC
Organism: Botrytis pseudocinerea; assembly: GCA_019395245.1. NCBI lineage: Eukaryota > Fungi > Ascomycota > Leotiomycetes > Helotiales > Sclerotiniaceae > Botrytis > Botrytis pseudocinerea. The sequence goes on from JAHXJK010000082.1 coordinate 302,981, forward strand.
TATTTTCGTCGGTGTTAAATCTGGTGGTTGGAGATACATGTTGGGATCTTCCCTCATCTTTTCCACAATCATGCTTGTCGGTATTCTCTTCATGCCAGAATCCCCCCGTTTCCTTATGCACAAAGGACGCACTGCCGATGCTTGGGGTGTCTGGAAACGTATTCGTGGTACAGATGAAGCTGCTCGTAAGGAATTTTTCGTCATGAAACATTCTGTCGATTCTGAGCGTGAGATGGAAGGTGCTCGTAAGAGATTCGCGTGGCTCGACTTCATCACTGTTCCTCGTGCTCGTCGCGCGATTGTTTATGCAAACGTCATGATTTTCTTGGGACAATTCACTGGTATCAACGCTATTCAATACTACATGGCCACACTTATGCAACAAGTTGGTTTCAATGATAAGGAAGCTGTCTTCATGTCGCTTGTAGGAGGTGGAGCTCTTCTCATCGGTACCATCCCTGCTATTCTCTACATGGAGAAATTCGGTCGTCGTTTCTGGGCCATTGCTATGCTTCCCGGTTTCTTCATCGGTCTTGTCATCATCGGTTGTTCATACCTTATTCCTTTGACCAACAAAGCGGGTTCCCAAGGTACATATATTACCGGTCTTATTCTCTACGAAGGTTTCTTCGGTTCCTACGCTTGTCTTACTTGGGTTATTCCTTCCGAGGTCTACCCTACTTATCTCCGTTCTTACGGTATGGAAACTTCGGATACCATGCTCTTCCTCTGCTCTTTCCTCGTTACATATTTCTTTGCTGAAATGCAAAAAGCTATGTCGAATATTGGTTTGACATTGGGTTTCTATGGTGGTATCGCAGTGGTCGGTTGGTTTTACCAGGTGCTTTTCATGCCTGAGACCAAGAACAAGACGCTTGAGGAGATTGATGTTATTTTCAGTCAACCTACTGGTCAATTGGTCAAGGAGAACTTGAGAAGTTCAATGGTAACTGCTAGTGATTTTATTCATGGACGATGGGGTAAAGTCTTCTCTCCAGTTTCTGAGAGTGATATCTTCAGAAAGGAGAATGGACATAAGTCTGATGAGGGTGGAATGGGAGATGCCAAGCATGAGGAGTTAATGCAACCTGAGTCTATGTAGACGATGGATGGTATGGTCGTTATAAACAATGACGAACTTACTATAGCAGATGGATTAATGCTTTATGGAACGATTTGAAGGGAGGCAATATTTTGGGTCATGATTTAATGGCATGAAATGCGATGATTATATAAAAAGTTGGATGGACATGAAGGGAAGGTTATATTCGGACGAGTAATGATTGATGTGTAATAAAAATGATATCCCTTGATTTTAATACAAGTAATGCATGATACCTTTTTAAGATCAGCTTCCAAGTTTCTTTTTGTGTTTGTATTCGATGACCAAAGTGAAGTCAGATAAATGACTGTATAATGTTTAGATTAAGGTCGAACAATGAAAGTTTTAGTTCTGTTAAAGCTATACGAATGTTGCTCGGTTTGTCATTTATTATCTATTATATAGATCAAGTGTTTCTTTCATTCACTTTTGGCTTCTCAATCTTTTAAACCTTCTTATAAATCATACATATACTATCATTTGATCTACAAATCCTCGAGTGAAATAGATTAGATACATATAACTTTCACTCAGCCAATCCTCTTAATCCTTTATCAATTAACTCTTTTTTTCAAGTAGAAATCACTAAACTTAAAAATTTCCCCTTATCATTTTCTTACTCATACATGGATCATCAGATTTATTGTCAAGTGTATACTTCCTAGAAGATAACTTTCTCAAATTTAAGCCTCAAATCACATGAATTCAGCTCAGTATAGTTGGTCAACCATTACCATGGACAGTATAGCCCTCGAAAACAGAATATTATCAGATGAATACGTGTTTATAATTATTTTTCCAACTCAAGATTAATAGCACAGAGTTACGGTCCAATTACCCCCTGCCACATTCTCCACCACATACCTCCCACTCGTGGCATTACCCGCGGCAATTTGCCGGGTCATAGCGACTTCTTCTCCATCTCTGCTCTGCAAATTTATTGTTGCCGTCTGGTTAGTATACGGCACGCTTATCGAACCCACTGTCCCCTTTGGAGTGGTAATATCGATGCTCTCCAATCTTCCCGAACTTCCTGCCACCTTAACCGCAAAATTACCGAGATCCGTCTCGAATCCCGCTTCTATATCTGTCAAGCCTCCCAAATTAGGTGCCACACTCCAAGATTTGCCCGCTGCTTCTGTAACTCTCAACCCTGCTCCATGAAATGTCAGAGCAGAAGTTGGTCCCGTGCTCCAGCCATGCGCATGAGATACTCGCGGATCATTTGAATATGGTGCATAGTGTAGAGTACCATCCGAAGAATATCCTTCTATGAACGTACTATTCGTCATACGAGGATCGTCCAGCATGAAATCTCCCCACATGAATTTAATCATTTCGACAGCGCGATCGGCTCTTCCAGCCATATAATGCGCTTGGATTTCGAAACCGCTAACGAAGGGGGATACCACATCCCCGCCGCCTTCGGGAGCGGGAGCTCCGTATTTGCCCCAGCGTGCGGCTAGGGAATCGGAGACTTCAAGAGCTCGGGCAGGAGTCGATACAAGGCCGGAGAAGATGGCCCATGAGTTTCCGTCTTGTGGGTAGAGTGTTGTTAATGGAAGGGTGTCGTTGTCTCTGAAGAGATTTGTTGTGTTGTCCCAGAGCGCGGCGTTTGCGGCTGATTTGATACCAGCGGCGTATTCTGGCCATTTCGAAGTGGCAGGTGAAGAGTCATTAAGTACTTTTGCGAGTTTGGTACCCAGATTTAGAGTGTAGTAAAGAATGGAGTTTGCCTCGATGTTATGGCCACCCATACCAACTCGTAACCAATCAGGGTTATCTGCAGGAAGATTGGCCATTTTTGTCTCATCGATAAGGCTTAAGGAGAAATTCATTCCTAATGTGAATTGTCCCCAACGTTCCTTCAAATACTCTTCGTCGCCGGTAAACAGATAGTAATCGTGAATGTCGATCAATGAATGAAGGTGATAAGTAAAACTCCAGGTTGGGATGACTTCATTAAATGGGATTCCAGCATATGGTAGTGCACCTGAAGAGTTTTGAAGTACTAATAATGAGTCGAGAGAATTCTTGATGGTTGGCATGTCGTTAGTTGAAACGAAGACTGAGGGACCGGAAATTGCTATATCTCCTGGCCATACGAGACGGTCCCTCTTAGCGCCATCAGTAAGAACACTGGTACCATCTGATGATTACTTGTCAGTATCATTTTTGTAACACGGGAAGGAGAACATACTAGCAATGGTGTAATTATTCCACCATGTTACAGGTTCTGTGATTGTACTATTTGAAGTGATCTCGCCTAAATGTACTAGAGAGTCCCCGGTTGTAGGATCAATAGTACACATATCATTAGTATAGGCTCCAGCGTACCATACTCGATTAACCAGCTCGTCATTGCTGTGAAAGTAACCTGTATAGGCTCTGAGTTCGTTTTCTGCTCGGTGAGGTAAAGCAGTGTATTGTATAGTTAGATTTGAAACTTCAACGGACCCGGTGGTATTGTGGTAGACATTTAGATATCTGAATCCACCTCGTTGTTGTTTCTTTTCCGCTTGATAAAAGCCGCCACTCGTGACTGGATACCACAAAGCTTCATCGATTCCTCCATCGGCTGTGGCATCGCACCCTTTATCACTGATCCACAGTGAGCTTTCGGTAAAACTGATTCCAATGAATTGGTCACCATCTCCGTCGATGGTACCAACATTGAAAGAGACTATACCGGCAATGTTCTTTTCAAAATCGTAGGTGATGGCCGAAGAGGGACCGAATGTTGCTGGATCCGAAGATCCCGTACCGGTTAATGCTTCTGCGTTGGTAACTGAACCATTGATATTGTATACTGATACAGGTACTAGTGTTCGCGAATTTGGCGTAAGGATGTATTCCTCATACGGTATGGCTTTAGTTGACACTACACATAAGCCAAGGAGACTGATGGAAAAATATGAGAAAACCATTGTGGGTATTTTCGACATAAAACTAAACGGAGTTGTGCAAAGAATCCATGAGAAGTTTGGCCAAGATTGAAGACCAAAAGCTTCCTGCGTAGAGGCAATTAGCATTTGCATTGCTTCCTTCATCGTGGCTTTATATGCATTTTCAGATTGACCAAAAATAATGTCGTAATCATCTCGATTTCATCTACTTTTCAATTCTCGCAGAACTCGGTATAGCAAAGGACGAAAGTATGATTTAGTTCATCTTATTGAATGGAGATCCCCTTTCGTTCTTTTACTACCAAGACAACTCTGTGGGGCCACACAGCTTTTTTTTTTTGTCCATATGAATGGTGGATACCATTACAAAGCCTCGTGGAGAAGTTCGTATAGAGGCTCATATAGCCCGCTTAATCCGTTTAGTTCGTCTAGCTCCCTTGACAAGCATCTTCCCCACCCGAAGTGACATTCAAAATGCGGGGAAATCAATGGGGTCGGCATATACTCCAAAATGTATGGCAAACAGGCCATAGGACTACGAGTAATGGATTCCCGTAAGACGGTAAAGGGGATACATACCATGTACTCGGTATTACGACTGTACTCGGGACTATAATGGACGAACACTAGACAAAATCAAGATTTAGCACATCTAGGAGTAGAATGATGATATAACATGAAACAAATCTCCATAATATACTGACTTAATTTCTTTTCTTCGAAATCTTTGAGGATTGGATTGTGATTGAATTTGGGAATGATTGATTTTGATTTGATTTTCGTCAGGTGGATTTGCTATGTCGGCCCGGCATACATTATGACGAGACCGACTAGATTGACGTATGCTAATTTGATTGTCCAAGAATTATTTGTGGAATGGCATGGCGGACGGCAAACTAGTCTGGGGTTTAGCACCATCTGACTGGGTAGCTTGAAATTAGAACGGCCCGAGCATCTTCTTGTTTTCAATATCAGATTCATGCATTGAAATGTGTGATAACGTATCTACTACGAGGAGAACTTTCGATTGTCTGGTTTGATTATAAAGCAGAATTCTGTTAGACCTAGGAAATCTAGATAATATGTTACTATCCCTTCCCCGACTTTGATGCTTTCAATTGCCTGGTTTGGTTGTAAAGCAGATAAATCGTACCACATCTACGGAGTGATATTATTATCCTTTCTACTCTAGTTTTGTCACTAGTCATCATTCCATTCAACTTCACATCATCTCTCCCAGTACTTTTACATCTTCAACGAAATAAACGAAGTGACATTTTATACCCGCTCGAGCCGCTACCATAATTAGTGTACACACGTATGCCCAAAAACCCCAATCCTCCATGTTCAAATCATCGCATGCCTGTTTTATATCACAATTGCCAAATCGGGCCTGTCCATCTTCTCATCATCCATGTTTGGGTAGTAAGGCACGATAGCATCGGCCGATAATACATAAGCGCTGTTGTAAAGCGTCCAATAAGCTAAGAATATAGTCAGCATCAATCTTGTAAATATATGAAAATGTAAAAAGAGAGACTTACGTTGTCTAACTTTGCGTGCTGGGTGGAATAGACCAGCCCAGACGTAGTTGAGAACAAGACCTGGTCCAATTGCCATTCTAATAGCCTCAATAGCTTCCACAATACGATCGATAACGTGAGGACTGGTTTCGAATAGATTGGGGTATAACAAATTGAGAAGATGAAGCATTGCATCTTCACAACCCAGACCAACAACTCCCAACGCCACGTGCTTGACAACAGAGGCGGCAGTCTGTCTATGAACTTGATCACGATCAATCAAGGCATCTTCGAGCAAAGGTGTAATAGCATAGACGTAATCTTTGGCCATCTCACCAATGTATTCGAAGAGGAAAGAAAGTGACTTCAGAACACCATTCTGAACATTGAGTTCGGGAACACGGTATTCGTTCATCAAAGCTGGAAGAACTGTGAATGGAGCGCAAGTTTCCGCAACGATACCAATTGCCACAGCTGTACAGACACGAGATTGACGTTCTTGAACTCGGAGGTTGTTTAAAAGAGTAGCGAGAACATCCTGAGGTCCAATGGCTTTGGCGATGAAACCGAATGTGTTATTGGCAGCACGGCGAATACCTTTCTTGTGGGCCTTAAGCATGTCTAAGAGTTCGAAACAGATTCTCATCCACTCTCTAGCATTGACACTCTCAGGTCCACGATCAGCGATACGACCAACCAAATCAATGGTATTTTCTTGTACCTTCTCGTGCCGATTTCGCAGAATTGGTGTAAGTCGAGGAAGCAAGTCCTTAATAGGAGGTTGCATTTGATTGATACCGACCACAGTGACAATGGAACGCAAGGCACCAAGGATAGAACCGAGAACTTCTGGATACTCTTCACCAAGATATTCGTAGAGAACGATACCTAGCTTGCCCATCAAAGCATCTTCACCACATTGCTTCATAACCATTGCGATACGAGAGATCAAGTCCGCCGCTTGTTGTCGTACGGTCGCAGATTTGTTGTTTAATCGCCACAGAATGGTACTGACAATTTGGGGGAGGTATGGTTTACATCTCGTACCAAGAGCGTTGACCACAGTTCCAAATCCATTCAACATAACGATATCCTCGACACTCTGTTCCTGGAAAGAGTGCAAAATACCGTCGATAAGTCGTTCTTCGAGTCTCTCACCAATGTCGGCAGCACCGAGACTAGCAATAACCTTCTCAATAGTCTCCACAGTCATTTTGCGATATGCTTCGCTTTCATCCTTCAAGTTGTTGACGATGCGCTCCACGATCTCGCCAACACCGACTTTTTGGCCGAGATCAACAGTAGTCTCAACCACTTGTCTATAGTTACGCTTGTCCAATGCCATTCTTCGAACCCAGAAGCTCTTGAAAAACTCATCTAACACATTCTCCTTCAAATATCCTGCTGTTACACCATCGGTACCAGCGCACTGTGAAACAACTTTAAGTACTACCTTTTTCATTTCCTCATCGGGAGATGAGAATTCTCTCAAGAGAATCTCCATGATTTGTCCTGTGTAATAATTGGCATATTCTTCGTCCATCAAAGGAATGATATATCCAACGGCCTTCAAGAAACCAGCAAGACCTTTTCCACGTTGTTTCTATTTATGAGTCAGTAAATTGTTATTTAATTGTTCAAGAATAAAAGAGAGAGTCTGTACTAACCCTAGCACCGGTCCATAACGGATTCAGGATATCGTCGAAGCTTTCAATACCATAGGGATTTGCTGCCTCTGCTAAAGCTGCAATTGCCAAACTGGTAACAGTTCGAACCTTGGTTTGATCGTCATTAAGATTACCACCGATACAATCAACCAGACCTTTTAGATGAGGAAGGACAGCACAACCCATTAAGATAGGGATTTGTTGAACAATCTTTACACCAGTATGTCTTGCTTGCCACGATTTCTTACTTCTACAAACTGCTCGTAAGAAAGGAAGAAGTGCGGGAATACCAAGTGCGGAAGCGACAACAGCAAATGCTCTAGCAGTTGTGTTTCGTACGTATTCATCAACGTGATCAATATCTGGTCGCATAGTACTGATCATGTGTGCTAAGCCGGCAGCTTTACTGAGATTGGAAATAATTTCTCGACCTTCCACTCGAGCGTAATAGTCTTGGTCGATAAGCAATGGTTCGATGACGACCAGAATCTTGTGAACATAAGGCCTGACAAGATCATCAAGTTTATAGAGGATACGATCAATAACCTTAACTAACAAATGGCGCTCCTGGTCTTCCAGTGTCTTTTCCATGAGCAATGGAAGAATTTGATTGAATAATGGACCGGCGCCAAATTGTCTTGCATTATCCGTAAGTTGGCGCAGAGCAGTCTTTCGCATAGGTGGAGTTCCATTCTTAACTTTGAGTAAGAGCCTCATGATCTTCCTTTCTTTAAGTTCTTCGACACTCATAGAATTTTCATCACTACCGTCTGTGAGCTTTCCGAAATATGCCATATCCTCCGCCTTGAAGAACTGTAAATCTCCCACGCCGGGTATTTCTGTTGGGAGCTGTTTTGCTAATTGTCTTCCACTTTCCGGATCTTGCATCATAAATCCCCCAGTAGGCAGTGGTGTAGACATGACCTTCTGCGCAATAGTTCGTATTGGGGCGTAACCTGGCGGAGGTTCTAAGATCTTATAACCTTCAGATGGTAACATCATATCGAGCTCCTCATCCGAAAGTGGCGCATTTCTCGATGATATGTCAGTTCCGAATGTAGTTGGTATAGATGGACCGCCCATTTGTGATGGATGCATCGGTGTTACTAATCCTTGATTGCCCATAGGGGTGGCAGCAGGTGCTTGATCCCATCTAGACCTTCTCCTAGGAGTTTCGTCAACCGTGGCACCTCCGACAGCTGGTGTTTGATCCCATCTTGAACGTTTGGCTTTACCCTCCGCTGATGGTGGAGCCATGCTAGTGTCTTCCTCAGTGCCAACATCCCATCTCTTCTTTCTTTTGCGTCCACTTGCGACAGCTTCCGTGGAACCAGCTTCGTCGTTTTCCTTATCACCAGGAGAACCACTACCTTCCTTGACCAGTGTTGCAGTATGGTGGATAACTTCGCCATTAGCCTTCTTCTCCTCAATGGCTTTCCTAACTCGCTCTTCCTCACGCTCGAGTTCTCTTCTAGCCATGACATCTCTATAGCTTTCAGCATTCCCATCAGCTCTTGTAGGAGTCAAGACTCGATCGTGTCGACGTTTTTGGTAATCGGTTTCGCGATCGGAAATTCGTGCACTTTTCTCTCTCCCTAAAAGAATATCTTCCTCCTCTACCCCGTTACCTTGCGCGAATTCGTTCATCTGTTCCTTGGAAGCTGTGTATTGCCCTACCAATCTTCGGCTGGTATCAGCTTCCTCCATTTCATCATCATCACCATCTGCCACTGCGATGGAAGTATTATAACCTGCGAATTTATCACCGCCATCGCGCTCATAAAGACTGGTATCGAAGCTTTCTGTTAAGGAGGCCTTGGTGGAAACATCAGTTCGCTGACTTGATGGATCAAATGTCTTCGATCCCTTCTTACCAGCAGAGGCAGCATTCCTCTCAGCCTGTAGCTTCCTGATCGTCTCGAAGTCGGTGTCGGACATAGTGGCGCGTTGTAGTGATGCGCATTGGTGTTTGGATGGGATAATTTTGTATTGATTTTGTAATCGAGAAGGTACTTAGTAGCTTTGATAGCCAGCACTAGTTCGTGTTACTAGCCACCCGCCACATGAGGCTAAAATTTAATATGTATATCACGTGACGTGATTGCCCAGCTTCAGTAGATGTCCTTTCCATCGATGTAAATGCTCACTTGTTATCTGCTCAATGAAATAATTGTTAATGGCTTTATAATATCTTATTCATTTGAAGTAAGTATACATACTTACTGTTTGTTCCACGAGGTTCTCACAATGAAATTTGATTGATCCAGGGCGAGAAGTGTAATAATAGACAGGCAAATGAAAGGCGAATGTGTTAAGAATCACGCCAAAATCACAAGGCATTCAAGATGGTATCGACTCACAAACAAAAACTCCTAGAAGTTTTGTGGTATGCAATATCGCTCAATTTCAATTTTCGTGTCATACATTCGCCTACCCCAAACTCCCAATCGTCTTGTATCCTCAACCTTGGACCTTGAAAGTGCGTCCGGTAGCGGTCTTTCTCTCTTTCTCTTCGTTCTCTGGGCGTGCTCTTCTCAGGACTGCTGATTGTTAGTAATGTGGAACATCTACTCTTCAGAAATAGGAGCCTACCTTGCAAGAAGTCTGCGGTACGTGTACGCATTCTAGAGTGGATGTATGCCTAGGAGAAGTTAATACTAAATCACGAATTGACCGTGTTTCATAAACGTACCTTTGATGCTTTGATATGGTAATGGAAGTAATCACGGAACGTTTGAATGTGGGAAATAACTTCATCTCTTCGTTGAAGTGTGAGGTGACGTGGGAACAAAACTGTATGAATTAGCAGGATGAAGTAGAAGCTCACAGCACCACAGGAGAGGATTTGAGCTTACCAAATGTAACATATCCAATATCTCCACTGCCATTGTCCTTTACTCCTGGAACCCCTTGAAGCTCCAATGGCGGGTCGGTTCTGAACAATACTTGAGGAGCATTTTGAATAGCTCTCCTTCGGGCATCTACGAACTCTTGGATAAAGACCCTTCCGAACACTCTATCTGTCTCCTCGCGGAATACTGTACTGAAAATGACAGTAACTCTGTCGTGACTGGCCTTGATATAGATCGCTTCTTCATCACGGTAATGAATTGCCATAACATCTCCACCTTCTCTGACACCTTGGGGAGCTTCCTCGGATGTGAACTTCGATGCTTCCTCCTGTAATTTGTGGAATTCGGTGAAGGCATGCTCGAATGGCGCAGCCATGGCATTTCGTTTCAATAAGGATATGCGTCTAATCAAATCATCTCGGGCTTCTGGAAATATACTGCATCAGCGTATGCCATACACAGTGACTGGCATTCATACCCTTCTCTTCTGGCAGACTTTCCAAGTCAACTTGCACCGAGAAATTGTAACCACTTTCCGGCGCAACAACGTATGGACCATATTCACGCTCGAGAACCTGCTGAGCGCCATATCGTACAAGTTCATCGTAGCATTTGACTTGTATGGAAACAAGAATTTTTGTCTTTGCTTCAGGGGTCGAGATGTGGAAAGTAACACCGTCGAAATCGGCTACAGTTTGGTCAATGTTCACCGGTGGTGCTCTGGCTTGAATTAGTTTTGGCTAAGCATTGGGATGCAGGTTTACACAAACCCTGAGAATCTCTCCGTAAGTACGGATTGAATGAGTACATTTTGGTAATCGAGAAGAAGCATTATGGTGGTGTGTAAGAGACTTGAACTTCCGGTTGTGATGTTTCCAGTACTACTAATGCACTATGGGGAATTAAGCTGCTGCTCTCCTGTTGTGTTGTTGTGTAGCTCAGGTTGCTGACGACGTGGGGCGGGTGGCTTAGCTTTGGGTATTAAAGCGGCATCATATTTTCGAGAACTCCGGAGTAAGATCATTTCGTTTTCCTGCCGCTTTTAGTCCCTGGAAACCCATGCTTATCGGTAGCACTAAGGAATTTTATCGCATAGGTTAGAAAAAAAGTTCTGGTTCCCAAACTGCATATGAGTACTTTTGCGCCAGTTCATAAATATGGTTAAATCCTACTTGTAGGTCCTCAAAGGTCCAAATAGCGACTGGCAATTACTGACCTACTTCGCTCTAGGAAATACGAGCATTCGAAATCATTCGGTCTTGTCAATTCGAGTACTTCAAATGTTGTTTGGTCAACTGATGGAGCCGGCGTCTCGAGTCGAAATACTGGTTCAGGAAGAGCTATAGTGGCCGCCAATGAGGAGGTATTGTGTTGGGAAATAAAGACGGGAGCCCTTTTGAGTCGATGGAGAGACAGTGAATGCAAGTCTCAAGTTTCAGCCATTGCCCAGAGCAAAACAGACATAGACATTTTCGCCGTCGGATACGAGGATGGTAGCATACGACTATGGGACTCGAAAATTGCAACTATTCTAGTCAAATTCAACGGACACAAGTCTGCGATTACTACACTAGCATTCGATAAATCTGGAGTCCGTTTAGCTAGTGGTTCGAGAGATACAGATGTTATTGTGTGGGACCTAGTTGCTGAGGTTGGCTTGTTCAAATTGAGAGGGCACAAGGATCAGATCACCGGACTCCAATTTATTCAACCCAGCGCGCCACAAGAGTCTGGTGAAGACGAAGAAGTAGTTGATGTGGAGGACAGTTCATCTGAGGGATTTCTTCTCACCACCGGCAAGGATGCACTCATCAAACTCTGGGATATGACATCTCAGCACTGCATTGAAACTCATGTCGCTCAAACAAATGGAGAATGTTGGGCTTTAGGCACTTCGCCAGATGGTAGTGGGTGTATCACAGCTGGAAACGACGGGGAAATGAAAGTGTGGTCTATTGATACAGCCGGTCTATACAAGTTATCGAAACAAGTGAACGGTGCAGTTGAAGCTCGATATCTCCAGGGTAGAGGAATTTTACATCGACAGGGAAAAGATAGGGCACTCGAAATTAGTTTCCACCCACGCTTAGACTACTTTTCGGTTCATGGTTCGGAAAAGTCGGTTGAAATATGGAGGATACGATCAGAAGAGGAAGTAAAGAAGAGCTTAGCAAGAAAGCGCAGGAGAAGAAGAGAAAAGTTGGCCGCAACCGAGAAATCAGCTATGGAAGTTGACGAAGTGGATGAGAAGGTCGAAGACATTTCAACTGCGGATATCACAGACTTTTTCGTCCCATACGTCATTGTGAGAACGGGAGGTAGAGTTCGATCCATTGATTGGGTACGCATTAAAGGCACCAAATCCATACAATTGCTCATAGCAACTTCGAACAATCAACTGGAGGTCTACACAGTTGTCACAAAAGAGAAGAGTAAGAAATCGAAGAGCGAAGAAATGCCAGATTATTCAAGAACACTATCGGTCGAAATGCCAGGCCACAGAGCAGATATAAGAGCCTTGGCACTGAGTTCCGACGACAAGATGCTGGCATCAGTATCTAATGGTGGTATCAAAATCTGGAATGTTCGCAAGGGAACTTGTATACGAAGTTTTGAATGTGGCTATGCTCTATGCTGCGCATTCTTGCCAGGAGATAAAATTCTAGTGGTTGGAACCAAATCTGGGGAACTCGAATTATTTGATGTAACTGCAACTGCTATGATTGAGAGTATCAAAGCACATGAAGGTGCTATTTGGAGCTTACAGGTACATCCGGATGGCCGTTCTGTAGTGTCCGGAAGTGCAGACAAGTCAGCAAAATTCTGGAACTTTGAGGTGATTCAGGAAGAGATTCCCGGAACCACACGGAAAACGCCAAAATTACGACTCGTCCATACCAGAACGTTGAAAGTATCAGATGATATTCTGAGCTTGAGATTTTCACCTGATGCACGTCTGTTAGCTGTGGCCCTCCTAGATAGTACCGTTAAGGTGTTCTTCGTCGATTCTTTGAAGCTCTTCCTAAATTTGTATGGTCACAAATTGCCTGTGCTTAACATGGATATCTCTTTTGATAGCAAACTCATTGTTACTTGTTCTGCCGACAAGAATATACGTCTTTGGGGTCTCGATTTCGGAGATTGTCATAAGGCATTCTTTGGACATCAAGACAGTATTCTACAAGTCGCATTTATTCCACATAGTCAAGATGGCAATGGTCATCATTTCTTCAGTACAAGTAAGGACAAAATGATTAAGTACTGGGATGGAGATAAATTCGAACAGATCCAAAGATTGGATGGTCATCACGGTGAAATTTGGGCTTTGGCAGTCAGTCGAACTGGTGAATTTTTTGTCAGTGCAAGTCACGATAAAAGCATTAGAGTGTGGGAACAAACTGACGAGCAAATATTCCTCGAGGAAGAGAAGGAGAAGGAGCTGGAAGAGTTATACGAGTCAACTTTGACCACATCTCTGAATCCTGATAAGAACGAGGAAGATGATGACAATGAAGTTGGAGCCGCTGGAAAACAAACAACCGAGACTTTAATGGCTGGAGAAAAGATTGTCGAAGCCCTTGAGATTGGTACCGTCGATCTGGAACTAATGGCTGAATATGAACTCGCCAAAGCCACCAATCCTAACACCGCTCCTCCAGCCCGCAACCTCCTTTTCATGGCTCTCGGTAATATCAGTGCCGAAAGACATGTTCTTAACACTCTCCAGAAAATCAAAGCCGCAGCTCTTCACGACGCATTGCTCGTTCTTCCATTCTCTACTCTCCCAATGCTCTTCACATTTTTAAATATTTTTGCCCAAAAGGAGATGAACATACCACTTACTTGTCGAATCTTATTCTTCATGTTGAAAACACATCAAAAACAGATTGTTTCAAGTAAAACTATGAGGACTATGTTGGATGGTGTTAAGGAGAACTTAAGAAAGAGTTTGAAGAGGCAGAAGGATGAGATGGGATTTAATTTGGCAGCTTTGAAGATTACTGGAGAGAGAGTCAAGGATATGGGGACTAAGGACTATGTGGATGAGGAGACTTGGGAGGAGGACGATGGATCAAGTAAGAAGAAGAGAGGATTTGTTCAAGTTTCTTAGGATGTTTGAATTTAATTGTGGCGATGCGTTGATATAGAATTGGTTGGACATCAAAATGTAAGATGTATAAATTATGGTCAAAATGGTAGTGTGGTGGAAAAATTCAATAGCGCTTATTTGCAAAATTATTAACTATGGAAAAGATTGAGATACATTCATCAGTTGTACCATTCCGGATTACACCCGGTTAGCAGTCTCCCAAATTTTACTCTAGCAATTCTCGAAGCATGACCCAAAACATGAGCACAGTTGCTCAAAATATTCTCAATCGAACAATGCACCAAGGAAATATGTCCAGTAACCCCGTCCCTTCTTCTCCTCTTTCATCCTCTCTACCTCCGTTCGCAACAAATGCGTTTCATGCTTTTCTTCCTCGTATTTTTGTTCCAAGCTAATCCATTTTCCCAGGCTCTCTGCTGCATGTTGTCGAGCTTCATTTCTTTCCTTCTGCGCCAGCTCCATCTCGTTCAATCTCACCAATGCGATTCTCTGCGCTTCATTCATCCGACTTAATCTCTCAGATGCGAGCTGCAATGCGTCGTCTCTTTCTCTTTCTGCCAACTCCATATCTTCAAGTCTCTTCGCCGCGACTCGTCTTGTTTCATCAATCTCCCCCAATTTTTCGTTCTGCCACTCTGTAACCTCAACTAGAAGTTGCTTTCCCTCATCTCTTTCTCTCTCCGCCTTCTTCTGCAATTTCAAACTCGCCTCTGCTTGCAAGATAGCTTGGTCTCTCTCCGCCTGTATCAATGCTACTTTCTCGCTTGCGAAAAGACTTGTCTTCCTCTTCTCCAATTTATTCATCTGATACCGTGTCTCCCACAACTGGTGCTTGACATCATCATTTTCCTTCTCTATGATTTCATACTTCGTCTTGGTTTCTGCGGCTCTGAGAATTGCCTCGTCTCTTTCCTTTTCCAAGATCAAGTTTTTTGACTTCTCCATCAGGAGTTGTTCAAGTAGATTGGAGCTGCGTTCCGTTGCTTGGTCTCGATCTTTGATTGATTCGTCGTCTCTCATCGTCGCGTCTTTAGATTCGGTGAAGTCATCCTTCTGAGACGAGGCGTGAGTGATCATACTACCCGTGGATCCATCGGGAGAGGAAGGACGACTTCCAATAGAAGAAGCAAAAAGTGACTCGGTTCGCGAAATAGGTTCGCATCTTTCATGAGGCTCTAGTTCCCAGGACTTCCGGTGGGAAAATTCGGGGTAGTACGCTGGTCCAATATCGACAGACATAGGATTCGGTGCCGATACTGCTTTACTGTAATATCTTGCGACATCGCTGGCTACTCTTGCGTGTATGGATTCTCGAGAGGGGTTGTCGAATTCAGAGAGCGGACGGAGACGTAGAACTGGAGTACGGGAAGGGGATGAAGTTGCCATTTTCGTTGGGGTTAAAATTAGATGTTGGAGTTGTTGTACACGAGAAAGAAATTAAATTATATCGCTATTCTTTATATTATCTATATTAGGCAAGCTATGCTCTGCTGCTATTTTTTTTATCACTGCTTTGCTTTATGTCTTGCTTTGAAACGCAAAGGCAGGTCCATGTGTTAGGCATGGAGAAAGAAATGAAAGACATTTCCGCCAGAATATTCTTGTAACAGTCATTGTGCATTCAGATCATTCGAATTTCAGAGAAACAATTCGTTGAAACATTCTGAAGAATGAATATTTGCATAGGGCATCCCCTGCAATTGGTGACGTGATAACGACGAAGATAATAAAGGTTAAACATGGATGTTCAAGATGGAATAGGATAATAAGCTCTTAATTTCCAGAATTGAATAGAACAATCAAGCTTGGAGGTCGAAGTTCATGCTGTACAATGAGGTAGCTCAAGACAGGTTAAATGGATGCTGATTGAAGTGATATACGTGGGCGGGCTCCAATCTTTATCATTAGAAGCAGCTAGACATTCTCACAAAGTTTAGCCAGGGGTATAATATAGCCCTTCTTTTTCGGGCTTCATTCAAATTTATACTTTTCTTTTTCTTTCGAGGGTCCTACAGCATAGCTTGAAATCATTTCACATTCACTTAGAGAGAATTCCATTTTATTTTATTTTTTAATTCGCACACAGCGGGAAGATTCTCTTCAAGATCTCAGGGTTTAACATCTATTTTCACTTATTTTTAGTGGCGAAATCCATTATCGAAACGAAGCTGTTAAAGTAAATGTAGTGCAATTGGCGAGATATAAATTCTAGATTCTCAAAGAGATTTCATGTATTATCCTTACATCTCATGAAGCTGCGTAGATTCGTCTAGAACATTTCTTCCTAAATAATCTTCTGATTCTCCATACAAACTTCTAGATTCTATGATGCGTTTTTCAACAGGTTGAAACAGTTACTCAGTGTATATTCAAGATTATAACGAGACAATACGGACTTAAACTTGTATAAAGACCCTCGATGAGTTCCCATTGTTTCTTGCTGCATACTTCTCTAAACTCTCCACCGGTAACATACATAAGTCAAATATTGATCGCAATGCCAGTCGCAAATCCAGTCTCAGTCTCAGTCTCAGCCTCGGGCTCAACTCCACCTTCCACGCTTTCGGTATCGACTTCAACTTCGCCATTGACAGCCGGTATTCCAGCACCAGCACCAGCACCAGAAATAGTAGCCCAGTCATCAACCATAATACCAACTGTACCTCGACAACGGCGATCCCTAGATTCAACTACAGGCAACATCTACATTGAACGTGACGTAGAGAAAAAGACGTCCAAAAAGATTGAGTTTCTCCTTCGACAGATCTACTACGTAGAGCAAGAACGAGTGGGCGCGGAGACGAGAATATTGAAGCTTCGAGATGAGCTGCATGCGTTGCAAGAAATAGAATGGAATATTCAACGTGTTGAAGATTTGTTGGGAAGATTGAAGTCGGGGGGAGAAGGAGGAGAAAAAGAAGAAGAGAATGAAGAGGAAGTTAGGAGTGATGAAATTTTGAAAGAGGAAGTGGAGAGGGATGGTTGAATAGCTGGAAAGAATGATGAGTAAGTAGGTACATCTTTGAGATGGAACAATGAGATATGAATGCAGTTAAAACGTATACTTGTGCTATATGCTATACCATCTTCTCCTCCAATGGTTAGAAAAACTCAATTGTCACAATTTATTCATCGCAGAGACAATCAAAGTCCTTAAATACTTGCCTTTTTTCTTGATACTTTTAAAACGGAGTGCAGATCTCACGGTTATCGACGGCAAGACATTCAATGTTAAATATGAGCTTCAGGTGGTCGCAGAAAACGTCCTCTGGTTTTGGAATTGAATCCTCAACTATCAGGAGCTTTGAATAATTATTTACGTAGGAGTTTACGATAATGAGAATAATATACAATGACTATCGCTAGGAGTCTAGCACCATCTCTCATGCATAACCAATCGCCATAGCCATTCATCTCCAAGCCTCTTTCCTCTGTATGTCACGCCCGCTATCATACAATCTAACAACTTTCTTCTCTATCATCCCAACCCTCTCTAAAAAGGAATTTTGAATCCACCCCAGTTCAAACGTGAAAACACACCCTCAGCATCATATTTCTCCCTAACACTGATCATCTTCTCCACATTTTCCGCTGGGAATGTAGAAAATGGGTCTTGCCATCCGCCAGCATCACCCATATAGATGAAGTCTGTTTCTTCACTCGAGACATTATTCGCAATGGCAAAGCTGTGAATGTTTCCCATGACCTTTTGAATCCATGTTGTCATGCGGAGGTCATCTTGTGCTAAATCCCAGCCGGTGCTCATTTGCCACCCTTTTTGATGTTAGTAACTCTTCAGATGGAATAGGGAGTTTTGTGGAAGAGAGGAGGGATGACTCACAGATACCAGACTCAGCATCATCTCTTCCCCATACGTTGCCAATGCCATTGGTTTTTGCGATAGTGTTGGCACTTTTAGGATCAAGGTTTGTGACGAAAGTCGGGTAGAAACCAACAACATCTTTCACATCCTCGACTGCAGCTTTCCACATTTGCCACATTTGATACAGAACAGTTCCATTTGGTTTCATAGAATGAACAGCAAATTCGACTCTGGTGTGATGTGTTAGTAATGATCATTCTATGAACAGAATGTGTGAAACTTACCGGAACATTTGAAGAGGGGAGTCAAGCTTTGCTGCCCAAGTAGCCATTGAGGTAACATTATTTACAGCTTGCAGTGCCGGAATTGCCGTAAAGTTTGCGAACCTAGATGGTGGACTTTCGGTTCCAGCTTGAACACCTAGAAGAGATGCCGACATAGCTCCTGTAGTAGCATTATATGTAGTAGTGATAACTGCTCCAGCTGCAATTGAAGGATCGTTATTGGCAGCCAAGTCGCAAGTAGCTTGAAGGAAATCTTCAATTCCGCTTTCATCGAAAACTTGGATCGTAGTGCTGATGAGAGGGATGTCGAATGTTTTGAGTGTGAATTTGGTGACGACACCGAAATTATTGGCACCGCCCTTTAATGCCCAGAAAAGATCGGGGTTACAATCCGCGGATGCGATGACTTGAGTTCCATTTCCAAGAACAACATCATAGCTCACAACATTGTCCATTGCGTATCCATACTTGTTGTTGAAGTAATGAACACCGCCAATAAGAGTAAGACCAGGAACACCAATAGTTTTAAGACGACCACCAATGACAACTCGACCATATGGTTCGAGATAAGCGTAGACATCATACCATCTATTACCTGGTCCAACATCTATGGTGGTGTTGTCTGCGGAAATCTGAAGTTCATTAAGGCCAGCAAGAGCTACCATCACACCGGCATTGATATTGTTGGCTCCAGGGAACTATAAAGGACGTCAGCGAAAGGCCACTAACCTCGAATGTATGCTACAAACTTACATTCATATGGCCCCCACCACGAATAGCAAATTGAGCATCACAAGTACTGATAATTCCTACTCCTGCTGCCACTTGATCGGCATTGATAGGGCTGAAGATACAAGCCGGATCCGCGTTAGTTCTGACATCCCATGCCTCAAGGTTGTAGTAAGTGTAGTTAGAGGTGTTTGGAAAGTAGAGGTGCTCCGGGTAGCTAGTTGATAGTTCAGAGCATGCACATGCTGAAGCATCCGAATAGGTAAAAGTCCCGTAATCAGTCGTCACAGTTGTACCGGCAAGGGAGGAGTTTGAAACCGAAACATTAGAAGCTGCATAAACAGCTCCTACAAAAGAAGATCCTGCTAGTAGCAAGGAAAACATGATGAAAATAGAGAACCTCGATCAAAGAAAGTGATAGACTGGAAGATAAAGTTGTAAGCTGGTATGATGAATGAGGGAATGGAATACAAGTTTCTTATATATTTCCTCTTGGAGAGATGCGAATTCCTTTCCATTACGAATTTTTCTATCTAATATTATCCAGAGCCACCTTCCAAGACAAAAATTATGGCTATGCATTAGACTGACAGGATACTTTACCCAGATCTTTTACTCAAATTGCTATGATGCGAATAACCTCGCATTCTCGCGTTCTCAAGTTGAGGCGCATTACGTCCAGGTTGGCAAATGAGAAGAAGAACGAACGATCAATCTCAATTGATGAACAAAATAAAGAGAACAAACCCCAGAAAATGGACCATAATTGACTAGTTGATATGCATCGTATTCGTACTGACGCAAAGAAGGTCGCTAGTCAGGGGAATATCGGAGGATTCGCACATTTGTAGATGGTCCGAGCCGAACGTCCCTTGACGTCGACGTCTGATCATCCAGGGTATATCTGGGGATGATAAACATCTTGCCACCCACCTTGAAAGTTTGTATATTGAATGTATCAGTTTGATTGTAACTTTAAAATCAATTTTGATATAACGTGGAGGGTGTATCGGTAATGCCACAAGGAAATAATAGTCAGTCAGACAAAGCCGGGTCATGCATGATCTACCAAGTAGGCATGTACTTTTGACAGAACTGTCACATCAAGAATAGAGTAAAATATTCCATCATGTATCATTCAATAAAACTCTATGGACAGATCCATCGTGAAACTTCTCGATATAGCAGTCATAAGTTGATATTGGCTTCGAGAAGTATGGTTTCATCATCGCTCCAGTTTAGACGATACCTCATCATTTTCCATCCTTTGGACTTTCTTTTGATTTTGTTTGTAATAAGTATGGAAATTCACCATGAGGTGATCGTCATATCACAACCCTACTACCCGGGCAGTGGACGGATAATCCGCATCTAGAACATCAACTGATGAAAATCTAATGCTAAGTGTGTACCAAAACACTAAAGCTAACCCAAGGCCCTGGTATCAAGCGGAATAACCCCAGAGAAGTACCGTAAGGAGTAGCTCGGTGAGTGGACACAAGCATCCGCACAAGGTAGTACGTCCAGATCTACCTCTTCACCTCTACCATTGTCTTGGCTTTACACTTCAGGGCTTTCCGATCTTTCGGATAAGGCTGAAATGGGAAATCTCGGCCATTGGATAAAAGGTCCACTCGATATATTTATAAAGGGTGGACCACTTCTCGCTCTGCCACAACCGAGCATCTATACGATCATGCGACAGTAAAGGCAATCCTTAAGAAAAAGATATCAGACGAAAGTAAAGCTGTATGTTTGTTTCTCCTTTCACCAAATATGACTGATTGCATCATCCATTACTACAACACAATACCTCCTCATTTTAGCACTTGAGGGTTTCCAATCAATCTAGAACTCAAAGTTTAATGTATATAGTTAGACAACTCACTACAGTCAAGATTTTATTTTTGGTCCTCTAAAAGCTTCAAGCCCAAAGTCATACATATCCATTCTTTTCTTCTCAGAGCACCGAATAGTGTGGACTGCAGTTCAACAATCGACATTGTTCATTGTCTAGATCCAGCGAAGCCATTTTCATATTTTGAAATATTCGATTCACCTGGAATGTTGTATTGCTTTCAATCTTTGAGAGTCTCTCATCGTTAGACTGCAGTTAAGATCCTTGAAAACTCTGTGTTCTTCTTCTAGTATCCAGAGATCTCAAGCACCGAGAATCTGAGTGCTCTCAGTTTTGTCATCTGTTCATATACCTCAGATAGTAAGACTCACAAGTTCCAACGTGGAAGCTATCAAGTGCTGAAGTGAGGTATTAGAGGAGCAGGTAACATAGCTGGCCGTAGTACAATCATGGAGTCACCACAAAGTAATTGATGCGGAGAAGAAAGCATCGCATGAATGAATCGTGAAAGAAAACTCCAATCTCTATAGTGATTCGAACACTCACAGATAGATAGATCCTTTCCATTCAAACCCCCTAATATTCAAGCGAACAAACCTCATATACAAATTACTCAGTAAACAAGCACACAATATCATCACAATCATCAGCCATCCCAAGAGTACCAATCAAGAGTCAAGAATCAAGAATCCTCAATTGAACAATAGAAAAAGCATTAAACTCCAACACCACTCTTCATATCCATCACCATTACGTTCCCAGCCCATATTCTCTGGAAACAATCTGGACCCTAAATCTCAAATCCCAATCACATACGCAATCGACCTTCCTACCTACCTTCCTTCCTTCCTTCCCTCCATACTTCAAACAATTTCACACCCCAAGTATCGAGATACTGTAATGCCACGTCCATATCCACATCCACATGCACACACGAAAAACAATCTGGTTTCCCCTCCCTTCCCCCATCCCATCGTCCCTCCCTTCGCTCTTTTCCCTTTCACTCCCCTCTCATCTCCCCTCCTCCTCCCCATCACTCACCCACTCAAGGAATCGGCGCCACCAAAAACCCCGCACACGTCGCGCTACAAGTCCCAAACGCCGTATTGCACGCCACGATCGTGGCCGGCGCCGTAGCCCCCAGCGTCGCACCCCACTGGACATCACATTTTGTATTAGCATTTTGATTTCCATTTCCATTTTCCCAACCCCAACCCCAACCGAGAAGCCAACTCCAGAACCGCAAGAAACAAATGAGAAAAAATGAAATAGAATAAAACTATCATACCGTCGCACCCCCCGCCGAATAGCAAGCCATGACCACCGCGGCACACCCACTCTGACAGATACCGTACGCGATCGGTCCCGCTGTTGCGACGCCCGCGAGACCTGCGACGAGAAGGATGAATGGTGATGATGGTTTCATTTTCGTTTGCGGAAAGGTGGTCTGTTCTGTTCTGCTCTGTTTTGTAGTTTTGATTGGATTGGATTGGATTGGATTGGATTGGAAGGATATTATCGCTGATGGTAAACAGTACTACGCAGTGTATTTTTTTTTTTCCACTCAAACAAATCCTCAAAGAATTCTGAAGAGAGCAAAGTAAATCGTCAGACAAGTCGAAAGAAATCACAGCACTTTATACACACCCCCTCCCCCCCTCTTCTTCTTTACGCCTTACCCCTCTTTTTCTTCTACTTCTACGCCTCAGCCGACCTCCTTCTCGACCTGTCTCACACCATCTATCATCCAACCACCAATCATCAACCACCACACACCACATTCCTATCCCATCCTGTTCCATCCCCCCTCCTTATCTCCCAACCTCTCAACTCACAAGGCAGATTTTCGATGTTTCGAGTCCTGTAGAAACTGCTAGAATATCCATTCAGGGTTGTACAACATATCACCTTTCACCTCTCACCTATCACCTATGCATATCACTGTGCATATGCATAACGAGGCTGCGCTATAGGCAGAAACCAACCAACAAACCGCCCTTCATTATCCGGAACCACGTTGCACAATCCGAGTGAGTGATTCTGAAACGGATGATGTGTGATATGTGAGAAGTACCTACATCAGTCATCAATTTGTATCAATGTCAAGGCTGAAAACACATATATATATATATATATATTTGTTTGTATCTGCGCTATGCTGTGTTGGGTATTAAGAGGATTATGGGAATGTAGAAGGAAATTGATAGGTAAAGAGAATGCTGTGGTCTATCTCGATTTGTCCATCATGTGTATACCTTTCCCAGATCAGATCCTTTAACGCCATGAGCCAAGCCGAGCCGAGCCGAGCCAAATAAAAACTAAACGAAAGACACCAAGTACTAGTAAGCTTATCCAAAGCTCACCAGCTCACCAGCTCACCAACTCATCATGTAAGTTATCCGTATCCATGATCACCACATCATCGAAAGCATCAATTCAACTCCCATGCCGCAACTCCCGCGAATTCCATCCCACATTTCCCCTTCTTCCCCTCATAATCTCTCTTCGTCATTCCCCTAGCATCCTCTCCGTTAACAACCGTAACCGCATACAAACTAATTGTCTGACCTCTCGCTCCCAAGTCCTTAACTCTAACATCTAACCACCACCAATATCCATCAAATTCAAATGGTATCATATCATCCTTTCTCCCATCCACTCCTCCTATTTTCAGAACCAGACAATAAGGTTTACCAGCACCATTGCGCTCAAAGTCGAAATGTTCACAGATCTTTGAGAGTTGGAAACGCATAATTTCGTTAGATGTAGATGATGCTTGAATGTATTTTTGAGGTGGAGTGATTGAAGTTTGTGAGATACCATGGCGATCTTCGACAGAACCGAAAATCTGCAATGGTTCACCACCAAGATTTCCAATGAAGTATTCCTCCCACGTCAAAACTCTTCTGTCTTTTCTAAAGAAATGTGACTTGTTGGCTGGAAAATGCTTGAGGCCAAATTCTTCATTCGACATGGTGAAGTAGGATGAGATCAAATTTTTGTTGTACATTTGATTATCTCCTAATTGTCCAGAACCCCAACAAGCATCAATCAGTTTCCATTCTCCTCCATCGATACGTACTGCATTCCAGGCATGGCCACCAGGATTAGGTGGTGGACATGATTCTCCTGGCTTAAGAGGTGTATATCCAAATCCTTTTCCATGGCCAGTTACCATGATTGCTTCGAGTCCTGCTTTAAGTGCAATAGCCGTGAAAAGACCAGCGTATCCACCACAAACAGCTAATCCAGTTTTGATAGTATCGGCAGGTGTAACATTTTTGACTCGGTTTCCAAAGAAGGCTCCGGTATCATAAGCAATGTTATGATGAAGCCAAACGAAGATAGCACGAGCCTTATCAGTAGGCGAGCTGAAAGAACGACAAAGAACATCAGCAAGATATCCTGTATTATCAGGGGATCTTGGAAGGAATTCCCTTGAATATTTTGATGCAATTTGATCTGGACCAGAAAAGTCTCGACATAAAAGGCAGCCCAGTGATGGAGAAGATGATGTAGTTGGAGCAGCACTTACAGCTTTTACTTGAGCCGATGATGGCTTGGATCGAAAGTTAATGGGTGGTGGTGCTCCTCCCCCAGGTTTTGGTGCATCAGATGGTGATATTCCAGTCTTTTCAATCAGGAACTTTGTCATAGCATCAGTTTCTCTCATATATTGATACCTTTCTGGATTATCCCCGTTTCCGTCAAAGAACATGACGGTCGGATATCCTTCGATGCCATATCTTGCCAGAAAAGATTTGTGTGCATCAACATCAACTTTCGCAAACACAATTCTGTCAGAAGCAAATGAATAATCCTCGGCAAGCTGTTTAAAAATTGGATCCAATTCAACACAATACTTGCAATATGGAGCATAAAAGTCCACAAGTGCAAATTTTCCGGAGAGAATAATATGATCAAAATTATTGGCATTCAATTCTTGAACTGCAGGACCGGGGGACCTATTGTATGTGGGTGCCGGTCTTGGTGAAGGATTTGGTGTTTCCGTAGATTTATTGCCAAATCCTAGTGCTAGAGCAGAACGAGCATGGGATGGAGGTGGTAATCTTCGTGATGGTAAAGAGACTGAATTCTCGTCCTCTGTATTTGCAATGGGTCTAGGGGGCATTTTGGGTGGGCCATTAGATCTTGGAGGCATTTGGGGTGGCAAATCACGTTCAACGACTGGAGGTTGTTTGAGAATAACGGGAGCTGACTTGGTCTGTTTTATAGAAGTGTTAAATTTGCAATTATGAAGGGCTCGAAGGCAGGAGGACAGTGAGATGAATATGTCTGAAATTCTACGTTCAACCTGAAATGGAGCGAACTTTGATAATGAGATCGTCCGCTCCAAACCAGGACTGGAAATAGTACTAGAAATACTTACAGAAACGAGAGGGAATTTAGCCTTCTGCTCTAGCCTTGCCTTTTCTTGTAATTCTCTCCGTGAAGGTGGTAGAGGTGGAAGTTTTGCCATATCCAAAGGAGGAGGTAGCATTCTTCCGTCTTTTGACCCTATAGATGTTACTGAAGATGCAGGTCTGCCATAACTATTCAATGACATGGCCGAGACTGTAGACGCTTGTGAGATGGTCGAGTCCCCCGAACCTCTCCTTGCCAATTGTGTAGAAGTAGATGCTCTTCTCGGTGGCAGATTTGGAGTCGAGGCTTTTCTCGTGGGTAATGGAGGAGGTGCATTTCGAGGTGGGAGGGCAGGACTCTTGGAAATATTAACTAGGGCGTTGCCATTGACTGGATTCGAGCTGGCTTTTGTGCCAAGTGGCTCATTGAATGGTTTCTGGCTGACAGAAGAGCCATATGTGACAATTGGAGGATTGTTGGCAGTCTTTGGTCTTGTAGGAAGAGGAGGTCTATCGGCACTAGGAATAGGAGGCGGCGGAGGTCGTTTGGCTACTATCAAAGTATTACTGGGAGGAGCAGAGTCCCCCGCTTGCTGTTGCTTCAATGCAGCAATGCGTTGCGCGAGGGTGGTAAATTGTGGCTCTTCAACATCGGCCATGATGTGCGATATGATTGTCGTAACTCTTCAGACTTTGGACGAAAGCGAGAGTATATGTAGTGGCCAAGAAAACAGAAGGAATACCTGCTGAAGGTGTGGGGCCCGTATACTGCCTAAATGATTCAGTTCATGTATGCTGGGTGTCACCACGAATTGGAAGCGCGAGAACGACAGTGAGATCGAATCTTGGATATTAAAATCTTGGGGGAAAACGAAGGAGTAATGGTGGAAACATTAAGACGAAGTGTTCAAGACCAGGATGCTATTATTATCGAAGGATTCATGATAACTGTTGTAAAGAATGGAGTTGAGATATCTCAGCACAAGGCTGTGGTGCGGCACAGTTGAAGAATTATGTACATGATAACAGAAGATCTCCAACCTGAGCTGTTTAAAGTGGTCGACGACATTTCTAATTGGGTAAAGGGGACTTGGCAGGGACCAGAAGTGGAATTCTCCAAAGTCCCATCTCTCCATATCTCCGCAGAAAATTGGATTGTGATATATTTATAGTTTTCAAATCATAACTCTTTAATAAGTAAAATTATATAAACTACAAATCAAAAGAAATAATAAAATGAATTGGCAGCAAAGATTGTTTCCTCCTACTGTGGATGAGTCCGGTTCTGTCTCTTATTCTGATACTGGTCTTAATCAAGATACAGACTATAATTCTCAATCCGATCTGGAATTCGGCATTGTACCGGCAACAAGGGGAAATGCGGTACTGGCAAACCGCCAGCGATTAGAAAATTGTTACTTAGCAAAGTCTTCAATCTGCAATACGTCATATATATAAGGGTGACTCTCCATACAAGTTGATATAGCAGAAGTCATGTACCGTATCTTCGAGCGAAGCGAGCTAAGGGGGTTTGGGGGCTTGCCCCCATAATAAGAAGAGTAGTAGTAGTAGTAGGATTGTTCATTCAACCAAAAGTTAATCACAGTTATATCGATGAGGAGAATGACGCTCCGCTGGCCCTCTGGGAGCCACTGCCGTGGAGGCAGAATATGTAAGAGTCTGGTAAAATATTTGATTAAGAAATAAGTAGAATCGAGAACCTATGTTCTTCCATATCCGGACTATAGCCACCCATAACTCCTCTGTATTTGATCAATAGTCTCGTCCATACACCTGAATCCCTTGTACCCATTGCATACCGGATTCTTCCAAGACAGGTCCAGCCAGCCCAATACGCCGATTATGTTTTTCAACAGACCTCCCAGTTTAATTGTCAAATAGTGAATGGCGAATGTACTTCTCCTAAAACAATAGATCCAAACAACAACAACAAGCCATAGCTCCTAAGCAAGCCCCCAGAAAGCCATCGCTAGAAGAACCTCGTTGCTGCTGGCCATATCCCTGTTGATATCCATAAGGTTGTTGTTGGTATCCATACGGAGGTTGTTGCTGATATCCCATCTGCGGACCTGGCGCATAGTAGCCTCCTTGTGGTGGGTATGGCTGTTGAGGGTATTGTTGACCTTGTTGCGGGTATTGGCCTTGCGGGTATGGTTGTTGATATGGCTGTTGATATTGAGGTTGAGGCGAGGGAGAAGGATGCATATATGCTGCTTGAGGGGGGATGGGTGCGGAGTTTTGACTAGGGCCATCCGCGCCATATGCTGGAGGTGGAGGGCCTTCTTCGTATTTCTTCGACATTTTCTGTCGAGTTTGTGCAGGTTGACTTTAAATGCGACGTTGGTGTTGGTATGGTAATTCTCGGAGGTTGTCGGATAGGGATGTGCAGTCTTTTTGTAGACAGAATGCGAAGTCTTTGAATTAAGACGGATTTGTAGATGGTGGCGCTTGGTACGATCTAATAGTCCCAGATCAACGTCATACAAGATGGCCAAATTAATTAACTAAGATCCAAAGTCTGTTGGACTTCGTATTCAACGGATATGGATATGGTTCGCCCGACCAGTCTGGAGTGTAGCGATTGAGAGAAAAGGGAGGTGAAAACGAACTGATGGAAGTTGTCGAGATAACCTTGGGCATTTGGGGATTTAAAATGAAGACGAGGATGAAAAAGAAACAAAGAAATGAAAGGAAAAGAAATGAAAAGAAATGAATTGCTTGGTATTCGGAGTTTCTGGGCTTTTCACATTTTGATAAGATAATACATTTACCGTCGCAAACTTGGCCTTTGATGGTGGCTTAGCACACGAGATGGTAGGGCCAGCTCACCTGTCCTCGTAACAGTAGCCGCGATCCATTTCATGAAAGACGACGACAGGTACCCTTCATCATTCAGCAGGAGGAGAATGGGATGCACAACTCGAACATAGGGCGACTGCGCGAGGACGGTGTTTTCAACATGCAACCAGAAATGCAAGAGAAGGGACGTGATGATGAATGGTATTACTATCATCCACAACCACAGCCATGGCCATGGGACGTTGTTATTTGGTGGAGCCCACACCCGTTGTGATACGTCGGCGGCAAGGTTCTAGCTTTCTAACTTTTTAACTTTCGAACTTTCTAACTTTCTAACCGTCTCTCCACAGTGGAGGGGATACTGCAAGGTGAATCAAGTCCAGTGCACTGTCACAATGTGTTCAGACTCCAGAGGGAGAGACCGAGAGAAAGCATCTTCACACGCACATCCACATCCACATCCACAAGCGCCCTCGACATGAGAGAATCCCATCCCATCCCAGCCTCTTTCTTTCTTTTTCCCATGTCCACGAGTTTTGAGCATTAGAGAAGGCTCCAGCGATATCATCGGGAATACTACCAGCCACCGTGATTTTCCAGCCATTCACAGATCTTGCATAGTCCCTTGTGCCTGGTGCCCCAAGAGTTCCTGTCCACGTTGTTCTAGATTGCGCAAGCCAAAGCACCAGATCCCTTGCCGTTGTGCGCGCCAAATAGAAAGATCAGGGAGGTGGGTAGGTAGGTGGGCAGGGAGGTACAAACATCTGATGCATGAGCGTTCGTTGATGGTATGTATGGTATGTATGGTATGTATAATGTGTGGCATAGTTTGAAGGAATCCTCGGAATGGGATAATCTACTTTTAGCTTACCCGTTCCAACTCCTTCCCAGCTTTGAACTGTCGTCCCGTCTCTCTATTCTTGCGATCCTCCCTCCTCCCTCCCCCCTCCCTCTCTTCTATCCCTTTTCTCGCCTTCATATAATACATCTTCAATTCAGACATCTCCAATTCAGACATCTCCAATTCAGACATCTCCAATTCAGACATCTCCAATTCAGACATCTCCAATTCAGACATCTCCAATCAATAGTCCCTCGCTCCTTGTCTCTCCATTCGTTATTCTGGTGTTCACTTACCCCCCCCCCCCCCAGCAAATTCCATCTTCGAGAATCAGCTTATCACATTCAAGCATAACCCCTCCACTCGATTGGAATTGATCGTATCGTATCACCCCGTCAAGCTTAGACCAGCATCTTTAAACAGCTCAGTCGTAAACAATCAATCAGGGTATCAACACGCAGCACATGAAAACACATCACACTTCCGGCGCATAGATTGGGAATAAATTCAAAAGGTATCCGCTACGCCTCGAGCGTAATATCGCTCGCAGCCTCATCATCAAACATGGCACCTATCCCAATTTCTCTATTCTCGGGCGTTTCAACATTCCCAAGAGACGTTGCGCATTCGGCTTTGGTAGCCTCAAGGACGACGACAATTTTACAGCCAGTCTCTACAATTTTCCAAAGAAGAAATGTCCAGCTATCTTCTCCTATAAAGCTGACGGGACTGCTCACTCGCCTAATCTCGCGACAAACTGCGAGTAGCAACCCAAGTATAATTCCTACTACATACGGACAACGGAACAATTCTCCCTCGCCCGGCACAATCGTTGGCATAGTTTTAGGTTCGGTGGCAGGCTTTATACTGCTTCTCTGGCTCTTGTATACATGTTGCACACTGGGACGTCGTCAATCTGCGCAATCTACAATCACCGAAGATGTAACTTTCCGTGAAAATGTAAGACGGAGGTCACACAATTCGCACAGGAGTTCGAGACCGCACAGTCGAAGAGTGAGTACAACCGAGAAAGTCGAGATTCGGCGTCAACGCAGTCGAAGTCCAGCTCCGGTTAGGGTGGTAAGGGAGGAAGTGCGACAAGAAACGAGGAGGCCTCCACCACCTGTTGAGAGAGTAATTGTTGAGGAGAGGAGAGAAGTGAGAAGGAGTAGAGATGAGAGAAGTCCCAGTTCGAGCGGTGGGGGTAGTGATGAGGTCGTGGTAATTGAAGAACACGACCCACCGAGAAGGTCGAAGAGTAAGAGAGAGAGGAGGGAGCGGGACAGTGGATTCAGAACTGTAGACCCATTAAGCTTTGGGGGAGTCGTTGGTGGAGAAGGTAGAAGAGGAGAGAGGAGGAGGCAATACCCAAGGTTGTGAGAGAAATACGGGAGCTGGGGTTGGAGGTGGGAGGTTTGGAGTAATGGCGGGGATATGTGAGGGGATGGAGAAATTCTCTGGCATTAATGTAATTACGAAGAACAGACCTTTCGACTCTTTTCTTTCGACAGACCCACGGATGGAGGACCTCATTGTATTTTGGACCGCAAGTTATAATTATCGCGCGGAGGTGGCTATTTGCATTGCATTTCATTGTACGAATTTTACGGGTGGATGAACTTACAAGGTGCTGGCTGGATGGATATGGCATGGAATGATCAAACATATGGGAAATGATGCATGGAGGAAAACTGTATGTAGTATTAACGACGAGATTTTTTAATATTCGGATTTCGAAGAAGAACTCTGCAGACAAGTCATTGATAGATGTGTTCCACACTCTTCCCCCTCGAGAAAAGAAATAGCCGTGATCCGTCGGCAAATTTCTATACGACCAGCTAATGCCGCTTCTTTCCCTCACTTATCCGTTTGTGAATTAAATGATCGCCAAGGACTGCCGCCAGAAAAGTTTAATGCGTAGGGAGAGGACGCGTGCGGATCTAGGCATTTTCCGCATTAAGCATTGTGGCATTGCTCGCTCGCTCGCTCGCTCACCTGCAGATGTAGCTGTGTATATTTCAGGCTTTGAGTTTGTGAGTGGGAGTGCGATGTCGGCGTGTGGTGTTGTGTCGTGTCAGCTTGGTGTTGATTTGCTGGAGTGGATGGGTATTGTGCGTGTATTGTCAAAATGAGTACCAACCAGTATTTGTTACATTATGTTATATCATATGGGGTAGTAGAGGAGAGGAGAGATTGAGCGTTTGCATCTTGTGGTCACGTGATACCTGGATCGTCTCACATCTTCCGTTTGCTGAATCGTTCAGGATCTGTATTCTTCTCTTCCTGGGCGGGTTGAGCCATGTCCTCCCTCCCTCTGCAATCAATCCTCCTCCGAATGATAATTCCACGTCCATCCAATCGGAGTGTGGCCTCAATTTTCCATCGCTCGTGTGGGGTTTCGCAGGCAATGCACACTTTTTATGCACTGACTAAGATCAGATGTGGTTGTCAAAGGGCGTGTTATCGACATTTTCTGACAAGGATGGTCGAGCATGGTCGATATCCTGGATAGCCAATTCATCCGTGAAGATGACTGTTCGTGAGGGAGAGGAGGGGAGCGTAAGGTGACCATTGTATCAGCCTTTGCATCTGTTTTCTCTTCGATAATTCGTTCTTGCATTCTTATTCTTTCATCCTCTCGTTCTTACATCTATCCATCGTCCGGCTCACAATATATACCCAAGGATTATTCATCTTTTCTTCTTCACGCCCTTCCGTGGACGCTTTCTTGTCAATATCTTCGTTTTCATTTGCCTGACTCATTCAAGCACCTAGGTCGTTCTGGATGGGAGAGTGGATTGTTTCTCTGTCAGAGTCCATTCCCCGCCTTCCACCTACTCAATTGAGTCTTGCACCTCATTATACTTTCGTCCAAACGGCCCTCACGCCCTCTAGATGACCACAATTGACGAAATGGATGAGTTCTTCAACTTTGATGATGCCACTCGTGCGGCCACCCCTCTGACTACTGATCAATTCGAGTATGATCTTAGTCATCTCAATACTGTTTCAAGTGCAGGTCCTTATGATATCGACCTAGCCTTTGCAGATCCCGAAGGGGATGAGAATTCCTTTACTTGTCTACAACATTTCTCGGCTCCAGAAGAGCCAGTCTCTCAAGATTTGGAATCTGGGGTGGTGGCATCGGCGCTTGACACTACCACGCTTGAAGCACACGATTTTCAAGATTTTCCAAGATGGATTGATGGCATGTCAGAGCCTGTCAAACCGTGTACGCGATGTCGACAGGAGAATACGCATTGCAAAATCATCAAAGAGGGTTTCCGTAAGGGCTCGTGCACATGCTGTGTCGCCCTTGCAAGAACATGCAGCTTGACGCAAGATCTCAATATTAGGAGTAAAATATTATATGACTATCGTGCCTCGGGCAAGATCGATTGTGCAGTTGATGGCGAAGGATATTTTCGCATCAGAGAAGAGGCATCCATACCCCCCGGCAAGCAGTGTGAGTACTGCGTATTACTAGCTCAACCATGTACAGTATTGGGAGACGGGGATAGTATCGCTTGTCAAAGTTGCTTGGTGCTGGATCGACTTTGTAGTTTGGTAAGATACGGCGATTCTCAGAGAGTGGCAGAAGGCCGACCTCAAAACAATTCTTTCAGATCACCTGCATCACCATCTGAAGGGTACAACTCTTACCCCGTATCTCAAAACAACTCTTCAACGGACCTGCCAGCCCTTCAAACTTCGACAGAAAATCTCAAATCCGATGTTGGAGACAACAGTTCTAAAGTTGGCGCGAGATTCTCAAGACAGTCGGTTCGAATTCTTAAGGACTGGCTAGGGTTACATCATCGTCATCCATATCCAACCGATTCGGAGAGGGATATCCTAATGTCCAAAACGGGATTGAACAAAACACAAATCACAAATTGGCTTGCCAATGCACGTCGTAGAGGAAAGACTAGGCCAACTGTTACTCCACCAACCGTAGGTAATTATGCGAATGCCATGGATATTCCAAGGAAAGGTACCCCTGCTTTGGAACACATGAATCCTTTGGAACGTTGGAAGCACTCTCCACCCGAGCACGAACCAGCTTCGCAAACAGCTATTGCGAAGGCCGTCACGGCTTCCAGTTTCAGCTCTGGCATGGACAGTCCATACACAAGTTACGCTGATGATGGATCGAATCGATCCCTTTACAATGTGTCATCGGCGAGTAGTTTGGGCACTTCTCATTCTAGTGCCGGTTCATTTGCTTCAGCATACTCTCACAAATCTCGTGGGTCATTTGGTTCTTTTAGCTCTTTCGGAAACAATGGTAGACGGCGTCGTCGTCGACAAGCACCCAAAGCAGCAAAGGTCATAGCTGCAGGTCCCGCGAGAACCTTCCAGTGTACTTTCTGTACTGAATCTTTCAAGACAAAACATGATTGGCAGAGGCATGAGAAATCACTACATTTATCACTGGAGAGATGGATTTGTTGTCCCAATGGACCTATACAGTACAACAAGGAATTCGAGCGTCCAGGTTGCGTGTATTGTGATCATCCAAACCCATCAGCTGCTCATGCAGAATCACATAACCATTCAAGTTGTGCTGAAAAGCCAATTGGAGAAAGGACATTCTATCGGAAAGATCACCTACGCCAACATCTGAACCTGGTTCATGATGTAAAATTTGCTAGTTGGAGTATGGAAAGTTGGAAAGCTATTACGCCGGAAATACGTTCTAGATGCGGTTTCTGTGGAATTGTAATGGATTCTTGGACTGCTAGAGTAGATCATCTGGCAGAACATTTCAAAAGTGGTAAAAGTATGATTGACTGGAAAGGTGACTGGGGTTTTGAACCACAAATTCTTAATATTGTTGAGAACGGAATTCCTCCTTGTAAGTATTTTGGCCCTCTTCTGATTCCTTCATTCGTAGTCACTAACATTAAACTAGATCTTATTCATGAAGAGCGAATGACCGTACGACCTTTCGAAGCCTCTCATGATCCTTACAAGGAGGATCGCACACCAGAAAATTTGGTCAAGAGTGGCCTTACACAATACGTCAATGATAAGGTTGTACAGGGCATAACTCCTACTGATGAAGAGTTACTCGGTATAGCTCGTCAAATAATTCGCAATTTGGATGCTGTCTCGGATTCACAATATCCCCAAGAATCTTGGTTGCGAGATCTAATCTGTTTCTCTGGGTCGGATAACTACGAAACAGATGAACAAGGGACGCTTGAAATGACTCGAAGTAAACCATTCGAAACAACTCAACACTCGTTAATCGGTGTAATACCATCAATGCATCAGTGTGCAAAAGAGCGAGCACTACGAAATTACGTTACTTCGAGACAAATGCTTGGTCTAACTGCTACGGATTATGAGTTACAGGTTGAAGCATGCAGAATTCTTGATGAAGCTGAATTGACAGCAATACTTCCATGCAAAGGTGCTATTTCTTGGTTCAAGTATCTCATAAAGAACTCAACTTCCTGGCTCGCTGATTTCAGAAGACGTGCGGGCTTGCCTAGGAGTTCTGAAATGGCTAATGAAGGCGTAAGATCGAAGGACGAGACTTCTATTGATCATGCTATACATAACTACGCAAGACTCGAGGCAGAGCTGAAAGATTATGTGCAACTTCAAGCTGCGTTGGATATAAAGCCTGCAGATTCTGATCTTCAACGACATGCTCGACTTATCGTTTACGGAAGTGATGATCAATGGAATCAAACTTGGGCTGACGATCCATTATATCTCCATATATTCAAGACTAGAAACGGACTTGCTCCAGCCGAAGAAAACAAACCTTCCGTTATGTTTCCAACAGCTATAGATTCTCCGGGACAAAGTGCATCGTCTCCATCACGAACTTTGCACTGGGAGTTGGAAAACTATGAAGCTCGCACAGGAAGCAAAGGCAGTTCGCCAAATCCAAACTACAATCAGCCTATTCATACACTCAAAGCATCGAATCAGCCATCAGCAAACTCTAACCCTGCACAACCTCTGAAATATTTTCTCAGCGATGCAAATTGTTATATTCGGTTAGTGCGAGAGCTTTCTCGATTTGTGGCAAGGTGTATGTCACCAAACAATCCCAATCAACATGTAAGCCCCCCTTGATCCTTGATGTTATCTTTTTATGTATTGACAATTGGCAGATACCAACAGACGCCGAACTTCAAAATCAAGCTCGCTGGGTGATTTATGATGACGATGACCCATGGAATCAAACCGCAGCCGACAATGCAGAATGGCTAATGCGGTTCAAACGCGATGCTGGTCTCTCACCACAAGAATCTGGACCAGGTCTTCCGACGGGGAATCTCTCCTGGAAAGTTTCTTTGGGCGGCACAGGCTTTTGTCCACCTTATCTAAATCCAGGGAAAGACATTAAGGCATGTGACACAACAGAATTCGAAGTCAATCTTGCCAAAATTGATGAAAGCGAAAAGATTGTGAAGTTGAGAGGAAAGACCGCAAATGGATACATTAAAGGTCTTAAACAACGATACAAGATGCCCGCACAAGTTTTCTGCTCGAGAGAACTGGAAGAAGCGTTATTAGATTTGGTCAAGGCGGAAAAGGCACAAGGGCGCGTCCCATCCGATGAGTTATTAAGGGCCAAGGCAAGAGAAATTCTAAATATGCCAAATACGGCTGCGGACAATAGTCAACTTTTGGAGAAATTTAAGACCCATTATGGGGTTCACTCAACAAGTTCTTCGCCACATTCACAAACTCAAACTCAAACTTATCAACCACACGCCCAGTCAATCCCATCCTTCTCAACAAAT
This sequence comes from Botrytis pseudocinerea, assembly GCA_019395245.1. NCBI lineage: Eukaryota > Fungi > Ascomycota > Leotiomycetes > Helotiales > Sclerotiniaceae > Botrytis > Botrytis pseudocinerea. The sequence goes on from JAHXJK010000082.1 coordinate 338,631, forward strand.
CAAACGCCGGCTTTCCTTAACGATGATGATTTATTGGCTTCCTTTGATCAGGAATTACTTAACAATACGGAAATGGATTTGGGCTTGGAGTTAAATGGTTCATCAGCCACCAATATGGATTTCCTCTCAAATCATCCTTCGACACCATTAGGAACTATCCCTGGCTCATGTATATCTAGTTTTCCGCCATTCAACAATGCCAATCCAATTATGGATTTCGATATTGGTATGAATATGGATCTCGCGATGGGAGATAATGGCTCCGAATCATGGGCTAGCTTACAATCAAATAGCATTGATGTGAGTGCATTTGGCGCATTGGAAACAATGGAAGGTATTGGAGAAATGGATGAGACATTCAATATCGAGGGATTAGAGGAATTGAACGGAGGGGACATGAATAAAGAAATCGAATATGCGGAGTTGCATAGAGTTAGTACGGCGACGGCTAGTCCATGGAGAAGGAGGGCGAGTGAGAGGCTGGCAAGGGGTGGAGTGAGAGGGTTTGATTTTGAGGGAGGTGGTAGGGAGAGGTTATGGTAGAAATTATGGGATGAAGGAGAATTGAGAATGAAGTTTTTGTAGATTGGCGATGAGGAATTGGTTTATTGGAGGGCGTTTGAATGTCACTTTCATGATGGGTGTATTGGGGTGCGATGAACTGAAATGAGATGTTGTAACGATGATAAAAACCTGTGTATAGAAATAAAAGAGGGCGCGATGGAATGGAATGGGATAGATAATTTTAATTTAACGATATCCAAATTCACACTGTTTGATACTTGATACTTGATACTCCATATTCATTTATCCGCAACTGACGCTCCGCTGGCCCTCTGGGAGCCACTGCCGTGGAGGCCGAATAGATTCTTATTAGATGGAAATTATATGATGGAGTTCTTCGAGCGTAGCGAGCTATGGGGGTTTGGGGGCTTCCCCCATAATTGCACGGGCTTTAGAAGTTGATAGGATAGGTTATTATTACTCGATAGGTGGCTGTCTACTTATTAGAGATATGTTTATAGAAGGAAGATTATGTTGGACGTTGAGGTTTGATGGGAGAGAGGGTTGTTTTATTAAAGAGAGAGCACTCTACCGCATCTCTATATATAACAACCTCAATAATTTTTATAAATAATTACAAATTACTGTTCTAATATATCTCTTTCAAAACTTAACATTCTTACAAATAATTAATCAACTTATACAATAAGAAGGATTTGTAATACCAAAAGATTTCTGAATAGAATTATGTCACGGAAATCACCGTCTTGTGCAACACCACGTGATTGAGCATAGCACTCCTCCGGAGCACCTATTCCTATGAGCACAAAACGCTCTTTTATTCTATATATCAGTGAACCCTAATACCTCCTTAGGCGACTCCGTCGCCCGATCAGGGTATATAAGGTAGGTGTGATCCTTATGATCACACCTTAAGTCAATCTAGTTTATTATCACCATACATACCTATCATATGATCAAAGTGACCAATCGACACATAGCTATTCCTCCGTGATAAATTATCTCTAGTTATATTATAAAATCGAGATATTGATATTTTGATTTCAATTAAATGTTGATTTTTATATACTAAGTATTCTATAATATATTTTATATTTATAGAATTAGAACCAATCAAATTTAATTATATAGTAGTCTTGTAGTTTTCAATTCTTTACTTAATATTAGATATAAAATTGAAATAGAATACTTTTTGGAAATTAATTCCTATGTCAATATTAAACGAATTTTATAATTTTTTTTTAAAGATCTTGATTTCAAACCATTTTTTTTGTCAATATTTGGATAAAGTTTTATCAATTCTGAGATTATAATATTATTAAAACAAAGTATTGATTTTTAATTTTATTTTAAATATAGTAAGTTTTGATAAAATAAAAAAAGATCTTTCGTGTAAACTTAATATATAATATAGTAAGCGAAATCAAATGTTATAATTAAGTATTTTCAACAAGTCTTTATAATATATATATTATCTTCAACTTTTATATAAAATTTAATTGTATATAAGGGTTCGAATAGTTAAAAGCTGAGATTTTGCCATGTTCTAATAGATTTTATAGATTTTTAAATAATTTATTTAACATCTTTAATTATTTCATTACGCTTATATAGAGGGTGCTCTACTCACCTCTATTGAAATCCCGTGCCATCCTCCCCGCAGTTCACTAGTAAGCAGGGCAAATCCCTACAACAACAACCCCGCATTCACTAAGTAATCATCATCTCACTCAGCCTTGTAGTGCATGTGAATGGAACGTAGCTGCGTATCGTTTGATCCAACCTGATAAAAACACCAGCAACGAAATATTTTACACCAAGAACAATTTACAAATCGGATCGTGGATACTTGGAAAAGAGATTTGTCGAGAGACTATATCGCATTTCGAACACTGATTGATACGGAGGAGAATATCATAGACAGGGATTGGGATTGGGAAGGAGATTCTTAAAGTGTTGATATTGCGACTGCGACTGCGGCTACGACTACGACTACAACTGCGACGGGCAAGATTCGAACTTCACTCTCTGTTGATGAGATTTACCTACTCTTCCTGGATTGATACGCATCGACCTTTTCTTTAGAATCGCAAGAAAAATGTCGAAGGAGATGCAAAATAGTGGTATTCTTCGTCTGCCTTCAGAGGTTCAATCAGGAATCTTGGGACATGTAAGTCCTTCAACTTCTTCTCTGCTCTGAATGCATGACAGTCATTTACGTGTCTGATACATTTCAATCTGCGACTCTCGATGCGACAATACTAACAATTCTATCCTAGTTGGAAACCCCAGACTTACTTCAGTTGTCCGTTGTTTCCAAACATTTCCGCGACTTGGCCGCCAAAGAGCTATATCACACCTTTCATATTGTCTTTCCAGATCTCGATGACCCAGACGACTCAATCATCGATAGCCTCGCGTCCGGGCTGGACACATTCGTTACGAGCGACTATGATTATTCAAAATATCTGAGAGATATTATTTTGGAACCGTTGAATGGGAGCTTGAAGGGGCATTTAGCATATCGTTCTTATCTATATGATACTAGCTGTGGGAAATTCATGAACACACTCCTCCTCTTGACGTTACGGAAAGCTAAAGCTCTCGAGGCATTCAAGTAGGTTGATTGTTTTATCCTCTTGGTAACAATGTGCACTTGCTAATATATAATTTTAGATGGGACCTTCGTGTGCAGTTGAGTGACCAGGTGTTTAAAGAATTACATCGTATCGGCGCTCTACAACATTTACATATTCGAATGCCAGCTGTACAGCCCTCCGCCACCAATATAAATCCATCTCTGACCTACAATGTTTCAACGCCCATTGTCATTCCAGTTTTTCAAACAACCCAGACTGATTCTGCAGTTTACGATATTACATCCCATCCATATCCATCTTTCACAGCGAATAAGTCCAAACAAAATGGAGGAAAAGGAAATTCTTCCGTTATCAACGGAAAATCTCCAATATTTTCAGGCTTCAAGAACTTGCAAACTCTGGCAATTCTTGATATGGATAACTTGGATCATCTATCTGAGATTGCAGAATGTTTACGGAATTCGTCGACAACTCTCAATTCTCTCAAATTGTCATTCTCGGAGGTCTTTGCTTCTAGATCTAAAAAACCACCTGTGTCAGTCCCTGTGGAAGATGATGAAGAAACTGAAACCGAGGATGAATTCGGTCAATTGACATCACTTCCTAATCCCTTTTCGCTTACACCTGATGCATTGAAAGGAACAACAGTCACGGAGGAAAAGAAAGCACAGGAAGCTGCCTTGGGAAAGATCTTTAGTATCGATTCAAATTCAAAGGGCAATACGGAAACCGGTCAAAAGGCAGATGATTCAGAGACTGAAATAGAGGAAAAGAAAGAAGACTCTGCTTCCCTGGCCGCCTTTATAAAATTGATGCAAAAATCGGCAAAGCTCATGGCTGAATTCACACTTTCCGACGCGGAAAGAGAACAATTTGTCGAGAAATTGATTAAGAAAAGTACACAGGCGTACATTGACGGCTTGAAAAATGGGACTGAGTCTTCTGGCGGGTCGGAGCCTAGTAATGTGGAAGGCAACAATGCGGGGAGTAGCAACACACCAGCCACTACTACAAATGAAATTGTTGAAAAGGATGCCGGTGTGGAGAGTAATGATTCATCAGCTATGACTACTCCTGGAGAGGAAAAGGCTACAGAAGATATCGAATCTGATGATCAACCTAGTTTATTTGATGAATCTAGGACGCCAACACAAGCACCTAAATCCAAAGAGATTATAGATCCAGACGATATCGACATAGAGGAACCGGATTTAAAAGAGCTTGCGATCGATTCGGAAACTGTTGAGGATATTGCTACTGAACCCGGGACGAGTTCCGACTTGGGGGACGATTCTGCTGAGAAAGCTGAACAACCTCTCAAGGAAGTCGAGACAAGTAGCAAGGAGGATGGAAAAAAAATTGAAGCTCCTCGTGTCAATTTCGACAAGGAGATGAAAGAGTATGTTCGAAAAAGTCGTGGTCTTGCCCTCGAGGATTTGTCACTCTATCAGATACCCATGAAAAATTCTGTCATCTCAAAAGCCATCGACATTAGAGTTTTGAAAAGCATTACTCTACTTCATGTTGGCTCTCAAACACCATTTTGGCACATGGTAGCTCGCGAGAATAAAGTCGCTCCTCTCCCGCTTCATGAAATTTACACCGATAATGTCACAGTACATTTCCTCGAATGTGCTGGTCAGCTTAGCAAAATAACCGAACTTTGTTTGCTTGAACGATCTAACAGAAGCACTGTCGATACTGAATCTAAAATTATAGTCACGATTGAACAAATCAGAAAGTTGGTTCTCAGGAAACATGCTCCACATTTAAAGGTGTTGTCCTTGCATCAGGAGGGGATCCCTCATCAACAGAGTCCTTTTGCATGGGATTTAGATGCTAAGACTGCGATCTTACTTTGTAGGAAGGGGAAGAATTTGGAAGAATTGGCCGCTTCTTTTGATGTCAATGTCTTGGTATGTTATCTAAATTTTCTTACTTCATTGTTCCTATATTGTTTGAACATTCAAATGACCCTCTTCTTGTCATTCTGGCACTCTAATTTTGTTGGATAATCTCAACGGATACTGGATATGGCATGTCAATTATTCTTTTCTTTTAAACACATCCAGATATTACTGACTTACTAACATCAAATCAGCACATAATCAACCAGAACCTTTCCGCACTCAAATCCCTTCGCGCTCTTTACGCAATTGAATTTCGCTCAGAGGATACATGTATGTTGGTTCGGAATGAACTACGAAAATTTACAATGGATAGCGTTGCACATAATCCAGAGTGTAAACTTGAGTATTTGGCTTTCAAGGGAAGTGTTAGTAAGATTGAGAGGATTAAGAAGAAGGTGAATCGGGAGATATTGAGCTTTGTGGAGATGTACAAAGCAAATATGAAGAGGCTAGGAGTGGAGAGTGATAGTGAAAGCGATAGCGAAAGTGAGAAGCTATTTTCAGGCGATGATGGATTGAACAGAGGGTTAAAAGTCCAAAGTTTAGATGGCTTGATGTTTCATGACGTACCGGGTGTGAGGATCTTCGAGAAGGATGTTCTTTGGAAGAGACTCTAGTGGGGAAAGGTGCATATTTGTGCGGTCTCTGATTTGGTCTGGTCTAGTTGATTTGCGCGGGGCGTAAATTGGTGATTAGAATCTTACATAGGGCTTTTTTTCTTTCACGCGATAGTGGAAAGTGGAATGGAGGTATTGCATTACAGGAGTATAGCTTAATACACAGCGACGGAAATAAAAAAATTAAATCATAGAGGAGATTTTCATCGCGTGGGTGGTGACGTTGAGGATAGTTTAGCAGGAATGAAATATGATATGATTTCTTGAGTTAGTATTCGATCCTGGTGTTTCATAGGAGATTGAGGGATTTTCAGATAATAGTAATAAGGGATTTAGATGATTCTGCGGCTGAACAATTGAGATATCTACACGGAGTTCCTATGTACGAATATCACTGGTTATTGCTTTTATATTAAGAGAAAGATGATATGTATATGTATATATATACAAGTGTATATACAAAGTCAAAATAAAGAATGAGCTAACCGCTTTGGATTCTCCACAAGCATATTATATACATAGAATGACTGGACTAATCAACTCGATTCAACTGAACTCAACTCAAATTCCTTCTTTATTATAGAAACATAAATCCATCGTGACGGACTAATGATCCCCCGTATACACAGGCGCAATACGGAAAAAGTATGGTTTCCTTGACGGAAATTCTTGGATTATGGGCGATATTTTTATTTCTCCTTGGTTTCATTTCCTCGAGCTTTTGGTAGCTTGTTGCAGTCTGGAGATTCTGTCATCAGAGGTGGCCATGTATTGATAATCCTCATTATACAGGTACCTGTAGCAATTCAGAAACTTTAATTCTTTAAATCCCGGCATTGGCAACCACAGAGAGTCCATCATCCTGAGTTCTTGAACGATAGAATAGAATAGAGCCGATGACAGAGCCAATGATAGAGCCAAGAAAATCAGTGCGAAATAAGTAATCGCGAAAAAATGGATATTATGATTCCCGTACCATACACTCACTCGATTCCATTCTATATCAATTACAAACCTTTCACTTCTCCCGTGCACTCCTCCCTACAATTTCGCCTTCTCCTTCTCCTTCTCCTTCTCCCCCTCTTCCTTCTCCTTCCTCGCCAACCCCACAAACTTCCAACACAGCTCTCCCATCGGCCACCTCGCTTGCGCATGAACCTCTGCCTTTGCACTACTCGCCTGTCTCACCGCCCACCGAGCTGCGATCCCCTGATAAATACACGTATTTCTAAAGAATCCAAATGCCACTCCCCAAGGCAAATCGGGTTCCGGATCCCAACCTGATATTTCTCTATACCAGGATAATAGGTCTGATTGCGAGGGGAGACCGGCAATATTTTCCTCGGAAAATTGGGGGAGGGATGCAAATTTCTTCTCGTGTTGGACGGTATGAGGTGATAGAATATTTACTAAGTCCGAGAGGGGATGTCCGATTGTTGACATTTCCCAGCTGAAGAGAAGATGTCAGTTTAGGTTTCATTTCAGTCATGAATGGGATGTTATGGAAATATACATACTCTAAAATTCCAATGACCCTCGGTTCCGTTTTATGAAAGACTAAATTGTCAATCTTATAATCCCCATGAACCAATGTCCCTCTATCTTTTGGCTGATATCTCTTATCTCTAAAGAATCCCAAGATTTCCTCAATGTGTGGTATCTGACCCACAGGCTTCTTGGTTTCAACATCCACCGTCGAAGCTTGAGCCGCACTTATCGTACCAAAAGTTTTGATTTGTCGATCGTAGAATCCATTCGCTTTGCCAAAACTCGTAAGTCCGGCTTCCGACACATCAACACGATGGAGTTTAGCAAGAGTACGAATCGCATCGTGCCACCTATTTGAACACCACGTTAGTCTCTCCCTCTCAACATAACTTAGAACATAGAGCGAAAAGCCAGAGAAAAAGACACATACATCTCTCTCCTTTCTTCCTCTCCCACCCCCGGAATCCCAGGATCCTCAATAATTCTCCCATCTAAAAATTCCATGATATAAAACGGTGTGCCAATTACCCCCTCATCCTCACACAAACAATATGCCTTCGGAACCGGTACATCTGTTCTCTCCAACGCATGAATGACGCGGTATTCGCGCTCGACTTGATGTGCGGTTTTCGAGACAAGTTTTCCGGGTGGCTTCTTGCGCATGACGTATTTTTGGCCATTGGAAGAAAGGAGTTGGTATGTTGGATTTGATTGTCCGAATCCGAACTGCAGTTGATTGGATTGGATTAGTATCGAGTAGTGAGGTGAGGGAGTGGAAAGGTTGTTCTGGGGATTTAGAATATTATACGCACTTGTTTGATTTCAATTGGTGTCTTGATTTCTGGTACATGCTTCTCTATGTATTTCTCCAGAGCTTGAAGATCAATAGGTTGTCTTACGGGACCAGCCATGGTGAGTATATGGTCGTTTTCAGATGGGAGCTTTTGTAGGATGTGGTTTGTGACATTTTGTAGAGCTGAAGTTGTATTTATGAGACAACATTGAGGTCAGACAACTTTGCCTCGGCCTCGGTTCAACAGGGATGTAAAAGGACGCTAACCCCCGCGGAGGCGGGGAAAGCTTATTAGTGAAGGTACTACTCGTAGCTCAGCCTGCTCAGGAGAATAGTCGAAACTATAAAGGACTGCTAATGCTAGTGCTAGTCCTATAAGTATCAATACATCTCTCATATTCTAAATCATCAACCAATCTCGAGCCTTAATCACCATTCTTCAACATTTTCATGGGTCTAATCGATTTACATCACGTCACCCAGTCTCCAATTGCCAAAGGAATAGATTTGCGGCTCGTGGTTCAGTCTACCACATGATAGATTTTATAACAAATGAACAATCTGAGATGAGACAATTCATGTATGTATTTGGGTATATGTAGTTCTTGATTCTTTTTATTCAAAATTCCCGACAAACTAGTTGCTCGCTCTGTAAATATATCAATGCTCAAGCATCATTTTCGCCCACGCTTCTAATCCCTTATTTTCCTTTATTCACATCTCTTAATCCTTCCACTAAATAATACAATAATACGAACATAAAAAGGGCCTAGAATTAATCGGGACACCCATTCCCCTCCTTCCTCTGTCCACCATATTTGGAAACTCCAGTTCCATTTGGCCGTCCAACCCAAACTCCATTCAAACCCCTCTATAATTACATTTGGAAGAAAACTAACAGACGAGATCTGACAAAAAAAAAAATCAAACTTTCCATGCTGGGATGACCACGAGATTCATGATGTGCAGATGAAAGGTAAAGGCGAGTCATGCTCGAAATCAGGGTACGTAAAATATAATACAGAAATGCAAATGCAGGAGAATGGGATATGAAGAAAAAATAGAAAAATAGTAGATGTTCATGGTATCATCCTGAAAGTCAAAATCAAACGAGGCAAGCAAATGGCAGGAATCCATACGCGATGACGCAACTGAGATATACGAAAAATCATCCAGTTATTTCTGCAGCCTGTCTTTCTTAGATGGTAGGAATTTTAAAAGTTCAAGCTAGGCTGAACACCCTTCCCCATCGTGATCTGGCTTAAACTCAACGTCCTTGCATCACCCTCCCCAGTGTCGACAGTCAATCTTGAACTACCGCTTCCGTAACCCTTTCCAGTCCCAAAAACTTCATCACCAAAGTTCTGACCTCCTAATTCTTCTTTAGGGGTCTGAAAAGCTTCGGAACCTGCTGCGTATGCGTCATCATCACTATCAATGCCAAAGCCTTCAGATGTGCCTTTAGATGAGGATGTGGCATCGAGAATAGGGCCAGCTCCAGTAGCAGAATCAGGGGTGGGATATGACGTGGATGCTACCGAGGGATAGGAGGCAATTTGTCGTTGTAGAGTGAGGACAACATTTTCAAGTTGTTCGCGAGCAGATTGTTCCGCCAAGAACATGTTTGTTAAATTGGTGTAGTGCTCCATTGTTAAATGAGCATCTTTTTGAATCGTAGGAGAGCTAGATGGAAGACCTCGAATAGTAGTCGAGGTTGAAAGGGGTCGACCAGTGGTGTGGGAGCTGCTTAGGTGCACACGTTCATCTGTTGTTGTGGCATATGGAGCTTGCATTGTATCATCAAAGTCAGGGTGGTAAGAGTTATGAGATGATGATGTCGGGCGGTGAGTATTGTTGTTCGAGAGTCGGCTTTGAGCTCCAAATTCGTGCCAGTGTCGATGCCGGGGCAAGCCGGGTAAAGTCGTTTCTGAATTATCAGTTGGAGGACGACGAGCAGAAGAGCTGCGTTCTCTTTTTCCTCCTTTAGGTGGATCTTGAAGTGCGACATTGTCTCCGTTTCCGTTGAGTCGCCGATGAATCTGAAATACCGTCTTCTCCATTTCGACTAATCTAGACTCAATGCGATCAACTCTGGTCGCCAGGTCGGCAGCCTGGGTAATTTTCATGCCACTCAATCCACTCAAATGGCCAAAATTGAAAGGCTGTGGCTGATCCTGAGAATCTATCAATCGTGGACTTTCCGGATCATTCATTGATCTAGGTTCCTCCACTTCAGCTTTGTCCGAAGACAACGGAGATAATGGCCCCGGGTCGTAGCTTGCTCTCCAATAACGAATCTCATCGCTCCGACGTCTATCTGTTCCTCCCGCAATTCTTGCAGCTTCACGCAATTGGCCGAGAGACCTTGAACGTCTGTTTGGGTGGCTGCTACTTGTAACTGCCATTCCAATTGAACCAGAAATCGCCTCGTCAGAAGAAGCTTTGCTGCCTTTAGCTTGAGCACTTGCTGGTCGTGGCGAAAGCCCCGTCCAATCCATATAGCCTGGTGTTTTATCTGGAGTATATAGTCTACCTGTTGTAACCCTGGTTCTTGTCGTTGTGCTTTGTGTTTGTGTGGATATACGATTTGGGTCCCGCTCGCTATTAATCTGTTCCTTTAAGCTGGTGTCTACAAAAGGAGAATGCGATCGGAGGGCTCGATTAAACTCGTTGATCGGCATGGAGGTAGATCGTTTGGGGGAGGTCGCAGTGTTCAGTGGACTTCGGCTGAGCGCAGATGGGTCCTACAAATTGTCAGACAATAGTAACGTAACGCAGCATATATCTACTCACGCTGCGGTGATGCTGTTCGCTTTGCAGAGCACCAACGCTCTGCTTCTTATTTGCAGCATCCTTCTTTTTCTTGCCAAATATTTTGCCAAACACTCCTTTAAAGGTCGACTTCTTTCGCGCAGGCTTCGAGAGTATTGACCCTGATGGTCTGCCAACAGGCGATGAGCTCCTCGGAATACTGTAGTCCTCTGTCCTACGTGAAGGGGCGTTATAGGATGGCCGATCGGATGGTAGAGGGGAGGTCCCAATTCGCCTGGGTGGCTCGATATAACTCCCGGTCCCCGTGTCTCCATGTGTCAGAGCACTATCTCGGCCAGAAATGGCGGACCCCCTCATAACTTTTTCGATTCCATCAGAATTGAGAGATCCAAGGGGAGTTGCTATACCAGTTCCTGGAGACCGAATTGGAAATTCGTCGTCGTCCTGGATTGGAATGGGAGCAGAAATCTTTCCACGAATGGTCGAACCGGTATTTGTGCGACCTGTAGCTTCCGTCTTCCAGGTCCCGGACTTTGTAAATTTACTCATTTTACTGAGAGCCGGATATTAGAACGGGTCCTTCAGTCTGCCTGTATTCATAAGTGGGTCGAGGATTAAGGATAAATCTATTGTGACAGTGGATTGTTTGATAGATGTGGAACGACTCCTAGGCATATTCGCAAGTTCCGAACGGCGAGAAGATTGAAAAGTCTCAGTTTCCCCAGTCGAATTAGAAGTTAGAAGGTCATCCTCGCTCGTCAATTTTGAATGTACGGCAGTCGAGTGTACATGTAAATATATATGTGTGTGTATCGCTCTCTCTCTCTCTTAAGCAACTCCGTACTATTCCACGAAATGGGTCGATGGGTCCCTTTACCCAGGGCACTTTATTGATCCAGGGCGCATCACACGTATCATATATTCTGCGACAGAAGTAAGCTACTGACCAGGAGGGACCATGAAACAAGATAAATGACAAGAAGGAAAATTGAAAGGACGGGAGATCGAATCGAGAATCGAACTAAGAGAATCAAGCCAAACCCACAAGAGTAAGGTTGGATGGAATGATCGTTTGCATCCCTGTTGAGGCGGCTGTATGGAGCATGGAAGCAAGCATTGAAGCATTGAAGCATTGAAGGGTTGGAGGGTTGGAGGGTTGGAGGGAGGTGGATTGAAAAGATTGAAGAGATTGGTAAAGATACGAATATCGTCCAGTATCGTGCAGCATCTGGTCGTGTCTGGCCCAGCATCTCCCAGCATTTCTCAGCATTTTTTGTGAAAATTCATGGCGAAAGACAAGGAAGAAGATTTTGTACCAACCTACTCGAGAACAGACTGCACGAAATGGTAAGAATAGTGCGAATAGTGTGGATAATGGATGTGCTTATAGCTAGAAACCTAGCTCTCTGGGTGTGAGTTGTTGTTGTTGTTGTTGTTGTCTGCAATGCACAATAATGTGAGAATGTACCCCACGAAGGTTCGAAGGAAATCTAGAGGGGAAGAATGGATTATCATACATGCATCCATATATCCACATAACCGTACATACATAGATACATACATACATACATACATAGATGCATACATACATACATAGATGCATACACACACACACACACACACACACACACACATATCATCCATCCATCCATCCATCCATCCACACATCCATCCGCCATCCACTCCCTCTCGTCGTCCAGTCCATCCACCGGAATTCAATATTCCACGCAAGTGGGACCAACATAGTTAGATGCTTGTCAAAAGTGGAACGCGAGAAAGGGAGAATCACAATTTAAAGAAGAAGAAGAAAAAATGAAGAGCTAAAAAGAGTTGAAAAATAAGAAACTAGCCAGCAATCCCATGGGACCGAATCAAATCAAATCAATCGCCCATTCATTCAGTCAACCCATCAATCCTTCAATCCATCGCCGAAACACCATAATCGTCCGAGGCACGGCAACGAGAGCTTTCTTTGCTGAGGTAGTATAGTGCGTGAACCATGCGGAATTTCCTTTTGTTGACGAACTCCCAACTTCGTCCGAAAAGAGTAAGGCAGAGAAAGGATGTAGACCCCGATTGGTATCTGGTGCCGCCAATCCGCCATGCTTGCTTTTGGCGCCTTTCTATCTTGGAACTCGGAAGAGAGCAGAACCCATTTGATTGATGGACGATGAGTGATGGGTGATGGATGCGGATGGGTGGTGGATCCCTGGTGGCAGTCTATTCATGCAGGGTGTGTTGGAGGTTGAGTGCTTATGGGTGAAGTCGTATTAGTATGATGGCTAGTATGGGTTGGTTCTGTGAATCGAAGTGGAAGTGGAAGTACCAAGAGCTCACTAAGTGCTACTCGACTAACTCGTTGTTAATTCATACATACATACATACATACATACACCCTCCTTCCTACACTCCAATCAGCCCCTTCGTCCAAAGCGAGGTAGTCAATATTGTTACTATTGTCCCTATGTAAATCTTGTCTATGTAAATCCTGTAAATCGTGTAAATCTCGACTCACATAGCAAAATGCTCCCATTCACCCACTACTCCCCTCCACAAAGTACTCAATATAACTCGAACCTCCCACTCGTGTCTAGAGACTCTCACACTCAACAAGACAACACCTCCTATTTCACAATCCAGGATTAACTTGCAGCTTCACCAACTCCCATACATGCTTCTCTCTCTCTAGATGCTATACAGAGCACTATGCTGTCTTAGATAACGGTTAAACATGCACCTCACAAATCCCTTCCTACCGTGGGCAGCACAGTATAGGCATAGTTCCAAACGTCGGTATATGCAGTTCCCAGGGTACCTTCACAAATCACACAGTACGCTTCGGAATCTCTCCTCCACACGCGCTGCGCTTCCATGTCGTAATACGGCGCCAAGTAGCACGGTTTACATGTAAGTGGTATTGTAGCATCGCCGCATGTTAAGGGGATTCTGGCTCGTACCCCCCAACTGGTGAACCCTTTCAATTCTAAAATCTGAAGGCTGGCTTTAGACTAAATTTTATAAAAATGCGTGAGCGGAGGCACTAAATACAGTATCTTCTGTAGGCTGATCAAGTAGATACTACAAATATATCGTACATAATACCATATAACAACAGCCCCCCCTTCTTTGCTGCTGCATACATCTTGGCTTGATATGGCGTATGCGTATCGGTACAACCCAAGGTCGATGAAGTGGATTGATAGATGTAGGTATATCTATTTAACTTTACCCGGATTCATATCTTGCTCTTCTTCAATGCAAATGATGATCCGCGGCCACAGCGGCATAGAAATGAATTGATAATGAATGTCGCTATATAAATACACATACACTATTAAAGCACATCAATAGTTTCACCAATAAGAACCTCCTAGATCAATATCAACCCTCTATCAAAGTTCTGCAGCGTGATGAGCTACCTACGACTACGTCTGGCTCTATTCCCAAATTGTGCAAGCAAGAAATGGAAACGGGAAGTCAATCTCCAGTTTGCGATTAGCTTTTCCCACGGCATAAATCGTGCTAAACTTTGGCGTTCGCTCCAGAAGTGGTGGTGGTATGTCATATCATATCAAATCAACATTCTACACTAAAACTTCAACAACCCGTATCCGTACCCACAATTTCCTTGAACCTTGAAGATGCGATAGGCCATGTCGTCTTCATACTTTCCATGCAATATACAGATGTGACAGCTAACGCCGCCATAATCAAACTTGGGGGTCTTTGACTCTTTGGTCAGAAAAAAAAACGGGCGATCAAGTCTTTTGGAGATGGAAGGTGGATTTCTTGCAATGTTCTCTGTACGAAGCACACCTTGGGATCCGTGCCACCGCCATGCTCTATGTGAAACTACAGGGGGTCATTGATATAGAGTTCGTCATTCGTCTGATGCACACCCTCTTCTCGAAAGGGAAAGAACAAAATCGCGTGGCACGACAGCGATGGTGTTTATGGACATTTTGTGGGTCGTCAGCAAAGACCAAAAGAAAAGCGAAAAGCGAAAAGCTTCCGAGTCAATCCTCCAAGCTCCATGCGCAACTGCATAATTTCTTTCGTGGATCGAAAACTTTGGTACGGGAGCTAGAGTGCCATTGAGGTTTAACGGTTTTGGGATTTTTCGACCGAAATCCCAATTTGTGGCCATTACGAGCTCAACTCCGCTATGGATGGGTATCGTAAGTCGGCATTTTCTTCCAAAAAGTCCATCCACCGTTTGAGAAATGGGCTACCTCTGCATCCATCATACATCAATTGTCAGCATATGGTCGCAATCAGATTAGATCAAGGAAATATATAAAGCATAAGAAGATGAGAAAGGGGTCTGAACTTACCTCGAGACAGTTTCCGAATCGCCAATGATTGTCAGTGAGCGTCGCGGTCGGGTCATAGCGACTAAGTTTGCAGGTTATGTCAGTTGCATGATCATGATGTCCTCATTTTTATTTGTGCATAGATATTTAGAAGTGTAAATGCCTAGCATCCGTTGTGTGAGGTCGATTATCAAACATGCTATAGCCCGAGAACCGTTTGATTTCGTTTGCGGGAGATCTGCTTTGACAGTAATCATACTGGGATGCGGGGACGGGTGTTCAACGAAATTCATGCACAGAAGGGTTCAACGGTTCTAGAAGTAGAGAACAGATGAAGAAATTCATGCAAAAGGATGGACGTACCATTCAATCTGCGCTTCTCTCCTAAAAATCCCACTTCGCGTTCGCTGTTACTTCGAACGAGGGAAACAATGATTGCTTCTTTTTCCCTTCCTTGAAACCCATCAACACTGCCCAGTTCGATGCCGGGAAAAGCCTCCTTCATCGACCGAGACATCAATGCAAGCTTTTTGCGTTAGCATTACTTCAGAGGAAAGATCATGGGGCACGAAAAACTGCTATCATTCTTACCTGGGCGTTGTATGGCGTCACGACTGCAATATCCTCTGGCTTCAATCCAGCATCGACAAGATTCTGGACATGTCGTCTCACGAGAACCGCTTCCATTTCGTTACTTTTACTTTCACCCAACATTCCCTTGCCAGCTTTCTTATCAGCATTCTCCTCTTCGCTCTTCTCCGGAAAATCGTCACCCTGAGTATCGAAGAATATCAAGGGCTCAATAGTATCCTCTGTTTCTTCGACATCATACGGTAGTTCTGTGAGAAGTCTTGCCTTAACTGCTTCGGCTGCGACAAGTTTTGATTCATATAATTCGTCCGAGGGAAATCTCATGATCTTCTCGTGCATACGGTATTGTGTAGTAAGCATGACTTTAATTCCCGCGCCATGTAATTTTAGTAATCTGTCAAACAGTGTGGTTTCCAGAGTCATCCCTTTAATGATACCCTCTGTCTCTGTGTCTTGTGATTTTGTTTTAGTCTTGAAATTTAGTGATTTAATTGTTGGAGGCAACTGGAGATGATCTCCGGCAAGAATGACTTTACTGGCTGATAGCAAAGGTACCCAACATTGAGCTTCCAAAGCTTGACTATAGCATAAGAAGTTAGGGGTTGTCTAATAGGGGGGGGGGTTGCTGAGAAAAAGGAGGGACGCTCAGAAGAAGCGAAGAGAGAAACACAACATAGATGTTTGGAGTTAGGTGACACGAATCCAAAGAAAACATTACGCTCTTACCTAGCTTCATCGATGATCACAACGTCAAACTTCTCGTCCCTCAGTTGGAACCCTCCAGCACCATGTAAGGTTGCAAGCACAACTTTTGAACCGCCCACCAAAGTATTGACGCATTTCCTTTCCCGTTCTCGAAACTCTTTACGAAGTTCCTTAAGATCTCCATATATGGCTTTTCGTTCTCTACCACTTTTGGTCTTTTTTATTGAAGCCTGTTTGGTATCCATTTCTTTTCGTACATCTTGCACAATTGCAGCCGCTTCCGAAGTCTGTGTAAGAACATCAAGAGAATGATTGACAACTGATGGCAGAAGTCTCGCTGGATGGCCCAAACGTACAATAGGTACCTTATGCGGCGCAAGTCGCTCAACAATGTTATCCACGGATATATTGGATGGCCCACACACCAATACTCTGAGATTCCGTTTGAGCATCTGCAAAATGAGCTCAATCAAGGTATGGGTTTTACCAGTCTATCAATTATTAGCAAATTCTTTAGGTTACATGACCCCTCTATCTATTGTTCCTAGAATTCTACTAACATTCATGCTGAAACTGGTTGTGTTTTTCGTGATTCAAAAAACTACAACTACAGTACCATCATCCATCGATGTGGACATATTTGAAGGCACTCGCCCTAATGAAAAAAAAAACTTCATTAAAAACTCGAAATGACCCGCTGAACGCCAGAAAATAAATCTAGGATACTCACTCCAGGTGGCCCATGAATTAAAGCCATCTCTGTCGAAGCAAGTGCAAACTTAATGGCATGCTTTTGACTATCATTCAAACTTGGATCCAGCCACTCAATTCCCACTTTCTCCAGGTTTTCTGGGACTGGCGAAGGTGATGACAATCCAAACAAAACCCTTACGAAATTCGAATATTCCGCTTCTTGCATCTTCCCCAGCTTTCCCATGGTACCATTCATCCTAAGTTACAAATTAGCAAACTCTTCTCTCACTCAATCGACCATCAGTCCAACAGATCGAAAGAACATAGAATAAACAAACCTCTTGTACGTAACATCATTCGCCAGCTTGACCACCCAACACCTTTTCATACCCCCAACATTCTCCTCGCCCTTTCCATTCTCATCCAGCGCAACCCACACCGCACTCCTCGCTACCTTAGTAACCACACCTCTACTTCCCTTCTCCTCTAACTCTTTGACTTCCCTCTTCTTTGCACTACCACTGGGCTGTTCACTAACTGCTACAATATCGCCAACCCGTATCCCATGTTCTTGTAATTCACCTTCTCCCGAACCCCCACTACCACCTTTGCCTTTCCCTCCAGAGCCGGAACTAGAAGTTGCCGGATCAGGACCTAGCTCAACAACAGTTTTTCCACCCAGCCCCGTTCTTTGAGAAATTAAGATGAGATTCGTAACAGCAAGTCCAGCACGCTGAAGGGACGTGGGTGAGGTCCCAGTTATCAGGGTCGAAGTTTCGGACAGCTCGGATTGAAGTTCTTGGTCCAAGAGGTGGAGTTGAGTTGTGCAGAAGGATGGGATGTCTACAGATTTTAGAGTAAGTGCCATGATATTTTTCGAGATTGTTGTCAGGTGAGTGTGTAGAGGGATTCTATTTGCGATATGTAGAAGGTAGGTAACTAGCACGTGTGATGGTGATCTCCTGCTCAGGAAGTGAAAGTGGCTACCGAGTAAGCTGTTATCTCGATCGTTTTCTGCTTAAAAGGGTCAAAAAAAATGATTCGAGACTTCAACGACGAACAGAACGACAATTGTTGTTAATTGTCGAGATCAGAAGTCTTAGCGGATGAGAGAGACAGAGAGAGTTGAGGATGAGGATGAGGATGAGGATATTAAAATTCAGAATTGTGGTTGCGTCAAGTTACACGTGACGTCGAGATGTTATCGATATGCTATCGATAATTATGTATCAAAATGTCATCACCTACCGGTACACATTTTCCTCCGTCAACGGCATTGTAGCACTTTGACTGCAATCTTGTGAGATTTTATCAGAGCACTTCGATCTTTCATGATATGTTGATGTAGAAAGGAAATATCTTCAAATCGGTCATTTTGAATCATGTTCGGAGAGCAATTGTCCCGTTCTATCTCGTTACGACACAACTTCCCTCGTCATCTCATTCATTCTTGGATTCTTGGCAATATAAAGTATTACAAGAACCAGTGGCGTGACTCTGTTATGATCCATTGGTTCTAATTCTCGATCCATTCTCTTGGTTCACCACATGCCCTGCCCAGTCAAAGCCCTTTCTTCACATCAAAAAGTCTCCGAGTCGGGCGAACTTTTCCCCTTCAATAGTCTCCACCTAGAAAAAAAAGTCCCCTTTCAGTTCCCTCTGTTTTGAATGCCAGTATATATTGTGCCAAATCTTCTTTCTCTTCGCAATCTACACCTTCTGTCCTGACTCTGCTCTTTGAACTCTCTTCACTCCTGAACAAAGATGGAATCCAAATTCGCCACCAAGGCTCCGGCAACAATGCGTGCACTCGCTCTCTCTAAGTTTGGGAAACCAGATACATACAACATAGGAACCATTCCAACTCCAAAAATTACCCATGAGAACGATATATTGATTAAGGTGGAAGCGGCTAGTATCAATCCTATTGATGTCAAGATGGCCGGTGGATATGCAAAGATGATGTTCGATGTGAAGTACGTACTTTCTCTACCGTGACATCAATGGACGAAGGAAATGGATGCTATGATGAGGAATATGAGGTTAAGACTATGTCAAGTGATCATAGCTCACGCAATGTTGGAGATATTCTCATTTGCACACGAGACTATCATATCATCTGGCCTTGCGAATGACTCACGCTCTCCAAGATGTCCTAAATTGTGTATTGTCATGAAGTTCAGTGGAACGGTTGTAATTCTGCTGCAGTTCCAGTCGCTTTTGCATCGAGCCTCGTCTTTCTCCCTTTTATCTCCACTCTTCTCTAATATTCTCCAGGTTCCCTTACTTGATGGGCTACGATGTATCGGGTATTGTCGTGTCCACTGGTTCTTCCGTCACCCACGTCAAACCCGGCGACGCAGTCTACTCTCGCGTACCTGAGCGACACCGCGGAACCATCGGTATGCGCTGTCTCTTTATTCTTTTCTCGGTCGATGAATTCCCCTCTTCCTAGCTTTGAAAAGTACGCCAGTATATAATTAACATAATTGACTTCCTATTTAAGCACAATACTGTCTCTCGACTTCTGCAGCCGTAGCTCAAAAGCCACCCTCTCTTTCTCATTCCGAAGCTGCTGCTGTGCCACTGGCAGCACTAACAGCCTATCAATCTGTAATCCGGGCAGACAGTCAATTGCCTGGTGGACTAAAAGGTAAGACCGTACTTGTTCCTGCTGGTATGAGTGGAACAGGTAGTGTCGCCGTTCAACTCGCCAAGAATGTTTTTGGGGCTGGGAGGGTCATTACCACTCTAAGTACTGGAAAGATTGGCAGGGCAGAGGAATTGTTGGGGAAGGGAATCGAAGCAGTAGATTACACGAAAGATGATGTCGTAAAGACATTAGGGAAGGAGACTGTAGATTTTCTCTTCGACACTACATCCTGCTCACTTTCTCTTGGTTCTCTCGTTAAGAAGGGGGGGGTCATAGTCTCTATTTCCATGATACCTGGTGGCACCGAAACTATTGAGCGCATGACTCGCCATACTAATGGGGTATCTGAAGGAGGTGTTAAGATAAACTTAAGTTGGTGGGTGGCCAAAATTATGGATTTTTTGGATTGGAGTTTAAAAACGTGGGCCAGTTGGAACGGAAGAAGCTATAGCTATCTTATGATGGAACCAAGTCGGGAGGACTTGGAAAGGCTGGGGGAGTTAATCAAAGAAGGGAAACTAAGACCAATTGTAGGCTCTGAAGTCAAACTTGAGGATATTGACGGTGTTAGAAAAGGCTGTCAAGAGGTTTTTTCTGGGAAGGGAGGGGTTGGGAAATTTATTATTGCTCCTTGAAATGTTTTCGCAATCTAGGGAGGAGATAGAAATGCACTATGAGCTTTTGAAGAATAGCGTGAAACACAATATTATCGTTGAAAAATATGAATAGTTGGACTGAATACTCCTCCAGCCCTGCAAGTGAAACTACCATACAACATCTCAGCCCATCGAAAAACTCATCCTTGGTTCGACACTAGGCTTTTTTGAATAGACTGAATTATGTGTTACATGTTCGATTGTTGGGGGTTTCGTGATTGATGATTGTCATTACCACATTACCTTATAAAATTGCTCAGCGTGATTGGGAGAAAGCACTATATATAATCCGACTTCAAATTCTATTCTACTGCTGTACAAATACCTTCTTTTTCGCCATTTTGGGGGGTTTTCGGTGCCAATAAAAGCTTATATAAAGAGCTTGCGTCTATACATCTGTTAAGGCTCAGCTGTATTGAGCTACTATCTGTCTTCAAAAAGGATCTAACTAATCACAAGTCATTGATCATGGGCTCTTCGATATAAAGATTGGAAGTGAGTGTGGTACCCTATTATCTGTTTGAAAGCTACTCACTGACTGGCTCTGAATTACATGCTCAACCACACAGAGCTGGAAGCACGAAGGTTTTGTGGTCAAATTTCAGATCAACTTACTACGAATGTCTTCCGGACGAATGTCCTTATAGAAAGTTTTAATTGCATACAACAAGCCGCCCCAGCCTGCACCGAGGCCATATTAAATGTCAGTTAATCTTCAACTTAAATTGATCATAAACGATACACGGTGAGATACATGGATACGATTTCGAATGAAAGGGTGCAAAATAAAGGTGGGCAAAATTGACATGAGTACTTTGCAACGGTTGATCGGGAACATCATTCATTGCAGCATCTTTTACCTTTTCGGTGTCAAGCCAAAGGTCCTCCTCGAAGTGCCGAAACTTGTCAGAGAAACGATAACAAACTGCGCTTCTTCATCTTCAAGAAGTCGCTTTTCTCGCTCTTCATTACAATATCTTTCGGTATTTTCTACCTCGGGGCTGCTAACGCCGTATTCTTGATGGGTATTGACAGAAACTTTGCCAAGGTTTATATGTGTAAATACTCATTGTGATTCAGGCAGTTAAACCATGGAGTGATAGATTTCAGAACGACATTTTCTGAGAGAGGAGATAAAGTAAACTATTATAGAATAGAGTACAGTAGTCTCTTTGTTCCAGTCCAGGAAAAATTATATTAAATAATACGGCTCGGTGATTATTGTCAGCATAATGTAAGTGAGCCGGCGCCAATTCCCCTACTTTCAAAAATGATAGATCATGAGGAAGTGAGGCTCCATGAGAATAAGGAGAAATTATAATAAGCTTTTTCTAACTTATTCAAATAATTCAATTGCGATTCAATTCCCAAGGGCCATATGGCTGTTACTATTTTCCAATGGCGTGATACACCTCGCCCATAATCAAAGTCTTAAATAGTTAGCGGGCTCGTTTACTGAATTAACGATGCATGTCTATACTGCTATTATGACATGTGCTTCACAGGCCAATAAGGGAAAGTATACTAACAAGCAGGCTATTGATAGACAACATTGAGAATCACGCTTTTAGGCACTTCCTGTATATCCTAACCTATAACAATTGATGAACTACCAAAGTGCCCAATTCAATTTAAGTATGCCAATCTTCTAGACTTCATGAAATTCATGCGTCGACTCTTTCATTCTCCGTCGAGCCATCAAGTAGTGATCTTTCCTAAGCCATATCCCATTGTTCCCGATTTATTAAACAGGTCCGCCAGTGAGGCCCCTGAAGCAGACTTTCTGCCTTCGAAACCTCGAAGGCAAATTGCGATGCGTAGCATTATCGAAAGGTGCATGTCTCCTTCCACTTCATCATAGTTCACCCGGATGCCCTCCAAACATGTTGGGGGCCCAATGCCAGCAATACCTTCATGTGTCGGATAAAACAGTCCTTGGGAAGCGTTCGAAGTGATATCTCTCATGTTGGGAATGTTTTTCGAATCGACGCCTATACACTTGCTAGCATTTGGTGTATTAGCTTTCCGAGAGATTTGTGTGAGGCCACTAATCGTGACATCAACTTTGTTGTTACTGTGACTTGTGTCCGATTAGCCTGTCGTATCCGCCGCTCTTTTCAACGATTGTATCCCTGTCTTTGTTTCTGTGTGCTCGGTGTTTAGCCTTTGGTGCTTGATAAATACACTAGCTATCATGGCCACAGCCGCCAAGCACGTATACAATATGAACATATTTCTCAGACTCCATGCAAAAGCTTTTAAGACCTCCCGACGTTGGAAAGCATCCTGAATTAACTGCGGAATGCCCACATTTGCCGCTGCCTGGCTACCTGACAAAGCCTTGAGAACAGGTTCGCTGAGGCCAGCGGCAGCAAGGGATGGTTGCCGTGCATCCATACTATTTTGAAAAACCACACCACCGACCACGATAGACAATGCCATTGCAATATTGCGGACGAAACCTAAAGAAGCTGTGGCTGCGGCAGTGTCAACCTGGCTAACAGTGTTTTGAATAGCAACCATAGGAGCCTGGAAAAGAAGAGAGGGGCCAAAAGCACCAATATTTTCCAGCCCAATGACAACTGCAACGGATGTATCGGCTCCAAAATGTATGTACAGCCCTGTTCCTAACGTCATAAGGGTTGTTCCAACCCACATGAATTCCCTGTAGCGGCCTGTGCGGTGGATTGTAGCACCAGCCATAATCTCAAGGACGGCTTGTATTACTACCAACGGTAACAACAAGACACCGCTACGGAGAGGTGACACTTGTAGTACACTCTGAAAGTATAATGGTAGATAATATTCAATGCCTATTAGAACCATGCTATGCGCAAATACAAGTACAAAAGTTGCATTGTTGGACGAATTTGCAAACACCGCCAGTGGCATCAGGGGATATTTTGCAAGTCTTTTCTCGCTAAAGATAAAGAACCCGATCATTAAAGTTCCAATTGCAATCAAGCAGATGACTTTGGGGCTATTCCAAGGAAATGTTGCACCACCGAAGTCGAGTCCGACGAGAATGAGGAGAGTTACCGCAAGAATAGAGATGGTCCCGAACCAGTCGATAGCTCGAACGCCTTCAATTATTTTTGTGCGTGGGTTGTGCACATCGAGCAACAGAAGCAGGAGAACGAAGGTTACTCCGGATATGGGGAGATTGATCCAGAAGCACCACCGCCAGCTCTTGTACTGAACAAAAGCTCCACCAATTAGCGGACCAGCTGACCCAGCAACTGCCCACACGAATCCAACGAACCCTAGGTATAACGATCGTTCTCGTACACTGAAAAGATCCGAAATCGTGATTATCACCACTTGTCCTAGGCCACCACAAGCGACACCTTGCAATGATCGTCCAGCGATGAGCATTGTCATGTTAATACTTAGTGCCACAAGTATACTAGATACTGCAAACAAGCCAATTGCTACGAGAAGGACGGGCTTGCGGCCCCATATGTCGCTGAATTTTGCCCAGATTGGGCCTGTAGCGGCGTTGGCAAGTAGGTAGGCGCCACCAATCCAAACATAACCAGAAGCAGAATGCAAATCGGCACAAATTGTAGGAATGGCTATTGAAACAATGGTCTGGTCAAGAGCGGCTAGACCAAGGGCGAGCTACAGGGTATTGTTAGCTGGGTAGTAGTGGTTGGAATTAGAGTAGGTTAAGTCACATAGAGAGCTACTAAAATAGCGTACAGGCGCAGCTTCGTGCGAATTTTGGGACCTTCTACAAGATCGAGGGGCGTTATTGGGCCATCGTTGGTAAAAACTCCCGATGATGACAGCTCTCTGGGCAAAGCAACATGTGCTGAAGAAGGATCGGTGGGCGCGTTGATATCCATGATCATTTAACAAAGAATCCAGAATCGTGTTATTTTGGAGGCGGGATGAAACAATTTAAAGATGTTCTTATAGAGATTGATGATGGAGCAGGGATAGCTAGGACCCCAGTAGCTACCCCAGTAGTTACCCCAGGTACTTAACCCGTTGTGACTCACCGGTGAGATTGTTTCCATTTACTCAAGAAAATGTGAATGCATCTCCGGAATAAGCAATTGCTACAACTACTGAGAAGTTAACTATCAGTCCCATTCGATAATTTGATGCCCTAATCAAATAAATAGTTCCCCGAAGAACCCTCTGAGCATTACGATTGCAACTACGAGTGTATTTACAATATAATTTTCGTCGAAGTTCAATATCACATCAGGCATGAGCAATGAATAAGACGCTTTTCAAATACAACTAATTGATGAGTAAATGTAATATAGTTTAATACCGAGTAGGTTATATTATCGAGTAAGCTATTTTCATATCAATTTATACTTTCAAATACAGAATATTTAATAATTATTAAATCAATTAATTGAAATCTAATAATCTAGAATTTATTATATTATTTTGATAGGTTTTGACATTGAAATTCGTTTTTTCATTTATTATAATATTGATTAGAAAATGTTTTTTTATTAGAATTTTCTTTTTTTTACATGGAATTTGAATATCAATTTTTTATTGAAATAATATATTAAGAGTTTTTTATTTAATAAATATTTCTTTTTAATGTAATTGAGTTTTTTTTTAAATAAATTTTTTTGGTTTAATGTTTTATTTGTTATATGAAGTATATACTTTTTATATTCAAAAATGTATTTTTATAAATTAATTTTTTGGTATTTTTAGTTAGAGTTATTATAGTTTTGAATACAAGTATAGAAGAGTTTGATTGATAATAAGTTATTTAATATTTAATTAATATTGATCGAAAGAGAGCTTTAATTAGATTGTAAAGGATTTGAGAGATTTATTAATTTACATTGAAAGAAAGGAGGATAGATATATAAACCTGAATATTTAAATTTGAGAATGTAGTTTTAGAATTAAGTAGGATTGAATTTATTTCTTAAAATTTTGATGTTATATTTTAAGAAGTGATTGATTTTTTATATATAGTTTTAAAAGCTATAAAGAATTTAATTTTTGAAATATATTTGATATATATTTTGATAAACTTGTTAATTTTATTTCTATATAGGTATTTTAGATTATTAAAATGATTAATATTAAGTAGTTGAAATAAATGATTTGATTGTAGTAATAAATGTAAATATTTAATATTGTTTTTTTGTAATATATTTGAAAAGTTATTGATTTACAGTCACCGAGCACAGATAATAGTCGCTCATCAAAACCACACTTAAAACAGTCGTTTTGTTACTTTTGTTTCATAGTTTTAATAATATAAACTCTGATTTATATATGTATAATCAGATAATTGGATTAAAAATCAATTCAATTATATTAAAAATCAGATAGTTTATTTTTAATATTCTTATATATAGTAAAATATACAATTAAAACATTCAAAAAATACTTTAACAAAAATACTGAAATTTACTAGTAAAACAAGCGAAAATCATAAACTTTTATAATTTCATTTTTGAATAATATAAATAAAAACTTAAATAATTTTAAATAATTTTGAAAAGTTTTTAAAAATTGATTTTATTAAATATTAATATCGAAATAATATATAATAAATTTCAAATAAATTTACTTATTCAAAGCTATTAGTTTTATATAAAATAAAAGTAGTGAAATGACTGTTTTAGATGCGATTTTATTGAGCGATAATTATCTATGCCCTAGTACTATATAACTTTTGTATTTATTTAATATTAATATTTAACATTTGCTTTTTTTGATTCTGAATATATTTATTAAAGTGTTTCAATTATTTTAGATCTGTTTTATTATTTATTTATTTATTAAATATAGATTTAATAGTTCATTTTGCAGAAAGATTCGTTTTAATGTATCAATTGGAAAAATAAATCTGTTTTTGAATTGTTAAAGATAATGAAATAGTTTTATTTTTGTATTTCTGTATATTATTATTACAATTCATTTTCGATTACCTAATTATATTAATTTACTATTTTTACATCTTTTGATGTTACTAATAATTATTGTTATATATAATCTCTATTATAAAGCTTATTTTATCGAAATTATAAAAATCTCTATTCAAAATATTACACTTCACTTGTATATTTATGATCAATCAAAATTCCTTTTCAATAAAATTAACTAGCACATACTCTCTTAGTCTAATTATATAAATCTCAGAATTAATGATAAAACAAAACTTTAATTCTCTATATAAGTTTTAAAGAACGAAGATTCAATACATATATATAACACTCTCTACAAAACTAAAATTGAATCATTGATATTTTTAATAAATTATAGATTATATCAGTTTTTTCTTGTATATTGTTATTTTTTAAAGGCTTGATTATTCTTAAGTAATATAAAACTAATCTTATCAATTAAGAAATAAATGACATATAATAAAAAGAGAGATACTATATTTTTTTCAGAAAAATTTTTAAGTATTAATTAACGTCATTACTATTACTACTATTACTATATAAGTTTTAGCCTTGATATAATATTGTTAAAATGATATTATTTGAAAGCTTTTAGTTCATTCTATACAGTTATCATTTTTATCATTTTTCTTTCAATTGAAATTAGTTTAAATAAAATAATTTAAATATTTTTATTAAAGAAATTTTGTATTATATTATAGTATTGAAAATAATATATAAAGATTTAAACAAAATATACCATTTCAATTGGGTTTTAGATTGAGCGAATCGAGTTTTTTATATAGTATTATAGTTCACACACATAATAAAATTACTAATAAGATAAATCTCTAATAAATTTTAATTCGGATTTTACATATAAATTCTAATTCAGATTCTAATTCAGAAAATCGTTTATAGGCAAAAAGTTGCCTCAGGTCACTATACACCTGTATATAAATATATCTTCAAATACACCTTTCAATTAATTATATTAATATAATAAAGTTTACACTAGAAATAATTATATAGCTTGAAAGCCTTTAATTGTCTTAATGTAATTTTTATTGTTTCCATTGATTTATTAAATTAAGAAGGTTTTATAACTTTTTTCTCAAACTCTCCTCTCTACTCAACTAAAACAATCCTATTCTAGTATTAGTGTATTATTTATAATCAATCAAAAGAGGCTTTATGAATAATTGATTATAAAATGATCTGATGATATAAATATATAAATATATAAATATATAATAGAGTTTATTTTATTTTCGTTTGCTTCTACGAGTTTATTAAAAAAGAAAAACTTATATTATAACTATTAAGAGACAGGGGATGAGTACCTAGGTAATAAGTAAGCTATTAAACCAGTAACAGTTTTATTTAATATACCTAAAAAAAAAAGTAAGAGAATATATAATAATAATAATAATAGCTTAGATTAGTTCATAAATTAAATAGAGAATTCAAAATTAATATTCTTATCTTTGAATGTTTTATAATATTTTGTTAAATCTCTATAGTTCAAATAAAATCCCTTCTTTAATAAAATTATTCTATATGAAAGTATAGATTTCTAATAATCGAAATCAATAAACTTGTTGATAGTTTAATTTTTTAATATATTTAGAAACTAATAAACTACAGTAATAAACATGTATATAGTATTTGACTATATCTTATAAATATATTAAAAGTGTATTAGAATAGAAGTAAGTTAATATATCAATAGAAGTTTATTAAATATTCAATATACTCCTAATATAGAGTTATAAATAATATTCAACAAATAAAAAGATTCCGTATATATATTTGAGATTTATAAAAATCTTGATTGTTTTCATGTTGAAAACAAAATATAACACTAATCAAGTTGATGTTTTTTATCATTTTTTGTATTTTTTTATATTATGTATTTGTTTTTGTATTATTCTGAATTATTCAAAAAAAAAAGTACAAGACTCTTCTTTCTTGTGTTATTTTAGAATCAATCACATCTTATTTAAGGTAAAAATGATTGATATAATAGTTCATCTATTATTCATGATTTATTTAAAAATAAAAATATTCTTTTCCATATTGAATGAACTATTTCACGCTTTTTATATATAAGAATAATATGAATTTTGATATTTTGTTCCTATTATTATTCTGTATTATTTATTGATACAAAAATACTATAATTAAAAAGAATTAAAATTATACATAGATGTAGATAATTAATAAAATTAATAAAGAATATTATATTCTATAGAGTAAGTCCCATAGAACAAAATATATGAAATATAAGGAAAAGAAAAATCCTCAAAAGAATTTGCGTATTATTTTATAATTAAATTTAGTTAGACTTGAATAGTTTACTTTTAAAGAGTTATTTATTCATTTTAATAGAATTAAAGACCAAATTTCTTAGATTGCTTATATCTACAGTGAAATCTTGAAAAAACCTTTAGTTGAGTTGTGATTATAAAAATCCAAATCAAGAATCTTTGAAATTGTAATAAAAGATTCGTTTCTCTTATAAATCAATCCAAGTTTATTCTTAATAAAGAAGTGTTCTTTTAATATAAATTGGTAAAACGTTTTTAATATTTAATCTTTAACATATTATAACGATTAACACACTTTGAAAAAATATTATAGCCAATACCAAGAAGACTATTGCATAAATCAATTCTGATATTATTAAAAAATGTTAAAACATTGATCAAATGTGTTTAATGAAAAAAGTAACCTTCTAAATAATCGAAATCGTAATAAATCATAAATTATCTTATTTTTGTAATTCTAAAGAAATTATTGCTAATGAAAGAATATGAAAAATAATATTATTCAAAAACGTTATATAATTTACATGATCTCATTAATATATCTATTACTTTCATATTAAAAGAGTTTAATATAAAATAAAGAGTTCATAATCTATGTAAATATTTCATTGAAATATATGCCTCATGAAACTTTTATTATGGTTATTACATAGATTCATCTAAAAACCAATTTCTAGAATATATATATTCCATTCAAGCTTAGATTTCTTCAAAATTAGCTTTTTGAAATTTATAAAATCTTTTCGTGAAATATGTATACTGAGAAAAGAATCTTGAGTATTCTATTTTTTTAAAAACAATAATTTAGTTTCCAATTATAACGATAATATTGAGAATATTAATTAACGGTAATAACCTTATATAATATCATTTCATATATTGATATCTCAAATATTAGGAATATAACCAAAATAACCTCAACTAGCATTTTTGACATTTCAATCTCAACTTTTTTTGAAAATGATATTATTCTAATCTTTCTTTTTTTTATATTAAATATTTTCTGAATAGAATTTTCTGATTTTTTAAATTATTCAAAAGAATCAAAAAGTTGAAAAGATTAAAAAATTTAAAAAAAAAGTTGAATTTCTTTCAAATATTTTAGAAAACTTTGAAAATGAAAAATTTAAAAAAATTCAAAAGTTGAAAATTTGGAAAATTTGAAAATTTGAGAATTTGAAAAACTAAAAAATTTGAAAAGATTAAAATAGTTAAAAAAGTTGAAAGAATTGAAAAAACTAAAAGAGTTAAAAAAAACTTTAGATGTTATAAAAAAATTTGAAAATTTGAAAAAATAAAAAATAAAAAATATATTGGAACTAGAATAATAATATTTATAAAATCAAAACAACCTAAACTAGTATATGCTAGATCCCAATTAGTATTTTTGATATTTGGGGTAACAATATATGAAATAATGCTATATGGGATTATTATTGATTAATTAATATAAAATCCTCAACAATCTTGATGAATCTCTGTTGAAGAATCAAAAAAAAGTAATACTTTTAAATTAATTGAATATTTTATATATAATAGACAATTTTTGTTTTTGATGTTAGATATATAGTCTGATCTAAGCTGAAACAAAGTTTTTAGTAAATGTAATATTGTAAGAAATATATCTTCGAGTATATCTCTAAAAAAGTTTTTAAATATTGAAAAACTATTAGCTTTGAGTACTTTTGTAAAGAATTTGGGGTTGACAATCAATACAATATCTTTGGGGGGAAAACATGACTATAAGATTAATTATAGTTATAATGAATCCCGTTAAGAGATTCATATGAATGGGATCTGAATGATAATAGAAAAATCGAATAGATCTATAGAATCTCCAATAGTTGTATGTTTGAACGCATTGAGTTGCTTCTGAAAATAACTAGTACACTTGATGTATAGCTTTAATCATGATAAAAAATATTAAAAATATTATACATAAAAGTATTTATATATTTTCTCTCTCTTTCAACTATAGGCTTCTTATTGAAATCAAAAATTAATTAAAGGTTCATTGGATATATAGGTTTTTGAGTATATAAATTTACCTTACAAATAATGCGACATTCAAAATCTATTATTTATTAATATCATTATAACGACAGGACTTAAGTTTAAAAAAAAGCTTTAGGAGAAAACAAAAAACTATTTTAGAAGAATTGAGATTCTAAATACAAAGATATCTCGAATTCGAGATATTGCATCGATTTATAATTTAAGATGTCAAGAATGCCGAACAAAATTAAAAGGAATAGAAATAAAAAGACAGAAACATTTTTACTACTATGAAATTATGTTTTCAAATTGGATTAATATTATTTGGATTTAGTTTTTGGATTAGATTTTCGATTTTGATTTTAAACTCTTATTGAGACTATTATCTGGATTTTCATTTGGATTTTCACTTGGATCTTATTTGAATTTTTGATTGAATTCTTCAGTTGTTTAGTTTTCTAATTTGGTTTTAGTCTTTTGATTTATATTTCAATTTATATTACCATGTCAAAAATTATTCAAATTTAATAAATGTTAAATTTTATCATTTGTATGATTAAGTATATTTGTGAATGTGTTTTTAAATCTGCACCGATTCTTTATTCCAGTTTCATTAAATAATTTTGGTGGTTAATTTTATTACTATTCCCAGATTCGATCTAAAAGTAATGATATACATAATATGGTTTATCATCGAATAGCCTATATCATCGAGTGAATCACTTTTCTTCTAATTCACATCTTCAACTTCGATATGTGATTTATTAATCATTTGTTATATTTTCAAATAATGAAAAAGCTTGAATATTAATTGTTAAAATTATTTACAAAAACAAGAAATTGAATGTTAGAAGGATTTTATTAGATTTTGTAATATCTCTTATACGATTCTTTGATAAGCAATAAATGATTTATTATTTTGTACAGAAACTTAAGCAAGTCATTATACCTCATATTACGGAATCAAACAAGAAAATAATCATTCAATATACATTTAATATAAATGATAAATTATTTTTCTTTAAGTAAAAGAATATAAAAGATAAAATCAATTATATCTTTCCATCACAAAAAGTAAAGAAGGTTAGAAAGCTTTGGGCTTATTTATTTGTAAATTATTATATGGAATTAAAGAGAATGTGATTTATCATCAAGTGAATTATATCTTAAAGTAAACCACTTCAAATATGTATAAGATTCGTCTATATATAATGATATGTTATTTTCATTTATTAGTAAGATTTCCACAAATTTAAAATTATAAGACTTAATTATATAAATATTGTAAAAATCTAATTATTAAAACTTGAAACAATATAGTACTGATTATAGAAACAGTTTATTCGTAATGAAGATTATAATAACTTCTATATTCTACAAAATCTAAAGATTTATATGTAAACTATATTTTCTAATAATAGATTTCCTCTTAATACTAGATCCTTTTTTAGAAACAAAATATTGACTGGGTAATTATTAAAATACAAATAATGAGAAAAAGCCAATTTTTGTGTATTTCAAAATGGCCTATTCAATAATATAGTCCACTCGATGATAAACTATGTTACATTTTAATTTTTTTTATAATTCTCAAAAAGCTTCCTATGAAAATGCCTAACTTATTAAAAAATAATTTTGATTCATATTATATCTACAAACAGAATATAATATTCTCAATTACAACTTTTGTATCTTCAATATTATTGGTTTTATAAAGAATATAATATATTCTAAGATAATTATAACTAATACTAAACTAAATAGCAAAAACAAAGCAATATAATTAGTTAATAAAAAATGAACTATAATAATTATTTATGATAATACCTAGAAACATTACAACTATATCTCTCTTCTTAGTAATTCAAAAATACATTCATTTTTCTGATTAATATATCAGAATTGACTTTCCTATAAATAAGATTAGTAGATCTATTTCCAATAGATAAACAAATAATAGACCAGAATTAGAATAGTTCAAATATTTCAATAATCATATTAATTGACTATGGAATAAATAAATATTGACTTTTGATATTAGATAAATACAAAAACTATAAATTTATAAATTTCAAGTTGCATAATAAATCGAATAATATTATACATATATATGTGTCTATCATTATATTTAAATTCTTGAATTTGATCATTTGATGTTGAATGTTTCAATAAGTAAAAATAAAAATATAGAGTCAAATTTTAAGTTTTCTAAAAGCATGTATCAATGATGTCTTAAAATTTAAGTTCTTCATTATTTTCAAAATCGTATACCAACAATCAATAATAAATCAAAATACAAATTCTAGATTTTAAAAAATTTGTTACATTTATATTTAAAAATACATTATCTCTAGTTGAAGATATAAAGAAATAAATATATAAAAATTTACTTTTAAATGTAAAGGGTTGAATACTCCAGAGAACAGAAAGGGTATTAAAAAACATAATTGTATTAAAATAATACTCACTAAACAAAAGACTACAAATATATTATTTCAAAAAGACTAATAACGTAGTTTAAAACGAAATAGGCTTTATCACCGAGTAAACCACTTCCACCTCGATTTACACCTTCAAATATAGTTCATTCAATAATTAATTGAAGTATTAAGAATCTAATAATCCCGAATCTATTATATTATTTTAATAGGTTTTTATATTATAATCTGTCTTTTTCTATTTATTATGATATCAATTAAAAATATCGTTTTATTAGAATTCCCTTTTTTTTTAAATTTGTTATATTGAATCTAAATATCAATCGTTTGTTGAAATAATACTTCAAAAATATTCTATTTAATGAATATTTCTTTTTAATATATTTATGCTTTTTTATATATCGATATTTATTTATTATTCAAAATATACAATTCTTTAAATTTAATTTCTTTTGTAGGTTAATATCTTTATACTTTTAAATAAACTTAATATAGTTTTGAATATAAATACAAAGAAGTTTGATTGACAGTAAATTATTCGAGATTTAATTAATATAGATTCAAAAGACTTTCATTGATTTATAAAGCACTTGAGAGATTTCATTATTTAAATTGAAAAAGAGGAAAATAAATACATAAATTCGAACATTTAATTTCGAAAATATAATGTCAAAATTAAATAGAATTAAATCTATTCTTTATAATTTTGATTTTATATACCTAAATACTTTTAAAAGCTATAAAGAATTCAATTTTCAAAAGATACTTAATATGTACTTTAATAAATTTATTAATTTGATTTCTATATAAATATTTCCAATTAGTAAAACAATCAATATAAAATAACTGAATTAAATAATTTGAATACAATGATAAATATGAATATTCGATTTTTTTTTTTCTTCGCGTCTTATGTAATCGAACAATCTATTGAATGTTTAGTTTTTTTTTTTTTTTTGAAGAGCTTTGGTAGTTAAAAAGTAAATATATTTCTTCATTTATAAATTTCATAATAGATGTTTAATAAAATATACATTGAATATAAAGAATACAAATTGAGGTGATAGTGGTCTACTCAGCGATACAGCCCAACGGTGTTAAACTATATTATTTAGATTCAATGTAATAAATAGCGCAACAAAGGAGATGATTAATTATGAAATTTAAATTAATCAATTGAAAAATTCGAAAGTTTTCTTAAAAAAAAAGAATGGTAATAATTGCAATGTTGTACTAAAAGTGATATCGTAAATAGTCATAGGCTAATTGAGTATATAGAGGACTCTATTCTCCTATAATACGTAATTTTGACTAATTTATAAAAAGCTCATGTAAAATGTATTGTAAAAATTATTTTTAAAATATGGTAATACATTAAGCTTGGATTTATTCATAACTAAAATCTTTTTATTTATAAAATACTCAATATTCTTTCAAATGCTTTATTTTTAGTTAAATAAGAAATGTTATAGTGTTTTGAAGATCTTAAAAGATTTAAAACAACTTATGACTTTAAAAAGCATATAAACGCTAAAGACTAGAACAATCAAAAATAAACAATGAACTCAATAAATATATACAAATCGAGATTTTCAATAAACTTTAATTTGATTGTTTCTTTTTACACCCAAAGAAAATACGAAAAACATCACAAAAGGTCGAGAGAAAACTTTTTTATAGCATTTAGATTCTAAATTATGTTTTAAACTGATACCTACAATAACATGATAATAACTCATTACATAGAAAGTGAAACAAACTACTTTCATACTATTCATATTCTAATTGTAATAGATTAGATTATATTGTAAATTCTAGTTTTCAATTAGGACCTTGAACATTTCAGAATTATACCTACAATGTCTTTTAATATATAGTACGAGTTTTTAGTTTATAATGCTAGCTTTGAATGCATGACGTATAATTATATCAAAGCTTCTATGAATATCTAAATAGTAGATTATTTGAAAAAAGAATCCGAATAATAATTTATGATTTTAACCATAAATTTATGATTTTAACCATAAATTATGTATTCTAATCTGAAGCTAGAGAACCTAGTCATTATAGAAACTAAACAATATGAGAGTAAATTTAGATTAGGTAACTTTAATAATACAAAAGCAACATTTTAGATTTCTAATGGTATAACATTAACTTATCACAGCTCTTTCATTACTTAATTTGCTGATTTTTCGAGAAAATAGAGATTGAATGTCAATTATGCTATTTATTAATTTAAAGAATAGAATCTAATAATAACGTTCAAACTAAAAGTAAAGGTGAGGAACGAATTTAGTAATTGATGTAAATATGTTTTAAAGATGTATTATATAGCCATATTACATAAAAAAATTATCAAATTACAAATTCAAATTGAAACAATCTTTAAAAATTTCAAATCTGGTGGTTTTTGAATTTAATTTCACTTGTAATACTTTTTTTATAATTCGAAACAAAAAATAAATTTAAATATTTGAAGTTAATTTAAATTTGATGGTTCTACCAAAAAAACAATCTTCTTAAACTAATTTTTCTCAAAGATTTTTATTCAAATCCAAAACAAAAAGTAGGCATAGAACATAAACTTTATTTTAGAGTTGGATTAGGATTTGAATAAAACATCATTTCAAGATTTAAATTCTGAGTCAGAAGATAGTTAGGTAAAATCTTCTAAAATTTTCTAAAATTCCATAATTTGAGAAGCTGCAACTTATAATTACAAGCTTTTTCTTGATCTTTTTTAATTCAAAGTCATAGAAATGTTTCTTAGTATTCTCGCCAATTGTTTTTTATATTTTTCAGAATTTATATCTGTATTTATAATGTACAAATTCAAGAGTTTTACTGATGAAAAATGTTTTAATGGACTTTGTATGTTCAAATTTGAGTGTTAAAATTATTTAGAGAATTTACAGTTTAGAAATGAATGGTTTATGTATTTTATTAAGATTCAAAATGCCTAAGTTAGAATCCAAATCTAATTCTGTATTCAATTCTAAATTTTTCGTTTATATTTCACTTTGGACTCGGATATGATGATCAAAGTGCTCTTAAACCCAAAAATTATTATTTTCATTAAGTGTAAAAACAATTAAATTTGAATTAGAATCTAAATATGTACTTTTAGCTTATCGTACACTTTAGGTTCAAATAGTAGTAGTTATTAGGTGTAGTAGTATTTATCAACGTCCAGCAAGCCGACAGAAAACCAGCCCTAAGAATCTCCCTGAGAGTATAGAGATATACTTAACTACAACCTATTTGAATACCACAAGAAGTAATTCTATGTACAAAAAAATCAACTACATTTGAATAACTCCTCCTCCGCCAATTGGAATAAAACCAACATATATTCGAAAACTCTGAAGAGCTAGGCATGGTTGCTAGGAACAGACAAGCGCGAGATAAAGTCTTAAGGGCTGGGTACTGTACAGGATGGCCGGAAAGCCAGGCGCTAATGCGCCAACAAGCTTTAAATTCAAATAAAAGCATTTAAGATGCATTCAAGTCTATAGATCATTAAATTTAAAAACGGTTAAAGATCTTAAATTTTCGAATTCAAATTTGAAGCCATTCGAAGGTGTAAATCAAATCCTAATAATAGTTCCAATAAAGCTCTAAACATTAACATGTATTCTTGATTTATGTTCTACACTTGTTTTCCACTTTAAATTCAAATACAAATATCTGAAATGCTTTTATTAGATGTAAAGATCATTGAATTTAAAACCATTCAAAGATTTTAAACCTTCGGATTTGAATTCGAATCTGTATTTAGGTGAATCTATATATTGTATTTTTCTTCTCGTTTAATATTTAATTCAGATATAATGCTCAAACCAAGAATATGCCTAGGTATTAGAAACAATCAGAAATATAATAACCGTTCAATTGTTAAGTTTCTAGGAAGTTTATCAAACCATTAATAAAACAATGAATTGAATAATAATTACCATTTGCTATTCATCGTAGAAATCCTACCGATTACCCTAAATGATTGATGGTACTAACTTTGCTCTACTAGATACCTTGGTAGCAATTTTAATATAATAAAATTTATTTCAGGAATCAATAATAAATTAATCACAGATCTAATTACCTAAATGAATTAAAATATAAAGATGATTGTTCTAGACAGGTATCTTTATTAAATTATTAAAGATAATTGTTACGGAAGTAATAATAAAATTATGTATATAAAGTCAATAGTAATTAGATCTTATTTAAAGATTTGTAATATAATAATAATAAAAGATTTTTAATGTTTTTGTGAAAAAAAATTACATTCTATTATATTTCAAAATGTTAAGCCTTATAACGACTATCTCGAATCAATTATATCTTATTAAAAATATAATATAAATTTAAGAAATTATTAGAAATTATTCAAAATTTTAATTTGTATTACAATCTAATATTGTGTAATGTGATTTATCATCGAGTGAACTATATTATCGAGTGGACCACTTTTATTTTAATAAATATGACTAACTTTAATATACAATTTATTAATTATTTATTATACAATTTAATAATAATAAAGTATATTTGTTTTTAATTATTAAAGTTATTGAAAACAATAAAAAACTAAGTTTTTGAAAAGCTTTTTAATTATATAATATCTTTTGTATAATTTTTATTTATAGAATGGATGGTTTAATTTTATATATTGAAATTTGAGTGAATTGATATAAATTTATAGAATTAAAAGAGGAGGTTATTATTTAATATATTTTTGATATAGATTTGAAAAGTTTTTTATTTAAATATAAAGGGGTAAAAGATATAGTAAATTATATTTTTGAATTGAGAAATGTGAAGAATATTGGAAAGTTTTGAATGTATTGATTTATAAAATATTGAATTGAATTAAAGATATGTTTTAGTTGTATTTATAATTTTCAAAAAGTTTTTTGTAAGGATTTTAAGTTTTTTGAAAAATGGTTTTAATTAGTTATAAATATATAAGTGAAATATAATATTTTGGATAAAGATTTTTATAATTTTAATAAAATAAGTTTTATAATAGAGATTATATGTATAATAATAATAGTAATTAATATTGAATGAAATAATAAAAGTAAGATAATACAATTAAGTAATTGAGAATAAATTATAATAATAATATATGGAAATGAAGAGAATGAAATTATTCTTTTATTTCTAATAATTCAAGAATAAGTTTATTTTTTTAATTAATATATTGAAATAAATCTTTTTGTAGAATAGATTATTAAATTTGTATTTAATAAATGAATAAATAATAAAATAGATTTAAAATAATTGAAATACTTTGATAAATGTATTAAGAATTGAAGACAAGATAAATATTGAATATTGATATTGAATAAATATGAAAGTTATAAATTAATAGTTTTTTAAATATATTATAAAGAGAATAATATTATATATTTATATTGATTATTATATTTAAGTTATTCAATTTAATTATTTGATATTGATTGTTTTAGTAATTTGAAATGTTTATATAATGGTTAAATTGATGAATTTATTAAGGTATATATTAATTATATTTTGAAGGTTGAATTCTTTATAGTTTTCAAAATTGTATATAAAGAATTAATTATCTTTTAGAATATAAAATTAGGATTTCAAGGAGTAGGTTTAATATTATTTAATTTTGAAATTGTATTTTTGAAATTAAATATTCGAATTTGTATATTTACTTTCTTCT
Organism: Botrytis pseudocinerea; assembly: GCA_019395245.1. Classification (NCBI taxonomy): domain Eukaryota; kingdom Fungi; phylum Ascomycota; class Leotiomycetes; order Helotiales; family Sclerotiniaceae; genus Botrytis; species Botrytis pseudocinerea. Next base: position 377,287 of record JAHXJK010000082.1, read on the forward strand.
TTTTCCATTTAGAATAATGGATTTTTTAAATTTTTTGTAATCTAATTGAAACTCTTTTTCAATTAATATTAATTAAATTTTGAATAATCTGTTATTAAGTAAACTTCTTTATATTTATATTTGAAATTATATTAATTTTAGTTAAAAGTATCAAAAATTTAATTTATAAAAATATATTTTTAATTGTAGAAATTTGTATATTTTGGAAAGCAAATGAAGTATTAAGTAAATATTAATATATAATTTCTTTTAATTATATTAAAGAATAATGTTTATTAAATAAGGGGTTTTTAATATATTATTTTAATAAAAAATTGATATTTAAATTCAATATAATGAATATTAAAAAGAAAGGAATTCTAATAAGAAATTATTTTCTAATTGATATTATAATAAATATAAAAAGATAAAAGATAATATAAGAATTTATCAAAACAATATAATAAATTCTAGATTATTAGATTCTTAATAGCTTTAATTAATTGATTCAATTGTTATTAAATAATATAGGTTTGAAAATGTAAATTGAAGTGAAAGTGATCCACTCGATAATATAATCCACGCAATAATAAATCACATTATTATTTAATTGATTTATCAATAATGTAAAAACGATTTTCACTGTGCTAGGGTCATCGTATGTCAGAATCCGTATTACTGATTATCTTCGGGCATTTGACTATATTATGAATAGTTGGTAAGTTAATGAATGTTAAACTATAGAAATAACATTCTTAAAAAAAATGGAATCACTAATTGATTGTATTCCCTCAAATATGACATCATATGTTATTTATAATTGTTGTATCTATTCTTTCATATTCTAGATTTTCATAATTCTATTTTTTTTTGAACACAGATTATATGTATATGAAATTGGCTTTTTTTTTTGTTTGAATGAAGAGCTTTCAATTATAAGGAATATAGTGGTTTACATTCTATAAGTTAGATATAGATATGAATTCTAAAAGATATCAAAAACAATTATGGGAAAACTTATTATTTTGTTATTATTTTCAACTGTCAATAATTGTCCAAAAGCTAATATTATATATTTTTAATTGACATACTTTTATCCAATACGGTAGTTCTAAGGTTTTCAATTTTTGCTTTCAATTTTTGACAATAGTTAAATTTTTAATATTTTGTACCTAATAAATATTGATACAACATATCAGTTTTAATTAGTAGAATAATTAGTATGTGAATCATCATTAATATGACAGGATTTAACCATTCAATATATGTTTTATGTAAACCAACATAGAATCTCGAATTTGAGACATCTTTATTTTGGCTCTATTAAGATAATTTTTTTCTTCGAAGAAAATATCTGAAAGAAATGTTCTCTGAAAGAAAGTTTTATATTTAGTAAAAATTTGATTTAAATTTGATTCAAAAAAACTATTTATTATCAAAATTGGAAATTATTTGTTAAATATCTGGGTCCTAAATATTGCTTTCATGTGACAAGTGTTTCTTTATTGTTTTTTTTTCAATAAAGGATTATTATTATAGTTGAACATTTTTAATCAATTAATATAGTAGCTGTAAATTAAATTCTTAGACCTTATTATAAATACAGATAACGTGATTGATTATCGAGTGGACTATATCATTGAATGATCTACTATCATTTTAACTTATACTTTTAATTCTATATTATTCAATAACAATTGAATCAATTGATTAAAATTATATAGATTCTGATAATTTAAGATTTATTATATTATTTTGAAAAGCTCTTATATTATATCCTGTTTTTCAATACTTATTATAATATGGATTAAAAGATACTTCTTTATTAGGATTTCCTTTTTTTTGATATTCGTTATATTGAATTTGAATATTAATTTTGTATTGAAATAATATATTAAAAGAGTTTTATTTAATAAGTATTCCCTTTTTGATATAATTGAGCTTTTTTGTATAGGTATTGACATTTATTTAATATTTCATTTGCTTTTTGAAGTAGATAAAGCTTTCCATTCAAAAGTGTATTTTTAAAAATTTATCTTTTGATATTTTTAATTAAAGTTAATATAGATTCAAATATAAATATTGAAAAATTTAATTAGTAATAAATTATTTGAGATTTTATTAAAGTTGATTGAAAAAGAGTTTTAATTGCGTTGTTGACGGTTTGAAAGATTTATTAATTTAAATTGAAAAAAGAGGGAGTAAATACTTAATTTCAAGAGTATAGTTTTAAAATTAAATTAAATTAAAATTATTTTTTGAAATTTTAAATTTATATCTTGAGAGATAATTTTTTCCATATATAATTTAAAAAGCTGTAAAGAATTCAAAATTTCTAATATAATTGATATATACTTTAAGAAATCTATTATTTTGATTATTATACAAATATTTTAGATTGTCAAAATAATCAATATTAAATAGTTGAATTAAATAATTTGAATATGATAGAATATACGATACTATTATTTTTATAATATATTTGAAAAGTTAATACTTTATAGCTTTTATATTTATTTAATATTGATATTAATATTTAACATTTACATTTTTTTCAACTTTCAATGTATTTTCCAAAAGATTTTACTTGTTTTAAATCCGTGTTATTGTTTGTTTATTATTAGATATAGATTCAATAATATATTTTATGAAAAAAAGTCGATTTCAATATATCAATTGAAAAGAGAGATTTGTTTTTGGATCATTAAAAATAAAACAACAGTTCTATTCTTATTATTTCTATATATTATTGCTATAGTCTGTTTTTGATTTTTTAGTTAAGTCAACCACCCTACTTTCTGGCCACCCCTGTTTTGGACCACCCTTTTACACCAAAAATCGTTTTTTTGGCCTATTAATATCTCTATGAAAACACAATATATTTCAATAAGATTTTATATAAGTGTAATTTGAATCGTTTTAGACTCAATTACAAATTTTCAGAATTTTAAGATTTTTCTAAATGAAAAACTGAAGCCTCAAAATATCGATTTTTCAATTTGTATATAAATCACATACAAAATCAAAATTCCAATTGAAACTCTAATAAAACTACAACAAAAATAATGAAAAATAAACTGTTTAGTTTTTTAATAATTTTAAACTTATATCTATATAGGAATTAAAAAAGATTTACTAAAAATTTACAATTATAAATATAAATCTTTTACAAAGATTATTAATCCCTATAATATCAAAAGTACCCCTATATATATTTATTTAATAGAAATTTCAATATATTTTTGAATCTACTTTATTAACTATAATCTAATAATATAATAAAAATTTTCAATTTATTTTTAGGAATTTTAATTCAAAAGTAATAAGAGTTTTAAATAGAATTTTGACTTTGTATATGATTTACATACAAATTGAAAAATCAATATTTTGAAACTTCAACTCTCCATCCAGATAAATCCTAAAATTCTAAAAATCTAATATATTACTAATATTAATATATAGATTCATTTTATAAAATTTTATATAATAATATTAAATTTTGAATGAAATATTGATAAGCCAAAAAAGCGATTTTTGATGTAAAAGGGTGGCCCAAAACAGGGATAGCCAGAAAATAAGGTGGTTGACTTAGATTGTTTTATTTTTATTATTTCGTTTACCTAGTATTGATTACTATTATTCCAAAACATATTATATTTACAATAAAGCCTGTTTTATTGAAATTATAAAAATCATTATTCCAAATCCTATATTTCGATTATATATTTACAATCAATCGAAATGACTTTTAATAAGTTTAGGATTCTTTATAAAAAAAAGCTTTTAGAAAGTTATAAGTATAATTAAAATATATCTTTAATTCGATTCGATATTTTATAAATCTATATATTCAAAACTTTCTAATGTATTCTGTCTTTTTTTGATTTAAAAACACAATTTATAATATCTTTCATCTTTTTATATATAAATTAACAATCTTTCGAATCTATATTGAGAATACATTCAATAATAACCATTTCTTTTGATTTTAGAAATTTGTATTGATTTGTTTGAGTTTCGAAATATAGATTTAAACTGTTCATTCTACAAATGAAAATAATATAATTAGAAAGCTTTTCGAAGACTTAGTTTTTTATTGTTTTTGATAGCTTTGATAACTAAAAACAAGTATAATTTCTTATTAATAGATTATATAATAAATAGTTAACAAATTATGTATTGAAATTGAAGATGTAAATTGAAGTGAAAGTGGTCTGCTCGATGATAAATCACGTTATTTGAGATTCATCTTTAGTATAGAAAAATTGCTTTCGTGTTTTCAATATATTCTGCAGAATAAATACTTTCTTTAAAATTTCTTAGAATCTTCATTGTTAAAAGTAATTATTCTTTATCATATATGTATTCAAGCCTCTCTTTCTACTCATTACCTAGGTATGTATATTATTATTATAAATTTGTGTAAAAGTTAATTAAATATTAATTAATCTATTATTAAACGCTAAATTAATTTTATACTACTAAAGTCGATATCTTTTTATTCTTATATTATATAGAATATAAGCAATTATATATACATTCCATAATTTTATTACAGATTTTACATACAGTAATTTATGTATTTATTTCAATAATTGAATCTGTAAGTTCTGTTTTATAGCTATAAAACTTATAGATTCTTATAGATTCTAAAGATTTTATTTTTGATAAGGGGGGGGTAAATTGAAATTATATAGGTATGTTTTTTATTCTTTTTGAAAAAAAGAAGAGAAGAAAGAAAGGATATTGAGGAATTAGGATCTATGATAGAAATTAGAATCTATAGTAGAAGAAAAGAATGTGTAATGAGATGTTTGAATTTATAGTCATATATATTTATAAATAGAATTTGTTATAAGATTTAATTTGTTTTAATTAGAATCTAAATGTTATAAGAGTAAGTTATCAGAAATTCAGTGATATAAACTTAATTTACTGTTTATTAAAAAATAAGGAACATTTTTTTTCTCTATACTACGAAAGTACCTACTATTATGATGTCTTTTAAAAGTAAAATCATATATAAAATCGAGAAAATTTCAAAGAAAACATAGAATACAATTATTATAACTACATATACAAAAAAAAAAGATGTAATAAAGTTATTACAATTGTGTAAACAAGAATATACAATAAATAATTCAAATATTACAATTTATAAAAATAAGCAATTCTTTTCTTTAAAAGAGAATTAAATAACTGGGCTTTGATTTGAATTTGAATTCAAGCTTTTCTAATTACAATTCCAAAAAAATTCCAGGTAACGTTTTGAAATTATATTATATAACTACTAATTTTTGTATAACATTTAACACCAACTCTTTTAATCTGATGAATTAATGTTTTGATTTATATTTGCTCATTAATCTCTCAAGGAAATATAATATTTATTGATATTAATACAATTAATATTATTCATTTTTTAACGGAATTTGAACTGATTTGATTTAATAAATATACCTAGATACATAGATAAATAAAAATATTCTTATATGTATATACTTTAGGTAATATAATTTCTAGTATTATATCAATTATTAATGCTTAAATTTAAAAACTATAAACAATTTGAATTATGATTAAAATATTATACTAAATATCAACAAACTAATTTGTCCTAATTAATTAAATTGATGTTGAGTTAAAACTTATATAAAGGTATAATAACTATTCATTTCATATTTTATAATGTTTCACTTGTGATAAAAGCTTTTTTTGAATTGAGATAAATGAGAATATTATAATCAATTTATATTATCAAATAATATAAACAAGATAACAAACTACCCACCTAGGTAGGTATCTATTTTATATTACTCCTTTCAGTTCTCATTTAATAAATAATAATTATAGTACCTAATATAAAGTATTTGAAATTCAAATATAAATTGAACAAATAAAAACAATAAGATTTTCATCTCATTTACAAAATAATACATATACAGATCTACAATATATATACACATGTAATTAACACTTCTTATGAAGTTATATATTATACTAATTCAATTTTTCTTTATATTACCTACGTAGTTATTATTTTAAGGTTAATCATAACACCTTAAACTACAACATTTAAATTATTATTATGCTAAATTGAAAAATTGGTCAAGGTTGTTAAAGAATATACAAGTAATCGACTTTCAGTAAAATTTTCTTTTATCGAAATGTAAATAAGAGTATGTATTAAAATCATATTCACAAAAATAATGTAGATTAAATCAAAAAAGATTTTTTTATAATGTGGTTTATTAGTGAGCAGATTATATTAATGAACACATCACTTTCATCTCAATTTACATTTTCAAAACTATATTATTCAATAATAATCGAATCAATTAATTGAAATTATGAAAAATCTAATAATCTAATATCTATTATATTATTCTAACAAGTTTTTATATTATATCCTATCTTTTCATATTTATTATAGTATCTATTAAAAAATACTTTTCTATTAGAATTCCTTTCTTTTTGATATTTGTTTAATACTTTATTTGCTTTTTGAAATACATAAATCTCTATATTCAAAAACGTATTTTTATAAACTAATCTCTTTATATTTTTAGCTAAAAGTAATACAATTTAAAATATAGATATAGAGAAGCTTGTTTAATAATGAGTTATTCGAAATTTAATTAATATTGATTGAGAAAAAGCTTTTATTGAATTGTAAGGGGTTTGAGAGATCTATTGATTTAGATCGAAAAAGGGGGGAGGGGGAATAAATATATGAATTCGAATATTCAATTTCGAAAATACAGTTTTAGGATTAAATAGTATTAAGCCTGTTTTTCGAAATCTTGATTTTATATTTTAAGAAGTAATTGATTTTTGATACTTAGGTATACAACTTTAAAAGCTATAAGGAATTCAACCTTCAAAATATGATTGATATATGTTTTAATAAATTCATTAATTTGAATACTATAAAAATAATTAAGATTATTAAAATAATTAATGTCAAATAACTAAAGTAAATAAATTAAATACAATAATAACTTTAAATATATAACATTATTCTTTTTATAATATATTTGAAAGATTATTGATTTATAACTTTTATATTTATCTAATATTAATAATCGATATTTACTCTTTCTTCGATTTTTAATATACTCATCAAAATATTTCAAGTATTTTAAATCTATTTCATTATTTATTTCATTATTCATTATTTCATTATTTCATTATTTCATTATTTATTTATTTATTTATTTATTTATTTATTTATTTATTTATTTATTTATTTATTTATTTATTTATTTATTTGTTTGTTTATTTGTTTATCAAATATAAATCTAACAATTTATTCCACAAAAAGACTATTTCAATATACTAATTGAAAAGATAAATCTATTTTTAAATCATTAAGAATTAAAATAAAAATTTCATTCTCCTTATTTCTATATTTTATTACTATAGTTTATTTTCGATTATCTAATTGTATTGATTTATTTTTATTATGTTTCTTAATATTAATAATAACAAATATTATATTTATAATTCCTATTATAAAGCTTATTTTATTAAAATTGTAAGAATCACTATTCAAAATACTATATTTCGCTTATATATTTGTAATCAATCGAAATCATTTCTCACTAAACTTAAAATCTTTACAAAAAGTTTTTTGAAAATTATAAATACAATTAAAATATATCTTTAATACGTGTTGATACTTTACAAATCGATATATTTAAAACTTTCTAATACATTTCATATCTTTCAATTTAAAAATATAATTTACTATATCTTCTACATTTTTTAACTTACAATAAAAACCCCGAATGTTATCATTCTATATATTGATATCTCAAATATCAAAATTTTAATTAAAATAACCTTAACTAACTAACAATTTGTAATACTAAACAACTTTTCAATTTAATATGTATTCTTTAAGGAATTTATAAAATAAAAATAAAAAAACAATGATATTTAAAAAAATTTAAGGAATCGATTTATATACTTTTTAAAATATTTTAATCAAGATTCGAATTTATATATATATAATATACTAAAAGTTAGATTTGTATTATTATAATAAATAGATTTTAATAATTACTTGCTATAATTCAATTTCCGAAAAAATAATTAGCAATTTCAATTTTTATTATAATCTTTTGGAAATTATATTTATAAATCCCTTGAATTCTAATCAACAATTTTATATTTTTTGATTTTATTTTATCGATTCTTTTGAAATTGTATATTAAATTTAATATTTATTAATCTGTAAAATTAATAATAATAATAATGAAATAATAATATTTCATTTTGTTATATACTGATTGAGGTATTCATATATAGAATAATAACATTCGGGGTTATTACTCTTAAATTTAAATAGAAAACTTTTCAAATCTACATTGAATATATATTCAATAATAATATCCTTTTCTAATCTGAAAGAATTATAAGATTCAAATTGATATTTAAAATAAAAAGTAAAATCTTTTATGTTTTATTATAATATCATATTTGAAATATTATATATCTTTCTAGCCTTTCAAATACTTATTTTTTTATTTCTTTGAATAGCTTCGATAACAAAGAATATATAAGCTTTTTTATTATTTGAATTTTTTTATAAATTATTGATAAAATATATATTGAAAGAAAAGAATATAAATTGAGTGACCCAATTATTCATATGACCCGCTCACTGATAAACCTCATCAAAACTTGAACAATATAAATGTATTTTAATTTGGATATTAAATATCAATAATAAACTAATATAAATCATTTAATTATTTAAAAATCAATAATACATTAAGCATCAAAGAACCTTTTAGGTAAGTAATAATCGAAGCAAGTCTATTATTCTATAACAGTTTTTATTCATTTCATTAGAAAAAATAAATTCATGATAGATTTCTTCAATATCATTAATATTAATTCTATTGTTCTTTTTAAAATTGTTTCTATTCGATAGGAAAAAGAATCTTTAATTTCAAATTACATTTTGTAATACACAGAATTATTATTTCAAATGGAAATGTATAATTGAAAAATAAGACGTAAAATCATAAATAGTTATAAATCATGACTCACATCTTTTTAGAGAATGTAATTGAATTTTCTAGATAAAGTTATTATATGATAAGGTAGAATGTATAATTAAAAGCTGTAGTTTATAATTGAAAGCTAGAATCTAATATTCAAAAGTAACGTTTAGAATTGAGAATTATGATCTATAATTAAAAAACAGACTTATATATTATAAAATCAAACTATATAATAACAAATTAGAGTATGAAATGAGGTAAAATATATTGAAATCAAAATCTGGATGATATAAAAGAAATATATATTAATTTTAAGGATAAAGAAATACTTTATTGTTGAATATAATATAATAAACCTTTTAGTGTTTATTTTGCAAAATAGACCATATTGTAACTTACCTAATGTCTTAAAATTTGTGGAATAATCCTCTGAAATACCTTTTTTTGTAATTTACACAACTGATAATTTATGCTTGTCTTTTTTTTTATAAATCTGGGAGCTTAACAAAATCAAGAAAAGATACCTATAAATCTTTGATTTAATTTGAAAGATAAACCATACCCACCACCCATACCCGAAAATATTTAAAGATGATTATATTATAATACCTGATTTGATTTGTATTAATTATCCAGAGTTTTAATTTACTTATAGTATAAAGAATTTCTTTTTTAGAATATACCAGTACAAATTTAATAATCTTTGTTATATATAATTAAGAAATAGTTGGCTTTTGAAAATTCTTATTTCAGTGATATATGATAAACAAATAGAACATTTCTAATATATCTTAGAAAGAAATGATTGAAGAAAAAAAACAATTATAATTATTAAGTTTATTTTTTTATTACGTAACATATGTATCGTGATACAATTAGGAGGTTTAATCAAGTTTGTTTTTGAATTATATTTTTTAGACTTCATAATGTGATTTATCATCGAACGGACTATATCATAGAGCAGACCACTTTCAAAACATATCAAAAATTAACCTTTTCTAATATTTATATTTTATTAATCATTTTTTTTTTCTAAAATAAAAAGAAATATTAAGTAGCAATAAGAAATTAGCTTTTCGTTAGTTTAGTTTTTATATAAATAATTTTATTATATTTAAAAGAAGGAAATTATTACGCTTTTCATTAAAAAAACTATTTTAATAATAATCAGCATATTAAGTCAAATTTCTAATAAATAATCATAATACTTATTGATAAAAATTAAATTATATCAATAAATAAAGAAAGTGTGTAATTACACAGAAACGAATTATATATATATTTAGAGTAATCCACTCAATAATATAATCTGCTTAATAACCAGGACCTACGGGTCCCTAAACCCCTTGCTTTTTGAGAAAATATAATATAATTATATTTATAATTATCAAGATCTGAAAAAAGAAATTTTATTGAAAGCTTGCAGGCGAAGTTGGTGTATTTAACCTTATAATATTACTTTTTAGATTTTTTAATTTTATTTAGGTTTAAATAGATCACTTTTACATTAGATCATCAATTATATTATTGAATCACGAAAGTTATAGTATTAAAATACTTTTTATTAATAATAGGCTTATTACATTCAATATTATTCTCTTTCGATTGATTATATAAGTTTTAATTATATTTATAATATTTAAACTTTAATTCTTTATGAAAATCTTAGTTTTGAAGTTAGCATTGTAAAAAATATATTATTTGAAAGTCTTTAGTATATTTTATATAGTTCCCACTTTTTTTTTTTTCAATTTAATTTACATGGTTTTGTTAAAGAAGGTTGATTATAATGATTATTTTGATGTTATATTATAATACTAAAAAAATCAAACCAATCAGATCGTTTGAATTGGGTTTCATTAAGTGAGACTCTCTCATTTTTTACATGTATACAGCTTCGGCCTTTATAGGCGACAAGATTATTAAGAAGGTAAACCTTCAATAAATCACGTTATATTAAATCCTATAAAATGGAGATCTTTATCATGCGTATATTAGCAATTTGTATCTATATTAGACTATTAAGTTTTTCAATTTTGATATTTTTCTATTAATATATAATATAAAAACAATTTTCAAAAATAATATGTTTATTTTGAAAATATATAAAATGATTCGTTGAATAAAAATGGAATAACCATATTTGTGATTTATTCATTAATCATAGATTTGTAATTGTGTTAATTAGGGATATCGTACGCATTTATCTATAGTCTCAAAGTAGTTCAATACTTAATTCAATTGATACTTAGTTTTCGAATAGTTTATCACAAAAAGAATTGATAAAATTTCCCTAGGTAGATGATCAGGTAGACTTTTTTTTTTTTTAAATTTAATTAAGACATTTAATTAATATTTTTCTCAGTTCTTGAATTACAGTAGATTATTAAATATTTGTTATATTTAAAATATGGATATTTAAATAGAACTCTCTTATAATTAGTTTAAATTTAAACTAATATTGTGAAATGTTCAAACGAAACCATATATTTATAATTACAATCATTTTCTCCATACGAACAATTAATTTTATTGTTACAATTTTATGGAATTAGAACATTTCATTGATAAAAATTACACCTAACAATACCAAGTTAATCTTTTATATATACATAATTGAATTATAAAAAACTTCTCATTTCATAATCTACTTATTTATGTTAAAAGGCAAATATACTAATAAATGATGATCCTTCAAATAAAAGCCCGTTAGTCGAAAACAATTTTTTATGGTATTGTTGAGTTTATATCATAATTCTGATATCTTTTTAAGTGATGAAAAGGAAGTTCTATGAATAATAGGTATCAATAAGTAAGCTTTCCTTCTTTATAGTAAGATTTGATGATTTTTGATTTCTTTTTACGGTGAATTACTCTACCTAGGTAACATCATTAAAAGTCCGGAATATTATTCTCATATCACTTGAATCAATATGTTTATTTTCAAGCCACTTAGATTCTATCTCTCAGTCCCAGACTCATGTTCATTACATAACAATTTTTCTTAGAAAATCTGATACCCTTTTTAAAGAGATCCGAATGAATTTTTTCACAATTACAACCCTAGATTCTAGCTAAACAGTACCAGAGTATATTTAGTTCAATTTTAGTGGCGAGAGAGTAATTTATCGTTTCTTCTAATGAAATTCTTTTGTAGTAATGTAGAATACTTCAAAGAAACGGAAAGATCGATTAAATGAAAAATGTGACATTTCGAAACAAAAGTCAAATAACAATAAACGTGGATTTGATTAATGTAATTTTCTGTATTTTTAGATTGGAAGTAATCATATTTTATATAGGCTTCAGATAAATATACAACATAGTTTTAATTATTAGATAGTATTCATCTTTTTTCATTCATAGATTGTCTAACTTTATGATTAACACTGTATTAATTATTTAATATTCTCTGGTAATATGCTGGATTTTCTGAAATAATTTTTCTGTAATTATCAAGATATTGCATATATTTTTGCCAGTTTTTCAAACATGTTAAAGTTGAGGGAAATGGAACTATTGATAGATATGTTGATTTCAATTAACACAAATCTGTTTGAAACAGTGAAGTTAGTTCGGAACTTGCCATTGATAGAAAACATCTATTCTTATTTGAATAAATCATAGTATTGAAACATATAATCTATCTTATCATAATGAATAGAATCCTGCTTATATAACCAACGTTTTCATTAATTTAGTTTTTGAACCAAAATACATTATATTCAACTCTAATAACAAATAAAACTAAAAAATAATAATAAAAATCTCAAGACTATAGTACAAACTCATATAAATCAAATTTCAATGTTAAGTTATCTTATTTACTTATTCGTATTATTATTATAAATATTATAATAAACGAATTAAAAACTTTATACTTTACAATCGTACCTGTAATGGTCTTTTTATAAATAAAAGTTTTATCAACAACATTCTGTTAACCTTGGAAAATAAGAAAATAAGAAAACACTAAAATGATTCTACACCTAGATACCTAAGTATTATGTTTTTAAGAAGAATAGGAAAGAATACTATTATCAATATTTATGATATATTGTTTGAAGTATACCAAAATCCAACTGAATATATTATATATAGTCTATAAAATAAATGAAAAGAATAAATGATCTTTTTATTTTTAAAGATTTATTCTATTCATTCTTTACATCTTTTAATTGATTGGAATATACTATTATAGGTATAAAAAATAAATTGATCAGCTTTTGTGTAGAATGTTCTTAACTTTTGATATTCTAATATTTAGTTATAAAATTGTGAAAATTTATTTTTCATTACCTGGTTTTTTACATACAACACTTGACTCACTTGAGAATATTGTTACTATTTTTATTACAAGTTAAAATAAATAAAAAACAAAGGATATTTCGTATTTAAAAAGCTAAAACTAATTTTTTAAGCTAAGAAATATAAATCTTTTGATTGTAAATATAATATTGATAATAGTCTAACTATCAATTTTTTTTATTATATTAACAAAAGAAATGTTCAATCAATTCTATAATGATTTTACACATAATTTAGCACAAAACTTATATTTTACAGATACATTTATTGTATATTTAAGATCAAAATTAATGAGAATGATTTATTGGTAGTAATAATAATTATGAAAAATTTCAATCTGATATTACCTAGATAAGTAATTAACAATCTTTCAAATTGTTATTCTAATATTTATAATAATCTTGCAATATAGAATTCCTATATTTTTTTTATAAAAAAACTAAAATTCAATATATTACATTATCCAATAAATCTAATTTTCGAGAGAATAATTGAATATATCATTTTTGATATTTATCACCCATCTCCAACACTTCATAGTATCAATTCTGTTATTAAAACAAATTTTAAATAACATCTTAACAATACATTAAGTTAAAAGATTTTGAAACAAATCTAAGATACCTATGTAGTGAGAACTCCTTATATTAAGATTTTAATGTTTTCCTAAACTCATTATAATATGATAGGGATGATAAGTCGTCAAGAATAAAAACACTCGCCCATGTATTAATTAAAAATAAGTGATAAAATAGACTTAAATATTGAAACATAGGCACTATGAAGTATTCTTATAGTATTATAAATCTAAGATCTTGTTACAATGTTATTAAAATTGATTTAAATTCGTCTTTGTTTTCTCTTATGATTAGAATTAATAGTTTTAGTATATAATTTAGAACATTGCAAATTGCTATTTGAAATAGAAACTTGTATTTGAAATTTAAATTTCATAATTAGAAATTAAAATCTAGAATTGTAACGGTAAGTTTTTTTTAATTTTTTACTGATATTCGTTAAGAAATCTATTGTTTAGTTTTTTTTAAAAAAACTTTTTCAGAATTTTCAAAAAAACACGATATTAATTTTTTTTAAAAGTAGATTATTGTTATATAACAATTTAAAATCTATGGTAAGTTATTTTCATGCTATTATTAAAATTTGTTACAATTGTTTTTGCATTATTAAGATTGATAAACAAATATGGTTTTGTATTATCTCGATGTGAGTTTTCATAGATTGCAGCTTTCAATTCTACATTTTATAGTAGATTCTAATTCATTATAAGACATTTCTTTAAAAATGAAATGATAATTTTTTGATTAAAATCTTATATTCTAGTTTAAAATTATAGATTTTAGTTCTTACAAAATCTAAGTAATATAGAAGCAATTCTAGATTTATTTTCATGGCATTAAAGTAAGTAAGTCAACTACCTACTTTTATTTCAATGAAGCAAAAGTATTTTATTACTATATACTCATATAGCATGTATTTCTTATGCTTCCCAAAAACTGATTTAAATATTATTATATATTGAAATCCATAATTATTTTACTTTTGTACCCCTTAGATTTATATCAATAAGATAGATTCTATAGCATGGAAGTATACAGATCTAATGAAATCCGTTTTAAATCCGATAAATACTTTCAACGCAATAAATATTGTATTACCGATGTACCCAAGCACCTACACATATAGCTTTAAGTGAACACAAGAGAGATTAATATTTTGCAATTTTTTGTACATTACTAATTGGTTTTTTTGAAACGAATATAATTCGATGTTTAAACTCTATCATAAAAGATATCCTAACAAGCAATAAAAAGAAAGTTTTGACAATGGAATGGATAGATTCTTCAATTAATACCTAGGTAAGAGTAAAAGGACATCGGTTTTAGTGACATGAGAGTAAGCTATTGTTAAATGAATCAAGAAACATATTCTCTGAAATTGATTTCTTGATTTCTTTGAGCAATAACAAATTATACAATATTATGTATTTTTTGCTATTTGTATAATTTGTAATTTGATTATTTTACCAAGTAAGTTATTCTAAGTCTATGGAATATAAAAAATTCTCTATTTTTACATTTTATTCGAAAATCTTGTTTATTCAATTCATCAAAATAAGAGTATAAAATCTAGAAACCTTTCAAGTTGGTATGAATTTAAATGAATTGTCAATGTACCTAATCATAATGAAAATTTATATCATGCGAAACATATTTTGTAAAATTTAATTTTTAACATGTCAAAAAAAGAGCAAGAATTGCGAGGAGACTATATATCATTCTGTAATTAAATCCCTAACTTACTTGATTTGGAACATCTTTCATAACTGGAGATTGACTGTTGAAAAAGAAAGATACGGACACTCTAAGAATATCAGGTGTAAAGAAAAAAATTGAAGATTAAGCATATTATAGAAAACTGATTTATAAATTAATATTGAAAGAAATTTATGTCAGAAAGCTTTGATTTAAAAGCTTTTTCAAACATTGTTCTTTTAGTTCTAAATTAAATAATTGATTCCCTTATTAATTGTTTAAATAACTTTTGAAAAGGTTTAAAACTAACTTACCACTATGCTTGTCACTGATTGAAAGAATTTGAGTTCAATAACAATGTTAAAATAAAAATTCGAAGTAAGAGGAAAATCTTAATACGTTATGTCCAGAAAAAAATTAACATAGATTCAAAAATCTCTAAATCAATTCAATTTCAGAAAATCTATATCTTTAAATAACCTTGTATTGAACATCTCATGAATGTATAAAAAACATATTTTCAAGGTTTTCGGATTTGATTCAGATCTATATTCAAGTCTTATTTCACTAAAATAAATATACATATCATTTTCTTCAAAATCAAAAGATTTCCAAATAGTTTCAAGAGTTGGACATAAATACCTAGGTAAAGATACAATTGAAATCTTTTTGAGTCTTGGTAGGTATTTTAAAAGTTATATAGCATAAATACATTGAAAAATGATTTATTAAAAATAATTAAAACCCATTTTTAAAAAGTTTTTCAAAATTGCGATGAATTGAAAGTGTTTTTATTGAAGTTTGATGTATTCTCGATGATATGCTTATAGAAGTACGCAGTAACTGTAATTTGAATTCCATTTATGATACCCTTCAATAATTTCCTTTTTTATATACTATAATATGAAGGATAATCATGAATAGGAAAATGCAGTTAGTTTATCACAAACTTTATATTTATAAAAACAGTTTTGTTATTCAAGAACTCACTATTATATAATTGCCTTTTTCTTTTTGAAAATATTATCAGAGGTGTAAAATGTTGAATTCAAGACTACCAAAAATTAACTATATATGTTTTAAATCTTTTTTTGGAGGAAAAAAAAAAGAGAAATCGAATTATTTTAATTTATTTAAATTTCAAGAGTTTCAAGAACTTTATTTTTTCAGATTTCTCAAATAATAATTATTTGCATTGTTTATAATTTAAGTTACAAGTTTTTCCTCAGTCCCTTATAAGTAAAAACAATAACATATTTGTTAATACTTTCCATAATTTTGTTATACCTTTTAAAATCTATATTTATATTTGCATTATCCAAGTATATGAATTAAAAAGAAATAAAGAATGAAAAGGTTTCAATTATTGTTCCATTCAAATTCGGATTTCGAAGCTGTTTAGAAATTTTAGTTTCTTTCAAAGGGGCGATCTATTTAGGTATCTATTTATTTGAATGAGATCAATTTCTATTATCAGTTTTTTTAATTTCAATTCAAATTTGAATTTAAGTTTGAATGAAAATGGAGATAATTACATAAACCTGTATTCTCCACTCACTTTCGCTTCAAACTCAAATAGGGATATTAGAGGTGTTCTTAAATTTAAAACATTATTCGATGGTTTTAGATATTCAAGTTTGAATTCGAATTCGAATTTAATAAAGATTAACTCAAAACACTTTAGATTATATATAAATAATATTTCAATAATCATAAAAAACTAATTATCTATTTTACAGTAAATATAAGATACATAGTAGTTACAGATTAGCTAATAAATTTAAATTAAATAAACAATAATATTATCAAATCATAGGAATTAGTATAATATAAAAAGAAGTTGATTTGATTGATTATTGCAATTTATCAAATAAATTTATTAATATAGTCGAATTTTAAGATTCTGTATAAGAGAATAGGTTTCATTATAATATAAAACTTTACACTCAAAATGATTATTAGTTTCATGTTATAATAACAAGAATTGTAACTACCTAGGTAGTTACAAACCTTATTGAATTCATATTTGAAATCTAATCTAAACCACTTCAAAAGATTTTTGAACACTTTCATGTAGCCCTAAAGGCAGTTCCTATAAGAATCAGATTATTGAAACATTGCTTCTATGTAACTAAATATGCCTAGAGGTAATATTTATTAATATTCTAATTATAAATTAAAAAAAATTTGTATATCGAGAATTTTATTATTTAAAAAGAATTTTGTTTCATAAAATTCTTTTATAATGATTTATTTCTTAGGCTTTCAAAAGAAATTAACATAGTACTTATAAACAAAATTTGAGAATTCAAATTCAATCTTTATAATAAAATTCAGTCATTATCTTCAAATACATATAGAGTTATATATATATAAAGATTATTCATGTAATTAATATATAATCAAATATTTTACATAAAAGATCTAGTAAAATACAATACATAAAGGATTAACAAAATAGAAAATTCCTATAATATATTCTTTGTTATTCTGTAATCAAATATTATAGAGCTTTTACAATAGATTTTGATTAATCTATTAATGATAATCCAATTTAAGAATTTAAAATTTTCATTTTTATTTAATTGTCTTATTCAAAAAAAACAATATATCAAGAAAACATTAAAAGCTTTTTATCTGCCTATTATTATTATAATTAATACTAATATTAGTATCATATTATATATTTATTTGATCTTATATTTACGATCATTTATTATTCTTTCAAAATAGTTAATAATAGAAAATTCGTTATTGAACGTATCCTTATTCATCATAAAATAAAACAAAAACAAGGTTTTTTATCTTATTCATTTTGTATTTCTTTAAATTATATAAATTCATTAATTATTAAAACTTTCAAAATTCTATAAACCGAGTTTTAATTTTGAGAAAACAATACAAATGTATTAAGAATTACTAATTAGTATTATTATAAGAATAACAAAAGTGAAGTAATATAGAGATATTCAAAATGATCTATAATGTTTTGAAATAAGCAATATTAAGACATTGATGATTAATATTTATTGTGTTAATGTAATGAATAAAATAGATTTTGTGATGAAAAAGTATGAATATAATAGGTAATTTCAATTTATTATTATATCATAATTTCAAACGAAAACAAAAAGGATTAATTCTTTCAATAACTATTTTTCTTTTTCAAATATATTTCTTATATATAATTAGTTAAAATTTCAACAAGAATACAACTTGATATTTAAAGCCTAGTATTATAGATGGATTCAATAATAAACGGTGGGAAAATACATAATGAATAACAATAAAAGAAATTTATAATAAGATATTTAGATTTTATAATAAGCAGTGAAAAGTAAATTCTATAATAAAATTTATTATAGAATCTAAGGGGTATAAGAGTAAATTCTCTTTTAATTTTAGGGTATAAATAGAAGTAAATGACATTTGAGAGGTATGAGAGCAACCTAACTCTACTTTAAATGTTTATCACATAGTTATATCATAGTTTTCAAAAAAAAAAACTCTA
Organism: Botrytis pseudocinerea; assembly: GCA_019395245.1. Classification (NCBI taxonomy): domain Eukaryota; kingdom Fungi; phylum Ascomycota; class Leotiomycetes; order Helotiales; family Sclerotiniaceae; genus Botrytis; species Botrytis pseudocinerea. The sequence goes on from JAHXJK010000082.1 coordinate 396,372, forward strand.
AATAACAAATATTCTGAAAAAGTCTAAGTAACGGGCTTTAATTACACTCCTGAATTCCAGCTTTTAATTCTAGACTTTAACTTTATAATATGTAATCTTAATTTTTTGCTTGATTATTCTTGATTTAAATATTATGGATTTTAATCCAAAACTATAAATTGAGAGCAAAGATTCAATACCTATATATAATGCCCTCTCCAAATCTATAATTCTTTTATTGAAATCTATAAAGTTAAAGTCGAATTAACAACATTCCTAATAATCTATAAACTCTTTTAATCGTCTTTTTTTAAATTGTTATTTTTCAAAAGATCAACTATCTTTGCATTAATCTTTTCAATACTTAATCCAAACCCGATTTTATCAATCAAAGATTACACAGTATATAATAGGAGAAAAAATAAGAATGGAAAGAAATCTCTTAAATGTAAAGAAAATATTTTTCAAATTTTCTAAATCTATAAACACTAACATAAAGGCTTAGGGGTGATTTCAAAAATGTTTGAATTATTTAAAGCTTTTTATTATTCAAATTATTGTATCTCCATTTTAAATAGAATAAAAGAATCATACAAATAATAATCATAATCATATATGATAAAGCTTGAAATACTTTATAAAGTATACAATAAAATTATAATATTGTGGAATTTAAGATTTGCAATTATATATTAAAAAACACCTTTTTCCTTTTGTGATTTTTGAATAATTTAATAAATAATATATTATCATCATCCATCAGCTTAGTACATCTTTATATCTCTTAAAAGACTTCCTTAAATGTAAGTTGATATTACTATCATTACTATTAAAACAATAAATCCGATTTATTATGCAAGGTAAAAAGTATAAAAATGAATTCAAATCAATTTTAGTTTCATAATAATAATCAAATTCTCTTTCAATAATGTAAGAGTAATCCATTATATAATATACGACTTATCATTTTATTCGTGTCAAACTACTAATGTAATATAGTTCTACTATTTGCATTAATTTCAAGAAGACACTTTATCGTAAATTTGTTAATATCATCAAATATATAGACTAACATTATTTTATGGTTAGATCAAATTGAAATTAATTTAATTTCTCAAAATTGATAAGATTTTTAACATTTAATCTAATATAATAATGGAGATGTAAATGATTCTGTATTTATGTATTAGCAATATTTTAGAATTCTCCAGTTTAGATAATTTTACTTTTTTAAAAGTTTGAGATTGAAAAAATTCATTTACATGTAGAATGATTTGATTAGTATTAATCCCCATTAAAAATGAATCTTATTATAAAATCCATTATATGATTGTTTTGTTCATAAGAATCTCAAATATTTTAAATATGAAGTTTATTAAGAAAAAATCAGTATTGAAATATGTAATAGAGATTGTATTAAATCTTATAAATTTTTAAAAGTAAATGTAACAAGATTGAATTATATATCCATTTTTTTAATATTACATTTTTATATACTTAAATTATTCTTATATCTATAAATCTACAAAAAGTTTTCTGAATAGGTTAAATTAATACATTTATATCAATATTAAAATAAAATTCTTTTAGTTAATGAAAAAGAAAACACTTACAAAATTATCCTTATTAAAAATATAAATATAAATAAATTAATAGAACAATTGAAACTTTTTGAGATGTACAATCATTTTTCGAGTAAACCTTAAAGCAATAATAAAATCAAATAATTAAATTTCATCAAAACCAATAGGAACGTCGATAGCTCAAATTTGTCTAACTTCAACATTTTCAAATTTTCAAACCCTAGATAAAACTCTATGTTAAGAGATTCTGGGTAAGAAATGTATAATAAAGTATTGAAGTGTTAAAGTATTAAAGTATTAAAGCATTAAATGTTCAACAAAAATAAAGAATCTATAAATAAGGGCAAAAATAAGAATATTGTGTAGCTAGGTAGTCATTACATCCACTTGTTATTAATAACAAGAGTATAAAATCTAGAAACTCAATAGATTTCAAAATCACTAATGGCCAACAGGAAATAACTTTAGAAATCTATGATCTGAAAAAAAATTTCTTGACAGAACAATTAATAATAATATCTTAATTAGTAAAAAAGTAATTATATTAAAATTCAATTCAGAGGATCAAAACTTCAAAAACCATTCAAATTTCATAATCATGATTTTAAAGTAATGTTTTCCAGGATTTGGCTTTGGTGTTATTAAAATTCTACTTGATTATTAATTTTGCTCTTCAGCTATCGAGTATTTATTAATTCTAGGTCATTATTCAACTCTTGAATTTGAGTTACATTAATTATTAATATTGTGAGATGCAATGCTAAAAATGTTGATCAAATATTAAATTTTTTTGTTTTATTATAGATTTAAAGTTTAAAGCCTGTAACATGTAGATTGGGTTTTTTTAAATCAAAATTATTTCGAAAATTATAATTATTTCAATGTGTTAAATCAAAAATTAGGAAATAAAAGATATTGTGCTCTATAAATATATAAATGTAATCTGTAAGTAATGTAGTATAACACTAATAATTAAATTGGGGTTTGAGAAAAGTTTTACTTTGAATAACGTTTTTTTCATTGATTATTTCAAAATTCAAAATTCAAAAAGGGATCAAAAAATTAATGATAATTGTAATAGTAAAATTGATTCATATTTGAAAAGATCTTATAGAAGGTAGTGAGCTATACTTAACTAAGGAATTATAATGATATATTACTTATTAAAAAATTAAAAAATCGTAAGAGGGAAAAGGGAAAAGGGAAAAGGGAAGAGCTATTCTTTAATAAATAATCCTAAATCCCTAATCCCACAATATCACAATTCTATTTTAAAAAGTATTTCAAATTTATTATATATAACTTTATAATCACTGTCTATATATAACCACAATTACTATTTATATAACAATAGTCTTATATAGTATCATTCTATATATTGATACCTCAAATATTAGAAATACTAATTAGGGTTTAAAAATATTAATTCAAAATTATTTTTTTTGAAATATTAATATTCTAATTTCAATTTGAAAATGTTAACTTAATCCAAATTTATAGATATATTAATTTTATAATCTTAATTCAAAACAGTATTTCAATTTACATATTAAAAAGATATAATATATAAACCTTATACATGTAATAATAGAAATCTCGAATATTATTATTCTATATATTAATATTTCAAGCATCAAATTTATAATTAAAACAATATCAATTTCTTATTTGAATTAAATCGAAACCAAAATAGCAAAATTATATAAAAAAACAGAAACTGAAATATCAAAAATAGTATTTGAAATGTTTGAAATATTAACATATGAAACATAGCTATATGAGGTTATTATCGTTAATTATATAATCCTTCTATTATATCTAAAATCAATATACATTGATTTAAATAATAAAAAACTCTAGACAACTCAAATCTCTCTTAAACAAACTGTAAATCTCTATTCTAATATCCCTACAAAAAACAAATTCAGATAAAAAAAATATTCATACTTAAAAGATCTCTTTCTTCTTCTTTTCTAATACTTCTTTCTTTTTATTATATATTACTTCTTTCTCAATTAATAAAATCAACTTTATATTATGAAAAAGACTATAAAAAAATAATAATAAATAATAAAAAATAAGAAATTCCAAAAAAGGTTAATATAATCTAAAGATTATCAGAAATACTAATAATCCAATCTTAGTTTTATAGATTCTAATAAAAGAATTATAGGTTTATAAAAGACACTATATATATATTTATTCTTTAGTCTCTTAAGAGCTTTATAATAATACAGTTTAAGTCAATTTATAATTGGTTAAAACTAATTAAATAAAGTTAAAATATTTATAGATATATTTAGTAATTAAATGAAACAAAAATATAAGTAACTAGATTTATTTGATTTGTATTGTCATTTAAAAACTATTACCCTGGAAAATGCCCTGATATTTTAACCAAATAGAAATTCAAATTAATAATTTCTCGTAAAGTATAATGAAAAATATAAGTCTTATAATATTTAAATATTATAAATGAACCAAAGAGCTATCAACTGGAAGAATTTTGCTTTTTAGTGTTTACTAATTAAAATAATATACAATTATTTATAATCAATTAGAAAGGTTTCATAAATGTTCTAATTATGAAAATCACACTCTGATAGAGATGCATTGTTATATAATACATAGTGTATAGCTTTACTTCCACGAACTCGTAAGAAAAAATAAAATTCTACAAGTTCGCAGTCTGAAGATTATTTTTCTCTAACGGCTGGTCTAGAGACTCTTGATTTCGAGATTAAGCTTTCTCTCCATTTTAATGTATACGAATGTTAACGAATGAAATTATAGTAACCGGTCCGGGAATCCGGTGCCGACGGCTCTCGCCCCTCATAGCCGATTTTTTGATGATCCCTATTGGACGGGACTCATCATCACATCAAGATGCAACTCAGATCAAAATAATTTTTCCGGTCTTTGTGGAGATAATTCTACGGCACTGGTGGGATAAATACTCATTTGTGATCAAGACACGTATTATTGTTCTTAGGCTTATTGTTGACGACTATCTATAAACATGACTTTTCCCCCTCGAGATTCACATGCCCCGTGTGCATAGTTTGATGTTATAAATTTCAATCTAATGGCAAAAATAATTCTTCCTCTACTTCTGTGTGTAGCAACAACGGCCGCTCAGCAGGCCGTGTATGGTCAATGCGGAGGTTCGAGCTGGACGGGTGCGACAACTTGTGCTACAGGGAGCACTTGTGTCTACCAGAACGCATTCTATAGTAGTGTTTTCCTTGACTGCATTGCATTGCAGCGTGCTCACCATTTTGTCTAGGTCAATGTCTTCCAGCAGCAGTTGCCAGTACTTCAAGCTTGAAGACGACAACAAGTGTCCCGACAACCTCAAAAACGTCTACAACATTAACAACAAAGGTTTCTTCAACCTCGACCTCTACTACAAAGAGTAAGACCATGGCATATATATGTCATTCCAACTACCTAACCGCTACTTAAGCTTATGAATGAATTGCTTAGGCCCCACATCGACTGCAGCCGTAGAGTATTTTATAACTTTGTATGTTATGTGTATTACAATCATTTATGCATCTGAATTCAAATCCCACTAACTCCAAAGTCAGTGGCGACTCATACTCCCAAACAGGCTTTGATCCGACTCTAACCCAGCCAGCTGCTGGCAATCCTCTTGGGAATCCCAATCTTCAAGGTTACACGACCACTGGCGGGTTCAATTGGGTACGTAAATTGAAAAACTCGAATGCATCCATTTGCTGATGCAAACTATGTAGATCGGGTACCTCGTCGAGTCTTATAACAATACGCTTATGTTATCATACAACTTTGCTTATGGAGGCGCAACTACTAACGCATCGCTTGTTGCACCATTTGCATCCACCGTACTATCCTTCATTGACCAAGTAGACCAGTTCGTTAAATACAATCCCTCCGGGCCCTGGTCCTCTAGCAATACGCTTTTCGGAATTTGGATGGGTGTCAATGATGTTGGAAACTCATATTATCTTCCAAATTATACTACGGTACTCGGTCAAGTCATGGATTCTTACTTCGCAGAGATCCAGCGACTCTACAATGTAGGAGGCCGGAACTTTCTATTCTTAACCGTTCCGCGTGAGTCCCCTTATTGATTGAGACTGAAAAGGGAAATACCAGGAACTGATGATACATAAAGCAACTCAAGATAGCCCCCTTTTCGTAGGCCAAGGGACAGCCGTACAAGCTTCTCTGGCAGCCGCTATATCTCAGTACAATGCGGCTCTAGTTTCACGCATAGCATCATTCAAAGCCGCAAATGCTGGATCCAACACCTGGGTGTATGATACCCAGACTCCTTTTCTAAACGCAATCAACAACCCTACAGCGTATGGCTCGGCCGACGCTACCTGTATCAATGCGGACGGCGTTAGTTGTTTATGGTGGAATGACTATCATCCCAGTCAGATCGTCCACAAATTAGTTGCTCAAGGGGTTGCCTCACTTTTAAAGGGTGTATTTTGGTAAATAAGAGAGCCATGCGCTAATAAATTCCATTATTTGTACATTCGATTCAAGAGACCAGTATGACTGTCTTGTTTATATATTGACGATATTTTGGAGCACATTTCCATCTCCGTTTCTTTCCATGCATCATAAACAGCGCAACACCAGATATACTAGCTAGAACGCACATTCCAAAAAAGAAAATGTCCAACCGTATTCTGTAGCATCAAAGAAGGGTTGCACACTGTATGAAATTGCAAAATTGAGCATGGAGCTGCACATTGCCAATATAACCACTAGTTCACCGGCAAGACCGGGGAAACGTTCCATTGCATATGCGGTGGCGATTGTGCAGGCGCTCACTTGCTGAGCTATTAGAGCCCCCAAGCCAATAGAAGCTGCGACCCAGCTTGCCTGAGTCTGAACACCACAAACATAGAGCATATAACCGACAGCCGCATACAAGAAACTTGCAGTAAGGGTCCAGAGACGCATTTCAGGCTCTTTAACCCCCCTTTTGCGACGGGCAAGCAAAACAACAATATGATCAGATGCCACTCCAGTGAAGTAACCGATGATAGATCCGATGAGAGTTGCAAAAGCAAATAAGGCCAACGGTCGTTGATGAGAAGGCATATGGATCAGAGGAATTTTTTTTGATATAGTATTGAAGGATACTATCCTAGCTGTGCATCCAAAAGCGAAGATGAACCCCGGAATAACAGCTGTAGTAAACAACTACAGGAAGAAGGGACGCTGGAAGTAGTCCCAATATGTTGTCGTATCGACTGGCTCGTGTACCAACAGCGTGAGGGTTTGGAGGTAGGTTCGTCTTGGAAATAACGAAGACGGCGATTCTGCCGAAGTGGAATTGTGTGATAGCCTTGTATTTGAAATCTCCAGATCTTTCTTGCTCGGGCCAACATTTGTTAATGCAAAAGTTCGATCTCGATCAGTGGCTATTGAGGAGAAGAGGAAGTGTGGAAATGCCGTCTCTTCAAAGGAAAAAAATAGCAACAAAAATACAACGCCATCGATAATGCCCACAATGTACTGACTCCATCTCCATCCAAGGCCATCGGCGATAGAACCTCCAGAAATGAGACCAAGACTATAGAACAGTGAGCTTCAAATCCTAGTCATATCTATGATACCAATAGAACCTACACAGACCTAATTTGTTGCCCGAACAGATAAACTGCAAGCGTCCTGCCACGTTCATAGACAAAGAATATGTTGAATATGGTTAATTGGATTACAGCCTGATATGCTGATGTACCCAAACCATTCAAGGTCATGGCACCTATCTACTCTTCAGTACCGTGAAATTCGCCAAGCCAAATACATGCAAATTAGGGTCGTGGTCAGAAATACAAATCTGCTGCCCAGCCTTTTAGCTGCAGGTATCCAAAGTACGTTACAGGAGCCCCAAAAATTGTTTAAAAAGAGAATTGAATGATACTATTTATTGCATAACCAACCAGTAGTAGGTAGTTGAGAGCTGGACCGCCATTCATGGTGGGGATGCTAACATTTGTGTCCTTGGATATGGTCTCTCAAGCAGCTGATATCTCACGTCAGCCAATTTGGACCCAATGATCAACACCTTCTTTACGTACCTCCAAGAGTGTTCTCTCCGAAACTAAATGCACAAGCATAGAGTCTGATTATAGGTCAGCTAAACATACTTCGGCTCACTGGTTTCTACGCCAGTAAGAAACTTACGTAACAAGGAACAGTTGGCAGTATTTTTTCCATCGCGGCCAAAGCTTAATTTTTTTCACCAAAATAATGATAGTCCCAATTCAACACAGAGTTATGCCAGGGGATCTCCACCACAGGTCGTGAGCCGAGGAACCATAATAATATTCGATGGGTCTCCTCCCGAGCGAGAATGATTCAGTGAGTGATCAACTATATATTCAGTGAGCCATTGAAAAAGTAGTGAGGTGGCAGGGTGATTACCGTTGATAATATACTCAGTACCTAGAACATCTTTGATTGTAACTTGTGACATATTGGGTATAGACCTGTTGGCAGAGTACATTGTTGACAAAGACAAAGGAAGGCATCTTTATACATGTATCTGTCGTCTACAACTTGCCCTTTTCGCATCTCACGTATCTCGATAATCGATCACAGAATACCAATTGAATGGCCGATCATTTTAGGATGAAGGTCCTGGCGAGAAGCGAGCTTTACTCCGCATCTGATCTTGATGTAAAAAGTGAGGGCTTGCCTCATACTTCTGTTAGCCATCCAAGGTGAGAGTAGCTTGGATCGCCCCAAAGTTGGCCACATTTGATAAGACTATATGATTGATTCGTCTCTCTGGGATCCTGATGAGAGAATTATTAGACTGAAATCTGAGAATGGGAATTCAGAAACAGTTGGTCGGGCAGGAGCTTTAAGACGAATCTCTCATTGACAGATTTTGACTAAGTATAGTGTCTTCCGTTACCCGAGACTTAAATTCATACTAACGGGCTCGACATACTTCTCCCAATCGCTTGCAATGCCCTGCATCGTGTTTTCTAACAAAGATAAATCTCTGCGTTGCCAAACATCCACTATGATTGATCTCGTCCTCTCTAAATTCGCAATGGCACAGGTTGACATTACTGCCAATGTACTGAGAACAAATGCTCGCCCTGACACATATCTATTGTCAAGCATAATCATGCCATCTAGTGGACTAAGTTCGACTGCCGCAACGAAAACAGGCCATATAAAACTTGTTACAAGGCTACTATCTAGGCACAGGGAAATATTTTGAAGAATTTCAGGAACTCGCCTGACAACAAAATCTGTGTTAGGCGATGCGTTGTACAAAGTGCAGTGAAGGTACAAGATAGCCGCCTGTTGCTTCGATTCTGCCGAGTGCAAAATTACACAATCGTCATCCTGATGTACAGTCTGGATGAGACCATTGAGTCGCTGCTCCAGACTTACAGCTTCATTGATAAACAGCTCCTCAGATGCACACATAGGTTCTTTACGTTTCAGTTTAATTAGATCTGTGATTGACCCTAGTATGTAGAAGAGTTCTGGGGAGCAGCCCATCGATATATCGATTTCGTGAGCTTTCGATGCCCAAGCGCAACTCTTGAAATTTGGTACACCGGCATATGCTGTTAGTCCCAGTACATCCTGGTATGCGAAGAAGCGTTCTGAAAATGAAAAGAGAGGCTGTCATAGGCTTTTTTCAGTGGCAAGTAACGGGAATTGTTTTCGGATACGGATAATGTCGCGCGCGCCTCGAAGGTAAACTACCCACTGTTCATCGCATGCATTAATGATTTTATATAAACACATGATCACACTTGTGGTAATAATTTCGGGGTCTCTTGATATCTCTACGGAGTCTCCTTGATTGAGTCTTCCTCGCAAGAAATGGAGAACCCGCGCCTCGAGCTGCATGGCAATCGGTCCCCATGATGCATCTGTTCTACTCTTATGGCACGCCGAAAGTGCCAAAAGAGATTGCAAGGTAATTTGCGATGCACTCAACGCAAAGGGGAGAAGTATTGTTACGAATGGTGAATTTGTGGGCTGATTGGGAGTTGTTAGCGGGCATAGGCGGTCTACATAATATTGAAACAGAAGGGCTGTCTTTATGCCATCCACGTAAGAAAAGGGTGAGATAATGGGAGATGGGACAATTTGTCTATGAGGTATTGCTGTAAACGCTGGGATATATTTCAACCGAGGAGAAGCAAGAGTGGTGACTTCGACGGCGGTGTCTATTAGTTCACGTTCGACTTCCGCTTGGTCGTCTCGACCACATGACAATAGCCTGTGAAAATTCTCGACAGTCCCGTTTCCAAAATGATGATGCGATATGTGCGGGACAGAGCACTGCATTGCCACTTCAGACGAGAGATCGTAAAAAGGAGATTGGTGAACATCCGAGGTCGATCCACGCTGGCCGTTTTTCTACCATACGCCGGATCGACCAAAGGTTGCACCTCTTCTGGTAAATTCTTCCTGCCATTTCAAGACAAGGTGGTATTTACAGTCATATCCAGTACTAGCGCATCGTTGACATATGGGCCTCTCTTCTCCGCATTTAACTTTCCTTTTTCGACAGGTGTTGCATCCACCCAAACTCCTGGTACGAGAGGCCTTACATTTACCCGTGCCAGAAGATTTACGTCGTGGCATGATTTACATTGAGCATCGAGATGGGGGAGGTGGAGGAAGTGAAGAACTGACTTTGATAACGCAATACGTAGTGAGATAGCGGTCGATGATTTTCGCCGACCATTGGTGGAAAGCCGCAAACAATCCGTGCTTGTACCCACGTGGATGTAGAAAGTTGTTGAATCTCTGGCGGTGATCGTCGAGTGGAGACAGGGCGATTGTACGGGATGCTTGGTAGACACACCGGAACAGATACCGTTACTCAGATTATTTGTAAGATTATGTTTGGAGTGGCCGTTTGGTGGGTGAGGTGAGGTGGGGTTACAGTGCAGATAGATGGAAAGATGGAAAGTGGGTGGGAAGGTCCAAGCGAAACTGCATGCAGTTGTGCTTAACCACCTACCCATCATTTCTACTCAGCATATTCTTACGAGACTCAAAACGTAGATATATAACGGTATACCCAAACTCCCAATCGAGAAATATAACTTGGTGAAACATTTCCTAATTCTAATCATGCCAACTGAACTTACCAAATCATCTCGAATCCTCATCGTGGGAGGTGGGACTTGGGCTGTATCTACAGCTCTCCACTTAGCCCGTCGAGGTTATGTAGACGTTACAATACTCGATTCATATCCAACACCATCCCCAATAGCCGCGGGAAATGATGTCAATAAGATTGTAGAAGAAGGTGATTACCGCAATGGGAATTTTTGAATGCATAGGAAATTCACTGACATACATAGGCTCTTTTACCGAGGGCGAAGATGATATTTCTATGATTTTACTTAACAAAGCGACGGAAGGCTGGTTGAATGATTCAGTATTCAAACCTTATTACCATTCTACTGGGTACATCGTAGCTGCAGATACGCCAGCTGCATTGGAGCAGATTGAAAAGCGAGAGCTGCCAGATTCAAAGTCTGGGTTTGTAAGACTAACGACTGCAGAGGACTTCAGAAAGACGATGCCTCCTGGCGTACTGACAGGAGATTTTCCCGGCTGGAAAGGTGTGTTCAAGTCTTCAGGCGCTGGCTGGGTGCATGCTCGTAAAGCACTGGAAAGTGCAGCAAAAGAGGCTGATAGGCTTGGGGTGAAGTTCATTACCCGTTCACCTGAAGGTTCCGTCACCAGTCTCCTTTATGAGGACGGGGATGTACTAGGTGTCAAGACTGCTGATGGAAAGGAGCATCGGGGTGATAGGACGATACTTGCCGCTGGAGCTGGAGCCGATGCGCTTTTCGACTTCAAGGATCAACTTCGGCCAACAGCCTGGACTCTAGGACATATCAAGATGTCGGAGGATGAGACAAAATTGTACAAGAACCTACCAGTACTCTTCAACATAGAAAAAGGATTCTTCATGGAACCAGACGAGGACAATCATGAGCTCAAGATATGTGATGAGCACCCTGGCTATTGCAACTGGGTAAGTTCATTTCCTGCTTACTATTGTGATCAGAAGAAGAGGTCAGAGCACCAGAAACGAACCTCAGAAGTGTATTTGATTTCTTAGTCTTCATGTGGATATGGAAAACATTGTTTTTCATATTGAATCTGGATTTTGAAGAGTGTTTTACTTTGGAGACATGCAAGATTGGCTTTCGGCCTTTTCTCCTATCGTACCACACTAGCTTCTGCTAAGAGCAGCACCTCCAAGTCTAACCTAGCAATAAACGCTGACGAATTATGTCTTAGATCAAAGGGCCAGATGGCAAAATCAGGAGCATTCCGTTTTCAAAACAACAGATCCCTATAGATTCGTCAAAGAGAATTCGGCAATTTCTGCTAGAAACCATGCCTCATCTGGCAGATCGCCCCTTATCCTTTGCTCGAGTCTGTTGGTGTGCTGACACCCCTGACCGGGCATTTCTCATCGACACCCCTCCAGGATTCGCTTCGCTAACTCTGGCAGTTGGCGGAAGTGGACACGGCTTTATGCACATTACTTCAGTTGGAGGATTTGTTGTCGATTTAATGGAAGGGGTGTTAGACCCAAAGCTAAAGAATGCCTTCAGATGGCGACCCGAAACGGCAGTGAATCGGAATTGGAAGGATCTACTAGGAAGATTCGGGGGACCGAATGAAATCATGGACTTTCAAAACGTCAGAGAATGGACGGACCTCCCTACTAGATAGAGCTACAAAAGGTGGTATATAATATATGCAAAGTCCTTGGAAATTTTATGTAGCCCGCGAGGGCATTATTGTGCTGATGTATTTGTGTAAAGTTTATACACTATGAACATGTTTCCCCTCCAAGTCTAGATAAGTTATATACGTTATTGAAATCGATGGATAATTTATACATAATTGTACGTTACAATTTGATGATTTCGAATCTTAGGGGAAGGGAGCTTGAAAAGGGAAAACATTTCGCACCGTACCCCTGCCAACGAAACAGAATAAGGTCCCAATAAGACGGACTCCAAAACAATGTGTGCAACAAATTTCAAGATATATTTTAAAGCATATCTATCAGTCGGAAGCCTTGCATGGGATAGGATTACGTAGCAAGGCTTCAATGCTCGACACAGAATGGGCGGCTAACCAGGCTCGATTGATTAAGTTGGAGGGGGACATTTGGGGGGCTCAATATCGAATCCTGAACGGAACAATGAAGAATAAAAAAGGGGCGACAGATACTGTCTTGTTTCATAACAATGCCATTCAATTCATCTGTCGCTGGACTACCAGCACTGGAAAATGACTCGGGTTGAATTTTGACAGATTTGATATGTTCAATTCACTTATGGACTTGCTCTATGTACCTATATGTAGTGTAAATATTACCGAGCACCCCAATAAAATCTTTTCGGTCAACTGTGTTAATCTTCTTCATAGATCTCCTGCTGCATCTGTCGTTCCCATATTCGATTCGCCGATTCAACAATCTTTGTCGCTTTCGCAAAAAGTTTGGCATGGTACTTTTCCTCATCATCGGACGCCAGCCGCAACTTTTTCGGCTGGGCCATTAGGAGTATAGGTATTAGTTCCTTCAAGTCTGCGCCTGCAATCGCTCCAACGGTTTTATAGCCGTTGTCCCAGAAGATCCTTGCTGTTCGACTTTTGATGAACGTGATTTCCGCTAGAGCGAGTAGGTCGGACTTAGCGCCTATTGCTTGTTAGATAAGCTAGTAAAAATATTGAGAAAGCAAGAAAATTCGAATCTGAACTGTCTACACAGTTATTGTGATAAAATGAAAGGCATACCAGCTTTTAGACGATCGGAGAAGTGATCAAGCACCGCAGCTAGTGCTCCCCAATCCATCTTCTCACAGAACTTAATCATTCCCGCAGCAAAGCCATGACACGTTTGAGCCAAGTTTTGTATGGTTCCTCGTGGTAAGTCGTATTTGCGAGCAACGGCATGGACCGGCATTTCGTTACAAAGGTCTCGAAGTTGTAGAGCGGTATAGAATCTCTTGTATATTCTGGCAATCTCGATTTCATCCGGTGTTGACTCCCTCATCGATCCTCCTTGTGCCCTAAACGAAAGTCAAATGTTGAGCAGTAGGTAAATGCATTGCATCGAATGAACTTACATTTTATTGATCAATGACGGCTTAAGTCCAACGAAACCAAGGACTCTTAAGTTACTCTCATCGAGCATATCAACTTCCCTGCGGAATATTTGCCAGTTGACGCTGCCCTGCGTAGCCTGAACGGGCGTGAAGGTGTAAAGCACATGCATTTCGCCATCTAGTACAAAGGCTTCAAGGGATCTTCGTAATTCTTTATGGACGAACAAGCCATCCTCGGGAGCGAGAGAAGAAGCCACGACAGCTTGACCCAGGCGGGTAGCTTCGTATGAATAGGATTCTGTCTGTTCTACGAGTTTACTTTCGAGTAAATCTTTAAGAGTTATCTCAACCATTGATTTTAACTCTTCTTGATCAATCGTATGATACAGGAGAGTTTTTTTCACATAGTCGTCGATCGATTCGCTGCTCGTAGCTAATTTTGTAGCTATTACTTCAAGTAAGGCCCTGTCTAATTATCAATATCATACATAACAAGGATTTACAAGAGAGTTTTTACCGTTTTATACCTCGCTTGCCTGGCACCAGGCAGCTCTCCACTGAAGGTATTTCGGCTTCCATGAGCTCAGCAACGGCTTCGAGATCAGACTTTTGGCAACAGAGATATGTTTCGCCAATTTCATCTTTCCCTTTGCGTCCAGCTCTACCTCTCATCTGTCGGCTACAATGATTAGCATTTGCAGTCAATTGCGATAAGTAAGCTACTCACAGCATTGAAGGGCCGACTAGATCAGATCCCATTCTAGCGCCATGTAATATCACCCGCCCTATTGCATTGTCAGCCTTCCTAGTGCGTTTGGATCAATAAATACTGATTGTATTGAAATTATCAAAAGCTTTTTGGAACCGAAAGGTTACTCACGGGCGGGAAGATTGATGCCGGCCGCGAGACTGCAGGTCGCTACCATAACTTTTAATACGCCTTCATCATAGGCAGCTGCGACCAAGTCGCGTTCCTCTGTAGTCAGGCCAGCATCTGTGGATGGGTGTCAGAAATCCAGAAATTTAGCGGGTAGAAGATACATACGATGAAAGGCCACGCCCATTAAGACTGTCTTTTCAAGCACTTGATCAAGACCGCTGCTTGTGTCTCTTAAGTCATTTAGAAGATCGCGTCGTCTGTTCATCAAGAGCGGGTCAATAGCATCCATAGAAGGAAGCACCTGGCTTATCAGAAGTGCATCCCTTTCACAACCCAGTCGACCTGTTATTCAGTACACTTAGTATTGCGATGCGGCAGAGCAGACAAATGGACCAACATAAGGATCAAACTCACTGCTGCAAAATACTAGCACACCATAGCCACTTCTGGCGGTTTCATTGGCTAAAGCAACGACTGAGTTTATTAGAGGATTGCTAAGCTCTTTATGCTGTGAGGTCTGTATTCGCCTATGAGGTTCCGGGAGCCCCTGCGTCGAGTTGCCTAAGTTCTGAGAATTCAGTTGCGAAGCTGTCTTGTAGAACCTGTTCGAACTAGAAGCCGGATATACAGCATTTTCAAAGACAAGATGCTCTTCTACAGGAACGGCTCTATAGTTGGAAATGTAAAATTTGGCTTTATTGAGCCATTTAGCGAGTAAGTCTGCATTCTTTGTTTGGTCAGACAGATCTTCCAACGACTCAACCACAAACACAAAGGGAGAGATAGACTTACATCGAGTGTCGCGCTCATACCGACGATCTGTACACCTTGTTCTAGGCTAAGAAGTTTTGTAGCCATCAACTCTAATATGTATCCACGGCTTTCGTCATTTATAAAATGTATCTCGTCCATGATTACAACACCAAGATTCCCGATGGAGCAGTCATCAATGGCGGCGTTGACAAGCGAGTTTGCCTATAATTCTTGGTCAATAACCATGAGCGCGAAAGTATTCATATCGACGCACCTTCTCTATGGTGCACACAGCAATGTCCATTTCGGCCCATGTTGCGTTCGACTTGCTGCCTCCATAGAAACCCGTAACCCTAATGGAGTTTTCGTCCCCTCGGTTTCGCCACATGGATGGCCATTTTGATTCCCGAGCAGATGTCTCTTTGGAGATCCCTTGGACAATTTTTCGGAGCCACCGAAGTTTCTCTTGAACCAATGCAACATAAGGCAATACTAATAGAGCTTTCTTCTCCGGGTTTTGTATAATCTTCTTGAGCATGAGGACATCCGCAACAAGTGACTTCCCACCCCCCGTAGGAGCAGTGTAGACCAGGTTGCGCTGTCTAGCAAGGGCACCACTACGAAGGAGACACTCGGATTGCCATGGGTAAATCGATTTGATTCCTAGGGCAGCAAAATTCTCGACTAGTTGATTTGGTAATTGATATGCAGGGTGTGATAGATCAAGCAAGGGATTCAGGGCAGGGGTTGGGGTCAAAGCCAGTTGCCGTCTTTGTGAATACTCAGAATAAGTCTGGACAGTAATATTATCAATTTCACTTGCCTTTAAAGCACCGGAGTTTGTATTTTTGAGATTTGGGCGCTTAAAATCTCTCTGCCTAGGTAGGTCAGTTTCGATATGGAGATGATTAGCGGGAGAAGGTGTTCCCCGTGACTCCTTGGAATCATGCGACTCATCAAATGTTCTTTTCACAGCAACGCGGGAAATTGTTGTAGATGCAGCTCTTGTTGCATCTATGGTAGTTTTGTGATACAAACCAGACCGTGCTGCATCAGGCTTCTTCATTTCCAGGTTGGAGTGAAGGTGTTCTGCAGAGAAACACGAAGAAAGCAATACGCCATTTACGACGCAAACCAAAAGGAAAGATAGAAAGCGATCATTAAAATGATAGCCGTGGGCAGGCAGTGAGAGAAGAGTGTAAGAAAGGGAACTTTTGACGCCAAGGTGTACTGTAGCAAAATACTGGAAGTGTGTACCTAACAGAGCAGGTGGTTCTGGATCCCGAAGAACTCCCCGTGACTTTTGGGGTGTTGTTGGAAGAAGAATGTATTTGTAAGCAAGCAAAAGCAAGCGTCAGTGAATTGACGGTATGGAGAAGTATCTTTGTGAGATTTGACTTCTTCCAACCTTTGTTCTCTGGGGCCAAGTCGGTCGGTGAGATTGAGTGACTGGTGATGAGATGGCAGCCTCAGTGGATGGAGGGAGGTCCGTCAATGGATGCAACCTGGATGGTGGGGAGAGCAGCCAGAACAAAAACACACGTGATTGGCTCACGCAAGCCATCGGTGTGCCGGGGCTTCCACTTCGGAGCTAGCAAGGATGTCTCGCGACCACCCCCGCCTGTAAAGTGGAGACTCCAGGCATTTTGGAAGTTCGAGATCAAAAATGTTCGATTGACGGATGGATCGCTCTAGTGGATGTTACTCTGGAGCCCGTACGTTGATTGTTCTCCTTGACGGTTCTGTCACACCAAAGGTACGTGTGTACGTACAGCTCTGACTCGAGCCGTCCACTGTTGACACGGGAGCAATTGCACGGGCGAGGAGGATTTTCCCGATGGCATTCTTTACCCGCCTGTCGACCTACTAATTAGCACGTCGATGTCGCTTCTACGGACTTTCTGCCCTTGGTGTGCAATGGCATAACGTGTGTGTGTGCATGTATGTATGTGTGCGTGGGTGGGTGGGTGTGGGATACATGTGATATATATGTATGTGCGAGGGAGGTATCGACTGGGTATCTGATTTGGATATGCCACCATACCTGCCGACACAGGACGTCAAAGAGAATGTAGATAATAAAAGCGATCCATATACACACACACACATCTACGTGCCTGGGTACGATCAAAGGGGCCGTTTCTGCATATTGCCAAATGATGTCGATATATTCCTCCATACCTACAGACCTACCCACCTGATTATCGGATTTACGAAGCAGCTCTGTTTGCCTACCGACCTGCCGTCCGTCCCCAATCTCCATCACATCGTATCATACCACACCATGCCAGGAAGGGAATTCTTCAAGTCGCCTCCCGCCTCTTTCTTCCAGACACACATACATGCGCAGCGGAAAAGGGAAGAAAGGGTTGTGAATTCTATGCAGGCACCACTTAGCGCCGCACCACATCGTTTTGTTTCGCCAACAAAAAACTCCCATTCCCATTCCCATTCTCATTCCCATCTTTTTTCCCACCGACCTACTTACATACATACATACATACATACACACACACACACATACATACATAATCCGTACTAGCATCGCTTCATGCCATGCTTCCTTTATGCCTTACGCCCATCTTCACCAACCACCAGACCAGTGATCACCGTCCCCATTTATTACACCTATTGTTTATCATTGCTGCGGTCGATGTTCGCGGAGAGTACCTACGGACTACCACCACTGGATCGCTTCTTCCTGAACATCGATACACGGAAAAAGAGTTTACGGACTAGAGCGAGACTGGAATAGACGGAACTACCTACCTAGGAGGGAGGAATATCTATCTGATCTGGATTCTGTATCCTCTTCCTAAAGCTTACCCATATCCGTGCAACCCACCCCATCTATTCTTACCAACTTAAATATCTTCCTGGCACCTACCTGCCTACCTTCCTACCTACCTGATATCTCTCTTTTCAAATATACGGCAAGGTATAGCACCACCTTTTACAACCATCATATTGCTTCTACCACCCAACTCTCCTCCACCCATTTCATACTTCCTTTCACCCAATCCTCGAATTTCTACCAGAGCATTCATCCAAAACTTTATAATTCCTTTTAGGACACCCTTTCAGCACCTTTTGTTCACCTCAACATTAACTTGCTACGTCCTCTGACGGTGGAGAGTAATACCTTACCCCGTTTAGATCATTTGTCCAGGGTTGGTGCGTCTCTTCACTTAATATAAATGTTCTTCAGAGCTCACAAATAGCCTCGTCTTTAGTTCTACTCATTGTCACCCTGTGGTCCTTCCGCATCCACACTTTCTACGATATCAAAAAAATCCACCACGCCAACTATATTGTTCTCAATCTTTCGTTTCGATCCATATCTAACAAATTCCATAACCTCGAACCTCTCTGATGGGTCGAGACCTCGCAACAATCGTCCGACAGCCTCGTATATAGCGCTTCTCGCACCTCGTTCTCGCGGGAAGCGCTCCAATTCACAGTCTGAGATTCGATTGCCCAAGCCACGAATTTGTGCGCGACGCAATCGTCATGACCAAAGAAATTAATGCTGGCACCAGCGTCGAAGCCTCATCCAAAACCCTCCCCCCACAAGAGAGCAATGCGGTTGAGAATGTATCCGCTGCCAACGACTCGCCGGCTGTAAATGAGATGGAAATTGTGCCTGAAAGTAAGGCTTTGACTGCTGCGCCTGGGAAAGGATTGGAGAAGGAATTATTAGCTCTTCGCGATTTCGAATCTCAGCCTATGACCGCGACCAATTCAACATCTTCCAATCGATCGAATAAGGATGCTGGGGCCAACGGTGTCGGTGGTGCCGCTTACGGCACTCGATCGCGCAATCGAACCGGTACATCAAGAATCAATTATGCAGAGGACAAGGAGATGGACGTGGATATTGAAATTGCAGCGGCCATGAAAGAGGGGCGCAAGGCCGGTCGGGTCAATGACTCTCGCCCTTCAACGTCTGCGGACAATGCGCCACCGACAACTACTGCAAAGAAGACAACCGTTCCGGAACCAGAGCCTGTCGCAACGTCACAAAACAATAACAAGGAGCCTATCCCTGGCACCTCTACGTTCTCTGCAAACCCATCGGTACCAACGACTCAAAATTCTAAGAAAAAGAAATCTCCTGCCCAAACGGCGGCAACTGCAACTGCATCTTCGTTACAAAATGTCGCACAAAATGGTCCGTCAGTACATACATATGCTCCTAGAGTCAGCATGGCTATGCATGACTCTAACATGTTGAGCTTCGATGACTGTGGAGCACGTTTAAAGGACGATAAACTCGTAGCGGATGATGGCACTGTTCTATCAGCCAATGGTACGCATACTAAGGCCATGGATCTACCAGCCATTTTTCCAATCCTCTTCAAATACTAACGCATTGCCAGATCACGTGTATCTTGTTTGTGAACCTCCCGGTGAACCATATTATCTTGGTCGGATTATGGAATTCTTACACATCAATAATAACGTCAAGGAGCCCATTGACGCACTACGACTCAACTGGTATTACCGACCCAAAGAAATTGGAAAGAAGGTTAGCGATACGCGTCAAGTGTTCGCTTCCATGCACTCCGATATTAGCCCCCTCACAGCTTTACGTGGAAAATGTCAGATCAAGCACAAGGCCGAAGTCGAGAAGCTCGATGTCTTGAGAATGACCAAGGATAGCTTCTGGTACGATAAATTGTACGATCGTTACATTCATCGATATTACGATGTTATACCCGTTTTTCAGGTCATAAATGTACCCGTTTCAGTCAAGAAAGTCCTTGATGAAAGGTGGAAATATATTATTGTGGAGGTGGGGCGTGGCAAGGAGTTTACCAGCGCTGTGAAAACCTGTAAACGTTGCAGCAGATACAGTGCAAGGTGTGTATTTCTGGATTCTCGAGTATCGAATTTAGCTAACATTCTCACAGCAACGATTCTGTTGACTGTGCGGTTTGTTTGAACACCTACCACATGAGCTGTGTGAATCCGCCATTGTTGAAGAAACCGTCGCGCGGCTTCGCTTGGGCTTGTGGGCCTTGCAGCAAGGCCCAGGAAAAGAAACTCGAGGCTCGCAACACCCCTAATATTACAGATGGAATCGTTGAAGCTGACGACGATGAGATGAACGAAGACGAAGATGATTTGCCTACCGCAGTAGGTGATGCGCTTGATACTAACGGGAACACCTCATCAGGCTCCCAGGACGTCGAAATGTCTATTCACCCAGGCACAGCGGAACAGGTTCATCAAGCGAGCCTTTGGCTCTTTCGGTACTTGGGTATACACTGCAAGGTTGAAGATGCACTGGATTATGACGATCGTATCTATCCAAGGGCTAGCTCTCGGATTGGGAATCGTCATCAAGCCAATGTCACAGCTTGGCATGGTAGACCTGTGGAGTATGTCAAGGCCGTAGAAATAAAGAAGAAATACATCAAGGGAGGAAGCAGTAGCCACAGAAAGGATGCAAAGCTATCGAAAGAAACTCTAGCCGCACTAGAAGCCGACAAAATTGCTCGAGAAAAACGTCCGATTTGGGTAATGGATGAGCCGAACGGCTATATCAGTCGGGGTGAGGATGCAAGTAACGATGATCCCAAAAATACGGCGACGTTGCAGTTTAAAATTCCAGAAGTGGGCGAAGCTTCTAGCGATGCTGAACGGGGAACGGATGACAGTGCTTCACACTTGGATGTTCCTGCGTATGAGCAATTGGTCAATGATTACATGACTCGTGCAAAAGCAATGGCGAAGCCATTAGGCCTGCCTGAATTGTCAACTAATCTGCTGGACGTAGCCCTACAATTACTATATTCAAACAAATTTGATGTAGACAAAGCACTTCATGCACTCTCGAAAACCGGCAAGAAGACATTCAAGGAGCCAGAACCAAGTTCCGCCGAACTTAAAAAATTCGAGGACGGCGTTACCAAGTTTGGGTCTGAGTGGCTTAGCATTAAAAGGCATGTGAAGACAATGAGCCCTGCCGATGTCGTACGTTTTTACTATACATGGAAAAAGACGGATAGAGGAAAGCAGATATGGGGTAATTACTCAGGGCGAAAAGGCAAAAAGGAGGCCAAAAAGGCAGAGGCAGCCTTGGGAAAGTTACAGGATGACATTGCCGATGAACACGACGATTCAGCTTTTGACAACGAGAAAGTTTTGCAGAAAAAGAAGGGATTCCAGTGTAAATTTTGTTCCGTAAGAAGCTCGCAGAGATGGAGACGAGCTCCCAACACCCCTGTGGGCGCTACTGTCCCTGAAAATTCCAATAGCAAAGGAGCCGCGAAGGAGAAAGGCAACCAACTTGTGTTGGCATTATGTCAAAGATGTGCAGAACTTTGGCGCCGTTATGCGATACAGTATGAAGATGTTGATGAAGTAGCCAAGAAGATGGCGGCCTCAGGAGGTCGAGCTTCTAAACGGAAAATGGATGAAGAATACCTTAGAGAACTCAAGGCTGCAAACGAAGGGTTTGGACAAGTGGATGCTCTCCCCACTACAGCACCTGTCTCGACTGCTAGCACACCTGCACCTGCACCCCCAGTGCCAACAGCGTCAGAACCGCCCAAGAAGAAAGTTAAAACTAATTCAGATAACAAAGAAGCTTCTGATTCTGCGCTTGAAAATAGTAATATAGTGGCGCCTGCGCAGCCAAAGAAGAAGCCAATAGTAGAGAAACCTCCTCCTCCTCCGCCTCCGCCTCCAGAAGTCCCAAAGCCGAGACTTCTTCCATGTGCTGTTTGCGCCCAATTGGAACCATTGGGAGATCAGCACCTTTCCTGCAAAGATTGCAGAATGGCCGTGCATCGAAATTGTTATGGCGTTGTCGATAACCGAAGCCCCAGCAAATGGACCTGTGACATGTGTCAGAACGATAAAGATCCCAAGGTATCAATTGTAAGTTCATTCGAGTTCTTGATTGCATCTGTTCTTTCACTCACGATTTTAGCAATACAAATGCATGCTTTGCCCGATAGAGTCTACAGAGCATGATTTTGTGGAACCGCCCAGGGCTTCTCATAAGAAGAAGTCTGAAAAGGAGCGTGAGCGAGATCGCGTGGAGAGAGAAAATGCACAGAAATCTGCAGACTACTTTCGAAAGAAGCAGGAAGAATACAACAAGCCTGTCAATCCACGGGAGCCATTGAAGCGCACAGCCAATAACAATTGGGTACACGTCACCTGTGCTGTATTTACACCCGAAGTGAAGTTCGGAGACGCGAAAGCCCTCGTTCCATCTGAAGGAATCCCATCGATCCCTTCGAGTAGGTATGATGAGGTTTGCAAAGCATGCAAGAAGAAAGGTGGTGCCTGTGTAAATTGCCATTCATGTCGAGCACCAGGTAAGGTTCTAATCACATACTCGAGTTTTCATCTTACTAATTAGCATTGCAGTGCACGTGGAATGTGCGCACCAAAATGGGTATATTCTAGGTTTTGATATCGCCCCCGTAAAGGGTTCTCGCCGCGACCAACACAACGTTGTGAATATTAATGGTGAAAATGGCGCCATGTCTGCTGCCGTCTGGTGCAAAGAACATGTACCGACCAAGACTATTGTCCATCGTATGCACGACATCGTTGACGAAACGGGCCTCAATGCTTTACAACTCTATGTACAGAATTTTAAGCAGGCAGACTTGGCACTGACTGGCACGGTTCGTAAAGCGAACCTCGTCAACCAATCTACCAGAACCGCCAGTTCTGTCAATATCCCAATATCCCAAAATCGTCGCACATCCACAGGGGCTCCTATATCGACTCCTACAACAAATAGACGTGCTTCTTTAGCATTGGTCAAAGTTGAGGATTCACCAGTGAGCACTTCACTTTCGGTGCGTGATACAGAGAGAACGTGTGCCACTTGTAGTGTTGACATCAGCCCTAAATGGTGGCCGATGATGGAGACTACTGTTGCAACAAGCAGCCCCGCAGCCCCCTTAAACGCCATACTGGATCACGATCCTACTAAATCGGAGAGCCCTGGACTCGCCAATGGCAACTTACCTAGTGCCCCAACAGGTGAAAGAAGTGGAGCTCATGTTGCACTCGCAGCCGCAGCCTTGGATCAAAATACCAAAAAGCCTGCTCTACCTACGGAATTTCAGTGCCATCAGTGCCATTGGAAGAAAATTCGAAAGCAACCTACGCCAGTACCGACGCCTCCACCGATGCCTATAGTCATGGCAAGCGATCGTGAGGTTTCTAGACCTCCCGCACCCCTCCCTATTCCGACTTCTACACCTATCATTGCGAACATTCCTCCGCCAGAGCTTGAGCGCAATCATACGCCGCATCAATATCCATGGCCGCCCCAACCTCCATCGTACCCTTCCAATACTCCATACAACAACTGGCTTCGTCAATCCCCAGTTTCAACGAATGTCGCTGCCATACATCAAGTTAATGGCAATCATTCACCAAGGATGCCTGGAGGTGCGCCACAATTGGGAGGGCCACTTCATAATCGTCAGCCTGTGCAAGGTCTACAGCCATCCCCTCATCAAAATGGACGTTTGCCCAACGGTTATCCGCCCTCTCCTCATCGAATCCCTGGACCTCCGCCCATGCATATGCAAAATGGAAGCTACGGATCATATGCTTCCAATAGACCCCCTCCTCATCATTTGACGAATGGCGGACCGCCTCCTCGTGCCCCGGAACACCCTTTCTCGCAACACGGTGCGCCTATGCATTCTCGTCCGTATGGTGCACCACATGGACCACCACACGGTAGTCCACAGCTCAACCGGCAACTAAATGGACTGCCTCCCCCACCCAATGGACTTCCTCCGTTAAATGGTGTGAGGCCGAATAACAATCAGGTCAATGGGGGAGCAAGCGCGAGTCCATCACTAGCAAATTTACTCTCTTAAAGAAAGGGCAGAGTAGTCATACATACATGCATAGTATTTACGTCTTTTGTTACACTTCTGTTACATGTTTACATTTGTCCCTTTCATGTACTGTATGATTCCAATGTTTAACTTGAGGCGTTATGTGGAGGTCATATCTTCTTTCAGGAGCGTGGCGTTTTGAGACAACCACAATGTAAAATAGATTATTGCACATCGGCCGAGGTGGGAAATTAGAATCGGTCATGGCAACTTGAGACGACTGATTCAATAACGGGAGGGTACTCTACAAAAGATGCCACACATATAATCAACTATATGTACATCCTTTGTATGAGGAGGTAGTTTTGTGAAAATGTAATGTACCAAAACTTTGAATGCAATGTATTATGGATCATTTACCGCCAGCGTGTTTATGTCGCTTGCATCATATCATTTATGTCACGCCATTTAGACAACTACCCGTGATGAGCTTCTGAAAATTGTATCTGAAGGTTGTAAATTCTGCTACTAGAAATTTTAAATTATTGAATTGTGCACTTGGCAGGTAAGCCACATAGACCTTCCTTATCTTTAGCCCCAGTTTCTTCTTTGCCTGTTTTCTGGTTTGTTTGTTGGGTATTTTTGGTTGCTCCATTGCTATCTGTCAAAGTTGATTCTGACTTTACTTCTCCTTTGGTTGCGGTAGAACCCTATTAAAGAAGGTTAGCAGTGTAAATCAATTGCAATTCTTGACTGTTGTCTTCGGATTCACTTACATCTAGTCACGCGAAGTTAACTTTGCTGATGGTCTTTCCAAATTCCTCGCCTTGAATGGTAGCAAGTTCTAACTCGAGTGCAGAGGGTGATCGAGATCCATCGGCGCCCTATAACATATCAGTCCTGTATTCTCACTCATGCAGTATACCCCAACGCAATCCCCTGAAACGGGCAGAAGAAAGACTTACAGCGAAAGTTCCCGCACCCCATGGGGAGCCACCTCTAACCTCTTCCAAATTTGCGAGTTGTGCGAACGACTTTGCATAACCCAATGGAACGTAGATGATGCCGTGATGAGCTAATGTTGAGAGAGAAGCAATAACGGTGCTTTCTTGTCCGCCACCTGGAGTACCGGTGGAAACGAAGATTCCGGCGAATTTTCCCCAGTAGCCTCCGGTTTGCCATTGGCTTCCGGTAGCGTCCCAGAAGGCTTTCCACTGGGCGGGGAAATTACCATATCTGGTTGGGATACCGAAGAGGAATGCGTCCTGGGCAATGTTAGCTAAGTGGATAAGGGGTATGCGAATGAGATTGGATTGGAAGCTTAGGATGGTGTTGTTTTATGGCTCAAAGTGGATTGGTCAGACTTACATAGTTCGCAAGAGTGCTTTGGTCGATGACTGGAATGTTGGATTTGGCGGGAGCGTGCATCTTAGTCAAGACCTCTTGAGGAAGAGTCTCTGGAACTCTATTTGGTGGATTAGCATTGAGTTTTGGGTATCCTTCGAACATGATAGTGTAAAACTTACTGGAAGAGATCGGCTTCAATTCCGGCTTTTCTGAGACCTGCTTGTTCGGCCTCGGCAAGCTTTTGAATGTGGCCATACATGGAGTACTGGGGGAGATGTGGTGATTAGTATTATGATATATAATGATGGATTCATGTGGAATGTAGTGTGCGTATATTCTATACGTATGGGTGGATGAGATTGAGCCAACGGCACATGAAGAGGAATTCGAGGGGTCTAGCCTTCCCGTTCCATACAATAATGGGAATGGTATGGAGAAGTACTCACGAAAACGATGGCTACTTTAGGAGCCATGGTGAGAAATTTGGTAGAGAATTAATTGAGAGAGGGAAGATTGATATGCAGAATGTGAGTATGAAGTATGAGAGAGACTTGGGCAGAGAGAAGACTGAATGATGAGGAATAAAGAAAAGACTCGAGTAGATCGGAAAGTCTCGCCCTTCTTATATGCATTCATTCATCATCCATCATCAATATTGAGTCTCGGTTGGGATAAAGCCAAAGACGCAATTGAGGGGTTAGAGAAAGCTACCAAGCACCTAGACACTCGTACTTCTGATGCATCACTAGGGCTCCATGAGGTAAGTCCGTCTCGGAATGAATCATTACTTCCATAAACGTCTTAGCGAGTTGATTACAGATGCTTTAATAAGTGGTTGGCTAATCAATTCCAGCATATTGGAAGTAAGTACGGAGGAAAAGCACGCAAGGAGGAAAGGTCCCACATTCATGTGCCGTTCACATTCCAGAATTAGATTGGCTGATTCTTATGAAAACATTACCATAGCTTTAAGTAAGCAATTGGTAAAAGGCTGCTACCAGGTCCTCGAGTAGATGACTGATGGATGATAAAGCTTCGTTCTCTCTTTACAAATACCCCGTACGTAGCAGGTAGGTGGTACCGCATATTCGAGATCTGATATATATATATATATATATATGTATATATAGATTTATGTAGATTTACATAGATAGATACGTGGAATTTAAATATAATCGTAACATAGTTGTCAAGTCACGTTTTGAACGTACCTTCTCTTTGAGTTTTCCTTTGCGTACCCAGGTAGACGATTCCCTCCTTGTGATTGGACATGTCACTCGGAGTTTCCCCGTTTGCGTCTGCCAGCAAAACGGTCCAAGGCTTAGTAATCCCGCTGCATTGACCCCTCACGTTTATCACCTTCATCACGCTTTCTCAATTTGGTTAATGTCCACATCAATTGGAATGTCGAGCTTTTGAAGATCCCCCAATGTCATTCTTTAATGTGAGGAACTTTCGCAGATATCATGCTTTTGTTCCATTCCCTTCCTTAAGCACTAGAAGATGTATGGGCAATTCTTCGTCTCGTTTCACTCTGTCATCATCTGCTCGCAACAATGTCATTTCTTTCAGACCTCTGGTTTTCCATCGAGGAAAGAAAACGAAATCTACTTTTAATTTCAATGATCTTCCTCATGGATTGGATTTGAGGCCTCTGAAACCTTTGAACTTGGAGCAATCGCCAAAAAAGGATAAGTCTTCAGAGAGAGTTTCTCTGGAATTTTTTGAAGATGTCCAAGATTTACTTCAGGAACCAGAGCCAGCCACAGCTCGACCTGAAGAACTACAAATTTCTGCAACGTTGGACAATGTTGAAGAGGATACAAAGAAGGCGAAACTACCAAGGAGAGCCAGGCGCATTGAGGGTTTGCCCCAAGGCTTGATTGTTGTCGACTCTGAATCCTCAGAGATACACGAATCACAAGATCCTCCATCTTCGTCAACTGGCGAGAAAAGTTTTAAAAAAGCTAAAGCATCAGGTGAAGTAGAACTTCCTCAAGGATTACTTCCTCTGGAGCCATTGGAAATTGAGCATGAAACACCACTGTACCCAACTGTGATTATGCAGGTCCGTATCAATATGGCTAAATTTGAGAACTGCGTGGTTATAACCCGTGTTGGAGGTTTCTACGAATTATATTTTGAGCATGCGGACGAATTTGGCCCACTTCTGGGTCTTAAAACTTCCCAGAAGAAAACAAATGCTGGGCCTGTGTCAATGGTAGGTTATCATCATGATGTTATCCTGATATGTAATAACGGTAAATAGGCTGGATTTCCGTTTCATCAACTTGATCGTTACTTAAAGATACTTGTTCAAGATTTAAATCGATATGTTGCTATATCGGAAGAGTTCCCAAATGATATTTCGGACAAGGTAAAATCCGGAGGACTGATGCATGATCGAAGAGTCTCCCGTGTTGTTACACCTGGTACTCTCATCGATGAAGGTTTCATGGACCCTCTTTCGAATAATTATGTGCTTGCAATACACATAGAGCACGGTGACACAGTTGACGCTATTGAATATGAGAAGCATCATAAATCAATTGGCTTGGCTTGGCTAGATCTATCAACTGGTCACTTCTTCACCCAAAAGTCGTCGCTTTCACAACTTCCTTCCTTCCTGGCCCGTGTAGCTCCACGCGAAATTGTGTTGGATGAAGAGATACAATCCTTGAAAAGTCACGAAATATTTACCATTCTCACCGACGAACACCGCATGATCACTTATGCAACGCTTTCAGGAGTGAAGCCCATATCCGAGTGGACCCCCATGCTAGAATCAGCAGTTTCACCATCCTCGATAGACACCTTCACAGAGGAAGAGATATCGGCTGGTAGTTGCTTACTTCATTATGTTGAAACGAGATTACAAAGTACGAACATGAGACTACAACCTCCGGTTCGCCAGTTGAATGTTATGGGAATCGACAAGAATACTATGAGGGCTCTGGAAATTAAGAAGACCATCAAGGAGGATGTTTTCAGTGGTAGTTTATTGCACACGATCCGACGTACAGTCACAAAGGGGGGCGCAAGATTATTGGAGAATTGGCTTGGTAAGTTTTGTGTTTCTCCATAATTTGGACCAAGGCTAACGTAAAGAATAGCATCACCTTCAACATCTCTAGATGTGATAAACTCTCGACTCGATCTCGTGACATACATGCTCGAAATTGAGAATCTTCGAGACCGAGTAATAACTCTCCTGAAACGCAGCCATGATTCCCATCGTTTACTGCAAAAGTTTGCATTTGGCAGAGGAGATGGCGATGATCTTCTAGATTTGGCTAGCACGATACATGCTACTCGAGATTTGGCATTCGCACTCGGAGTTCATACTGTAACGCCCAAGCCTTGCATACAAGAATTACTTACTCGTATTCACCTCAAAGAACCAATGGAACTCGCCCAAGCAATCACAGAAGCTATCGACGAAGAAGGTCTAGTTCAGCAGCATCGTATTGAGGAAGGTGAGAGTGGAGAGATGCAAGCATTGGCCGAAGCAATCGTCGCCTCGGAAGGAAACACGGAAGAAACATCCATCCTTCGGAAAAGCAACCGCAAGAAACCTACCAGCCTTCGCGAATATTACAACCAAGAGAGTGAAGCCTGGATCATGAAACCAAGTGCCACGCCAACCCTCAAACGTCTCCACAAAGAACTATCTTCTCTAGCAAATCAAAAGACCGCTTTGGCAGCTTCTCTCTGCGACCGTCTCGGCGCAACAAGTCTCACCCTTCGCTTCACCCCCGGCCTCGGTCACATCTGCCACGTCAAAGGGAGAGATATAAATCTTGACATCCCCGAAGCCCGCACCATCAGCTCAAGCAAAAGTACCCGTTCTCTTCATCACCCCGAATGGACATTCCTCGGTCAAGAAATTGATCAATGTCGCATCCACATTCGAGCCGAAGAACAACGATTGTTTTATAAACTTCGTGAATTGGCTATTACCAACCTCGTGAAACTTCGTCGTAATGCAGCTGTACTGGATGAAATTGATATCGCGTGTTCACTTGCTACATTGGCAAATGAAAGAGATTGGACTCGTCCTACCCTCAATACAAGTTCTGCGCACAAAATCATTGGCGGAAGACACCCTACTGTTGAGACTGGGTTAGAGGAAGAAGGTCGAAGCTTTATTTCCAATGATTGTCTTGTAGGAGACGTTCACAAAGCATGGCTAATTACCGGTCCCAACATGGCTGGCAAAAGTACTTTTCTGCGCCAAAATGCATTAATCACGGTTCTTGCACAAGTTGGATCATATGTACCTGCTGAATATGCAGAGCTGGGGATTGTAGATCATATATTCAGTCGTGTTGGTTCTGCAGATAATCTCTACCGAGATCAATCGACATTTATGGTGGAGATGTTGGAGAGTGCGACGATTCTCAAGAATGCGACTTCACGATCATTCGTCATCATGGATGAGATTGGTAGAGGCACCACACCAACTGACGGTGTGGCTGTGGCCTTTGCATGTTTGCATCATCTTTATCATGTGAACAAATGCAGGGCATTGTTCGCGACACATTTCCATGCACTGGTAGATTTAATAGAAGAAAACAATATGGATGCAGTGGGATTTTATTGTACGGATATGGAAGAGGATGGGAACACGGATGGAGCATTTAGGTACATGTATAAATTGAAGGAGGGTATCAACAGACAGAGTCACGCTCTCAAGGTTGCTAAATTGGCTGGATTGCCGAGAGAAGCTATCAAGGTCGCTAGGCAGATATTGGAAAAAGATGTAAATTCTGAATAGATGGTCAGCAATTGATCACTACCACGAATGTTTGTATGACAAGATGATAAATTTAAAAAGCATTCAGGAAAAAATTAGAGTGTTGTTGTTTTTAATCTTCAACGTGCGCATGCACTCGGGGTTAAAAAGCTATGATTTATTCATCACAAAGCTTGAGAAAATTGTGCGACTAAATGAAGAAATAGCGACGAACCTTTTGGAAATAATAGACTTGTGACTTTCACATCACATTTCATTGTCATACCACGATGCACATGCTTTGGCTTGTTAAATTTTTTCATTTTTCCAGAGTCAAGATACTTGGATGACAACTAGATAATCTTGATGTTTTCTTATATATCTTTTCAGACATACAGAGAATTCATTTCAGATATATCATTGGCGAATTTAGTCGAACATTCCTCCGAATCCCTCATCAGCGGACTCCTCAGCCTCGGACTCCTCCTTCTTGGCCTCCTCAGCAGCGGCAGCTGGGGCAGCCTCAGTAACGGCAGGTCCGGCACTGGCGTAAGCCTCTGGGTTGGCAATTCGGTCCTTCAACTCATCAATCTCAGACCAGCTGTAGTCGGTTGAGATGGCAACGGCCAAAACCTTCTTGTAGCTGTTGACAACAGAGTGCATAACAGATGGAAGGGTTGGGAAGTTGGCAGCCAAGGAGATAGCAGCGATGGTGGTGATGGCACTGCTGAAAGCCTTGAGAAGTTGGGCCTCTTCGATGTCGAGAACACTTGGTGGGAAAGTGTTACCAGCATCGTAAACTTGGGAGATACCCATACCGTATGTGAACGGAGAGATGTTCAACATGTTAAGAAGGGTAGCCTCGGAAGCTCCGACCTTGGAACCAGCCTCAACGAGCTTCAAGTCTGCGGTAATTTCAATGGTACCACGGGCAATCTTGGTTGGGACACCGAGAGCTTGGAAGAAAGAGGTCTTTCCTGGTTCCATACCGGTGTTACCGGCTGGGACGTAGACATCAGCTGGGGCAACGGCACCAGCTCTGGCTGGAGCGGCAACCTTGTTGTCGAGAATCTTGTCACGGATGGTCTTGAGGTCTTGGTTGGTGAAAACGAAACCGACGTTACCCTTGACGAAAGGAAGGAGACGCTCGTATTCTGGGTTGTCGTTGACGAAGCCCTTGACGGCACGGCGGACCTATTCAATCACAAAAATTAGTTTTCCGGGTGCGCGAAGGACAGCAGAATTCCGAGCAAACGTACCATGGTGTTCTTTCCCATCAAGACAACACCCTCACCACGGAGAGATCCACGGATCTCGTGCATTTGTTGAGAGCTGACATTGTCGACGGTGACGATGAAGATGGACTTGTACTCCTCGAGTAAGCCCTTGAGCTTATCGAAGTAGCCGGCCTTGTTTTCGGATTTGCCCCCCATATCTTCTTATTTGTGAAGTTAGGTGATTTAAGGACAAATTTATTATGTTAGAGTTGAGGATTTGTTCTTCGTGGAAGAATTGTGATTGTCGCAAAGTAAATCAAAATTCGAAAAAAAGATCCATTTGATGAGTTTGACGAATTGTTAGAATGTGGGAGCCGCTAGTGCTTAGCGCCATATGGCATGCGAAAATATATTTTGATTGGCTGAGAAGCTCAGACCCTTGTCGATAAATAAATTCGAGATATTTGGACAAATATTTTGTATTTTTTGGGCATTTATTGACATTTTGATATATGAATAGCCACTTCGAGGAAGGAAATATATCACCATCTAGACACTATTTACTTAGTCCGGGGGACAAGGCAGTCTATCACAAAAAGATGTCGAAACTCAGAGCACCATACCAATGTCTCAAGCAATGTGGTAACTATCTTGTAGCAGCTCGAGGCTCAAGCATAGATACCTTTGACATTAAAGATGGTTCGTACCTTTCAACGTGGAAGTCTCCAGTGCCAGAAAGTACGAATGCATTGAAGGCAGCCGGGGAAGAGACGCAAACGAAAAGTGAGGAGAAGAAACCAGAAGCATCTACTCCAGATGCCCCATTGGAATCGTCAACCCCGCCAGCAAAGAGGCGGAAGGTATCCGTTAGCGAGGAAAAGGAAGAGAAGATTGTTGTCGTACAGCAATTGAAGAAAAAGGCGAAGAATACAGCACCAAAGATCATTGAACCTTCACCCATTACTGCTTTGGCTATCACCCAAGACCTTCAGCACGTGATTGCCGTTACAGGCGAGGACAAAACTATCAGAGTGTTAGCATGGGAGGATGCAGTGGGCAAAGAGTTAAAACAGATCAGTGATCGGTAGGGATTTCCCCATTTCATAAGTGACTCTGACTGACAATTTTAGTACTATGCCTAAACGGCCTTGTGCTCTTGCTACCACCGATGACTGCAGTACCATCATCAGCGCCGATAAATTTGGAGATGTGTATTCTCTTCCTCTCATTCCATCCCCTTCCGTTCCATCCGCTAAAGAGGATGTTTCTACCGAAAAGCAAGCTCCAAAGAAGTTTCAGCCTTCAGCCAGTGCCTTGACAGTACATTCCGTACGCAACTTAAAAGCACTTGAGGCTCAAAAGAAACAGACCAACAAAGTGTCAGAGAAGACTGGTCCAGATTTTGAGCACAAACTTCTCCTTGGACATGTTTCTATGTTGACGGATATCCTGGCGGCTTCCGTGTCAGGTCGCCACTACATTCTTACAGCTGATCGTGATGAGCACATTCGTGTTAGTCGTGGAATTCCTCAATCGCACGTCATTGAGGGATTCTGTCTCGGGCACATTGAATATGTCAGTCGTTTATGCATTCCTTCTACAAGACCAGAAACTCTTATTTCTGGTGGTGGAGATGACGACCTGCACGTTTGGAGTTGGCTCAATGGATCTTTACTATCTAAAGTAAATCTCAAGTCTGAAGTTGAAGCATTTGGCTCAGAAACTACCAAAGATGAACCCGAGGCCGAGTCTAAAAAGGTTGCAGTGACGGGAATTTATCACGCTAGAGATGAAGCATCTAACCATGATATCATTGTAGCTACATCCGAAGGGCAAGTTTCATTATCCTCCCCGCAGAAGGCCAGACTGAACTCAAGCTAACAAAATCTCAGTGTTCCCGCCGCCTTCGTTTATACTCTTACGCCTTCCAACCAACTCATCCATACCCAAACCATCACCCTACCAGGCAATGCGCTCTCTTGTACCCTCAGCAACCCCACCCCCTCATCTTCTTTCTCTCTCATAATCTCCATCGACAACATCCACGAATCCGGTTCCATCACGGCCGTGAAGGACATCAACTCACCCGTCGCAAGTCCTCTACAATTTTTCAAATACGAAAATGAGAAATTCGTTAATGTGCAATTGGAAGGATTTGAATCGCAAGATAGCGAGGGAGTATTGGATGAGGAGAAGAAGAATAAGTTGGGTAGTCTCCTGTATAATGTTGGAAATCTGAGAAAAATGGAGGATGAGGAATAAATCTACACATTTTTGTTAGCTAGCTAACTTGCCAAATAATTGAATGGAAAAAATACCCAAACCATACATATCTTGACATCACACACAATTAGTCCAAGAACGAGACAGAATAATTACCACCCCCCCACTAACATCGATATTCTCATTCCATATATTTGTATTCACTCTCTCCCACCCCAAAAATAAAGTCCTCATCATTCGCGAAATTCACTCCTCCCCTCTCCTCCCCCAAAAGATCACATCCTCTATTTCTATCCACCAAAAAAGCAAAAAACCAAGTTGTGTATGGGAAAATCCTCTTTGATAGGAGGATTTTATTACTAGCAGAACCCTTCGTAATGGGGTCAATTCTGTCCGTAATATATCAAACATCCCACCCATCCGAAGATGGTTAAAACGCAGTGTATATGTAAGTCAGTTGAGTAGACCACTGCGCCAGGTCGTACGATGAGATGTTTGATGGGAGAATTGAGAGAGTTTGGGTATTTCTATGGCAGGTGGGCTTGTGGAGGGTGAATGGGTAGATGGATGAGAGTGTAGTGTAATGTTTGTGTGGCATGATGTGCATTTTTGGTTTGGATATTGGATTTTGGGGATTGGGTGCGATGGTGAGGGTTAGATGTAATATTTACAGAGGCGACAAGCTTTAGATCATCGTGAACAAGTGAGATGGGAAATGGTATTGTGATATGGTATTAAGATGTTGTTGGGAAGTTTGATGTGACCTCTTAATTATCTACGAAATGGCTATGGGACGTCTTTAGACTCCTGGGTATAACGTGCACTATTGAAGTGACAAAGCTTTATATACTACACAATATAGCCTTCTTTCTTCTTCTCAAGTCTGGTTTTAAGTTTTTGCCTCCATTTAGCCACCGCCTTTCTCACTGCATCCGCAATCTCTGGACCTTCCGCCTCTTCGATAACATCTAGAACCCATCTCACTCTTTCTGTTCGACCCCACTTTTCATTCCTCACATCCGCAATGATGCCCACTTGTGTAATTGCCCTTGAGATTTCCGGCGTCGGTTTGACCTTATGCGCACGAAGATAATGCCAACATTGTGTAACATTACGAAGAGCTTGTCTGGGATGCTCGACATTATGATGTGCAAACGCTGTTGCCATTTCGTGTATAAGTTCGACTCGTGCACGTGAAAGACTCTTTGGTGATGGGGCCTTTCTTTTCCATTTGGGCATTGCTGCGTAGATTGGAGCGTCCAATGCGGCCCAGATTCCTTCGCTTCCGTGATATACCAACGTGGCGAACAAAGTCGCACAATTCTCGGGCTCGACTTCGCCTATGCAATGTTGCATGTATATGTTATACGCCGCTTGGAGATCTACGAAAGTCATTGTGTTGACGAGATCTGCCAGGACATTGGAATTTATCCGCAAATTGAACGTTCTTGATTGCCTTAGCACTGCGTGTATGTGGCCGAACGCTTGTATATCTCGGAAAAAACCAAATAGATCTTGTATCTTCTCGTCGCTCAATTGCCCGTACTCTTGTAAAGTCCACAGAAGCCATCCAAAGGATGAGGGAGAATGAAGGGACTTGATCTTGAAAGTGTCGATAACGACATCGCTGTTTGTTAAAGCGCCCTGACTAGCCCAGCGATTTAAAACAAGCTCAGACATCTGGCGCCAAGTCAGAACATATTCCTTGGTTTCTAGACTGAATGGGCTAAGATCCTGTTGCTGCAATATTTTGAATGTCTCCGTGAATATTGAATTGTCAATATTCTTCAATCTGGAAAGCACAAAAAGCCAATTCAATCGTGCCCTGTGGGATTGAGCAAGGTAGTCTTTGAGTCCCGCAAGACTCTTTTGATTCCAGAAAGCTATGGAACAGATCACTTCTGAATGAGATCTGATCAGAATAGAAGTTATCTCTTTAGGTAGATTGGTTAGAGTTTGGCTCATTACATCAATGGAGTGACTGTGAGGCAAGAATATTCTTTCTGCAGCCCACAATTCTGTGCTGGCAGTGGATAGATTTGTAGAAGCTTGAATTAGGATTTCCCGAACGCGCTTCAACAGTTCAGATGTTTCCTTGCCTCTATTGGACCACATTAGCATTCGGAGATGGTTGATGCTTCGTTGTGAGGATATCAAAGACGCCTCTGATTTCGTCAAGATTTCATCTCTATTTGTGGGAGCATTCGTTTTTTGGAGCCAGCTTAATGACCACTTATTGAGTATAGACAAAATGTTGTCTACATTACTACCCAGTTGAATTGCAGATAACGAAGGAAGGATCTCAGAGACCAGAAGTTGTGTTTCACTGGTGCTTGGGAGATTTGCAAGTAACGACAAATATTCTGCCATGACTTTCGGATCAAAATCGGCGGGCGTGAGAACTTTACAAGACACGATACCATCCCAGACTTGTCTATAAAAGGCAAGCAATTTCTTAGCTGCATCAGCACCTCCTCCACGAAAATTATCGTCCGTCTTGGGAATTTGTCTGTTAAAACCTTTAGTGTTGGAGTAAGAATCGCTATGAATATCCACGAGAACATTGGTAACAGTTCGAAGTGAGTTGGACAGCAGATCGCTAGTAACTAGTCCAAGAGTAAGACTCTGTTGAAGTCTTTTACCAAACGATACACAAAGCTTTACAGCCCCTTTCGGACCGACCAACTGTTGATGCCGAACCTTCTTCTTTTTCGTATTCCAGTCCCCTTCCAATTCAGTAGATTCTCGATGGTTAAGCTCTATTGCCGTTTTGAAATCATGAAAGTGGTCTTGGATATGCCTTTCTTGTCGCATGATATCATAGCCTTTCTCAGTCGTTTCTTCCGCAATTACAGGCTCCGTGGAAACACCTACAGGTTCCTCGGGCATGGGAGTCCAATTCGTCAACCAGGATGGTAAAGCTGGCGGATGCCTTGATTGTTCATTAATTCGAGGCGTTGGAGCCTTCCACTGCGATTCTATTTTCTCTGGCCCCCATGACGAGCACCACAGAGCCCCCGGATCGTACATTGAAGCCTGTGCCATCTCTGTGACATGCGCCATCCTTCTTCTCCCCAATCTCCTCCTGCTTTCCAACGGGCCAGGCACTGAGCTCCCATGTCGACGTATTGTATTTGAAGCACCACAGAAGCGTTGGAATGCATTGCAAAGATCCTCCTCAGAGACCCATACGCATTCAAAGGATGTTGTGAGATGTTTGAGCCTTCGACAGGAAGTCGATGGGCGAGGGAGCATCGCTCGTTGAAAAATATGCCAGCCGCGTTAATGCTTTGCGATTCGACATTGGTGAGGTATTGAAATCAGGTCTTCTTGGAGCAGAATGCCATGCTCTATATTCTTCATGGGCAAGATATGATACAGTGAGAATGACTTGAGTGGAAGCTTTATCACCACAGTTTGCGTATCATTAATTCGTACATAGCGAATAATAATTGAAATGCAACGGATCAATAGTTTTTCCAGAGCTCTCTCGTCCCTGTCAACTTATTTTGTGGATCTCGAAGCTCATGTTTGGTGGGGTGAAAATGAAACCCCGAAGGGTCCATGGGAATTAGGCCATGGTAATAGTAAGAAAATAAATAGACCAAGGTTCACATAAACCTTATACTGCAACTAGATTTCTTCCTGACTTCTCCTCGGATTCATTGTCAAACTTTATTGATCGACGCAATCTAGGACGTTCATACTTTGTACATTTGTGGTGTTTTTCGGCAGAAGATTCCCCTCAGTCGATTTGAGATATATATTAGTACATCATGGAGCATCAATTCGAGCCATTACAGAACGATCTCATCCTTAGAACAGCATGGGGTAGATGCAATGATTCCTAAGCCTTTGGAGTGCTGATTGCTAACGAAGTTTAGGTCAAAAGGTTGAACGTCCGCCAATGTGGGTGATGCGTCAAGGTATGGCCAACGTTTGAAGTAAATGAGAATCATGAGATTGAGATAGCTAACATCTGGAAATCTTACAGCTGGACGTTACCTACCCGAATACCATGAAGCAAAAGGAAAGAATGACTTCTTCGAATGCTGCCGCTCTCCAGAGATTGCTTCGACATTAACTCTCCAACCCATTGAACGCTTTGCCGGACTCGTCGACGCAGCCATTATATTTTCCGATATTCTAGTGATTCCTCAAGCTATGGGAATGACCGTAGAGATGGTTGACAAGAAAGGACCCCATTTTCCGGAACCCCTGGAGTCACCCGAGGACGGCCAATATGAGCGAGTTTTGAACAAGAAGGTGGATGTCGCGGCAGAATTGGACTATGTTTACAAGGCAATCACTTTGACCAGACACAAGTTAAAGGGAAGAGTGCCATTATTTGGATTCTGTGGTGCTCCATGGACCCTGCTATGTTACATGGTGGAAGGTGGAGGAAGTAAGTTGTTTGTGAAGACCAAGACCTGGGTTTACAGGTATCCCGAAGCAAGCAAGGCTCTTCTTCAGAAAATCGCAGAAGTGTGTGTAGAGTATTTAGCTTTGCAAGTAAAAGCTGGTGCACAGGTAAGTTTATTGGCCGCTCATGATTTTACTTGGTCCAAACTAATGGTTATATCAGTTGGTTCAAGTTTTCGACTCCTGGGCTGCGGAATTATCCCCATCTTCTTTTAAGGAATTCTCACGACCATATCTTGCCTATATATCGGAGAATCTACCAAAACGCTTAAAGGAGCTCGGTCTCGAGCAAGTCCCAATGGTTGTATTTGCAAAGGGAGCTTGGTATGCCTTAGATTCCTTATGTGATTTAGGATATCAGGTAGTAGGTTTGGACTGGTTACAAGACCCCGCGGAGGCTGTTCGGATACGAGGAACCCGCCCAGTTGTCTTCCAAGGAAATGCAGACCCAGGAGTTCTATATGGAACTCGTTCCGAAATCACTCGGGTAGTCGAGGAAATGGTAAATGGCTTTGGTGGAGGAAAACAAGGATGGATTGCAAATCTCGGTCATGGTTGGTAATTCCTATTCGGCTGCTTTTTCTCAACTAATCCATTTTCTCACAGGTATCACGCCATTCGTCAACCCCGAGGATTTGAAATTCTATTTCCAAGAGATTCACCGATTAACCAAGTGATACCCAAATCGTTAAGCGTATTGATCATTCCTTGGTGTGGACCCTCTTCTCGACCCCAATATCTTCGTTCCTATGAGAAGTATTAAGTCAAAGACAGTCATTTAGGATTAGATTGTATAACATACCACAATTCTGGCTTCTCACTGATGAACTTCTCCATCAATTCCTGGCACTCTTTGCTTTGCATGTTGACAACTTCAATTCCTCTTTGCTTCAAGTATGCTTCACCGCCGAGGAAAGTATTGTTCTCACCCACGACAACTCGTGATATCCCGTACAAAAGACATGCTCCCGTGCTTTCCATCGTGATTAGCAAATTTCAGAGTTGTTTATGTGAATACTAAACATACCACATGTCACACGGAGACAATCTAACCGTGATTTGTTAGTTTTGTGCTCTTGACTCTGGAAGTTTTGTTTGATGGCGAGGTTTTCTCTTGACATACGTTGTATACATGGTGGACCCCTTATAAGCCGAGGCAGGGAGGCGACCTG
The DNA here is from genome assembly GCA_019395245.1 of Botrytis pseudocinerea. Taxonomy (NCBI): domain Eukaryota; kingdom Fungi; phylum Ascomycota; class Leotiomycetes; order Helotiales; family Sclerotiniaceae; genus Botrytis; species Botrytis pseudocinerea. The sequence goes on from JAHXJK010000082.1 coordinate 435,648, forward strand.
AATTCTCTAGAGCGGATGTCTCTCCCTAAGTTGCATCAGCATTCCTTTATCTGCAAGTGCCAAGCTGCAAACAATGGCAAGTCTTACATGATGAATAGCACTCCCCTTCTGGACTCTCATATTATGGCCCCGGCCCAACAATTTCCCATCTCTTGAGACTAAAGCTGCACCAATCTGATATGCATGGCATCCTGATTAGCAATGGCTGGAGATCTGTCATGGAATGATCTTGGGGATTCATACCGGGACGCCACCTTCTTCATAACCAATCTTGGCCTCTTCGACTGCAATTGCAAAGGCTTCTTGGTCACTCAGGGAAGTCATGACTGAACGTAGTAGGTGGTTTTTGATGAAGCTCGATTGGGGGAAAAGGCGGAATGAGGGGTGGGGTGGTAGATGAAGTCAGGTCTCTGATTCTAGATATTTATATTTCCATGTCGCTGTACGAGATCTCTCGACGAACGGAATGATCAAGGATGTTTCCCTTTCTCTGACAAATTCGATTGATTTTATCCATGAAATTGTGAATTCCATACCGACGATGGATTCGCACATAAAACCGAGATAATCTCGTAATGTACCGACTGCCTAGGTCCAAAAAGTGGAAGAATTATGGAATGCTTATCGATAAGAAACCCACCTTGGAAGATAGAGCGAGAGAGCCAGCCTTGGACAATGAATGCAGAATCTCCCACGCGTATAATGCTCTAAATATTTACCCAACTAGGTATATAAATTGATCGGATGTCTTCTCCTGCATATAAAATCCAGATTGGGGGTCCTATTTAGGAGGGGCACACCTTCCCATTTTCCTGATTTCCCCCAAAGAGAACATTCCCAATCCTTGTCCATTTTCGAGACCCTTCTTTGAGATTCTAAAATGTTTTGTCCGCGCTTCTTCCTTCTTCTGTCTTCTGTCCCCCTTCCTCCTCCTTACTAAATAAATCCAAAGTAATGAGTGCAAGGCAAAACTAAAACTAAAACTAAATACTAATGCTAAGAAGAAGAAGAATTGAAGAATCTCATTCAATCCATCCCATACCTATTTATTTGGTCCATCCAGAAAAATCTTACTTGCTTCACTTTCTTTCCCTTTCGAAATCATTCATCGCCATTTCCAATCAGTCTCCTCTCTCCCTCTTCCACTCTTAGTCCTCTCGACAATTAAACCCATACACAGTTCATCAAGTCAAATCTTGGAAATCCTTTCTTGAATCTGACATCTATCTCCTCGAGAAAGAAAGCAACTCGTGCTGTTCTTCCCTCAAACGTCCCTACTTGTGCGCCGAGTCGTGAACAGTCCCAAGTTGTAAGTAATTTATGGTTTCCACAATTCTAGTCATGCAGCTTGTCTATGGTGGCATCTCACTATGTGCTATCGTACCATGATGAGTTGTATGGGCATACTTATCTATGCGATTCTACGGGCCCATCATGACACTGGCTGGCTTAGTTTGATGCGACTCTCGGATGGCTAACGCTTCTTCTACCACAACCTCCAGGATACCAAAGAGCCTTATTAGACGTTGTACTTAAAGTCTCTCACCGTCCAGAATCACAAACCCAAACACACAAAGAAAATCAATTTAGAGAGATCTTTTCTCTACACCAACATACAAAATGGTCAAGGATACCAAGTTATACGAGCTGTTAAGTGTAAGGTTTCATTCCTCTCTCATTCAGAGAACAAGGCTCACCTCAAAAAATAGGTTGCACCAACTGCCACTGAAGCAGAACTCAAGAAAGCATACAAAGTCGGGGCTTTGAAACATCATCCAGGTTAGTCAATCCCCAGATTTTCCCCTCTTGATGTCCCTTTCTTCTTTCCCTCACTTCCGAGACGTGAGTCTGACATTCAACCAACAGACAAGAATCAACACAACCCCGACGCCGAGGAAAAATTCAAGGAAATCTCCAGAGCATACGAAATTCTTTCGGATCCCCAGAAGCGCCAAATCTATGATCAATATGGCGAAGAAGGATTGGAAGGTGGTGGAGGAGCCGGTGGAATGAATGCCGAAGATTTGTTCTCACAATTCTTCGGTGGCGGTTCTGCATTTGGCGGTGGTGGATTCGGAGGTATGTTCGGTGGTGGTGGCGGCATGCAACAACGTGGTCCACCAAAGGCCCGTACCATTCATCACGTCCACAAAGTTTCACTTGAGGACATCTATCGCGGAAAAGTCTCAAAACTCGCTCTCCAGAAATCCGTTATCTGCCCTAAGTGCGAGGGACGAGGTGGAAAGGAAGGTGCCGTTAAGAAGTGTGCTGGATGTGACGGTCACGGTATGAAGACAATGATGCGCCAGATGGGACCTATGATCCAACGTTTCCAGACTGTCTGCCCTGACTGTAATGGGGAGGGAGAGATCATTCGTGAGAAGGACAAGTGCAAGGGTTGCAATGGTAAAAAGACTACCGTGGAAAGAAAGGTGTTGCACGTCCATGTCGACAGAGGTGTTCGCAGTGGACACAAGATCGACTTCAGAGGCGAGGGTGATCAAACACCAGGAGTACAACCAGGTGATGTTGTTTTTGAGATTGAGCAGAAACCGCATGACCGTTTCCAACGCAAAGACGACGATTTGTTTTTCCACGCTGAAGTTGATCTTTCGACTGCCCTTGCTGGTGGAACCATCTTTGTCGAACATTTGGATGAGCGATGGTTGAGTGTTGAGATCCTTCCAGGAGAAGTTATCAGCCCAGGTAAGCAGTGAATTTCAATGCGCCAACCTTGAATTTGTTTAACAGTCTTATAGGAAGTGTCAAGATGATCCGTGGCCAGGGCATGCCTTCATATCGTCACCACGATCACGGAAACTTGTACATCCAATTTGATGTCAAATTCCCAGAGAAGAACTGGACCACCGATCCTGCAGCGTTCGAGGCCCTGAAGACCATTCTTCCACCCGCGCCAGAAGGTACTACACCACCTGCCGATGCAATGACCGAAGTTGCCGATCTCGAAGATGTCGATGCCAGTCAACAAGCTAGAGCCTCAGGCGCCGGTGCCATGGACGAAGACGACGAAGATGGCCAAGGAGGCGAACGTGTCCAATGTGCTTCTCAATAAATTCATAGTAGTATTGGCGTTTGGCCTGGGGATTTTCTTTGTCTTTTTCTTTCTTCATACAGAGATTTTTTCATCAACCACTTTTGCATCTTTCGTCGGTTATATGATACACTATACTTGTTCTTTATGGTCTCAAGTGCGATACCATCGGCCCATTCAAAATTTCAAGGCAAAGGCTTCTTGAATTTTGGTCATTAGCATACACGAATGACGAAATGAGCAATGAGAGTGGGTTTGGTTTCTGGGTGAATAGACGAGGGCTTGGAAGAACGAAGGGGCTAAGAGCCTTTGGACAACTCGGTGTGGATGGATGATGCGAACCCTAATTTTCTTATGAGAACATGAGAATCATACATTATGAAATGGATCGAGCATCTTTTCTAAAAGTCTCATACGAACTCAGATTAAGATAAAATCAGAATTTGATGGAATCAATACATCCGAGAACCTCCGGCTGATGATCTCTTAATATGGCGTTTAGACAGCTGGGATAGATAGCATGTAGGAAAAAAAGCAGATTATGAATCATTGTTTGTGTTTTGTGGACCGCGCGATTGTGTGATGGGGTATGATGCTTTGCTTTGAGGTGACATGTACGTGAAATGGTATACGCTCCTTGATGGTCTCCCGGTCTTGAATCTAATGATGTAATTGAGCACTGTGTCTACCCATCCCGTATTCTTTAGCCGAAGAAAAGGGAGGGGCTCCAAAATATCTCAGACATACAAATTCTCTGACTCGTTAATCTCGTTCAATTATATCCATTAGAACGAAGCACTAACTACTAGCTATGGTACTGGTATCAGTAATGGTATTGTTACACACAAACATCCATCTATCAAATTCTCATGTTACTTCTTCGTTCTCATATCCATCCATGCTGCATATGAATAAGTTCCTAAAGTATTCTCCACCTCCCCCCCCCCAATTCCATTCCATCAACATAAACATTATAAACGCCTTGTCTCATCCTTTTCTCATCCCATAGTATCTCAAAGGATATTCCAGGCCATACAAAAAACATACGTCCCATCTCCTCATCCACCTTCTCGACTCTCATTTACTCATCCTCAAAAGGCTTAACCTTGACTCCCGCTCCTTGAACCGCTCTTCTCAATTTGTCCCTCGCTTCCCTCTTCCTCTTCGCCGCTTCGCTTATTTCCGATTTCTCTTCAGTGCTGTACCCACTGACCTTCTTTCTCGGGCTTGGACTTCCATAAATCGAGCCCGAACCGCTCATCATAAAAGTCGATCCGCCTAATCTTCTCGAGGCCGAACCCTTAAATTGACTTTCCGGTGTGTAGAAAAGTCTACTTGAGTTTGAGGTACCGGGTGTGTTGACTCTCATACTTAATCTATTTGTATTTTTCTGCGGCGTTTTCAAGGAGGGCGATGATTCTCGACTGGTGGTATTGAATCTCATTTTGCGCATCTGGTTTTCGAGGACATCGACATCACCGCTGCGTTTTTCTGCCATTGAAGTCATTTTTGTGATGGTACGCATGATCGCTTCGACGGTAGGAGCTGCAGTTTTCGCATTCCCGATGGAATCCTGAGATGCAATTTTAGCTCTGAGGACAGTGAGGCCTTCTTCGGCTTCAGAGAGGAGCTTTTGAAACTTCAAGTAATCTCGACGAAGATCATGTTGCTGTGCGGCTTGCTCGGCATTGAGAGGTTGTGCTCGAGCTATCGCTACCTGATCAGGGTGTGTATGTGACTGAACCGTCTTTTTGACCTCCTCGAATCTCTGTCTTAATTTGACCGTTTCCTTCTCGATGTTTTCGCAAGTTTCAATTTTGTCATCCACATCTTGAATTCTACCCATTTCGAGTTCGCGTGCTAGATCTTTTTCCACGATACAGGAAAGGGCTTCTATTTCATCTAGACACCATGTTTCATCATCTTCAAGATCCTGTCTGCCCCTGTCTTCTTTCAGTTGCTCGGTGTGCCCTTTGATAAAGGACTTCAAAGCCTTTGCATTGAGACCAAGAGTATCGATCATAGAATTTATATCACGGTATAAAATTTCTACCTGAGCCGGAATACTGTCACCCTTTTCAGGTGATTTAACATCAGAATAAGCGACAAATTCGTCCAATGTCCTCGTGGCTTCGATATCCTCTGCGAGGAATCTTTGCATCTTATCATCTTCATCATCGACGAGTGTTTTAGTTTCCTCTGCCTCTTTCCTTGCTCTGGCCTGGAGACGGCGCTGTTCCTGTGCTTTTTCTTGCTCAACAGATGTTGCAAAAGTGCTTTGCGTAGGTGTAATTGCTCGTCCCGATGGCTTTTGGGCGTTTAATAATTGTGATGCAAATCCTGGCGCACTAGCAGATCTTGATGTATCGGGGCGCATCATTCGTGGCGGAACAGCCGTTCTCACGGGGCTAGGTGACCGAGGTGATGGAGGAATTATAGGGCCTGTTGGCGGCGGTAATTTGGGAGCAGCACTAATCTCCCCGAAGAGACCCCTCGATTGTCCAAACGAGGGCGGCTTTTGTACTTTTGTGAAAGGACTGGTGTCTGCTTTGGCTTTCTGGATGCCACCGAAGGAGTTCTGAGGTGTTGGGCTTGGCGTGACGTTATTCTCAGGTGTTGGGCTATCTAGGTTTCCGATATCTTCCCCGCTTCCCTCTTCACTAGGTTCTTTGCTCTGGTCGTCGTCTTCATCTTCTGTAAGGAAGTCAGAATCATCACCTTCATCATCTGGGCCACCAGGAATATCGTCTGTTGGAGACTCAGGTGCTGGTGCTTCGACCGGCGACTGAGTGTCTTTTTTGATTGGAGGTGGTATTTCAGTTTGAGTGGGTTTAGGCTTTAGAACAAAATCGGGTGGTAAGGGCGCATCATTCTCCTTTTCAGAAGCAGGAACATCTTTAGCTACGGATTTAGGTTTAGGTGTGAAGTCCGGAGGAAGTGGTGCATCATTCTCGGAGGCAGACGTTTCGCCAACAGTGTAGCTGGATTTACTTGTTGGGTCTGGGGGCAGAGGAGCTTCGGGCATTCTATCGCTTGGTTCTTGTTTTATCGTCACAGGTGGTGAAGAAGGAGCTGGAGGTAAAGCCGCGGCGAAGGGATTTTGGGCGGGTTTGGCCGGGGCTGCGAAAGGATTTGGAGTCGCTTTGACTTCGGTGCTTGCGAAAGGGTTTGGTTTTGTAGATCCGGAAGCGGAACCAAAAAGTCCACCACCAGTAGCGGGGGCTGTTGTGTTAAAGAATGAAGACTTTGCCGGGGCAGGGGTTGAACTTGGAGTTGCGGATTGAGGTTTTGTCTGTTCTTCTGCTTCTGAAGCGTCCATATCTGCATCTTTTGAAACAGGTGTTTGCACGGCAGGGGTCTTCTCTGCCTCCTTCAAAGCGTTACCAAAGGCTCCACCCCCAAAAAACGAACTCTTTGTTGCAGTCGTATTATCTGGCTCAATTTCTTTGGAAGTATCGGCCTTGAACGTGGAACCAATGACAAACTTACTTCCCCCGAAAGGACTTGACGAAGACTGCTGCTCGGTTTTACCGGCACCTCCAAAGAGACTGCTAGATTGTGCAGTATTGCTAGTGCTACTAGAACCAAACATTCCGCCACTAGTACTTGGAGCGTTGTTGTTAGTAGAACCAAAAACACCACCACCAGCGGTGGGCAACGCGGCAGGTTTAGAACCAAATATACTTCCTCCGGTGGCTGGGGCAGCTGCAGCTGCGAAACCACCTTGATTTGCAAAATTAGCAAATCCTCCAGACGGCTGAGGCTTGCTTCCGGTAGCAGCACTTGAGCCAAAGACAGGCTGAGATGCCCCCAAAGCACTTGATTGACCAAAAGCTGTGCCTGTGCTTGGTGCGGCAGTATTTGTTGAACCCCATACTGATTGTCGCCCTGGCAGACCCGATTGTCCGAATGCCGGAGCGGATGGTGTGCCAAAGGCTGGGGCGCCGAAAGCTGGACCTGCTTGTGCTGCAGGAGGGGCCATTGATGGAGTACCGAAACTTGGCGTTCCAAATGCTTGACCAGTCTGACCGCCCTGGGCACCCCATGGCGACTGTGTCTTGCCCATAGCAGAGGACGACCCGAAAGCGCCTGTACCAGCAGGAACTGCTGGTTTCCCAAATGCCGAGTTTGTAGGAGCTTGACTTCCGAAAGGTTGACTTGAAGTACTGGCAAAAGCAGGTGCTGATGTGGTAGCCTGTTGCGAAGGCGCCACCCCTTCAGCAGCAACTAGACCTGGATAAATAGTTTTCTGCCTAATCGAGTCATTGTAGATGATCCACCAAGAAGCTAAGACACCTTCGTTATTCAAAACCATAAGAGCAGGCGCGGGGTAAGGTGATTCATCGATCTCCTCATCGCCGGGAATCGGCTTCCAGATCTTCGTAGTACTCGATAGGTCAAGCGCAAAACCAATGGGAGAGGTATCCCCAAACCCTCCGCTTGATGTTGCAGGAAGCTGAGCTCTGAAAGAGTCGTCGGCCATTTCAGTCATCGTGAATACCCCTGTTACTCTGTCTGAGGGTTTATCGGTAGTTAGCGGTGCGCTCGATTTGGTGAAGAGGTTGATATCCGTGGATGCTGTCGAGCCTACTACCAGTAAATCCTGCATACTTGGGGGAAAGTCTTTCAGACGAAGCAAGAAGTGATGCGGTGGTGAGCGATTGAGACCATACGGTGGAGCAGGATCAGTAAGTTTCTGGAACGTAAAGATCGCAGGTGGTTGCCTCGTAGCCAGATGGAATTTAGACTCCGGAGCATTGCTAGGGTCGAAGTTTGATGGTGTGTGCACAAGCAAGAATACGTTGTTTTCGAGCCAAGTAATGGATGATACTTCGGCAAGTTAGTTTTTTCCTATATGCGTAACAGCGAAGAAGACTTACCATGATCGCCATCATTTAAGCCAGGCGGCTTTGGGATCTCTGCTTTAATTTCCCCCTCTGGCGTCATTTGCACAGCACTACCATCACCGAGCCCAGCTACCAATTGTTTTCCTTTAGTGGACCATGAAACGCAGCTGACACCACTTCTTAAGACCTGGCCATTGGGACCTGGCTTGAATGCGCGATCTTTAAGGTTCGCCATCATAAGGTTTCCATCCCTGGTCACAACCGCCAGAAGCTCGCCTTTCTCTCTGGTAGGATTTGGCACAAGAGCTCTCAAAGACTCGCCATTTGTGGTTACTTCGAAGGCTGTTTGTGTAGATCCATTAAGAAGGGCGTCAACGTCGTAGACTGCCAGCCCTCCACCAGTCTCCGCAGATAGAATCAAATAAGCATCGTCCGCTGAAAAGGCAAGCTGCGATACCCTCATAGGCATAGGAATACTGAGCTCAGGCTGGAAAGATTTAAAATTTCCACTACCAGTCCCCTCGAACGCCTTTTCCACTGACGCCGTTCTTGCAACAACAATAGCATTTGGACCGGCTGCTGCCAGTAACCCACGGCGGGAAGATATGCTCAGTAATGAAGATGTTGGAGGAGGTGGGTTATCGACTGGCCATGCTGAAGGAAGTAATTGTAACTTAGATTCGCCTGCAAGAGCATGAAAGTGAAGGGCCTACGTTTGCATTAGCTACTATAATGATCCTGCCAGATACTAAAATAACGTATATACCGTCGTTTGTATATCCTCCAACTCCGGGCCTAATTGTGCACTGCGTCCTGTCGCACCACCAGTAGGGCCTCCACTAAGACTACCACCCCCTGGGTTACCAAAGCTGAATGCCATGATCTCAAAAGATGCCCCAGAATTCTAAGTGGACTGGCGATTCATCACAGAGCTCGGCGCATGGAGTAGGTATAGCGAATGATTCTGCGAAAGGAAGAAAGTGGTAGACGTGAATCGAGATCGACAGCAGGGACAATAGAAAAAGTAAATTCGAGGAGCTGTATCGAATACTCAAGCTTTCAAAATCTGCGGTGGTAAAAGCGATGATTAAATGGCAAATGGTTCTAGCTTTCTACTTCAAAATAATAATAAAGCTCGATTCGCTCTCCGCTCGCGTTTTTGTAGGTCACGTGTAAAATCGCGAAAGCACAAGCTCAAGCTCCAGGCGCCCAAAGATCCTCGTCAGCGACAGCAACCTGGGATTATCAAGGTCCCGTTTGAAGCTCAGCAAAACAATCATTTCAACACATTTACTAACACCTTCGATTTCTCCCAAAATTCTCTTCCATTTCCACTCATTCCAATACCCAAGTCTCACACATAATCCCGCTCATTGAGCTTTGTTGATACAATGCCTGGTTTCGACTTCTCCAACCATACTCGCAATGCTGCCCTACACGCCAGAGGTGTTCCATTACCAAAAGCTACAAGCACCGGAACTACAATTGTAGGATGCATCTTTGAAGGAGGCGTAGTTGTAAGTTATGTTTATTACTCTGTCATCCAAAAATAATTTAAATACCTCGTCATCTCAAACTTGTACACAAACTATGATGCTGATCAGACCTTATCCAGATCGCAGCAGATACCAGAGCTACCAGCGGACCCATAGTAGCAGACAAGGTACGATCAGTATAATATTACGACTGTTGATGCAATACTCATTGCCATTAGAATTGCGAGAAACTTCATTACATTGCTCCTCAGATCTGGTGTGCAGGTGCAGGTACAGCTGCCGACACCGAATTCACAACCGCCCTCATCTCTTCACAACTCGAGCTCCACTCGTTATCAACAGGCCGCAAACCTCGAGTCGTCACTTGCATGACCATGCTTAAACAGCACTTGTTCAGACACCAAGGACACATTGGAGCATATCTTGTAGTGGCAGGTGTTGACCCTACAGGTGTTGGATTGTTCACAGTACATGCGCACGGAAGTACGGACAAGTTGCCATATGTTACCATGGGAAGTGGTTCACTTGCTGCGATGTCTGTGTTTGAGACACAATGGAAATCTAAGATGACAGAGGATGAGGCTGTTCAGTTGGCATCAAATGCTATTCAAGCTGGTATCTTTAACGATTTGGGTTCCGGATCGAACGTGGATGTGGCAATTATCACAAAAGATAAGACAACACTGAAGAGAGGTTTCGTCAAGCCAAATGAGAGAAGCAAAAAGCAGAAGAGTTATGTTTTCCCTAGAGGAACCACGGCCGTTCTCAACGAAAAGATCATTACAAGGGAGGAGATCAGTAAATATGTCACAGTGCATGAGATTGAAGGCGAGGCTGCGTTAGGGGAGAAAATGGACATCGATGCTTAAGGATGGAAAGGTTGTCTAGGACGGGGTCTCTACTTGTATCAAAAGACTAAATTCAAGGAAAGGCGCATCACAAATATCATGTAGCTTGAGGAGAATGCGTTGACGTTATAATGAAATATACGATGGGAGCTAAGGCTGCATCATACTCAACCGATTTTTTATATTGTTGATTCCAATTGTAGTTTAAGGTGACAGACAATGGACTGGCACCATTCCTAGTAAATAGATGGAATAAAGAGCGAGCCGCTACCCCGCTAGCGCTTACATACCCCAAAACACTACTACGTCCGTAAACTACATCAACCTCGAAATTTGTCTCTCAAGAAGAGTTTAACGAAGTGGAAACGGCCAGTTCACTACTCTGGTAGGGATACAGAGCGAGCGTTCAGTGGTCCAGGCCCAGAAAACTCCCGAAGTCACGACTCCAAAATCATGGATTATTTCAGTGACTCAGATACGAACATTCCAAACAACTCGGATCCATCCAATCAACAAAGCCAGAGTCCCGACACAACTCATACTCCTTCGTCTCTTCTCTCCCCTTCTCATAATCAAGGTTCTGTATTGCCAGCCGCATCAACAGCTTCGAACAATGCAAACACATCGACGGGACTCGCCCCACGAATTCGACGAAGGAATCGTATGATTACATCATGTCTTGAATGTCGACGACGAAAGCTCAAGTGTAACAAATCGCAACCATGCAGTAACTGTCTAAAATTTGCTCGAGACTGTGTGTTTCTTGCACCGGCGCTTGACCAGGCAACTCAACTTAAGCTTACCGAGATCAAGGAGAAAGTTGGCTCCCTGGAACGATTGCTAGAACGTGATGTAGCAAAGCAACCAAATCATTCTTCTTTCAACCAGCGTATGGCATTGCCCGATGACGCAGATGATGATCTACCCCCAAATGAGGATGAAAAGGTACATTCTTTTGTGATACGCGCCCCATTTTCAGAGTCATTGACTAAGTCACAACAGGATCTAGAGCCATCACCACTTGCATCAGTAGATGCGGCTTATGAGGTTGATGGAGACGACGATGACCTTCTTGATCTTGGAATTCAAATGGGTAAGATGAGGATCACAGAACGAATCGGGGGTTTTTTCCGTCCCAAGATCAGCCAAGAGGTAAGATCCTGTGATGATTATACTCTTGCTATCCCCAAAACGTCCTTTCTTTATCCAAGAGACAGGTTGGTTTGCAATAGTCCGTTAATAACAACCTGTTTGAGACTGTATCTATCTTGTTAATCACAGAAGCACTGGATTATGTCGGCGTTACCGCCAAAATTTCAAAGTCGTTGGATTCATCAGTCAATGTTCTATTCCCCTACCTATTATAACACCCCTAGGATAGTTTCTACCTTAATACCACACCAAGCTGTAAATTGAAAGACATCACTAAAAAAATTGTAGCTTGAGTATGCAATAAAAGATCCATATATTTGGGGGAAGCAGGATGATTCGATTGGTATCCCCTCACTTCCTCCTGCTCAGGAATGGCTGAAGCCTGGGCTAGCTTATATTGCTCCTTCGTCAGGTTTCTTCTTCGGGCAGGCAGGACAACCAGCATCCCTCTTAGACTTTCTTCCATCTCGACTTGCTGCCGATCGGCTTGTCAAACAATTCTTTATAGCTGTCTATCCCATCGCACAAATTCTGCATCGTCCATCATTCGAGAGAGAATACGACACATTTTGGGACGAAGTCTCATTGGGCATTGAGCCTCCTAATCCTGTCCAAGCTATGGTGTTTGCAGTCATGTTCGCTGGTGTTGTTAGCATGGATCCATCAGATGTTATCCGTGACTTTGGCGTCGCAAAGTCAAGTTTGATCGATAACTTTAGACTCGGTACGGAAACAGCTCTTGGCCGTGCCAATTTCTTACGAACAACCAAAATAGAAACACTTCAAGCTTTTGTTTTATATTTGGTTCGTCTAAACCTCTCTTATATTCATGTTAGTCACTAATGAGGTCACGTAGATACCTCTTTGTAGAGCGGAGGTTTCTAGAGCCCATTCTGTACTTGTTGGAGCGGCCATTCGTATGGCTGAATGCATGGGTCTCCATCGTGATGGAGAGTTCTACGGGCTCTCACCATTAGAGACCCACGTACGTCGGCTTATATGGCACCAGCTGTGCTTTCTTGATATCAGAACCTGTGAGGCTCAAGGCCCACGGCCTACTATTCGTCGAGATGATTTTGATACAAAGTTACCACTGAATGTTGACGATATTGATCTCCATGCTACTGGAAAACCACCTCAAACTGCAGATCGTTGGACAGATGCTACTTTCTCAATCATCAGATTTGAAATCAACGAAATGTATAGAATAATCTGGGTTGACCGGCCTCGAATTCAGATGCGGAAAATTAGTCTCACGGCCGTTCTCAGTAAAATAGAGACATTTCGGCAAAACATGACCAAATATGACAAGTTCATGGATGATAGAGTACCCATCCAAATGTGTGCAAAGCTTGTCAAATCTGTCCTGCTTTCTCGAATGCATGTCATGCTGCTTCACAGCTATCATAACTCTACACGTTACCGTATGCCTGACCGTTTACGGAATATTATGATCACTTCTGGCCTTCAGTCTATGGATAGTGCAATAGCTTTGGAGACGACACCAGCGCTCCGCAACTGGGAATGGTATGGAGGGGCATTTCAACAATATCATACAGCTTTTCTTCTTCTGATGGAAGTATATGTTCATCCCCAGAGAAAGGAGGCAAATCAAATCTGGGCGTGCCTCGATTATGTCTTTGAGTGTGAACCTTACCTGCCGCGACTTACCAAAGCAAGGAAGATACTTTTTGAATTGCAACAGAAGACAGCCGTGTATCAAAGTATGAGAGGCATGCGAGCACCGGTGACTATGAATAAACTTGTTGGCCAGCGGCCTCCTAAGCCAACTTCTGAAGAAGGACGCGCAACGGGTATCGTATCGAATCCTGAACCATATTTACTCGGTAAAATGCCCCTATCCGACTCAGATGCAATACTCTCGAGCGTTCCAAACAATGAACATGTCGGGACTTATCCAATCGGGCGGGCTAGTGAAGTAAGCAGCCCAACGAGCACAGTGGGACAGCAGACGGTATCTCAATCACCAAATGTTAACGATGATATTATGGCTGATATAGACTGGGTATGTGTTTCCAGCTATTTAAGATGTATTGTTACTAATTCATTTGCAGGATGCATTCGATGCACTGTTCCCACCGGATCAACAATCAGAGCTCGACATCCACAGCTTCTCTTTTTCAAACACAGGAATTGGGCTATAATTTGGGTATGAAATAGAAACGTTTTGATGTTCATCGACGTTGAATGCGTTTGGCGTTTTGTTTTTCTGCAAATTGTACATTATATCCATCGCTTAGAACTATTTGAGCGACGTCCTTTTTTGTTGAGTTGAGTTCGAAGAATTATCAGTAGATGGTTTCCCTTCCTTGCCTTCCCATACCCATGGTGGTGCCATGCTCCTCCCATGCTCCTGTTCAGCCACAAAGAGGGGAAATGTGCCCCACATCATCCTGGCCGGACACCGTCGGCCAACAACCCCAGCAATCTGGAGCGAACCAGCGAATTCGCCATATCTACATACATATCACGCAATTGACCACAGAAAGTAGATCTACAAATGAAACCGAAACTAAACTTCCGTCATTGTAAGAAAAGATAGAATGACTTACGCAATTATCAAGTGCGAGGTAAGATAAATAGTGATAAGTAGATACCATCCCCCTCTTCCAGTATCCCCCTCTTCCTGTCCTTCCTTTCAATATCAAACCGCATTTTTGGATATTGTGTATATCTTCACTTGTTTCATTCGCCATTCGACATTTGAGAGATTGTAAAAATGGCTCCTTCTCTTCTTGATACCCAGCCTGTAGCACCCCACCAGCTTTCCTCTCCATCATCCCAAAAACCTATTGATCGCAAAGTCTTCCCAGATGGTATCAAAACTTCGGGTCAACATCCACCACTCTATGATCAATTGAGACCATACTCTGATTTCCCCAAAGAAATCACTGGAGAAACAGTATGGAAGGCAGAAGATTATATCAATAACCCGGAAAGATGGGTTCATGTCTTCAATGAAGAGGAAATCGCTGAACTGAGTGCTGTAGCGGATAAGTTCATTGCGGATAAAATACCCCTAACGGGTATTTCTCAGGTATGTCGTGGAACACTTGGGTGTCATCCAAGTACGAATCAGAAGATTCTTTTACTAATTCCAAGCAGGACACTTTCCGCCTCTCAAAGCTTTCTACTTTACTAGCATCAATTCGAACCGAAACACTAAACGGGAAGGGCTTTATCCTCTTCAAAGGATTTCCAGTCGAGAAATGGGGTAACCATAAATCTGCCGTTGCATATATGGGATTGGGAACATACCTTGGATATTTTGTTAGTCAAAATGGTCGAGGTCATGTTCTTGGACACGTTAAGGATCTTGGCGAGGATTCAACACAGATTGATAAAGTTAGAATTTATCGAACCAACGCCAGGTAAGTCTTGGTCTCGTTGTTGTTCTGTGTTAAATAACTAACAACAATAGACAATTCTTCCACGCTGACGACTCTGATATTGTCGGCCTTCTGTGCATTGCAAGAGCGCTCGAAGGTGGAGAATCAGATATCGTTTCTTCTCACCACGTCTGGAATACTTTGCAGAAAGAACGCCCCGATGTAGCAGAAACGCTTACCAAACCTATCTGGTACTTTGATAGAAAGGGAGAGGTCAGTGTTGGTGAGGAGCCATACATCAAGACCTCCGTCTTTTATCTCGAGACCGGCCCCAATGGTCGTGTGTACTCAAAATGGGATCCATATTACGTGAAGTCTCTCACTCGATTTTCAGATGCAGGAGTCATTCCACCTTTGTCACCCGAACAGGTTGAGGCTGCTAAGGTTTTGGAAGAAACTTGTCATCGATTGAGATTGCACATGATTCTTGAGATTGGTGATATCCAATTCTTGAGTAACGAGCACGTACTTCATGCTCGTACTGAATACAAGGATCATGCACCACCAGCCCCAAGGAGACATCTTATGAGACTATGGCTGGCGACTCCAGAGAGTGAGGGAGGATGGAAACTACCGTTCCATGATTCGAACGAGAAGAAGAGAGGTGGCATTCAGGTCAACGATCAGGCCCCTGTTGCACCACTGGATGCAGAATAGATCTTGGGAATTAGCAATATTATTATAGATAGCATAGAGTCATCGATGACCAAATAAGTTACTGAACATATCAACGTATAGTCTTCAATTTGTTTCAAACATTGACCTTCCAGTGTGTGCTTTGATCACAAACAACGAAGCTCTGATTCTCCAATCGTTATAGGCCATCGCACTTCAAAAAACACATGCATGAAGCAAATCCCCGTCTAAAAACGCAATTAATGACACTTCGAGACCAAAACCTTTGTGGCAAACTCTCAATTGCCATCTCTCTCTCCTCTCGTACTCGCACCCTCTTCCTCACATAGTAATACAGAGTTTAATATCATCCTTCTTCTTTTCCACTTCCTTCTTCCTCGGTTCTGGCGTCATATCAGGCGGACCAAACCACTATTCCCACGCACATCATTAGCTTATCTCATCTTAACTACCTCATTCTCCTGACCCTTTCCCTCGCTTCCCCGGCCCAAACCCCAAACAAACTCACCGAACCACCCGTCTTCTTCTCCTCAACCATCTTTACCAGGTTCCTGTCATACACCCCTCTGAAATCATGCCTCGGACACATGTATTTCACCACTCTTATAATCATCGGTCCTTCGATTCTTAAGGCACTAGAGGCGAAGATTGGACAGGTGAGGAGACCCATGCCCCAATTGCAGGGTTGGGCGATTTGTATCCATTGGCAGGGCTGGTGGGGGACATTTTGGTCTTTGGATTTGGGGGAGGAGGAGTGAGAGTGGTGGTGAGAGCGGGGATGAGAATTATTTTTGGGGTCCTGGTGCTCATAGCAGGTGGAGGATTGGTGGAAGGTATATTTGCACATTTTGGTAGATGTTCCTTAGTGGATGATTTGAGTATGGGTTGAATTCTGTAGTTGAGTAACAAATTGCTAGGTACCTTCCTCTCTCGACTTGGAGATGTGAATCCGACGGCGGTTATGAGAAATGCGAGTTGAAGGAAAATTCAGACAAGTGTGAGTGAATCGATGGAGTACAAACACAAAGCCGTAAACTTCTTTCCTCTCACAACGATTCACATAGGAGAGAACGGAAGGTGAATCATAAGGCTGATACTCATATTGCCATCGCATTTTCTCAGACGAGAGTCATTATGTACGTATGGGTATATCTCATTCATCCATTGAGAAGTAACGCTAGTCCTCCGATGCAATATCCCATTCCAAACTCCGCACATCCCATGTAAATATGTACATATCATACAAGTCCGATCATTTATAGCTTTATAACTGTTCAGGCCCCGGGTTCTCCTCTCCACTTTCCTCTACTTGCTTCTTTCGTATTGCTTGCATGAGCTCATACAGTTGCCCTAGTTGTTGATCTGAACTCTCCGTTAGCATTTGGTATTATCGATTTATAGCAAAATGCATACCACTCATCTTGTCAATCTTCTCCTTGTCCATACGCTCTCCAATCCAACTCTCTCCCTCGAGTTTCTGTGCGTACATCTGCCACTCCGTTAAGAAGCCGATCTATCCCTCAATCAGCTCTCATACATCCTAAACCCCTTCATTTCTTATCCAAAGCACACCACTCACAATATGCACCGGATTCTCCACCTCCCTGTGTTGTCTGAACTCGCTCTTAATATACTCATCCCCCAGTAACCTCATCTCTCTCGGTAAATGTTTCCTATGCGCTCTAAACAACCTTCTATACAAAGGAATTGGTGGCAATAATGCCATAGGCGCAGGTCTAAATCCCTTTCCGGTACCTGCTGCAGAAGGCGACGCCATTAACAAGCGTGGTGAAAGCTTCATTTTGAAATTTGGGTGTTAATTGTGAAATCTGGGGAATGAGGCATGAGAGCTCGTGAAGTCATCGATCCATGATGGCTTTCGCCAATCTATTTCCCCGCCAAAAATTAATTTATCAGCCTTGTCACTTTACTACCCACACAATCAAAAGTTCCGTTGCACATCTGAGAGAACTTTCAATTCTGGGAAATCTGGGGAAGGTTTAATTTTAACTACAGATTTGAAAAGAGGAAGCTTCTGCGATCTCAAAAAAAACTTTCCTGGTGATTTTTGAAGAAAAATACAGGGTTCCTGACAAAGGGCGTTTTGAGCTTTTCGCGGCTTCTCTTGTTTCCATCCCAGTCACAGCCTTCTTGCATTTATTCACACGCACTCTGTTGCGCCAGCAACGTAGAAATGCTTCCAACTCCCGATACCTCACATGTTTCTTTCGATCGAATCTACGAACCTGCCGAAGATTCCTTCCTACTCCTCGACACCTTATCCTCCGCGAGTGAAAAGGAATTTCTGCGTCAACGGTTTCCTCAAAGCGAGCAGAGCTCAATATCGCCCTCTCCATTGGTAGTAGAGGTTGGTACTGGATCTGGTGTTGTTCTCTCGTTTGTACATGCACATGCAGAAATCATATTTGGCAGAGCAGATATTCTTACAGCGGGCGTCGATGTCAATCGCTATGCATGCGAGGCTACACAGGAAACAGTGAGAGTAGCAGAGAAGGAACAGGCTTCACAAAATATATCACACGGGTCATATCTAGGGAATGTGGTGGGGAATTTGGGAACCTCTTTAAAGTCTGGAATGACAGACGTATTGATCTTTAATCCGCCATATGTGCCAAGTCCGGATGTGCCTATACCAGAGCTTTCTGGGGCAGGAAACGAGGATGGGTCATTGTCATATGAAGGGGACTCAAAATTACTAGCTTTGTCGTATGCTGGTGGAGTGGATGGTATGGAGATTACGGATCGGCTAATCGATGCTTTGCCGGAAGTTCTGAACCAGGAGAGAGGTTGTGCGTACATCTTGCTCTGCGCGCAGAACAAACCCGAGGATGTCAAACAACGGATACGTGGTTTTGGAGATGAGTGGAAAGCGGAAACTGTTAGTAATAGTGGAAAGGTTGGGGGATGGGAAAAATTGCAAATCGTTAGGATTTGGCGCATGCCAGCTAACACCTCCTGAAATTAACGTAACCAGCACTCGTCCATATCGCTTTGATGCGGCAAGAGAAGCCCAAATGTATTTCAAAGCCCGCGGATAGGGCATCCCATTGTTCGTTCGTAAGTGATCGATTTAGCTGCTTTTCATATGCCACTCGAAACGCCAATATTCCCACACCATGTACATGCATGGCACTATCTTTCTCTCTTGTTCATCTCCGTTTTGTATGGCCAAGTAGAGCAAACATTCTTAATATAATATCTTCCTTCCAAATTCTTGTCTTGCCGCCATTACCATCATAATGATCATCGAATTTTCCATCCGCCCATTTTATGCAATCATTAAAATCCTCTTCCACCGCCTCGTCCCCGTCCTCCTCTGAATCCACCGCCGCCTCCTCTTCCTCCACCTCGTCCACCTCTAGGTCCGCCTCTACCACCTCTACCGCCTCTAGTATCGGTAGTGCCTGCAACTTCCTTTCTCGCCTTGTTCTTTGGCTTTGGTGCATCGTCTATCAACAATGTGTCGAGCGGTAACGAATCGGGCAGAATGTAATAACGAATTGTGGAACCTCGTAGGTTAATGACATCAAGGGTGAGAGATGTGCCATTCTTTGGCGTCATCTTGACGGTGCGGAGAGCTGTGTTCATTTGTGGAGATACGGAAGTTATGGTACCATGAATGATTGTGCCTAGTATGTTTGTTAGTAGACAGTTATTTGACAGTGGAAAGAGCTATGGAATAGCAGAAAGTATTTATACCATTTTTAAGCTCGATAGTAACCGTTTCGTTCGCGCATTTCATGAGAAACCTACCATGGAAGGAGAAAGTCAGTCAGGAGATTCAGATGAGAGCCTTGAGAAAGAACTTGAGCTCAGCGCGTGCCAATTAAAAGGCTTTATGGTGATAGGGATAGGCTTACCTGACGAGCTTCATAATGACGGTTTTATTGTTGATGTATATTGGTTTCGTAGGGTCGACGTGGTGGTTGATAGTGGATCGTGAGGTCGATTGATGCGCCTGTACATAAATAAAGCATTTGAAGCTTTTATCGCGAGGTTCGAGAAGATATTTGAGCCCGAAATTTAAGGCCACAATTTCACAATTTCCCTACGTAAAGCTGGAGTATCTAGCTCGGACTTGGAGGGGGGAGTAAACGAAAGGGAAATTTCTACGTAAGTAATTTTCAAATGGTGGAAAATAACATCCATTGTAGTATGCTGTGGGGGTATCCATATTGTTTTGTATAAGTTTCAAGCTTTGTACTTCAGGTACACCAGCAATCAATGATCGTCTAAGTAACCGGGTATCTCCTCAAGCTCCCATCTTTCCATCAGACATTGTACCATCATTCCAACAACACGCCTCTGCGATGTTTATTTGTCCTTTTCATTCTCACTAACTTTCTCCCACTCATCCTCGGTACTGGGCTCACTCTTGTTTCCTCCTCCCGTAGAATGTGCTCTGCTCTTCAACTCCCCCTTCGCCTCCAAGACCTCGACCTCCTTGCTCCCTGGTGGACCCTCCTCATCAACAACAGTCTCTACATCACTAGCGTCTCCTCCAACTCCCGCTTCTGTCTTCTTTCGTGCTTCCTCTTGCTCTTTCACCGCTTTCACCTCTGCGGCGAACCAGTTTATAGCCCACCATAACCCACCACAAAGAAACGATAGAATCACGAAATGGATACTATATGTAGCGATCAAGAGGGAAAAGAACACGACTTGTAGGGCTGCGAATGCGGCATTGGTTGCAACAAGGAGGACGGGAGTTGGACCAGGTGTGAAGACGGATTCCCAAAGGGAAACGAAGAATTCCGATGCCATGACTTGCTATTTCTAATTTGTATACTGAATTTACTCCTTTGGCAGAGGAGTAGCTTTCGCAGCTCGTAGTAGATAACAAGATGGTTGAGGGATCTTTCAGAGAAGGATATGTGTTGCGGAAATGAAGAGAGACTAGATATCAGAGTGATTAGTGGGATGGCATTCATCTATTTATAATACCCCTCACCTTCTTGCTTCAGACGAAATGACGCACACCTTGTACGATTATGCTGGATATTTCACGACCACGTATCCTAAAGATCTTTGCAGCCTGAAGAAAACTTTCAAAGGGACAGATTTGTGATTTCTAAGAAGTTGAGGTTGTGAAGGAATGGAAGAATGTAAGATGTATCATTCAGAAGCTTGACAACGCGACGCCCCTCTATTCTGCCTGTTCTCGGCTTTTTTTTTGGGCCACACCACTTAGCTCTAAGACAAAGTGAATAATTGAATGCCTTGCGATTGAGGTTCGAAGAACTAAAGTTTCCATGATGCATGACAATCGTAATGTATACGCATCCATTATCACAACCTTCTATATCAACAAAACATTGCCTAAGATATATCGTTGTGTATCACTTTTGCATGCAATGCAGGGAATTTGCGAGTTGCACAGCAGACATAAGTGAAAGAGTCGGAGGCCAAAAACTCAAGTACTTCGTAGCTACGCGTGGTAGTTCCAGTTGTGAAGATTTCCATTGACCTGCAAACCTCGAAATTAGCATTGCGCACCTTTCAAGCTCTCTCTTGAAACCCTGCAGTAGCCAAACGCGTCTGCGAGGGATCTTGGGTAGTACGTCAAGACAGGAACTCTACATTCATCTATTCATCTCATGCTTTATTTGACAAATTTCAATCAAAGTCTAAGTGGACTTGCATACCAGATGTTCAAGGATAAGATTCAGGCTTTTATCATACGAATTCTCAAGTATCTGCTACCGGCAGTGCTACACCGATTCAACAAACCAGCTGGACATCCGAGATCTTTCAGATCACAAGAGCTGTTGTGACACTTGGCGCCAAGCACAACAACCTCAAACAGCTTCTTCCATATTTTCAACCAGGATAACTTCATTCTTCTCGGTCCCACCAGTGGAGGTAGAGCTAACAGATCCTCTGGGCATACATTTGGACACTCGTACCGTGTCAAGAAGATTTTTGCTCCGGAGGAATATTTGATCAACCTCTTCGAGATGACGACCGTTGGTTTCCGGAAAGAAAAGGTATACACCTATCAGCAAAGTTAGCATTTTATGCCTCTATTCCTCTTTCGTTTGGACGGTTACTCGCCTGGAAGTATCAGGAAGAGGTTGATACAAGCATATACCATGTAGTATCTCCATCCTATAGTAGCAAATCCCACCGGTGTTATTTCTGCGACAATGAAATTGAAAATCCATGCACTTCCTACAGCACTCAGTCAATACAAATGCAAACAGTGGTTCCTGTCGTATAAACACCTGTTGACATGGCAGTGATAGGAACTCTAACGCTCAGCGGTGCAACTTCCGAAGCATAGAGGAAAGTCAGTCCTAGGAATCCGGTAGGGAAGAATAACGAGAACATAAAAACGAATACTGCAGCGACGATGACACATGATGTGTTTGTAATTTGGGAAGATGTTCCAGCAATAATCGCCATGCAGGATCCCATTCCAAATGCGGCAAACATCATCAACTTTCTCCTTCCGAATCGATCAACGGTTAAAACTCCTATCGGCGAACAAAAGGTCTGCCACGTAAATACGGAAGCACTAAGAACACGGGATGTTTGTGCTGATAACCCTAGGCCAGTCTCGAAAATGGTAGCTTGATAGAAAGCGAGGGCGTTTATACCACTCATTTGCTGGAACATTTGCCCGCATACTGCAAGACAAGCTCTGTGGAAAAGGCGTTCATCGCTCATGCAAAACATATCACGAAATGAGCTTTTCCCGGTGATTGCAAGGCCTTCCTCAATCTCTGCTATATCGGCCTGGACTTGAGCTGAGTCTATGGGCTTATCATCCAATGCTGACACAACTTCCCTTGCTTCTTCTGTTCGCCCTTTCTTGGCTAGCCAGCGAGGAGACTCTGGCATATGTGGCGTGGTGATCAGTACGATAATAGACCATACCATGGATAGTGCTAGCGGAAATCTCCAAGTGACTCCCCCGGACAAATGAGACATTCCAAAATTTACCCACTGATTCAAGTCAGTTTTTATTGCTTCTTTGGTCCGTGATGATTGAAGGGTAAAGCAAATGTCGCGAAAAAAAGAAAAGGGTGACCAACAGCAGCAGTTGCTAAACCTACACTTATAAACAACAATAATAATCCTATATAGCAACATTTCATGTATTGATATATCAAATATTAGAAATATAATTAAAATAATCTCAAATAGTATTTTTGATATTTCAATCTCAACTTTTTTTTTATAATATTGCTATTCTGATCTCAATTTAAATCAAATAAAAAATTGATATTCTGATTTCAAAAACATATAATATTCTGATCTCAATTTGATTTGATATTTTAATTTTAAAAATTATATTCTAATTATAATATATAAAATATATTCAATAATTTTAAATTATAAACTTAAGATCTCTCTTTTAATCTTTTAAATCTATAAATCTCTTTTTTTCCCTTTTTCTTTTTGTGTCTTCTTTTCTTGCCTTTTTTATTCTTCTTAATTTTCTTTTTTTCTTCTTTTTTTTTCTCTTTATGTTTATGTTTTTAATTAAAATCAATATTACTTGTTACAAAATAGTTATAGTAATTTCATTAATCTTTTTTGAATTTGAATTGCTTTTAGAATTCTTGTTGTTAGAATTGGAATTGTTATTAGAATTGTTTATTAAATATAAATCATTTGTATTATTACTTTCGTTTTTTCGATTATATTTTTTGAAAGACTTTTTGATTATTATTCTTTTGTAGTAAATAAAATCATTTGCTTTATTATTTTCTATAAATATTTAATTGTAATCTCTCTATTTGAAAATATCAATTATCTTTGAAATTATATTGTAATCTTTTATAATTGATTAAACAATTAGT
The DNA here is from genome assembly GCA_019395245.1 of Botrytis pseudocinerea. Lineage (NCBI taxonomy): Eukaryota > Fungi > Ascomycota > Leotiomycetes > Helotiales > Sclerotiniaceae > Botrytis > Botrytis pseudocinerea. The sequence continues at coordinate 458,918 of JAHXJK010000082.1, forward strand.
ATATATATTTTTATTATAATCTGATATTATAATGTATTCGATCCAAAGTTTTTCTGATTTATTAGTAAATAAATAAGTGTTATATAATACAAGTATAAAAATAGTATTTATATTAATATTCAATTGCTTTCTATTTTTATCAAACCATTTGATTTTTCGAATAGAATTTTGATATTCCAAGTTATATATTAGAGGGAGTTTATATAATGTTATTATTATTAATAAGAGGTTAATTGAAATCTAAATTAGAAATATTATTTGTTAATAAGAATTTGATAAATAATTACAATTTGAATTGAAATCGGATTGGGTAAGGTTAGTGTTTTTGAGATTGGATTTTGGTTTCGACTTATTGAAATTGTATATTTTCGATTTTTCTTTTTAATAAATAATATTGATAAATATTTCAGGAATCTTAAATAGAATATTATTGTTATTGAATATAATTTATATATTATTAGGATTATATAATATAGTTTGATTTAAGTCCAAAAAATTTGATAATTTTGTAAAATTAATAGGATAATTTCAAGTATGTGACGAATGCATCATTTAGAATACTAAGGTGAAAAGCTAGAAGAGCTCTTCGGAAGGAAGTGGTAATATATAGGATTGTGGATTATGTGAGGATCTAAACAATCTATTAATATAATGGGATTTGTTATATTACCCCTCCTTTTTTGAAAAGCTTATCCTCGAGTATATTAATATAATAATATTCTAAATACAATTCTCTAATTCAATTACATTATTATTTATATTTTTTATTATTATTAATATCTAGTTTATAGTTTCAATACTAGTTCCAATATTGCCTATAATATAATTTGTAGTATTATTAATCGCCTTACAAAAGTATACATTTTGTGATTTCATTGTTTTTGTAAAAGAGATTTCGAAATCAATAGAAAAAGGTTTCGAGAATTATTAAAAGATAAAATAAACAAAAAAGAAAAGATCCGCTTGAAATATATCTCTTATTGATAATACTAATGGAACAATAGAAGCACTAATAAAATACAAATTGATTTAACAGATCAATTGAATAAACTATTTCATTATAATATCGATTATACAAATATATTAGTATTTCGAATCGATTAGTTCCTACAATTTGCATACTAAATTCAGAATTTTCAAATTTATTATTAATAAAATAAGGGGATTCTAAATAATGTAATAATAAAATATCAGTTTGTTAGTAGATAAGATTTGTAGAAATAAAGTTAAAAAGAGATCTTAATCAAAAGTTATTTGAATAATTGTATCAAAGAAGTGAATATAGAAAGCAATAGATATTTAATTAACAGACCAACAATAAAAAGCTTTATAAAAATAATCAAAAGCTTGAAAATTTATACAACCTTAGTATAATATAAGAAATGTATTATTTGAAATACTAAAATGAAAAGCTAGAAAAGCTCTTCAAAAGGAAATGGTAATATATAGGATTGTGGATTACGTAAGGACCTAAACGATCCACTAATATAACGGGATTCGTTACAAAGTATAGATTGATTGTCTTTTATTATTATTAATAAATTTATATTTGATGAATATAATTTAATATTTGATATATTAATAATTAAAACTATTTTTTTATTTTCTTATTTTTTATAAAAATATCTTCAAACTTTTTATATTAATTATTTAGGTTTTTGTATTTCGATATTTATAATTGAAAAGATAAATGGAATTAATATAATAAAATTATGTATAAAGAATTAGAGATTTGTTGAATTTGGGAGATATATAATATAGGAGGTTTGTTATTGTATCGAATTGTATAGTAAAAAGGATAATTGCTTTGAATATTAAATTGAAATTAATATACAATTTTTAATTTGAAAATAAATTATATAGATTATATTAAACTTTTCTTTTATAATAATTAATTACATTTATTATACTATTTGTTATAATTGATTTAATATTATAATATAAATAATTGTTTTTATAAACTTATCAATAATATTATATAGCAGTCTTTTATTAATTATTTTGCTAGATTTGAATTTGTTATTTTTTGAAATAGAAGTTATTTATAATATATTATTAATAATTTTATAATTTGAATTCGATAGAGCTGAATATTATATAATATATTTATAAAAGAAATTGAATATAAAACTGAATTTTATTTTGTTTAATTTGTATCAGAAAAAAGCAATTTTATTAATAAGTATAAATAATATTTAATATTAGATTGATTGATTATAATAAATATAGAATTTTTATTTGAAAAATAATAAATATAATTTTATTATGATATTAGCAATTGTAAATCGTTTGATTAAAATTATTTTCGAAATAGATTTGAAAATTATTATATAATAAATTTATATTAGAATCTAATTTGGATTTCTATTTCCAATTCAAATTTTATTATAATTATAATTAGAATAATAGTAAATAATATAATTTTGTAGAATAAATTGATAATTAAAATATAAGTAAATAAGAATATTATATATATATAAAGATTAAGTTTTAATATATATATTAAGGATTCTCTTTTTATATTAAATAAAGCTCAAATGAATATTGTATTTTGATTTGTTATTTAATAAAGTAATATAAATACAAATTTTATTATTATATATCAAAAAATAATAAGAATAATATATATATTATTAATAAAACTATTGCAAAATATTATATTTATTTATTATCAATTTATTAATAATAAAAATAATAGTAAAACTTCAAATAAATCTAATATTAGTATAATCATTCAATTTTTTTTAATTTATTGATTTTTAATAAACAATTATAAAGTAATATATTAGTTTTTTTTAATTAAAAGATTAATATTTATTAAGCAAATTGAATTAAAAAATGTATTCAGATTTAATAATATAATAATAAAAAGACTAGATTTCGAAAACTATTAGTATATATATAAATGATTCAAAATATTAATTCTAATAATAATTATAATATCAAAATAAATAAATAGAATCAATTTTAAATAATATTTATAGTATTTATATTTTTTTATAAAACTTTTAAGTATTTTTAGAAGTTTTTTATTATTAATAATATATATACTTAAATAAGTTATAAATCAATATTGGTTATTACAATTTATATCAATAATAATAAATATATTCTTTTTATTTCTAAAATCATAATTCTAAGAGAAAATGAGTTTTAATAAAAATAATATTATTTTCAAATAGAAAAGGCTTTTTTAATATTTAATTGATTAAATTAAAACAATAAATATATATATATTTTTAATCAATAAAAGAATTTAATTAATAATTTAATATAGTTTTTATAAGTTATATATTTATATTATATTTAGTATGTTATTAATAATATTTATATTTAAGTTAAAAACAAAAGCAAAAAATATAAGCATTTTTGATAAACTATTATTATAATAAATACTAAAGAAAAATTCAATATTATTATACTTATTATAAAAGAATATTATCTTTCAATATAGAAATATATTAAAGAGATTTCTTTTATTACTTATTAATATTTCTTTTATATAAATATTAATATCATTTATTATAAATATTATACTTTCAATATTAATAAATTTATTAATAATAAATAAAATCTATTTAGAAATCTTTCAATTTTATTAATATTGAATAATATTCAGAATTATTTTATATAGGAATTCAAAAAACATTAAAACATTAAAATACTTAATTCAGAATTTATAAATATATTTTTAAAAGAAATATAAGAAAATGAAATATCAAATTATAAAAATAGAAATTATTTTGATTAAAGGGAATCATTATTGAATTAAGTATTTATTGAATAATCAATAATTTTTAATTAATCTTGAGAATATTATTTATATATATTTGAAATTTCAGAATATTCAAGTGTTTTATATATATATATATATATATACTATACTTTGTTATATATAAAAGAAGCTAATAATATAATATTATAATACATTTATTACAAAAATATAGTATTATATTTATTTACAAATATTCGATTCGATTTTATAATATAATGAATTAGTGAAAGATTCTATAGTTCTTTCTTCTTTATAATTCTGTATAATAGATTGTTTAAAAAAGAAGTGAATTTGAAAAAACAAAAGAAGAAATTTTGTTTGTATTAATAATAATTGTGATTTTTGTAATACCAAATCAGATTATAATAATCGAATTTGTTTTTTTAAATCTATTATTAATAGTAAAACTTAATATATTAAAGATTATCAAATTTGAAATTATCAAGATAAAAATAATACTTTATTAAATTCTTAATCAGATTTTCAATTAAATTCTTAATCAGATTTTATTAATTCTTGATTAGATTTAATTGATTTTTAATTAGATCTAAATAATATTAGTAATAATAAGATTGGATTTAATTTTGATTATAATTTTAATAAAGAATTAAATAATAATAATAATAATAATAATAATAATAATTGAATTCTATTTGATTGGATAAAAGATCTTAATAATCCAATTTTTGCTGATATAGATATTTGTAATTGATATATTATTATTCACAAGTAATATTATTGAATATAAAAAGAACTAAAGGATTCTTTTTAAAATTAATAAGAAAAAGAAGAATTAGAAATGCATTGTAGATAAATAATAAATAAAATTGATAATAAGAATAATAGATATATTGTAATTTCTTAAAATAAGAATTATAAAGATAATATAAAGGAGACTATATAAAAAGATTATTATAATAATAAAAGTAGATCTTATAATAATAAGAATAAATATTATAACAATTTAGAAGATTATTATAATAAATAGAAAGACTATTATAATAATAAGGGAGATTATTATAATATTAATAATTGATATTATAATAAAAAAGAGAATTATTATAAACAAGATTATTATAATAATAATAAAGATTATTATAATAATAATAAAGATTATTATAAAGAAAGGTATTACAATTTCAAAGGCAATTATTATAAAAGTAATTATTATAATAAAAATAAAGAATTTTATAAAGGAGATATTAAAGCAGTAAAGAATAGAGCAATAAAGAGAATAGTGGAGAATAAAATAAAGAATAGAATAAAGAAGAATAGAGTATTATAGGAAAAGGAAGCAAATCAAACAAAACTAATTCAAATAGTTTTAGAAAAAGAATAACAAATAGAAAAAGAAAGATTATTAAAAGATTAAGAGTTAATAAAAACAATTGAAGAAATTGTAGAAAAAGAAATAAATCAAGATTTGAATAATATATATAAGAAATAAAAAGAATAATATTAAAAAATAACTTTATAATAATTAATACTATCTATTTAACTTTTATATAATAAAGAAAATAATATTATTCGATTTAAAGAGTTTTTATTCTTAAATTAAACCAATAATAAATAATAAAAGTTTAGATTCAAAATAATTAATAAGATTTTTTATAATATAAATACTAAAACAATCTGATTATAAAATTAAAGAAATACAAATAATAATTATTATTCCAGAATTAAACTCAAATATATAATATCGTTTACTTTTTAAAAAGAAAATCCAAAACATTATAGAAAAGATTAAAAAGTTTGAAAAAAGAAATAAAATCAAGATAATAGAACTTGAAATTTTAAAACTCATTTCATTAATATTTATAAAAGATTTAAAATCAATTCAAAATATTTCTCTTTTATTTATTTAAAAATCAAATATTAACTATTATCAATAATAGAATTTCTTATATTTTCAATACCTTTTGAATATTTCAATCAATTTATTTATTCTTTGAATTTCTTAAGCTTTTTATTTCCAAACTTTATATCTTCAAATCCTTTAAATATTTTAAATACTTTTATATCAAATTTTATAAATACTTATCTTTTTTGAAACTCTTTAATTGATTTTCTTTCCCTTTTTTAAAATATATTCTTATTAAAATCAAATATTTTATTCAAAATGTTAATTATATATCGAAATTATAAAAAAAGAAGAATATCTAAAAGATATATTAATAAAAATAAAAATAGTAAAATAAAATAAAGTTTATTTAAAAAACAAAAACTTTGAGATTCAATTTGAAATTAGAATCTGATTTCCTAATCAAATTGATTATAGTTTAAATAGAAAATCCAAATTTTGTTTTATATTTAAATTAATATTATTTCTAAATTGAAACCAGAATATTAAAATCTCTATAATTTTAAATCAAACTAATACTTTTCAAATTGAGATTAGAATATCAACATCTTTATAACTTTGAATCAGACTAATACTTCTAATTGAAACCAGAATATCAATATCTCTATGAATTTGAATTAGACTAATATTTCTGATTGAAACCAGAATATCAATATCCCTATAAATTTGGATCAGACTAACACTTTTCAAATTGAGATTAGAATAGCAATATTTTGAAAATCAAAACGATCTGAAATAACATATATTAAACCTCAATTAGCACTTTTGATATTTGATATATCAATACATAAAATATTGCTATATAGGGTTATTATTATATAAACAACTCTTCAAGAAGCACCACCGAGCCACAGTGGTGCGCTTTAGAACATTCTGATTGTCAATTTGGAGTGGTTGCTATCAAGGCACCAAATCCTAAGCCAGAAACAAGACGTCCAACGATTAATTGATCCATGGAATAAGATGACGATTGAAGGATAGCGCCAATTATGTTGATTGCTGCTCCAAGCATGATTGTTCGCTTGCGACCTAGAGTATCACCTATTCTGATGCAGGACAAGGCGCCAAAAAAGCATCCAAGAGTATAGAGAGCAACGACAGTTCCCTTGAAAGAGTCAATGACAAAGTAAAGGCACGAGAACTATTCGCATTAATTTATCTGTAACCGAGAGTTGTTGGTTTTTTGGGTGCCTATGACAGTAAGAGTGTTGAGCTCTGGAAAAGTTTTGATCCAGGAGGGTAGACTAAGTGGTCCACCAGCGACCTAAAGGGTTCAGCAATCCTATACCATGCTGTGTCTGAAGTTTTGTTGTTTTTAGTGGAGAGTAGCAGCACTCACAGCATTGTTGTACCCAAATCTACACCTCAACAATATTAGGTAATGTAATTTAGCTTTCATTCTAGATTGTCTCTGTACTCACAGGATATAAGCGGGCATGATGACAGCCCAAATCATTGCTCGATGAAGTGCCTGACCTCGAAGACCAAAGAATTTTGACATATTTTCAGGAAATGACAAGTGGTTTGAATTACAGATTCGCTGGAATGCTAGGTAATGATAGCGTAGGTAAGAAGAATATTTATGTAGGTCGGCAGCTTTTCAATTGTCACCTGGCTTTGACAATGATATTTTATCTTTTAAGTGTCGACCCTTCCTAAATGGTCGTCTTATAGTGATGGCCTTCTGTTGTCGCTTACTTACAGCCGATTGCTTGCTTCCCAGCGTAGCTACGTGATGTTTTGATCACCGAATATATATTCAGAGAAAGGATTCACGTACGAGGGTAGAGCTCGAGACGCTTCATTGGTGTGGGGATACCTAGCATTTCCTTTGATATTCTATCTCTTATCATGGTGTATTGCTGGAAGGCCATGGGTTGTCCTTTCCATATACAAGCTCAACCCCGCACTTTACATTTTGAGGGATTTTACATTGGGTCTGAAGCACATCAGGTTCTCCTCTCTGTCACAAACAATATAATTGAAGCTCATGCGGCCAATAGTATCAATACCGTTGAAGCAGTGGGTGTTGAAGAATATGCATGCAATATGTAAAGCGCTAATGAACAACTACAAGGCTTGGAAAGAAAGCGTTCCACGCTTTCTTCCTCACCTATTATGTGGAGTGTGGTATCCACCATTTTGATAACTTCTCCGCATGTCAACGCGGGTCGACTAATCCTAGCTGAGAAAACGTCACCTTGGCCACAAGTTTCAAGGGTTTCCCTATCCACCTTTGAACTATACGGAACTGTTCTTCCGTCTATTTCAAATACCTACTTCAAGAAACACTCTTCATGCATCTTTCCAATCTAGCTTTGATTGATATTCAACTATATGTATCTTCATTAGTTTCTTGGCCATTTCAATACATTCATACTAGGCTAGAACATAAGATCTTCTCTTCAAGTGACACCAAGTACCTCATTCTTTTATCTCCGAAGCATCTCCGCCACTCGCTCTAATAAGACCGGATCAAATGGCTACAGCATATTTGGCATCTTGGGCACATGGTCTAAAATATTCCGATTTGCCACCCGATGTCATCCGAGCTGCTGTGCGAAGTTTCTATAACTGGGCAGGATGCGCAATTGGTGGAAGTGACCATCCAGCAACTACTGTAGCTGTAAGTTTCCACCTCTAGCTTCCATGTCTCCATGTATTTGATGTACTGAATCTTCATGAAAGTATACCTCTTTGTCTCCATTCTTTGGTACTCCCTCGGCGTCTTTGCTTGGCCACAAGGGATCTCGTCGTGTCGATGCACAGCATGCAGCGTTGTTGAACGGAATCGCATCTCACGTGCACGACTATGATGATACACATCTCGATACAATCATCCATCCCACAGGTCCAGTAGCCAGTGCACTTCTTGCAGTCGCAGAATGGAGAGGTGGTTTCTCCGGGAAAGAATTCCTACTCGCCTTGATCGTAGGCATCGAAGCGGAATGTAAAGTTGGACTCGCAGTCTGGCCAGAACATTACGATGTAGGATGGCACATCACGTCCACAACAGGCTCTATTGGGGCTGCAGCTGCTGTGGCGAAATTGTTAAATCTTCCTATTGAGCAGACAACGCATGCATTGGGAATCGCCGCAACACAAGTCGTTGGCTTGAGAGAAATGTTTGGGTCGCACACCAAGGCTTTTCATCCCGGTCGTGCAGCTCAAAATGGTCTCATGGCTGCGGTGTTGGCTCAGGGTGGTTACACTAGTAGTGAACGAGCTTTGGAAGCTAAGAGAGGCTGGGCTAACACTGTTAGTGTTACAAAGCCAGATGTTGCAGAAAGTTTAGCAAAATGGTTGGGAGCTAATGATGGCTTTGGTCTACCCACTATAGAAAGGTCTGGAAGGTGGGAGATATTGAGGAATAGCTTCAAACCGTTTCCATGTGGGATTGTGATTCATCCTATTATTGATGCTTGCTCTCAGCTTAAGCTTGATGTGGAAGGTGCGGAGTTAGGTGTTAAGGATATCAAATCCATTGAAGCAAAAGTCCATCCTCTTGTGTTGGAACTTACTGGAAAGAAGAAGCCCCGAGATGGACTGGAAGGCAAATTTAGTGTTTACCACGGAGCTGCCATAGGACTTTTATTTGGAAAAGGAACTCCGAGTCAATACGAGGACCACGTAGTTCAAAGCGAAGAAGTTATTTCCATCCGCGACAGAGTCAATGCTGTCGCTGACAGCAGCGTGGGTGCTGATGAAGCAATAGTAACGATCGTGTATGAGAATGGGAGAGAAGTTCAAAAACATGTCAAGCATGCAATTGGAAGTGTGGAGGTGCCAATGGATGATCAAATGCTACAGCAGAAGTTCGTAGATCAGTGCACTGGCGTTTTAGGCGACTCCGTGAAGGAAGCGAGCGCTGCTTGCTGGGATATCGAGAATGCCAAGGATGTTGCCGATATTGCAAGAAGGATCTAAGCTAGTCTAGAAGAATACAACAGGATGTTGACAAGTCTCTCGAAAGTCACCTTGGGCGCTTTGAAGCGTTATATCATCTTTGTTTGCCGTTTATCATTACTTGTAATTTTCAAATTCAGAAGCACACTCAATTTGCTCAAATGAAGGAGAATCTTGCATTCAAACAAAGAATTGCTAAATATTGCTCAAAGTATCATTGGTTTTCTTGGTCAATTTGTACTTTAACTAACAGATCAATCATACATAACATATTCTCGATTGAATTCTATTATAGGCTTGTATAAACAATCATCTGAATTGACACCTTGGACGGATAAAAATGTTCAAAACGATCTTTATAGTCACCAATTTTCCCATTGGATGTGCGTGTGTGGCGCATCAGTCAATAAATAGTATTTGGCTTCTAGAAATCATTATTTCTACGCTATATTAAGTTATGACTGGTTTTGATATTCTTCTATCCTGATTTTCTCTCAACGTCAGTGAAATCATTTTCTCAATCAAGATGCTTGCCCTTGAATTTGTCAAGTCACAACTCAACCTCAACCTCAACCCCCTACTCAAAACTAGGAGGGAGCACCTCCCCCCTAGTCCTCAAAAGATCGGACACAGGCTGAAACAACATCCTCTCCCCATTTCCCTCTGCATACTCCTGCATCTCCTCCCACCGCACCCATTCCCAGCCCGCGCACTTCTCCGGCTCCAAATTCCTCGGACCCTCGCCCTTCCCATCCCACCTCCCCACCATCCAAATCGTCACATAATGTTTCTTTTCCTTCTTTCCCTCCTTCGCCTCCCCCTCCATAACACTATTCGTCGCGGTCAGAAACCGAACATCTTCCCTCTGCAAACATAATCCCGTCTCCTCTTCCACTTCCCGAATCGCACATTCTTCAAGCTCCTCCCCAAATTCAAGATGTCCTCCTGGATGCGCCCACTTGCCTGCGCCGTGTGAGCCGAGTCGCTGGCCCATGAGGAAGAGGGGGGATATAGGGGTTGAGAGGGGATGGGTGGGGTGTAGGAGGAAGATTCCTACGCCGATGCGGGGATGTGGGGGAGTGGGTGTTGGTGTGGACATTTGGGTTATGTTCTTGTTTTTGTGGCGGGGGGCTTGGGGGATGTTATGAAAGGAAGAGAAAGTGTGAGGAGGAACTGGGGGAAGAGTGATCTTAAGAAGTGGGCAGGAGGAGATGTGGGTGGAGATGATGAGTCATCGCGAATCCAAGTTCTTGGAGTGTCACATATATCCAACGAAGCTCATCATTAGGATCTGAAAAATCAATATCCATTCAGTGGTTCGATTTACAAAGTTGTCTATGATTTATTTCGTCGATTGCGTATTTAGATGTTTCATAGTAAGATTGTAAGTTTGTGTTATTTAATGTCGATTCTCAATTGCAATGTACGCATCCTGTATAATAGAAGTAAACTCGATGAATCGTATCTCATCGCATCTCGTAGGACTGAAATAATAATCGACTTCCAAACGCGATAGAAACACGTGAGATCTATCCATCCATCGACAATCTCCCCTTTATTCTTCATCTCCGAATAGGAGTATACTGAAAACATCTCAAGATGGAATCAGGATATACAATACATCCCCTCAAAAACGTAATGTGATGTAATAACAATCCAGAAATTTTAGAAATCTAGAAACCTAGAAATATCTTGTTCGATCTCCTCGCCATAAATAATCATATCAAAAAAACTTAAGCGGAATATATATACATACATATATAAGCGAAGATACCCACTCTCCACTCTACACATATCTACTCTACATATCTCTCTTCCCTCTTCCCTCTTCCCTCTTCCCCCTCCTCCAATCTCAATCTCATAAACAAGAACCCTCCCACCACCTCTGCCCCCCCATCTCCAACCACCACCTCCACCTCCACTTCACCCTCTATCCATAATCTCCAACCCCCAACCTCCAACCCAGAACCACCCCCAAAGAACCAAGAACTACTCTACTCAAAGAACCCTCTCAACCCCCGCATCCCCGTCCCATTCTCGGGGTGTACTTGGGTAGTAATGATAGGGGTTAAGAAACAAAATGGAGATGGAGATGGAGTAAAAAAAGAAAAAAAAGGAAAAGGGGGAATAGGGAATAAAGTAAAGTAAAGTAAAGTAAAGTAAAGTAAAGTAAGGTACACAAGATAAGAACGTGTAGATAAAATTTTCTTCACAATTAAGAGAGTAAGAAGAATTTCGTCGCTAAAAATATGTTGAGAAATTCTCACACAATCATATTTATTCATTCGTATCTATATTTTAATTTTTCAATTTTTATTCATGTTAATATTCATATTCATTATATTGCAATTCCATTCCAACCAACCAACCAACCAACTTATCATCCAAAAACAACCCCCCTCATAATACTTCATCAATTCATCAATATACTCTTCCCCAACCCAATTAACCTCTAAATCTTCACCTCACAAATATCCCTCCACTTAATCCCATGGACCCCCCTCGGAATGCCTAACGCGCCTGCCGTCCAAGCCGCCAAACTCATTTCCGTCACCCACGCCAACCCCGTCTTGACCCAACTATCTTTTCTTCCCCACACCATCGCTTCTCCCACCGTCGCGAAGCCATTAAGCACAAAGAACATTCCGATGCGGAAAAGTGCTTTTTCCGTTACCATAGGCGCTAAAGCATAAACATGAAAAGCGGCCATGAGGAAAAAGGCAGCTAAGATTCCCATCGATCGAGCGATTGGGATTGAAACTCCTAATTTCGGGAGATTCTGACGAATGGGATCGTAGGCGAGAGAAGCGCAAGGAGCGGAAAATACATTGTGCCATGTTTTTGACCTGGGACTGTTAACTTTGTCTTCTTATTTCAGAGTTTCCAAATTTGAAAATCAGATGACCTACCAGAAATCTCCGAGACTCTCTACAGCATACAATCTACCAAAGAGAGCCGGACTACCTTTATATCTCACTAACAACTGAAAGGCTGTCCAGATAATGTAAATACTCAATTGCACTTCAAAAGCCAAAACCAAAGCCCAATCCTGTGGTAACGCTTGCAAAGCACAGAAGATAGCAACATGAATTGCGAATTGCAAAGGTTCATTAAAAGTCTCCTGGGATCGAGGAACACGAACAAAATTGGGAGTGAAGGATTCATAGCGCATTTCCGTCAGCAGAAGAAGTGCGTGTTTCCATGTCGGCGGATCATTTCTGAGTTGAGGCAGTGAACGGTGTCGGGCATATATATCCAAGAGTCTGAGGGTCGCAATTGCAACTAGACGGAATCAGTATATTGCTGCGTTGTGGGCTTCTTCACGCGATTACGTGAAGATGAGAGGGAGATACGAACCAGCGAAATTCCTCAACGCAGCGACTGGGCCACACGAAATCGGATTCATCCAACTACTCAACCAAAATGTCACCAAAGACAAAGCCGATAACTTCTTATACTTTCCATGTTGCCCCTTGAGCAAGAAGTAAATGGAGAAATAGAAAAGTTCGGTAGGGATAAGAAGGAAAGCAGCAGCTCGAATGGTCTCGTGACCCCATTTCTCGAAAGCTGGAGAAATGGTGGTTGGAACTGGGAAATTGAGAGAGGACGTTGCGTTCATTTTGATCCTTATTCGAGTAGAGTGTTGGAGGGACTCATATATTCCCTTTCCAGGGACTGGGAGGGATATGTATCGTAGAAGGAGGATTGATGTGTAATTGTGTTGAAGTGCTGAAGTCTCGCGATCGTCTTTTTCGTGTATGTCAGCGTCAAGTAAGGTTGGTGGTTGGTGGTTGGTGGTCGGTGGTCGGTGGTCGGTGGTAGGTGGTAGGTATTCGATGTCTCAGCCAATGTGCAGAGAAAGTTTGCTGAAGTGCGAGACAATGTGATATGATAGTAGTATAATGTAATGATATATATATATCTTGACAACTCTGAAGAACTACCAATGAAAAAACAAGAATCTCCAATTTTGTAGTTGCAGTGAAGTTTATTTACTCAAATTTCAGCTCAATGGATTCAAGCAAGGGAAGTCGGGATGTTCGGATGAGGCTTTCAAGGTTATGGAAGCGGAGATATCTCCGTGCAACGCACGACAACGGGAGAAAGGAAGGATTGAAGGGTAGATGATTGAAGTGCTGGTATGTGATTGAGAAGATGTATGTATGTATGTATGTATGTATGTATGTCTGCTGGAATATATGAGTATGGATCTGTATGAGCCATCAAACAAAAAGACTATTAGCTTATCAACCAATGATTAGATAATCAGACGATGAGTGTTACTGCGAGGAGACGGCACCGCGGCAACCTCATGCTCATCATCGTTGCGAACCCGAGTATGTAAGATGAAGCTGCCGGCATTAGTCCGATGAAGAATTCGATGGTGGTACGATGGAGAGTACGACGTTGCATGTGTCTCGACCGACATGATTGGTGCAGAAATCGCCCGAGATCCAATAAAAGAGGTGGGAAAAGACGAGAGGTTGGGATCAGAGCGACCGATATAGTGGTGGGATGCTGGCGGCCTTCCGTTTAAGCGTCTTATATCCGATCCGATAGAGTCATCGCGATCTACATTTGCATTTGCGGTGCACAGACTGACGACTGATGGACTACTCGTACGCATCTTTGGGAACTTGATATCAAAACACTACCAACTAACACACATCACTTACATACCACATACTACATATTCGCTCGACTATCATCATTTCAAAGTTGCGTTCTTCTCTATTCACATCGTCTCGAATATGAGTCCGCTGTATAATTTTACATCCAACACCTAATCCTTTTTATCATCCACTGGCCCCTCCTCCCTCCCTCCCTCATTCAAAATGCCAATCCCCTCATGTCAAACCTAAAGGAACCAAAGCTGCGCAATGATAACATCCGCCACTGAAACTCCATCTCATGCATAAAATGCCATTGGTACCTAAAAAAAAAAAATGTTTCTCTCCATTCCGCTGCAACGCCTTCCTTTTCCTCATATACACATTGAATCCTGTTCTAGTAAAACACGCGCTTATGAATGTGTGGTAAATCAATAAATTACAAAGTAGTTTGTTTACTTTCGTGTGAATCGTTCCCAAGTGAACAGACACCTCATCTTCGTCTATGCCGATCTCGATGGTCTTTGCCCTTCTTGCCCTTCTTCTTGTCCTTTGGCAACTCAATGGGTGCATTTGCTAGTTGAGCAGACATGAATTTCAGCATGTATTCATCCATTCCTTTCACTGGCTGCCCCCAAGCATTAAGTTCATCTTCATCAATCTCCATTAGGTCTTCAGCGGTAGGCGTTCCGTCGGCGCCAGGAGTTGGGCCGCCTTCTGCGGGAGTTCCCGTTCCACCGGGAGTAGCAGACGCCGTGACGGCATTTTCATCGAAATCGGCTGCATCGGTCTGATCGATTTCTCGTTCGGCAACTCGAGCTGCAGCGACATCTTCACGATCTTCGGCTTGAGCGAAAACACGTCGAACATCTTTGTCGTTGTCAGGGCCGCCCAAAACTCGATCCATAGCTGCATTGGCTGCTGCATCACCATCCATAAGATCAGATTCTTCCTCTCCAATAACATCTCGTACGTTCATTTTGTTGAAGTAATCCGTGGTAAATTCTCCTTCTTGAATAACGACATCGTCAAGCATACGCTTTTGGTTTGCTTTGCGTAAGATATTGGCCTCGATAGTATGTTCCGAGACCAGACGATAAATGTGAACATCTCTTGTTTGTCCGATACGATGGCAACGATCTTGACACTGCTTGTCCATGGCTGGATTCCAATCCAAATCATAGAAGATAACAGTATCCGCACCCGTCAAATTAATTCCTAGACCGCCCGATCGACTGGATAATATGAAAGCAAGAATTCGAGTATCATTGTTGAAGCGATCCGTGAGAATTTGTCGTTGCTCAATCTTGGTAGCTCCATCAAGTCGTAGGTATTTGTGTCCGTGAATATTAAGAAATTGCTCAAGAATGTCAAGTACCTTTGTCATTTGAGTGAAGATCAGTGCTCGGTGTCCGCCAGCTTGCAGTTTGCGCAATAACTTGTCCAGAGTCTGCAATTTACCGCAGTCATATTGCAGAAGACGCTTGTCCGGAAATTGAATGGATAGTCTCATGCGTGCCTCATGAAACGGATCTGTTTCTCGAGTGGTGATGGTGCTTTGAAAGTTACTTACACCCTTGGGTGTGAACATGACTGAGTTCATATCTCGCGCCACTACAGGCGGAGTTACACAAGCAAATTTTTGTATGGTTGTGTGTAAGGCCTGAGATCGTGATGTAAATGTCGGAACCATTGAACGCATAATCGGCGAAGAGTCCTCCAACCATTCTATCAACTTGGTTCGTCGCTTCGGCTTCGCTTGTAGTGGGCGCTGATCAAGATGAAGATCTAGACGTTCAATGAGAGAACTACCATAGATAGGTTTCTGTTGTCGTCGAAGTGCATTAAGGTATACGCAATGTTGAAGCTCTTCAAATCTTCCCCACCTGGAAGCACTTTCTAAATACACCAGATTGGATTTGACTGTTGAAGGGTCGAGGTTGGTAAATGCATTCTGGGCTCTTGCACGCTGAGCCTCCCTCATTACTTCTAAAGCACGCCGGGCACTAAGTCTGTTGATTTCAGAGGCCAAGATACCGGACAAGGATTCATGCTTCGCAGGCACGAGATTCAAGAAATCCAAGCTAACTCTAGACATAGGCTCCTGACGGAACATTTTTCTACGAACTAGAAGATCCTTAATCTCGAAGTCGGTGATCGCAGATTTTTCCATGGGAAAAGAAGTCATGATGGGTCGATCTAGAAAAAGATCCGGATGATTACAAACCTTTCGCAGTTGCATCAAACAATTGATGATGGAAAGATAATTACCCGATGCAAGGGTATCTCTGGTATCATTTCGACTCAGAAAGCTATCATAGAGCTCACGTTGTCTTTTGGACAAACGGCAAAACTCAACGTGCTCGTACTTTCCGGGCATTTGTTTTTCGACATCTGCTTTCAATCTCCTGAGAAGGTAAGGCCTGAGAACCTTGTGAAGTTTGCTAATGATTGCCTTCGATTCATCATCCATTTGCTCCCTGCCATGCTCCAAGATTTGTTCCGTCGGCTTCTTAAACCAGTCCTGGAATTCTTTCAAATTTGCAAACCCACCAACACCTTGCTCGCTTCCATCTGAGGGCATCAAGAAGTAGAGCAAGGACCACAATTCCGTCAAGTTGTTTTGCAAAGGTGTACCGGTTAGTAATAACCGCGCTCGAGTATTGAAATTCAACATAGTTTGCCACCTTTGAGATTGAAAGTTCTTGATGTTGTGAGCTTCATCAAGGATCATGTAGTGCCACTGTCGTCGCTTGAACACTTGCTGATCCTGAATGACAAGTTGGTATGATGTAATGCATACATTCCAAGCATCATCATCCTTCCAGCCAGCACGTTTGCGTTTTCTCTCTTCCTGATTCCCGTAGTAAGTCAGGATTTTGAAACCTGGACACCACTTTTTGAATTCCATTTCCCAGTTGAGCATAACACTAGTGGGTACGATGACAAGATGCGGGCCCCAAACTTGGTGTTCGCAGGCCAAATGAGCTAATAAAGCTATGGTCTGTATTGTTTTCCCCAATCCCATCTCATCTGCTAGAATGCCGTTTGTGTTGTTCGCATAGAGACCGGCAAGCCAATCCAAACCATAGTGTTGATATTCTCTAAGGGTGCCACGTAGGAGGAAGGGAACGGGAGTTTTCAGTCCGTTTGAAGGTTGAGGAGTTGCGCTCTGTGTGTTGCGGCGACTACTTTGATGAAGATCCACAGATGATGCCGAATCCACCTCTGAGGGCTTAGTTTCGGTTGTTCTTGGAGTAGGCTGGCTGCTTCGATCGGGACTCATCGCTGGGATCTCTTGTGGTCGATTTGCAGATAACAATTCATTTACCTTGCTAGGTGAATCATGGTGCTCACTTGTAGACAGTTCTTCGATTAGAGGTGACTTTTTGGATGTTCCATTCATTAAAGGCGGTATAGATTCTCCATTGGAAATGGGGGGAACTTCACTATCCTCGGTATCTAAATCCATTGCGTCGTCTGCTACGACTGGAGTTGAGTCTTCTTCCATACCTTCCACCACTTCTGCAACTGGCCCCAACTCAGCTTGCCTCTTTTCAAGATCTTTGATATCGGAAGGTAAAAGAAATCCAAGAAGATCAGCACGGCTCCCTTCATCCACGTCATTGTCATCTTCCTCATCGCTATCCTCCTCTTCGTCGCTAGAATCTGTGTCGTCATCCATGTCTATAGAAGGATCGCTTTCCATGTCTTCACCTTCGCTGCCGTTTCCAGGCATTTCTTTGTCATTGCTGGCTGGCAAAATATCTGGTAGGGCGGCGTATTTTTCGCGCAGTTCATCAACAGTAAGTTGCTCATCCTCGTGTTTGATATTCTCTTCGTCAGCCTCCGATTCCGAAGAGGACATATTATCTTCATCGCCACTAGGGTCAGAATCGAGATTGTCGTCATTATCGGAATCATCATTTGCATCCTCATCTTCATCATCGTCGTCTTCAGTGTCTTCTTCCGAATCCTGTTGCGCTCTGCGAGCCTGAAGCTTTTGTGTAGAAATGTCCACAGCTTCGTTGAGGGCTTTTCGTACCCGAGCCTGTTCCTGTGCCTCCCATTCGACCAGGCGCCGCCGATTGACCTCTGCTTTAACATTTTCCCAGGTACCCAAGAGACTCTTAAGCACGCTTTTATAACGCAATTCAGACGCCCTTCTTTCCTCCGCCTCCAGTTGTTCATGAGACTTTGGTTGTCGCCGGGTCCATTCATCTTTGCATGCCTCAGCGAGTTGTTTGGCGAGCCTTAGATGTTCTTTTTGTTCCCTGATCATGAGCATCCTGAAATGGAGGGCAGCTCTTACAAGATGATCTTGGTGGGCATACTGTGGTGGCATGGGGTCTTGTTTCTCAGGACGATTTAATGAAGTCCCCAAAACACCACGTTCCACTGCATCTTCAAGCTGTATGATTGTATGGGCCTCTTTCCTGGCATCTTCCTCGGTGAAAATTACCGCATCTTCGGCGCTGTACAATCCACCTGCTTCCACTGGTATATTTTGCCCCTGCTCCCAGAACTCATCGAAAGACCCAAATTTTGGCGGCACCGGAAGCGACCTTGGATGTACCACAGGGACGGATGCTGGCTTGACTCGAAGTCTAATTTTTGTTGGTGTAGATTTTGGGGTCTGCTCTGCCATACTCTCTGCTTCTATTGCTGGCGATGAATTCGTAAAGTCATTCTGAATAGCCTCAGAAGCTCGACCTGATCGGCGCAACCTCGAATTTGAAGGCGTTGAGTGTGATTCTCTAGTAATCGTAGACTTTTTGTTGCTAGAGCGTATTTGTGTTGAATTCTGCTCCGAAGGTATGGATTTTCGATGCGAGCGCTTTGGCGATGTTGATAATTTGACTGGGGATTTCAATACATTTTGGCTGGTAGACTTCTTAGAAGCTTGGGAGGTTCCGGGTGTGGACGCATCTCGATTCAAAGATGAGTGAATGCCATTCGCATTTCCATGTTTACTTTTCGAGGTGACAGCCTTTTGCGCCGCGCCCCGCGTTGTCCTCTTCTCGGATGGAGGTTGTAGCTCCAATGGTATCTGATTCACACGGCCTGATTTACGTTTCCCATCGACAGTAAAAGAAGTTGGGCCTTCTGCTAAGACTTTCTTCCAGGGAGGCGATTCGGGTTTGCGCTTCATTATAGTCTTTGTCTCGCTGCTGAGTCGTCGCCTCTTGCTCGGGGGTGCTTCTCCATCTCTATTTTCAATCGCATGTCCATTTGCTTTCGGGGTTTGTAGCACATCTTCAATTGGGGGTATATCTGATGTTAAAAATGTTAATTTTAAGTTGTTGGGGATATTTTCAAATATTGCCCTTACCAAAGATTTTTTCACTCTCGGGAGCTTCTGACGCGGTTGTCATACTTTTTACGAGAGGGGAGGCTAGACACTACCTTGAACTTCATGAACTTTTCATTTGAAATCGTAAAACTACTTCGTAAGGTTCCGTACATCATAAGGATCCTTCACATAAGATTTGAGCATGCCCAGATGCTTTTATCGTTCGCTGTACAAAAATTACGTGCTGAAGAAGGAAGTACGAAGAAAATACACCTTCTTCGCGTCGAGATTCCGCCCAACTGCCACTAGTTTAACGTTTAACCGAACGAGTAACATCCCGTCGACCTCTGATTACAAGTGACAAGAGACGACCTTTAAAAACAGTTGCGATTGACTACGGAGGCTCATTCAAGGTACGCTACATACAACTTACCCTAACCTTTTCAATCTCGTTTTATTGATCAACAACTCGCAGATGTTCTCCCGACGAATTGCGGCAGCGCGACCACTGCGAACTTCTATTATCCCACGTCAAGCAACCCTCATATCACAAAGATGTGCCAGCCAGGCAGCTGCCCCCAGCGGTCCAGTTCTACCATTGGTCAGTCTGCTTGATTGCAGTTATTCGTGTCGGAGGAAGCATAGACTGACAAAGTAGGCTGAAGACCGATATTGAAGATCCCGGCATGGTTAGTGTAGTTCGACCTCGATCTCTGAAATGGATACTAATGCAGCATGAAGAACGGAGGATATATCAACCCACCCAGAGTCAAGCGTCAATTTCGTGACCCCAATGCCGACTGGTGGGATAAGCAAGAGCGAAGAAATTACGGAGAGCCAGTTCATGAGGATAACGACATTTTGGGAATATTTTCACCAGAAGAATACACACATCAAAAGGTTGGAACTGCTGGATTTCAATTTGGTCTTTTTATTTTATCTGTATTGGGACTCTGCACAGTTGTGGGCATGATGTACCCAGATAAGCAATCGGCCCCAAGAGAATTCGAGGGTGGACTTGAGAGAGAATTGGGTGGCCCAACTGCAGTCAGGGTAAGTTACGGTATTTGCGAGTCCCACGAGTTGCTTTATACTGACGCGAAGAACAGGCCAGAGCTGCTGGAGACCCATTGTGAAGAAAGGCGGCTATGTACATATGAATATCAATTTGAGCAAGTTCTGAGGGACATTCATTGTGGAGCACCATATGATTTCAAACTTCCATCAACTTTGACCCTTTCCCATAGAAGTTGCGATCATGGCAATTAGTGCCTTTCCTACATAAATTTGAAATGTCTTAGTAAAGTTTCGCCTCAGGTGAGGGCGTGGGATGTTGTATCCAGCTTGATAAAATCTAGTGGCCATGTTAAACAGGTGGGTAAGAATCACCAGCATTCAGGTCGTTCCTTCCCAACCAACTCAACGCGCTGTTCTTACCAAACCATCGTTTCTCTAGCCAAATCTCTTACCTGGATAAAGCTTGCATGATTTTTGCTCTATCCCCAGATCTAAGATCTTATCACTGCCGCCTTTCTTTCTCTTTCTTTCAAGATTTGCTTCAACACTTGCTTGTGGTTATGCCATAGCCTATCAGCTTATAATCGAATTCTTAGTGATTAAAAGCCATTTAAAATGCGTTATCAGAATTGGGATGTTCTCATGTTTCCACATGAACTATGCAAGATCCCATTGCAAGAGTTCAAGACTTCTTGTCAAGTTGTTCAGGACCCCGGTATGTACTTGCTTCCAAACTGGAGGCCAATGTATTCCAAACTAATGCCATTGCAGAAGTCCATTACTCGCAGACCACTGCTCTACTAATCCCTACGGTTACTTGTTTCATTCCAAGCTTACCTGCTGGAGAGCCCTTCCGAATTTCTATCCACTCTTGGCAAAATCCCGAAGCCAGCCGTTATGTACATCATATCAGCAGCAGACATGCGGAACGTGTTATGTTTGAAGCTCGTGTATTTGTCGATGGACAGATTGCTGGGTAGGCCTCAAAAATTTGTCGCAGGCAAGTAGTAGATGTATTGACTAGTCTTAAGTACCAAACTCTTTCATCGAAACGGCCCCTGGCCAACAGTTCTCGAAACAAGTGTTGGTAATTAAATCTTTCTTCTTTTTCACCTGTACCGAGTATACGCTTGGCTGTTGGAATGACCCAGAGCCAGCATCGTCTAACAACCTATAGAGTTCGATAAACAGGGAGATTGCAAAAAACTTGAGTTTCCTGCTTTTCATCGAGAACTTCTATCGCAAAGTTATTGGAACCCCGGAGACGACCTTGGACGTGTAAAGGTAGTGGTATCGGAAGGTATCCCAAGAGATAATATTTCTATGCCTTTCGAGCGTATCAAGAACTTAGTAGCTTTCTCGTTTCAGCATGCTCCATTAGGTACATCTATTTATTGCTGTTTCTATTGTGATAGGTTATCAGCCTAACAACTCTTAGACGTTTTGGAAGCCTCTTCGATTGCATGGCCAAATGCGGCCATGTGGCGTCAGGTGGCTCTTGTTGCACCTCTCTACAATCAACATCCATCACCGAAACGGGTTGAAGAGGATGACGAGGCTCATGCCCATTCTCCACGAAAGTCACAAAACATTGGTTTCTTGTCTTCGCAGCCAAACTCTATGCCACCACCGGCACCATTCTCAAAACCTCCAAACTTCGACCCATTCACTTCTGATCCAACACGTCCTGCCTTTGCAGGCTGGCGTCGTCAAGGGGTCTCGACCGATACTTCTATGCCAGATCTTTCAATCGATTCTAGTGTACAGGCAGGTAGTATCCGAAACGTATCAGATCCTATGATAATCGAGAAGGCATCTCGAAACAATGATATGCAGAGTACGGGCGCATATGAATCGCTCTGTGAAGCATTATTACCCCCTGTACCTGTTAACACACCACAGAATGGATCTGAATTGACCTCAGCAAACACAATGTCACTTCGACAGTCGTCTTTGCAAAGAGGAACTAGCAGAGTCGGCCCCATGGATCGTGTAACAATACCACGTGCAATCGGTGCACTGGATGCACCCGAAGGACTAGTATCTCAAATTGAAGAGGCTCGACTCCGTGACACCAGAAGATTGAATTCTTCTTCGCAGAGTTGCGCCAACAAGGAGAACGAAAATCTAAGTCCAGCAGCCTTATCGGAAATCACTGGCCCTAACAATCAGCGAACTGCAAGTGATGGTTCCACTAGAAGGACTTCTAATCTTTTTACATCCACCAATGCAATTGGCACTAAAAGACAAAGGAACGTTACTCCTGCATCCTCAAAGGCCATCGACGATGAGGATGAGCCAAGGTCCTCTCCCTCGTTGAGAAAGGTCTCGAGGCAATCGAATGCCAGTGGGAATGGGAGGGGAAAGGATGTTGAAAGAAGAGTTTTAAGTAACGTTGATAATGCTTAAGGAGAGAAACAAACCATGAGGAGGCTGTGGGGCATGGGGTGTAGCCCAGAGCTCGAGCTTCTTTTATGTTTGATGGAGAGACCTAGGAGACTTGGGCATAGGTGAACTAAGTATTGCTCGTTATTCATTTGGGTTTGGTTTTGTCAATCATGGTATGAGATTCCGATGCGTTCATTCCTTGTCATGCAAATTATTGCTATCATTGTTAATATCGTTGTTATTGTTTTTGTCTGTTGTTATTTTCTTTTCAAGGGAGGGCGCGAACTTGTTTGTTCGGTTGATTCAATTAGTTGAGAGAAAGCAGGAATGGCAGTATATCCGGT
Organism: Botrytis pseudocinerea; assembly: GCA_019395245.1. Lineage (NCBI taxonomy): Eukaryota > Fungi > Ascomycota > Leotiomycetes > Helotiales > Sclerotiniaceae > Botrytis > Botrytis pseudocinerea. The sequence continues at coordinate 482,112 of JAHXJK010000082.1, forward strand.
AATAATGAGTAATTTTTTAATATTATTGGAAAGCGTTTAGAGTGACATGAGGTTATCGTGTTGTGTTATGCTATGAGGATAAAAGTGACGGCACACATAAGCTGTTGCGTACTATGAAGAAAAATGGTGGCAGATAAGGATGTGTTTAATTATATGAGAAATTTATTGGGAGAGGTAAGGCTATTTGAACTGGCTAAATGAGTGATAGAAGAAACATGGCGTGAAGAAATTGTATGGGAATTAGACATGGAAGAGGACACGAGAGGAAGAGGCTGTAGAAAGAGAGAGGCGGTTAGCTCACGAAGGGGAAGTGAGTATGAGGAAGAGATTGGAGATCGGAGATTGGAGATTAGGAAGGAGATAAAATAGAGAATAAACTTTCGACGGTAGCGGGCTGTGATTTCGAACATCTTGGTCACCGCTTCAAATATCTATATCTATAATGTGCGTGTGCGTGTGCGTGTGCATGTGTGCGTCTGTGTGTGTGCGCGCGCGTGTGTGTGCGTGTGTGTGATATTAATAAGTGAGTATTCATAGACAGCTACATCTTACCCGTCTTAGGACAACTTGTCTGATCTCTTCTTACTTTTGTCGAAAATGAGGGAAATCCAAATGAGGTGTCGTGCTTGTATGTGTGCATGATATTTGAAGACATTCATTTCCCTTCGTGGTAAGTTGGCTTATCTCGCTGGCGAAAAGAAGGCAGATCTAGTCGGACGGGCGAGCGTGCGTGCGTGCGGATATCTTGTTGGGTGGTGGGTGGTGGGTGATGGGTTCATGTCATGAAGGGGGATCTTCATCTGGTACGCATCAAGATGATAGCTATCTCATTATCATACATCATACTCTACTCATTTCAGAAACAACGCAATCCGGTGCCATACTCATCTCACATCGAAGTCAGACCCAAACATCACACCTTGTATTCTACAGCCCACCATTGCATTAAACCATAAATTTGTATTGTTGTGTTGTATTGTACCGCATCTATAATACACACTTTCTCTTCCCTCTCTGCTCCTCCTCCAGCAACCACCTTCCGAGACCCTTTCCCAAACCCCATCCATTCCATTTACTCCCCAAAACATGATTGCACCCCCTACCCCCACTGATCACTCATGAATAACAGTATGACTGTTCTTCAAACCAGTTCTGTTTCTTTTGTCTCCCTCGCCACCCCCCGAGTTTCAATCGTGCCATCCTATACATTCCAGTCTAACGTTTACTCCGAGGGTATGGTGTGGTATCGTGTTATGTAGCGACTTTACCCACTGAACCAGAGACAAGCATTGCGGATTTTGCTTTCCCGTAAAAAGTATGCGTGATTTGTATGTGTTCGTCGAATTGAGGATACCAAATGAGGAACGAAAGAATTTGAATTCAAAAAAGAAATTAAACGCCTGTCGCTGATGATAAATGATGAAAGTGATGCCAGAGCCAGTTCCAAATGCAATGTCATCATAGAAGCCAAAAAGAAAAATCACAAATGCCAAGCCATGCCAATAATGCCATGATGGAGCCTACCCCCCATTGCCAAAACGAAAGCAAGTGCCCAAACCGAGTAATCAAAAAAGGGGGTTCTGAGATAAAGCTCCCAGAATGTTCGATGAATTAGATTGAACCAGAAAACCCAAGCCGAAAAGTACGCCGTTATAATGCCTCCTCATCTTCGTCCCCTTCTGAGTCGCTTGATCGTCGTCGTTGCAGCAGATATTTGATGCCGGTGTTGATGTACAGCCAGCTGTGTTATTTAAGATGAGACTTATAAATTTGTGTGGAGACCAGGAAATAAGAGGATGATGTCGTGAAGTAGTATGGTGGAAGTGGTGATCTTTCTTGTGATCTCTTTGCAAGCTCTTTGCAATGATCACTATTGAGAAAAATCATGAGTCGTTAATGAAAGCGGGATGTGTGTGATCGTATGTATTTGAGGGGTATCAATATGTGGTTCGCCTTTTTCCTGGTCCCGCGCATCATGTCATACCTCTCGGTCCTCTTTGGTATGTTTGTTCTTTTTTCGACCTGACCAGCCTTGATGCCGCGATGCCTTCCGTTTTCGAGATACCTCCTCTACTTCCTTGGTTTCCACGGCTAGTGGCTATTTCTTTCGGCCTCCAGCACCAGTAGATGTAATCTTAGACGTGGACATTAAGTCTCCGATGTACTTCTGCAAGAATTTGTTGTTGTTATCGAGCTTATCGTGCTCCTCCTTGACAGCTTCGATTCGGTTAAATATTTCGAGGAGAGATTGTTGAAGGAGTTTCGCGTGTCTTTATGGGAAGTACCGAGTTAGTATTGTTTGATGTTGTGTATCGACTGTGATTAGGTGTCATGGGACAGTAGGGGGGATAACATACTCGTTGAGTTGCGCTCTGGCATCTTGACTCATCTTCTCCAAATCCTCACTGTTCCTCCTTGGACTCATGGCTCTTGCATCATCCTCGTCGAAGACCTCGTCCCCTTCTTTTAATTCCACGCGCGGGTGTTCGCGCGGTACTATTATAGTACCGCTAGACTTTCTAGTACCAAGCTTTGGCCTCTTGATTGATGGTGTACGACTAGCAGAGGTGTTTGCTGGCGTGCTTCCTCCATTTGCATCTGATGAAGAGGTGCTCGATGAATCGTTTGTTAATGGAGAGTCGGCCAGTGATGGATTGGCGGTGCTGGGTTCCAAGGAGGAGGTTGGCGGGATGGCGGGAACCGTTGCTTCAGTTGGTGAAGCCATGATGAAAGGGAGTCGTGAGGTGTGAGCTGGTTGCTCGACTAGGCTGAGATGTACAGCTTTGAGCAGAATATAAGGTTTCTTGCCAACAACGTCTTAACCAAGATGGATGTCTTACAGGCAGACCTGATGTGGTGATGTATGGTGATGGGATGGCGGTGCCAAAGAGAAAGCGATGGGCAGTGGCTTGGAGTGAATGTTCGTGATTGGATTCGAAGAGATGGTGATGGTGGTAGTAGTCGTGGTGGTAGCAGCAGCAGCAGTAGTAGCAGTAGTAGTAGTACAAAAATATAATAATGGGGTATCTTTTGCTGTAGAAGAGAAATCGAATAAAATTGAAACTTTTGGATGGGAGTTGGATTGTATTTTTCCGTCGTCTTCTTTTCTTTTAGGATGAAAGCTCAGAAGAGCTACGAGCAAAAATAATTTGCATCGAATCTCTTCTTCTTTTTAATGTTTTGTCAAAAGGAATCTTTCTTCTCTTTCTCCCTCTTTTTTTTCTTTCCGAAAGAGAGATTTTTTGGTGGAAAACAGTGGGAAAAGGTGTGTGGTGTAATGTGTGGTAGGTTATGGTTGGGAAGGTTCGAGTATATTGGGGTTACTTTTAGTGTTGTGTAGTGTATCCATTCAAAAAATCCGCCGTGACACCAAAAGATTTGCCAGCCCAGTGCAGTAATAGAGTATCGGTATCCTTTTACTATCACTAACTTGGTTCAGGGAAATAAATATAAAAGGACGAAGGAGGACAGGATAAGTGCGGAAAGGCTAGGACTAAAGAGGATACAACTTCGAGAGGAGGTGTATCGATCCGGAAATGAACAGCTTTCGTTTATTCAAGTCGAGATGTGGTTGGATGGCATAACATGGACTATTTCGACGGACAGCCTGAGAGGACGGGTTCACGTAGTAGGTATGGATGCTTGAACAAGTCATGGAATTAGATGTATATCAAACGGTGCGTGATGAGCTTTTTGGGTATCTAGATGATCTCTTCTTCGTTTCACATAGGAGGTGTAGTCGATATTCGAACATGTACCGGTACTTGAAACTACTCGCTGCTACTACATGATGGAACGACTTGAATCAGCAGAAGAGATATCGATCCTAAACAATGCAAAGGTTAGACGTCCTGGTGTAGCATGCACAAAGCTAATTCAAGTGAGGTCGTAATGAAGGGGTAGCGTCGAGTAACGCATCCCCAGTCATACCACTCTCACAGTTCTTATTACTCCCGCACCGTACGCACTCAAGTATATCCTTACACTTTCCATATTGAGAAAATAGATATATAGCATCGTAAAGATTCACATTCTTAATCATCCTTCGAGTTACAGTTCCTTCAATGATGAATTAGATTCTCTTTTTCACCGAACTCTGCTGGATATGGAATATTTAGTAGTGAATAGGGAGAGTGTCGATGGTATATACACTATATGTACATGTGTCTATTCATCTAATACACTTTATTCATTCGTCTTCCTGACAGATTCACACATTCAATAGAAAGAAGTAAAAAAGTTCTTAAACCGAGGGGGCGGCGGGCAGCAGCGTCCCTCTACTTTTTCTCCCCTCCCAGCTTTTTTCAACTTACCATGCCCGGTGTCTCTCCCTAGCTTGGCTCCCATGCTCTCTTTTTGCAAGTTGTAGTGGACCCTGATAAAGCCGTCAAGCACTAGGATACGTCGCTGCAGATCTTAACACCTGTGATTATGTGACGCTATACTTTTCTGGTAGATTCCGAAGTGCCAATTATGCCACAACAAATTATGCTTGATCCACCCCTGACCGAGAATGATCCCGGACCTCTTAACACAACGGTCAGAACCTTACTGCTTGAAAAGAGAGAGGGAGAGAGAGAGAGTGCGCGCGTGTGCATGTGTGTGCGTGTGCGTGTTGAAGGGAACTCCGAATCGTTGGTTGTGACTTAGAAACCCTATCTATTGTTTAATCAAAAGGAGCAAATTTTAGGTGGAGTAGAGAGACGTAGCACAATACGGCACAGTCGGTAGGTGATTATTGATCGAATTATCAAATCATCATGGTCAGCGGTTGTGAGTGACACTACAGCATTTCCATTATATGAAAGTAATTTGAAACTACAGCGATGGGAATGAAGTGTATTGAGGGAAGTGTTGATGTGTTCAAAACGTGCGTGTTACTCAAGGAACAGCATTTCCACCTACGGAGTGTCACCAATGATCACACTTGAATATAGAATAGCGTACATGTCTGAGTCTCCACCCCATCATGCAGAGCAAAGAGGAAAATGCAATGGAAGGATCGTTTGGACGTTCCTAGGTAGATGCAACGTGCCGTAACGCCGTCGTCCGCTTCCTGTATGCAAGAGCCAAAAGGCTTCCTTAATTGTGATATCCAGATGGTCGGGTTAAGGATTCATGGATGAAAGGGTTCAGAAAATCTCTTTGTCGATGCAAATTTTGAGTGTCTTCCCAAAAGAGCCGAGTGGGGGTCAGGTTAAATTGGGTTACCCCTTCATGGGTTGGATTTTATTGTGGGTGTCCTGTTTCCTTTTCAGTGGACTCTGAGCATGCACAGGTGAAGAGTACTTCGGTACTTGATTGTAATTTGCTCGCTCGTCTCGGTGAGTTCGACGTTTTATTAGTCAAGAGTTCAGTGTTCACGCGTGGTCAACTGTGTGTCACTGTCAGACTCCAACTTTGTCAAACTGCTGGGAAGGAGAAGGGAGCATTTCCAGCGTTATATTGGATGTACTAGCACACAATCGCCAGGCCAGGAAGAAATACTGTGGGAACGCCGTACATTATGTCACCAGCATTACGATGAATCAACGAGACTTACACTGCACGCACACACGGAGAGATGGAGAGGTCGGATAGAGTAGGATGTTGCGAGACCCAATGCAAAGAACAAAACAAGAAGAGCTTCGTAAAGGAATTATGGATTTATGGAGAGCCTGACAACGGTGATATGCACTTAGGTCAAGTGAAGTTAGCTGTCGACATTTTAGATGATATTTTTCGCTTCTTCCTTACTTGTTCTTCGTATGCGGGCGTCACTGAGGACCTAGCAAAATTGATTATTTTAGTCGGTAGGCATAATTATTTATGAATGGTCGAGCAGCTTCAAACTGACATCGGAGTAGTGTTACCAAATCAACATATCATCTTGCAAGAACATATTTATTGATAATAGCCTCTTCAAGATCTACCAACACACATCACACCACAATCCTACTCGGCTTATAACTTGCAAGACGATCCCATTCATTCTGAGGCTATCTTGAACATCATTGTCATTTCACACTTAAAACTGCTGTCCGTCATCTAACATACCTAGCACTTCCAGCAGATTTAAATCCTTGACCCCTTCTCCTGCTTTCGATTCTCCTCTCTTTTCTATGGGATCCTATACATAAATGTACGAAAATGTGTTTGTGTACGAGTACCCCTGAACTAAAAATCTCAAATCTGCCCAAAAAGGTTTCAATACAACAATACACTTTTTCAACGGTAGGTCAAGAAATTTAGAAACACCGAACTTACAAGAGAGGACCCACGTCGTCATGATGTAATTACGCACGGGATCAATCAAAGCCACTTAACTCCCACAAGCATTAAGCATCGAAAACATCAAGGGCGTTCAAGCATTTCTTGATCGAAGCACTCAACTCAAGAAGATCAACTGCCATTTTGCCCCTTATAGATGTAGCGAGTAATAGAGGAGGCATACAAATAAGGTAGACGGGACCGCTAATCTCTTGAAGCGCCGGGATTTTGATTTGCTACGGGTCCAACGACATGACTGGCAGGTGCCGTACGTACCGATATAAGAATCCCTACGTATCCTGCGAAGAGCTGCTTGCGAGCCACAAGTATCGTGAGATTTTCCCCGCTCATCATAATTTCCATTTACGGCAGCACATTAAGACGTTGGAAGATCAGATCAACAAACTAAGAATACAAGTCATGAAACTGTTTCCGATGCCGAGCGTTTATGACTCCTCGGAAGTAGAAAGAAGCGCTTCAATCCTTCGGTTCCAGTTTCATATCAAATTCTAATCAGATCGTCTCTTCAAAGCGTCAAAAGTTCAACACTCAAGGAGAGCCATGCAGATTTCAATTCCTAACATATGACAAGTTGACTCGGGTTCGTTGTCAGTTGTTGACCCCTCCTCGAACATTATTCCAAACCTCGGAACATACACTATCCAAGCTCAGTGCTCATCAAACAAATTCTGTGTCCTCATGATGTTCCGTCTTTCTCACGTTGCCGATCCCATGGAAATAATTCCCTGCAAAATATTCTCGTCGATTTCAAACAAATTGCTAAATGCAGAGGACCCTGAAAACAACCCCTGGTTCTACTGTCCTTTTAAGACAGTATAAAGTAGTGATAAACCTTATACCGTCCTATTAAAGGCTATTATGAGTATGATGACAGCAGTGGTGCAGCGATGATGATGTTGAACATGTTGATCTTTTTTCTCTGCCTTTGGTGCCTTGGCCTACAGGATCAGGGTTACAAGTTAACAAGTAAAAGCTTATTGTAGTGAGGCATCTTGAATCTTGACTTCTTGACAAGATCACTTACGAGTATTGCCACAACATAGTCGTCGCGTTCTCTCGTGGTTCAAGGCCTATAGTTTCGTATCGCCAGCACAGCCTTGTGATTCATCATTTGGATTGTCAAACCCGAGGAGATTCAGCCGCATCGAGGAGATCCGTCAGCGAAATCGCCTCTTGCACAAACCAGAATATCCCAGAATGTCCATTTATTATGATTCACGAATGAGATTATGAGAGGCTTAGGCGAACCACAACATCGGCCATTTTTCGGAGTGGGTGGTCCGACAATTGTCGGTCATATGTACTCCCTATATTATTGTCCCAAGATTTCGTGATTTTACTTTCACTAAAATACGGACTGTGAACTGCGATTGATCCTTGAAGTAGCAAAAAAGCACAAACCACCAAACCGTCAAAGTGAGCACCACGGGATGGATCAACAAGAGAATAAACAATAATCAACATAGCGGTGAGGTGCGAGAGCTTGGAAAATCATTTGCTGAAAATCTTTGTAACTGTTGAACCATAAGAAAGATCAGCTCCTTGCTATCATCTGTGCAGAGCGGCACTTTCTCTGCTTTATCTTCGTGAGTGGAAAATAACATAAGCCGTACGTCGGATTTGATGCACAGTATTCCCCGGATACACACATGGTCGGAGGTCATGGGTCAATAGAGGGGACATTCAAGATTCAAGAATGTGCAATCAGAGTGTTGTGAAAGTTCCCCACTGGTATCTATCCTTCTACTCTTTGTGAGATTCTTGATAACCATCTGACTGCATTATTCGCTATTCTCCTAATCGTCGCTTCCCAAACACTCAAAATCGTAAGCGGATTAGCGAATGTGGATGAAGGGGCTGAGAGCTTTGTTTGTTCACACGACCTCTTCTTTCCGTCCAACTTTTGAGGCTGAAAATTGATTTGCCCAATATCGGCATCGACAGCCTATTATTACCTTTCATACAAAGGGGATTTGATCAGATGGAATTATTACTTTATTTGTTTGTACGCACTTGAATAAGTTAAGGAACGGCAGCGCAATCACACAGTTTTCACGCAGGTGCGCAAGGCGGCTATGTGGTACAGCATGAATATTTAGAAGACTGAACAGGCATACCACGTGGAAATGACGATTTGGCTATATTTGTTATGTAACGTTCAGCGTAGGTGGCGGAAGAGGACCCTGAATTTTTGGTGTCGGATTGTCGAGGATGAGTAGGAGGTTTGAGATGATCAATTAGTTATTGCATTTTGGTGATTTGATGAACATCTCTATGTCAAACTTGAGGATTTGAGAAATAAACTTGCCACACGATGGAATGTGCAAGAAACGAAGGATTGAGAAGCTGTCTGATTGGTCGGATTTGAACTAAAAAACCAAGAAAAATTGTGGTGTTCTAATGCCTGAAATTGATATCAGGGCAATCAGATGCAGTACATGTCGGATTCGGTATGCAATTCCAATTATTGAACGTGCTTGCCTTCCAAACTTCTACGATCCTTCCTTTTGCATAACGCTATGTCTAAGAAATGAATATAGGGCTCTTTTCTTCAATGACTCTTGTAATTAGTACGATATAGCACGATTCGTTCAGTACCATTAACCATAATTAGTTTGGACCGACTGGCGGAAAAAAAACGGAAGGCGGAAACTAGGCCGTACCTTGAAATGTGCTAAAACATACGTGCCATTAATGAAGTGAATGAAGAAGGTTCCTCGGCAACATGGTTAGCGGCGCAGTTTGGGGTAAGAAGGTGGTGGGATTCGTAAGGGGGGGAGGGGGGCGCTTTTTTGGTGGAATTGATTCGGCGGTGTCGGAATGTGTTGGAACTTGGGGGTAGGATGGGAGGGAATTAATGCTCTTAATAAGTTGAGGACATCATGTAAGGACAGGTTCAATGAATATGGAGGGAGTGTAAATCCGTAGTCCTAGTGTTCCTCCTCTATTAATACCCCATGACCTTCGTTTTCTTTCTCTAGTGCTCTGTTAGTCTCTGAAACCCGTAAACCGAACCCCCGAACCGATGGCTACAGTCCAATCAATACACTAAAGATACGATGTTCAGTATCGAAATCTAATTCAACATGGGAAAGCACCTCGGAAAAACATCTTCATACATTATTTCACATCTTTGTAGGGCAGATTCGGGTAATCTTATTATACTTATATCTCACGAGCTCACAACTCAAGATTTTTAATGGGGAAAGAAAGTCAACTAACTCCGTTCTCCCTTTTGGGAGCGAGGTGTGGATATTGGGGGGAATTTGTTTTAATTCAACAAATCAGACATGTGTATGGGTATTTGATGTTACTTTACTAGGGCAACTAGGGGTAGAGACTAGAAATTAGCTTGCTGCCCAAATCTCACTCACCTGCGAATCTTTGATTTTTACAATGCCCAATGATTGGTGTTTGCTTGCATGGAGAGTAGTGCATATTGTTGAAATTAAAAGCTGAGTGGAAGCCATCTGTCGATGTGTATAGTGAGTGGGATGAAGTCTTAACAGAATCCGAGTTAGACTTTAAGTTACCAAACCACTAACGGATAGAAATTGGCAATAAAGATGCAGATTTAAGTACACACATGCATACATAAACTAATCACAACAGCTGAATCATAGATTCATTAGCTACGGGGTAAGATACCAAGCTGCGCTTAGCAACAATGCTATGCTTGGTAACCGATCCTAAAGCATGAACTAGTCTTTAGGAAATCGATAAATTGCGCATGTGGCGTGGCGAAGGAGGCGGCTGATAAGGCGACGTGTGGACTATCACGGCATCTTTATACATGGATGCCATGGTGGAAAGTGTGTGGTATAGGCGAATCGGGTGAGAATTAGTTACTTCAATAGAAGAGCGGTTGTTGCTAGGTTTTGCCCTGCGCTTTCTGACAAGTTGGATAAACTAGTATAGGACGAAGATTGAGTTTGTGGGAGGATTTTTCGGATATGAAGAGGATGGTGGGATGGTGGGATGGCAAAATAAATTGAGATCAGGTGGGTGGTGGGTGGGATTAGGGCGGGAGAAGAGGGGGTGGGGTTGAAATGGGGAGGAGGATAAATGGTGTTTGGCGCGATTCGTTGAATAAGTGCTTTTCTGGACTAAAAATGCAGGAAGATAATAGCATAGGCATCTATCACATTGGATATGAGTTTTAATTAGATGATGACTTGTGCTTGTAAGTGAGAATCGGAGCAATCTGGTTGGTACTCTGCAGTAGGAACACTGCATAATACTTTAACCCGAATTGATATCACAGGATGGCATCTCGGAGAATAATTATCCATTCAAAACTGAATCAGGTGCAGTGCGAATGTAACAGGCACTAATTGGCCAACAACGTGTTTAAATTGAACTGTAAGTATTATCACTCTCTTGACTCCCGGGGATTTCATTTTGCCATTTTCTTGACAGTGTTTCGTTGAGATTGGCTAATGTTCGTAGACAATAGATGAATAATAAACACTTTTGAATATAGCTTCCCCCGCAAACCATCCTAGCCTCTGGTCCTCCGCAATCTGTTAACATTAAAATGCTCTCCTCGTTCTTGTCTGCCGCAATCGCACTCTAGATGCAATTAGTATCAACATATGATACTGTAGCCCCTGTAGTTATCGTGCCATTTATAGGCTGGGCTTGGGCTATGGATATGTATGTATCAGCATTCATTAGTTTATCCTCCAGCTCTCATGACCTCCAAGAGAGTAGAGAGAGGACTTACCACCGCTAGTTGTTAACCACAATCTCTTCCCTTCCTTTCCTCCAACCCTCTCAAATGCGCCCGCCGTAACGCCAGCCAGTACTGTGGATGTGTTGCTACCAGCTACAGCTACAACCTCACTCATGCCCTGTTTCCACATGAAAAGCGTATCTTGATCGTTGCCACATAGGAAGACTGTACCATCTTCACGAATAATGAAATCATCTGGACCAGTTATATTTACTAACAACACACTATCATCACTTGTTGGTGCGGCAGTGATTGGGGCGATGGGTACGCGGTTGAAGGTACTTGCGCCGAGATTATCGAAATAGAGATATGGGGAGCGGTAATGGATACCGTTGATTCCGAGATGGGCTTCTGAATTCGGTGGGATGGCCATAGACGAGAGCTTAAGGGGAATGGTGTAAGAGGAGGTTGCGACATTGAGGTTGTAGATTTGACCGAGGATTGAATCACTTATAAGAATATGTTCTGGATCTAGAGTATCCATGCCGTTCAACAAAACTGACTCTGGAATATCGGCTATGTGGGACACTGTTGGAGCGGAGGTTAAGGTACCAGCTTTGGAAGAGAAGGTGTTCAAGTCCACTTTATAGATGGCATTGGAATAGTTAGTAGCCTTTGTGAAGACAGCTGTGTAGGGTGTCTGAAGGGCAACATAAAAGACATCGGAGAAGGGTGTGATTTCAGTAATACCTAGAACTGCACAGCTGTGAAGTCAATATTTGCCTTTCTAAGAAGGCGCTCATGAGGAAATAGGAATTTAGGCCCTCGTAGGAGAATCGAGAGGACACATAAAGTAGAACATTAATATAGATATGAAATTGAGGAATACGATGTGAGACAATATGCATACGTCCGATGAAGGTTGTTGTGTTGAAAGTATGAAGGGTTATAGGAGCTGTTTGGTTGGCAGGGTCAAGGAGTTGAAGGATCGGTTTATCGAGACGGGTGATGATTATCTGGCCATTTGAACGGACGGCAATGTTTTCAGCCCAAGTTTTGTCCCCAAGAAACTGAAGCTCCGTGACAGGAAGTGGAAGAGACGCGGCCGAAGATTTTGCTAGAGGTGTGGTGCTGGCGAGAGAGAAGAAAGTTGTGGTCAAGAGACCAGTAATATGATAAACACAACGCATCTTTTGGATGGGAAAGGAAAGTCAAGGTAATTGGAGTGACAAGAACATATATGAACTGTTTCACAGGTAGGACATACCTAAATTTATATTTATGACTTTGTCAAACCGCATTTATAACCATTACTAGTGACTTGGGAACTCCATGGGTCTAGGGCTAGGGTTGGACAATCAAAGTTCAGCTCAATCAATATTGATAGTCTCCTCCCTCGAATGAGTGGTACGAAAAAGCTCTGTAGGTTCCGTAAACTGCATAGCAAAGGCTGAATAAGCATGTTAAAAGAAAAGTTTATACTTGTTATTAAGCAGGAGACGCATGAAAATTGAAGATGTCTCAGATCTTGAACTATTGGAGCTAAGATGAGTGAACGGAAAAGTATGTAAGCAACTGCCAAGGATGTCGGTGTGCAAAGGAACTCAAAACAATGTGATAAACCGCGGATTTGCTAGTACTTGCAAAGTACACGATTCTCTGGTGCGCTGAATGATCTCGTGTAGTCACAATAAGAACGAACATGACACTACTGATTGTACTTCTCGCATGCCTTTCTGATTGTTTATTACACGAAGACTATTGCATTGAAGTACCTCACGTAGCTGAAGATTTGAGAACAGTGGAAGACTCGATGGAAGTCAAACGCAATATCGGTTGTTTGATGCTATATACACCGTCCGAGTAGCCGAAACTTTCACATAAGCAGAAGACATGATTGAAGTGACGGCTTTTAAATTCCGTTTCGACATGAAAGCTAGTCTTCCGTGAAACGCGGCTAGCTTTCTTATCCAACTTTGACTTACTGTCGTCGAGTTCCACATTCATGACATGTCCCATCGGGCAGACACCAACAACAAACTTTGTGTCATGATCGAACCACAGCAACTTTGCTGAATGTTACACACTATCTCAGACGTCAACCACCGTGACAATGTATGATCCGATGCTGGAAAGGCAAGGTAATGTATGGTGTTCACTTGAATTCCCGAATTCTCGAGTAGATTCACTTGCAATTGATACCTAGTATCGTAACCATGCAAAACCATTGACCTCACGAAACCATTGAGTGATGGTATGTATGGTCATCCTCTATAATTGACTTGCTAAAGTCCGTCACAGATTTCGTGGTGAATAACATTCTCGAAAGAAATCATTTACACGATGTCTAAACCTTGGGCTTGTTTTTCTGAAGTTTGGGTTCCGCTTCAAACTCCTTGAGATCAAGCTGCACCAAGCTCGCTCAGAAGTTTAAACTTACACCGCTTTTTGGAATGCTAACCGAATAAGAGCACATCTGTGGCAGAATTTGAACTGTCCCTTGAGCACCGCGAAATAATGTTCACAGCACAGAATGGAAGATGCGATGTCTTGAATGAAGTGTCATGATCTTTACTTAATTAATGAATCTTATGATTGTCATGATTTATGAGAGTTGATGATCAGTAGCGTTCGGTCCATACTAGAAACAATAAACCAATACAATAGATCAATTGACAATGGAACAACCATCGTCAAGCTCAAAAGTTACAGGTAACATGCTCTCAACGCCCTATGCCCGTTACATTTACTAAAACCAATGAAGTGGAATATTTCGATCCTGATAATGTATATCCGCTTTTGTCGGCAGGACTTTTACCTCGACTTCCTCTACGAAACTTACACTGGGAATCGCACGCTGGTCCGCTCCGTTCCATATCCTCCCTCCATGTCGACCTCATCAAACACAATCCGGACTCCGGACTAAGCGCACCATCGGTGCCCCTTAATTCGAGTACATCCGACCTCTCAAGAGTGAGAAGTACAGACTCTGGCATCAGCGCAGATGATGGATTTCGCACACAAGCAATTGGCCAAGCTGCTGACAGACCCCCTGCACTCTCTCGATCCAGTACGAATTCGGCTGTGAAGGGCCGCAGACACCAAATTCCCGGGTTAAGACAGACACCGTACTTGAAGATTCTCTTTCTGCGATGTGATGATAATGATACATACAAGTCTCAGGGTCGGAAGCAGGTTCGAGAGTGGATAAAGGAGCACACTCCATCATCTACAAGCAAATCCACTTCGCAGGAAAACCATGATAACTTTGAATTCCTCATTGTTCATGTAATCGTCCCGAATACTGCAGCGGCCACTCAGCCTCCAACGAGTGGAAAAAGTGCAGATGGTAGCTCTGGATCTACAAGTGAAAAATCTACGGCACGTTGGAGAGGCGGTGGATCAACTACCATTCTCGAGAAGTTGAGAGCAGACTTCAATGGCTCAACGAAGTCTGGTGTTGATCGAATTGCTCAAATTCGCATTGGCATCAACGATGTTCCATATAACATGCTTCCCCGTGTTGTACCAGCGATTCCTGGATCCTATACGGAAACACCACAAGAAAATGAGAATGCCTGGATTGATCTGATTTCGAAGCTCAAATTCTTGATATTGCAGTCATTTGACATGCGGGTAACTCAATATGAAGAGAACATTCGCGAAAAGGATAGTCAAAGAACTTTGCCTGGCTGGAACTTCTGTACATTTTTTGTACTTAAAGAGGGTCTGGCAAGAGGATTTGAGAGCGTTGGCTTGATCGAAGATGCCTTAGTGGGTTATGATGAGCTTTCCATTGGCTTGGACACAATTGTTAGAGACCAAGCTATGGCAGAGCCTGGCACTCAGCATGGCGGTTCTTTCTTACCTTATACTGAAGAACTTAAACTCCAGGCAGAGCGGGCTAGAGAGGCAATCTTGAAAGACATAGGCTTGGAGGGCGCAGGATCAGACTCAGAAGAACCGATTGATCTGCAGTCTACGGGTGGTGCTTTTGAGAAGGAGGAGGATGAGATCCCCATTGACGCATCTAAGAAAAGGTACCGAGAACTCATTCTTGCGAATGACGTTTCAATATTTGATTTTCGGTGCTATTTATTTGCTCGCCAATTAACTCTCTTACTACGATTAGCAAATGCATGGTTTACACAAGAAGAATTACTCGCAAAGCTTAAAGAACAACGAGAATCAAGCTTACTAGGAGTAGCTGCTAGACTCCCAGCTTCACAGCCTTCAGATGACACTGAAAATCTTGCTGTACTTGGCGAGGTCTGTAAGCGGGCAATGGACTTTATCGGTGCTATATCAAGTATCATGCGTGAGGATATCTGGAGTGCTTATTTCCATTCGCAAAAAGAGATTTCCTATGAGAAGGCAAAATCGGATTTTAAATCAGATCCTGTGATGAATCAAGTAATTGAAAATGTTGTTTCCTCTTTCACATTTTCTCTTGCTCAGCAGATACTTGCACAAACTTCAACAAAGGCCTTGCCTATCCCTCCTTCGACACTGGCACCTCCTGGCGGCGGAGCAGAGCCTAAATCCTCAATCCCCGAACCTAAAACCATGATGCATCCTGCTAGGACGACTTCTCTCGCCCTCCGATCATCATCTCGAGAGCCTCCAAGTCCCGGGCTGTTTCCCGGTGGTCGGAGAGCCAGCGTACCTGGTCCGGGTGTAAGTTCGTCGTCCTTCCTCAAAAACGGGTTAGAGGACCTTGCTGCTCACCGAGCCGAACTCTATTTGCTCTCGCGAAGTGTTCTAGAACATATTGGTAAACAGCGTGGATGGACTACCGGTTGGGAAGATGTGAACAAGTATCGAAGTGAGGATGTGGAAGTCATGGAGGAGGTTAACCTTGATGAAGAGACGCCATCAAACACAGACGAGATAACTTCCCCAAATCTATTTCCACCTTCGCTGAACGGCATTGACAGCAAGTTGCTCCGGACAGCACTAGACCATAAAGCCGATTTTTATCGTCTCTATGAAACTCTTACTGATAAAGCACTCCGGCATTATACGGTAGCAAATCGTGTCCAGTCTGTACAGACCAGCATGGCAGATCTGGCTATTTTAAAATATCATTCAGAAGACTATGCTGCTGCTGCCTCCTATTTTTATCGCATTACTCCGTTTTATGGAGATGCTTCGTGGACACAGGTTGAAGTATCGTTATTAGTAATGTACGCTAAGTGTCTCAAAGAATTAAGCCGTAACGATGAATATGTCAAAGTCGTACTGAAACTTCTTGCGAGAGTGGCCATGATGGAGAAAGACAAACTTACCAGGAAATCAACCTTCAAAGTTGGCCAAATGAGCACGTTTGACGAAGGAGATGTCATGCTCAGTGACAAATACCTAAATGAATTGTTGCTGATAACACCAACACTATCCCGTGACATTCACGTTCCACTACAGGATTACTTCAGTAAGATTGAAGTAGACGGGACTCCTCAATATCATTCCAGTCAGGATAGTTTCGGGTTACAGCTTCGACTTCAATATCTACTGAAGGAAGACTTGAACGTCGATAAGGCCCGAGTGAGGGTCATTCCGCTATTGGGCGGTCCTGGCCGCGAAATCTGGCTCGAAACAAAAGATGCACGTTTGTACAAGAAAGGGTGGAACATGCTATACGTTCAGAGCAATGTAAGTGAAAATAATACTGTTAATATGAGTATGTTCTTACGGTTATAGATCACAATCCCTGGTTCTTATCAAGTTACACATGTCATTCTCCACAGTAGCAAAATCATCATGGAGTATTCGCATGACAGTATTGGGCCTCTATCGACAAGAGGTAGTGATTTCTTCAAATGCCCGAAACTACTTCTTTACCACCGCGCAGAAGCCTTCAACACCAAACTCTTCTCCTCCAGATGCATGCATCTGGACCAAAATCGTTCTTTGGAAATTGAGCTATCGTCTGGGTGGAATACTGTCATCAATGGCCAACTTCAAATTCGTGCGGCAACAGCTGGGCTGCGGCTTCAAACGAGTGAGGTAGTGGTTATCGACGGGCAACTTGATATTTCCAAAAAGAAAGAGGCAGGGGTTGTTCACTTTGGTGCGATGGAAGCAGAGAGTAATGCAAGAATACGAGTGCCGTTCAATCTTGAGCATGAGGTGAACGAAGTCACACTTCGACTTGAAATATCGTACACAACGAAAGATGGAGACTTTTTCTTTGCTACCACTTCTTCGGTGTCAATTATGCTCCCACTGGGCGTCAATGTCCAGGACGTATTCAAACATAAAGCATTGTTTTCTAAATTCACCATCTCAACATCCACAAATAGCCCACTTAGACTTCTTAGTTCCAAGTTGGAAAAGTCCGAAATATTTGAGGCACGTTCTGGACTTGGCTTAACACGACCTCTCACCATATTTCCTCATCAACCAGCGTCTCTATTGTACAAAATCATAAAGACAGATTCGCCTTCTTCCCCAGCTACTCGACGGAAGTCCCATAAACCGAGAACTTTATCTCTCATCTTACATTATATTTGTCTTGATGAAGAGGTTTATGATGTTGTGGCTCAAGTCCTAGGAGATTTTCTCGGGAGTAACACCTTACGACCATATACTCGTCTAATCACACCTGTCGTTCTTTCGGAACTTCGATCACATTTTTCGCCATACGACTTTGAAAGGGCAGCCATTCTTGGTGAGATACCTACTTCAGCTATCCTCAACATCAGATGGCATGATCATTTTTCGGGGCTGGGCAATTCTATTGAAAAAGACCAAGACACTGCTCTCCTCATTTGCAACATACTTCAAGAATGGCAGAAGCAAAACCCTGTGATCCCTTTACCTCTCCTATCCGTCGACGGGGCTGCAATCTCAAAAAGCCGATCTATTGTAATACCTGTGGATATCCCTTCGGTGATGGTGGTGCATACTGCTGACCTACGGCTACTTCAAATAGCATCAGTAGCCTCTAGTAGTGCTGTAGCAGCAGCAAACGAGCCAATACCAGCATCATTGCACCTTAAATCGACGAGGAACTGGGATACTGTCTCTCAAGACGATGCCACAAGCCCAGGGGAAGATATAGAATTTGTATTTGAGGTCACAGGTCCATCAGATACATGGCTTATTGGTGGTCGGCGAAAAGGTCACTTCAAAGTCCCCAGAGCTGTAGATGGAGGGAGTCATAAATTGACTTTCCCTATCGTGCTGATCCCTCTTAGAGAAGGGTTCTTACAATACCCTACTATAGAGATCAAACCAATTCCGGCTACCAAAAGTGTTAGGCCAGGATCATCAGGCGGTGGAGAGGATGGCGTGAAGAATAAACCACGGCCTGTAACTTGCGAAACTGACTGTAAGAATACTGGCGAGACTATTAGAATTATAAGTGATGCTAGGAAGACGACTATGAGTTTAGACGCTAGTGGTCCGCAAGGCGGAGCTTGGTTGTTAGAAAGTGAGAGAAGACCAGCGGGCGTTGGAGGCATTGTGATTGATTGAAGGCAATAGACTTAATATAATAATCCGGCACACGATTGTTTGAATGCACAAAATGAAACGTGATAGTGAGGTCTAACTCTTCGTATCAATCGCAGCAATGACGTTGTGCTTCGCACTGAGTGACAAATAGGTAGGCGAGACAATTTCCGTGCAGCCAGCAAGTACACAACTCCGCCGCTAAAAAACCCAAGTTAGTCCCCTTGCAGTTTGTCATCTTTTGGTATATGCATCTAGCTTCGGAGTTGCATGCCTTCTGGCAGCACGAGTAGTGTTCATTAGGTAAGATTACAAGAGCTGAGGGGAGCGGTGGAGTGGAAAGAAAACATCCCAACGGGTCAAGTAAATTAATTGCCGGGGGGAACTAACAGCGGAAAGGCGAATTGCACGTTCCCCACGGGCCCTCCGTGTGAAAACTCGCGGGGTCGACAAAAAAAGCGTTGCATCAATTTATCCGTCGATCTTGGCAATGATACCCAGATATGCTGGGAAAAGATGAGCAATGGCTACGTACGAGTAGAATCATTGCAATAGGAAAGTAAAGGCTGGCGAGTATTGCAGGATTCTAGGGATTAAATGGCCACATGTAACGTAAACGTAAAATGGGATTCTTATCGACGTTTATCTTCGTCTTATCGAGCCGCGTATCAATGTTGGTTGACCGAACCCGGTTTCCTCTCCAGTTTCGTTAAGACATCGCCCGATACCGACCAATCGAGTAGTCGTATCTACTGCAGTAATCATCTAAACCTTGCTCCGTGCATATATTCCTAATGAGGAAATGATGAGATCGGGGTCACCGCCCTAGGTCGAAATCTAAAGCTGTGATTCGATTACAACTACCAGCGGCCAAGATCCAATCACTACTACCTTGAATGCGAGGATGCTCCTGCCATTCTGCTAGAGATCAAGTATCTTTCTTACCTATAGAGGTAGAGTTTTCCCTTACAATGAGTATAACATCTACTTCCTTCTCCTTCTCTTTCTCCTTCTCTTGACTTTACTCCTACTGCTTCTGCTCTTTATTGAAGTAAATTCTGGAGGACGACTATTCGTTATGGACGAGAAGTCTAGTCACGGTCCTGTGACAAGTCAGCCTGAAGAGTCCGCGGGTTATGGCGAAAAAGCTCTTCCAAACTACAATGGCAATGATGTTCAAACAGAAGGGCTTATATCCGAAGATTTCGATGGTCTCAAACGAGAACTTTCGGGAAGACAAATTCAAATGGTAACCATTGGTGGTTCAATTGGTACAGCTTTGTTCGTATCCATTGGTTCGGGGCTTACACAAGGTGGACCGGCATCTCTACTCATTGCTTTCATCTTATACAGTTGTTTCCTTGGATTGGTCAATAACTGTATGGCTGAGATGTCGGTCTTCATGCCGGTTAGTGGGAGTTTTGTGAGGATGGGTAGTAAATGGGTCGACGAAGCCTTTGGGTTTATGCTGGGGTGGAATTTCTTCCTTTATGGTGAGTAGTCTTCAATTGCGTGCGAGAACCTACGTAGTATGTGGATAGGTGCTAATGGGGATCTGATCTAGAGGCTATATTGATTCCATGGGAGATTAGCGCATTGAATTTGGTATTGACTTTTTGGAGGTATATATCTTTAGCTCCTTTCTTCAACCGACCGTCGCACTTGGACATGTCTAACGCGTTAAAACAGTGATAATATACCTTTAGCAGCAGTCTGTGCTGGGTGCATATTTCTCTATGGGTAAGTTTAATTCTCCATCCCCAGATATGATTTCTGACTAGAGTAGTGTCATCAACATTTTTGCTGTTAAATGGTATGGAGAAAGTGAGTTTTGGCTGTCTGGTGGCAAGGTAGTGTTGATCGCTATGATATTTTCCTTCACATTTATCACAATGGTCGGAGGGAATCCAAAACATGATGCATATGGATTCCGTTATTGGAAAGAACCTGTAAGTACCTCGCAATTCCTGAGTTTTTCTTCGTGCCAATCAATGATCTACAGGGTGCATTTGCCGAATACGTCACCACGGGATCTTTGGGTAGATTTGAAGGATTTCTTGCCGCATTATGGAAAGCCGCGTTCACTATTGTTGGGCCTGGTACGTTAAATCGAGCTGGAATTGTATTGAGAGTGTATAAACATGTAACCCTAACAATTATCTAGAATACATTGCTATGATGTCGGGTGAAGCCGCGCACCCCCGCAAGAACCTCAAGCGAGCTTTTAAGACGATCTACTGGAGATTTGGAGTCTTCTTTATTGGAGGAGCTCTAGCATGCGGAATAGTCATTCCATACAACGATAAGAAACTGATTGCTTACCTTTCGGCTGGTGGCTCGGAGACTGGAACTGCGGCTTCAAGTCCCTACGTTATTGCTATGCAAAATTTGGGAATTGGCGTACTTCCGCATATTACAAATGCATTACTTGTGACAAGTATCTTTTCCGCTGGTAATTCCTATGTGTATGTTGTTCTCCTCTCTTATGCAATGGTGTTCTAGAAGATACTGACAGTGCCAAAGTTACTGCGCATGTCGTACATTGTACAGTCTCTCGCTCGATGGGCATGCCCCACGTTTCCTCCGCAAATGCACCAAGTCCGGTGTCCCCATCTACTGCTTTTGCATCACCATGATATTTCCCTTTTTGAGTTTTCTTGCTGTGGGCAGCAGTTCGTCTCAAGTCATCACGTGGCTTGCAAATCTTACCGAAGCCTCGCAAATCATAGATTACATTTGCATGTGTACTATCTACATATTCTTCTTTCGAGCATTGAAGGCACAGGGTATTGATAGAAGTACTCTGCCCTATGTAGGCTGGTATCAACCTTATTGTGCCTGGGCGGGACTTGTGGCAATGATTATCACGGTGGGGTGTTATGGATACACTACATTTTTGCCAGGATGTGAGTTCTCTTTGTGCCCTCTCCTGCATGCTGCTTATTAAAAATGAGAAAACAAAACTGACCAAGAGTAGGGTGGGATACCGGAACGTTTTTCTCTTACTACACCATGGTATTTGTCTGTCCAATACTTTATGGGGGATGGAAAATCATCAAGAAGACCAAAGTTGTGAAACCAGAAGAGGCGGATCTTGTATGGGAAAGACCTATTATCGATGCGTACGAAGCGGCTGTGGCTGAAAAACACATATCGTTCTGGGAGGAAGTGAAGATTATGATGGGGTTCGGAAAGAAGGAAGTGCATGTGGAATAATGAATGAATGATAGTGAGGATACACAGTCCAGGATCATCGCCCTAGAAAAAAAGTACTGCCAGTGGAATCTTATTCCGTTTCCCGACATTCCTAGGGAATCACTAAATCTCGAGCACCTCTTGACGAAGAATAAATGACCGAGAATAATCTGCTTGAAATAGGCCATCAATGCAAATATGAGATGATGCCGTAGGCTGAGTTGGGAAATCTAGGTGCTATTGAGACTGTCTCAACCATAGTGAGTTTAGTAAAAAGTAATGTCTCTCTCACTGATTGTTCACCTCAATACAAATTCATTAAGTATAAGTTTCAAGCGGCTCATTTCGCCTACTGTCGACTGCTTCTCGGTCAACAGCTGATGGATCTCAGAATCCAAATTCTTCGACCTCGGGGTTAAAAACAACATTTTCTTTCCCGTTTCAAGAATATCTTTTGACTTTTACATGCTCGCAATGCCCTCCTTACCCTGGCCCCACAACTCAGGAAATTATATCTTCCTACAGAGCTCCTGAAAGTAACCCAATTACTTCTAGAGAATTGATACTAATTTCCATAAGGTTAATTTCTCATACTCGATGTCCGAATCGAATTCCTTCAGATAATTTACAATTACACTTACATGTAATACGTGTTGATGGATTCTTCGAGAAGCTTTCATGGAAGCTAGTGGTTAATATTCGTCTAGGGTACCGGGGACGGCATTGTCACTGGGCTTGGGTAATTCACCTCCCGCTTTGTGTGACGGGTCACTGAGGAGGTTGGAAGGGATCTCGTCTTTCTGTGAAGCGGATACGGAGTAGAATGGATGTCAATCATCGCCGATGGGACTTTTGAATTTGAAACAAATGAACCTAGAGGTGTTTGTGAGGATAATCTCTTGAAGGTGGCTACATACCTTTACGTCATTAAAAAAATGACATGTTTGAATATTGCTGGTTGATATTCTAGCTGACCGCTTCTTATTTGATTGTAGAGACTGGTGATTATCTTATAGAAAAAAATAGTGAAACCCTAGAGCAATTTGGGGCTTCTATAGGCCTTGCTAGTAGTAGTAGAAACTGTGTGGAGTACCTTCGAGAATAACGATGGTATTATCTAGCGAGTATTGAAAAAGGAAATTTTCTTGAATCGCTAGAAGATAGTGAGACGTTGAAAAACAAGAAGTAGAGTAATGCGAACTTGACACAAAGAGACACTGGTCACTAGAAGACCTCACGAGCTGTTCGACAAATCGCAACATCCAATCTTAGTTATCTTGTTATAAACTTCACAAGACTGTTTGGCAAACAATAACACTCAATCTTACTATAAGTACCCCAAACCTTGCCCGATCCAACTCTTGGCTTCTAACATCAAGCACTCTACCAAAATGGCAGCGCAACCGCACGAATTAACCATCGTGGCAGCCCTGTGCAGTGCGATTAAGGAGCGCAACGCGCTTCTCGAAACAATCAAGAGTAAAAATGTACTGCTCGAAGCATGGCAAGCACAGGCATCGCAGATGATGGCAGAGAAAGCATTGTGCGAAAGGGCCCAGAAGAAGTTGGAGAAGTATGAAGAGATACTTAGGGATAATGGACTAGAGGGTGTAGAGGAAGTGATTGCCAAGCTGGAGTATCTGGGTGAAATGGTGCAAAAATTGAAAAGTGGGGCAGAAGAGGCAGAGGAAAGGGTATTGAGGACACTTGGTGACTCCTAGGTGATTTTGAGAGGTGGTTAGTCGGAATTGTTCAACGTAAGATGTGCTTGGAAGAAGGGAAAATGGGAAAACGAAAAAATATGTGGAAATGTTGATCCTACATCGATGCTGAGCTTAATATTATGGAGTGAAAGCTGCAATGATTGTGAGATTGACTTAAACTACAGCGTTTGAGAGTATCAACTGACGAATGGCGTCAACGAGTCAATGCAGATTGTGAGTCTTCTAGAATCCGCAAGTCAGTTTGTAAAAGAATGGTAATACTTCTCGACCGGAACAATCTACCTGTATATTCAGTTTGGCATTATGATCTTTGAAGTCCATTCCCTGTCCCGGCTACATATGCTCGGATAACAGATGTCATCTACACCCAGTCAAGATACAAGTCAAGTTCGAATACCCATTTCAGCTGCGCAAATTTCCCATTTGATTCAAGTGCCAGTCATAATTTAATCCATCTGCATGCGTTTCCATGATGTAACAGGGGCTTGATGGCTGTAGAGCGGAGGAGCCGAATGCGCGAGGCATCGCATAGAAGTGAGGTGCGGGTTGGGAAATAGAAGAGATTCGTAAGGATGAAGAAGTTCCCCAAGTTTTGGACTATTAGACAGGAAAGAGATTCCACAGGAAGACCAACGAGAGGATAAATAGACTGTGGTTCAATCATACCCTTCTAACGCGATGAGCATGACTTCGTTCAATATGAAGATTCTTCAAATTGTGATGTTTCTTGTTGATATTGTTAGTTCATTAATAGATACTTTAAACAAAGATTCAAAGAAGTTTGGTTCCGATATTGAGTATATATAGGCGCCGCCTTATTGCTGCCATCTGACTAATTCATGATACTGTGCCGTAGCTCGTTGGAGGTCATCGATTCGATGTGCGCCGTAGTTTGATATGAGAGGTTCTCAATTGTTGTTAAGTCTTGTGATAACGAGACTCATGAGATGGCTCGAGAGCTTGTAACATACCTAGAATTAAAGAGTGATGCGCCAGTAAGACATCCTGGATAGTAAAATCTGTGATATCATCCCCTGCGAGAATATGCGCCGTGATATACAACACGACGACAAAGTGATGAGCCCACAATCCTGAGGCAATCCAACGTCCATCCGCCCAAACATTCATCTTTTCTTCGCTCTCTCTTCTACTATATCCTTTTCAAAAGGCTTCTCTCCAGCACATTAGGCGTATACATGGGAATGGCAACGTGGTGTGGTGCAGTGGTTTGATTCCACTCCTGACGATTCAACATCGTGCAACGCAGACGCACAGCAGGTCCCCACAGGTAAATACTAGATGAACTAATTACACTTCCAACGAGAACTTCGCTCTAGGAGGAGGAACAAAAACCTACGGCTTGTTACCGTACTCGGTGTTCACACTGAGCCCCTTTGTTTTGGGTTTTTTGATGTTGATATTTTTGATTGTTTGAGAGGAGGAGGATAGAGTGGGTCTGTGTAAGTCTAAGTGGTGGATTGAGTTTGTGTGATTGGATGCGGGTTGGGGTGTCGTTGTCATTGTCTCGCTTCGTGTTGTTTGTCGCGCTTAGATTTTTGCCGCGTTTAAGCTTCTTCGCCTTACCATAGATTGCAGATCTGTGATTTGTGTATAAAGTTTCTGATGTTACTTAGAGTTGTTTAAAAAAATCTCGCAAAAAGTGAGTTTAATTGTTAAGTGTCGTGGAGTGAATGAAGTGGCCAAAACCAAGACTGCATTGACTTGGCATCACATATTTTACGGTAATACGTAAGACTGAGATGAAAGTATGATGTGGAGGGATAAATGTTTCAATTTTTAATTATGAATTGAATTCTTGCATATTTGTTGCTGTGTTAATTGAATAGCTGTTATTTCGTAAATACTCCCCCCTTCTTCCCGATGTCCTCGCTTCGCATCGTAACACGCCCCCACTTCTTTGGATTATCCTTTCAAGGTTGCTTGCATAAGACGATATTTGCCGGAAACTTCGAGATTTGAGTCGGAATCCACTATTTGAAATAGAATTAGTTGATGTTAGACGTGGGCGACGGATGAATGAAAAATCCATTGTGTTCAAACTTAATAGGTATGGTCACCTTTACACTGCTCAAATATATGTACAGTGTACCTCATTCTATCTCCATTTCCTCATCCTCATCTTCCTCACTCCAATACTCTAGTTCCATTCCCTCCGTTTCTTCACCTTCATCCCCCTCATCCATTTCATCGTCATCCATTTCATCATCATCCTCGTCATCATCCTCTTCATCCTCTTCATCCTCTTCATCCTCTTCATCCTCTTCATCCTCTTCATCCTCTTCATCCTCTTCATCCTCTTCATCCTCTTCATCCTCTTCATCCTCTTCATCCTCTTCATCCTCTTCATCCTCTTCATCCTCTTCATCCTCTTCATCCTCTTCATCCTCTTCATCCTCTTCATCCTCTTCATCACTTTCCTCTGCCTCCGCCACAAACCACCAATTCCTCCCCTCATAATAACCCGCATTCCCATTCTCCTGAACCTGCAGTTTCAACAACCCCTTCAATTCCTTCTCCTTCCTCCACAACTCACCCTCACACACCATCAAACCATTCTTGTAACTCTGGTGTGACTGCACTACTTTCTGCAACACAACCACTTTCCTCATTCTTTCCCTTCCATCTCTCCCCTCTCCTCCTCCCACATCCAATCTCATCAATGCGACTCGGAGTTCTCGAGAATATTTCTTCTTGTCTTTCGTGACTTTTCTCTTGTTGTCTTCGGCATATTTTAACATGCCGCATATTTCTCTATAGTGTATCTCTTGGGGATTCAAAGGGATACCGAGGACTTGGGGGACGACATCGCGAAAAGGTGAGTTGGGATCTGGCTGGATGTCGTTGAATGATGGGGACCAGGTTTTGACGCGATGAAATGTCATTTTAGAAGAGATGTTCAGAATTGAGATGTGATGGTTGAAAGTTTGGGAGAAGTGGCTAATAGAAAATGAGTAAGAGACTGTTTGGATGGAAGAACAATCAAGATTGATACTGAGCCTTCGAGATTTGTTACTGATTCTATTTCAGACTTTGGAATTGGTAGTACATTCAATCTTCCAGCAACTTCCAGACAATCTTGTAGGATAGGATGAAGACCAGAATGGACTTTTCATCTGGAAGATCTGAAGGATTATCATAGAAAGCACGGCATAGTTTCTCATCGTAATTTAATATTAGATTTCGGGCTCATTCTACATCAAGAAAGAAACCATACAATCCAAATCTTTAGCCCAAGTGATTCACGATAGTGCACGCCCAAATAATTTTCTTATTTCCATGTCTTGTGAAATTCTAAGCGTTAAATCAATTTTCACTCCTGATCCTCGGTTGTTCATCTGACTACATATTTCATGCCTCCCAACAGTCCTCGAGATTTTCGCTTCCAAGCCTTGGTATCACCTACATCCATAAACTGTGTTTGCACTCTGTATCAATATTCTTGGAATCCTCAGTGTTCGGCCTAGTCTACCCATCCCCATCGCCAGTACTAACGCGCGTGATTCTTCTTTATTTCTTCATTCGGAGAGGTAAATGCTTGCGCTTTGCCGGTCGCATAGCCGACTGGTCATCGTCATCAGAGTCAATGTAGGCCCGCAAACAAGTCTCTACAAATTGTGCTTTCTCGCGCCCCGCCACACGTTGCTCCGCACTTTCGCTCTCGACTTCCTTCGTTTCGCAGTGAGTCTTGCGCAAACACTTCTCTGCTTCTTCAAGGACCCTTTCAAGCTTATCCAGACAATAATAAATCGACTGAATCAAAAGATGCTCCCGTGACCACTCTCCCTTCATTAGTTCATCGATTTTTGAACCTCCACAATCCATCAGCTCTTTCTTCTCCCTATATTCTTCCCAATTTTTCTTCTTTTTATCCACTCGTTCGACTAGCCTTTTACCCCAGTCCTGCCATTCTTCAAGAGTATGCTCCTTTCCAACGAAATCTTTCAACTCATTTTCTCCTTTGCCAACCGCATAACTGTAATCCAAAAGTGAATCCAGGATTCTTCGCTCCATGATAGCAGGATCGATTTCATGATGCGAATTTCCAACCCGACCACTTTCTCGGCTTTCACTGCCACTCCATCTCTCCCTCTCTTCACGTCGTCTCTTACGTTCTATCCACTTCCTCACGGACTGTTTGTATCTCCGTCTTGAATCGCGAGACTCGTCTGTAGCTCGAGATCGATATGGAAGACTGGATTGTAGTTGCATGGTTGGCTTTTGTTCTGCGATATCATGCAATGCAGTAATTTCAGGTATGGCTGGCCTGAGAACAAGCGGCTTCGTTCGAATTTTCCTTACAACTTGTGGAGAAGTCTCTTCGACAGCTAGGAAACCATGTACAGCTGGTCTATGCACAAGCGGCTTCATACGATCCTCCCGTACAAGCAGCGAAGAAGTCTCTCCAACATCCGGAACACCAGACCCAGCAAGTCTGAAAACAAGTGGCCTATCGTAGCTCTCCTCCACAAACCATGCAGCCGCCTTTCCAACCTCCGCAACACCAGACCCAACAAATCTACAAACCAGCGAATCAGAGCTCGCTCGCCAAATAGACTGTTGCGAGGGCCATTCCACAGTAGGAAAATAAGAATCGTCCTACACACATCAGATATCTCTCACGGAGGAAAAGGAAAAGTAAAAGGGCATGAACGAAATACATACATCTCTATCCAGACGATCCGTCATCTTTTCGTCTTCTCGGGAATGCATGTCGAGTTTTTTTTCCCGATCTCGATGGTTTTTACTAGATGTAATTTTCGTCGATACGAGGTGAGGTGAGAGGTGAGAGGTGAGAGATGAGAGGTGAGAGGTAACATAAATCCAAAAGAATAGAATAGAATAGAATAGTTTGAATTAAAATAACATAACATAACCACCCATCGAAGAAAACAACCCAACAATCAAACAATCAAACAACCAAACAATCATCATATCATCAAATCAAATCAAGACATAACATAACAACCAGTAACCGCCAACAGCATGAAACTCAAACAACAAATACATAGACCAAAAAAAAAAAAAAAAAAGCCCCATCACGAATCTTCCACGCCATCTTCCATCTTCCATACCCCATCTCGAAATCTCTCTGCCCCTCATAGAATACATAGTATCAGATCTCTATACGATATGAGACTCAATCCCTAAATGCATGATTTACTCCGCTCTCAAATTCTCAATCTGACAATTTGAATACATATAAAGACCAAGCAAAAACGAAGCAAAGACGAAGTAAAATGAAGTGAACTATAAAACCATTCCCACACTATCGATATTATTTTACACCCGCACACATACACACACACACACACACACACATATCCACCAGTAACAGCTCATACAGTCCGAGAATAATTACTGTTACATTTTTTCTCTTCTACACGATAACAGGACATCAAGCTATGGATACTATGCTATGCTAAGTATTCCGAGTCTTGCTACAACCTAGCCATGAATCTCTACGTACTTTATTATTACTTCATTACTTAATAGATCGAGCAAGTGGTCAGTTGGGAACTCCTCCCCTCCCCCCCTCCTTGACCTCGAGAAATAACAACATCCAACATCCAACATCCAACATCCAAATTAAGACCTACAAGATTCTCCAAGCCAATCCACCTATGTCCAAGGAATCGAATCGACCGAATTCCGAATTCAAAGGAGAGAACTTCCACTCTTTTATTATCCATTATCCATTATCCATCATACTCCCCAATGAATCCGACTCCCACCTACCCTTCCATCTTCACTCGAGCAAGAAGAAGAAGAAGAAGAAGAGAATAAAGCATAAACGATTTGTGTTTGCTGATACCGCATACAAGATACAACACACAACATTCACCAAATCGAAAGATTACGACTTCCTAATCTCCTCACTCTCCTCACTTCTCTTCCATCATCCCAACTTCCCATCCCAACTTCCCATCCCAACTTCCCATCCCAACTTCCCATCCCAACTTCCCATCCCAACTTCCCATCCCAACTTCCCATCCCTATTCTCATCCCCTTTCCCATTTCCCCAAATAACAAATTAAAAACATAATCCTTTATTCTACACAACCACAACCACAACCACAACCACAACCACAACCACAACCACAACCACAACTACAACTACAACCACAGTCACAATCCCAACCACTCTATTTCCTACCACCCATCCTATCCCATCCCATCCCATCCCATCCCATCCCATCCCATCCCATCCCATCCCATCCCATCCCATCTCATCTCATCTCATCTCATCTTACTTGATCTCCTGACATCAATCCACCTCAGACTCTTTTCATCTACTGCGCGAAAACACCGTGTGCGATATTATCACAATATCAATGTTCACTACATCGACAGTGTATGTGTATATCGATCCTGATTCCTGTTTCCATATTTCATAACCCCAAGGACCAAAACACAGATAAAGCATATAAAACCCCGCACGACACAGTGCAGCACAAAATAAATCACACAGACACACACACACACACACACATTCAAAACTCCATAGTTCATCCATCCATCCACCAACATAGACCCCATTTAATACAGTAGTCACCCCATAATTAATCCCCAGCCCTACATACAAATGATGACAACCACCCACCCACCATACACCACAATCCAGCCTTATACAACAAATTCCCGCCTGCATTCCCCGAAACCGTTGTGTCACTAGAATCTACCCGCATGTGTATTTACTTGTGATTATTGTTTGATCACTAATCAAAACATCAAATATCAAAATATCAACCCATAAATAAACATCATTAACGATGGGAATGTAGAATGAAATCAATACATGTTGATTGGAATGTGGAATGCGATCGAATATTCGCGCGGCCCTAAGCCATCGTTGCATTCGTTATAGGGGTGCTTTTTTCTCTCCCACTATCAGAATAGAGTACACTATGATTTTGCAATAAAGATAGAGTATGTACCCAAGTTACCTAACAGCATTAAGTTTTGCAGAAGAGCAAAGAGAATATATAGTAGCAGAATCACACTTTCCTCTTCACATTTCTTCGAATTCAATTCAATTCAGCGCAAAAGTAAGAAAAACATTATTTACTGCTTTAGTCAGAGAAGTATGAGTATCAACGGAAGTAAATACCTAATAAAGAAGAAATAGTTCTAGGAAATTATTAAAAAATAAAAATAGAAGAGAATGAATGTAAAAGAAATGAAACACATGAGAGTCAAAAACAAGGTTTAGCTAAGCCATTAGACTTCGCTTCGTTCTAATCTAAATCTAAATCTAAATCTGAAACTTATCTTTAGGAATTTAGTTCTTTTCTATTTTTGACTTTGGTGGAATAAGTTCCTCTTTATCGGGGATTTGCTTTCGTTCGAGTCGCATTGAAAAGATAACGTAGCTCCTTTACAAGAGTAAGATGCGTAATCTATAAGACAAAACGTTGTCGCACGTTTCTTACTTTCTACAAGATAGCAGCAAAGTATCATATGGTGTATCATGTAGATAGTGAGAGACTAATCACACGATTTTGGATAAAAATGACGATGATGGTTCTATATCCGGATCGAGTTTTTGTTATATACTTTACTAGCAGTATGAGCCCTACAGCCGAACGAATATACCTCAGGTGGAAATTCGTGAAATATAACCAAGATGATGACATAAAGTAGGTTTCGGCAAGGTGCGTACCGAATGGACCACTGTTGATAGCAGAAAGCTTATTGTAGCGTGATGTGTTCCCAAAGTAAGTTTGCTGGAGTATCTCCGCCGGGCTATTCCCATGAGAGCTCATGTTACAACAGCTAGTGATAAGACGAAGACAAACAGTGCACTTGCGTTTTCTTAGCTTAGTTGTTGACGAGAAGATTTGTTGATGATGATGCTCTCGGGAGATGGAAGAGAACCTCAAGAAAGCCGCATCATTTAGGAAGGAAAGCAAGCACGTGAGCGTGCCGATCGGATACGCACAGCCTTCAGCCATTGGGCCGTCATATCCGATGTTTGAAATGCCTGGATTCTTGTTTTTTTTTTTTTTTTTTTTGAAAGCCCACACAATGCAGCGACTCATTAATTAACTTGAGGCTGAATCTGTTCCTTTTACATCAAGCATTTCGACTACCATGACTTCATCGGTAGGTATTGCTTGTTTCGAGGCATAATCCTGTAGATACCTCGCAAGTGCACCACTCTGTTGTCGTAGCATAAACTTTATACCGACAATGCAAGGATGGATAGGGAGAACACAGAGAACAAATAAAGGGAGTAATGCAAACAACGAATGGCAATGCAGTGCCTTGATTTAGTCAGGGGTAAAGTATGCCAAGGAGCGGCGGTGGAAACAGGTTGTTAACGGCACAAAAGAGATAGCTCAGCCCGTATCTCTATTAGGTTGATTCTATCGTATCGTTTTGCGCCGGTTTCTACTAGAACCAGAACCAGCGCCAGTGATTGATGGGTAGTTAGTAGAGTCGTGAGCGGTCTTAGGGGCTGGGATTTATTATGGATGAGATGAAGGAAATGAAATGTGAGGATACGACTCATACGAGCGACTGAGATTGGGCTGTTGCCGATCTGATTTTGAATTGATCTGGTCTGGATGTTCTTGCCTTCTTGGAGGGTTGTGGTGAGATATATTTAGAGTTACTGCATTCGTATCTGTCTAACAACTTTGGCTGGCCCACGTTAGATGTGAGATGAATGTGGAAGTTAGAGTCGCACATCATCAGACGGGCGAGACCAGTTGGGAGTTGTGATGTCAACGTGGAAGTAAGTATCTTGCCTTCGTGTGCTTCAATGGCCGAGCAACCTTAAAGCAAGGAACAACGAGGATTGGAGTGAATGGCAGTTATGCTTCTCCACAAGCATGATCTTGCCGTGTGAGCATTGTTACCGCGTGCCCATGATTAGTAAAGCGCAACAGGAGGATCCTGCTGTCGGACACCAGTGGTGGGTGAAGCTGGATCATCTGGATTCTGGTTGTGACACGAGGAGGATGAATATCGGAATTCTTCAACGAATCTTGTTTCGTCAGCCTTTCGCCCATGCTACCTACCACACATTCCCAAGCTGTCACCACTGGACCCCAAATCCCTCACTGCCATGCGGTCCATGATAAAACCGGCATGGTGATGGATCCCATCATTGATTCATCCTGGATTCATCATGCTGTTACCCCACCATGAAAACAAACTATTACCATGCTGTTGTGAGATTAAATTTGAGACTCGTCATGAACCACGACTGCAATCAATAACTCGAAAAAATCCCCAGATCATCGATCACGACATTGGAAGAATTGTCTGTCGTGATTGATTGTTATCGTGACCCGTCAGGCCTGAATAGGAGGAGACTTGTCAAAATCATGAGGGTTGTTTTTAGCCGTTGAGATAGGATGCTGAAACGATAACATAACCTTGCCCCTGAGTTTGTGAACGGTCCCGATTCCACCTACCACTTTGCTCCGAAACCAGTATGGAAGAGATACCTTGGGACGAAACGATACAGACTCGCATGGGACGAAGATGAAGATGCGCAGCCAGCTGGATCTACTCTGTCCTCCGTACCTCACTCACTCGCAGGTCCAGCGGTAAAAGTTGAGCCACTTCTCGCTCGCACTCCCTGAAGCTCTTCCTTGGGTAAGATGAAACCAGGGCACGGGACTCTGTTCTAGCTTCTAGGGTTGGACAATATCCCGAGACCGAATATTGAAAGATCTCCGACCGTCTTCTCCAAGCTTTTCCAGGTCGCTAGTTCTCTACTCCAGAAATGGGAAGAATCAGTGGAGTGGTTGGAGAGATTTTGATTGTTGGCGGTTCTTTGGTTACGTGCTCTTCATCTAACAGCTGGTGGCGTAGCCGAAATTAGAGGTTTGGAAGAAAAGACCGGATGCAGAAATGGTTCCTTCTGGTTCAATGGAGTGGAGATGTTTCGGGGTACAGGCACGGAATTCTCTTGCAGATGGCGATTTTGTTTATTGCAGTCAGTATGGGATGGTATTTGGTTCTTGGTTGCAGAAAGGCACGTTGCCGATTGCAAGACTGAAACTCGGCGTGGTTAATGGGATGAACGGCAAATGCATTGAGCGATTTGGAGAGCGATGATTTGGAGATTGGAAGATTTGATTGTCAGGTAGTAAGATGGCAGCATACTTCCGTAGGATCAGTAGGAATGTACCGCTAAAATGGATTAACAGATGGGTGATAGATAGCCGGTAATTTATAATAGGTAATATATAACAGGTAATATATAATATATAATATAGTTATACCATAGAGATAATCTTACATCAAGTCGTGTTATTCATCCACAGGATTTATCTTAGTCATAGAGGGGGGATTGAATTCAATGGCAATGGCAATGGCAACGACAGTCGATACTTTGTGGTCAAAGTGAGAGCTTTAGCCAGCCCATGCCATCGTCTACATAGAGAGCACTGGTACCGCATCTTTTTGTAGATACTGCAGGGCTTGTGTGTGTCTGGCGTAGATGGTGGCAGCACTGCAGTTTGTCTGATCTATCTTCCATCATTTGCTCACCTGCTTACTCGCGCACTGTGCACTGGATGCTGGATGCTGGATGCTGGATGCTGGATGCTGTCAGAATGCACGAGGAATGCTCCTTATCATGTCTCCTCGCCAGCGACCTCGTCGTCTATCACCATGACCATACTATCCCTCTTCGTCCATCTCAATCAAAACATCAAGCTTAAAAGCTCTAAATATGGAAAGAGAGGATCATAGCCACGAAGATACAATGGTTAGACCTTTTCCCCAAATTTAAAATGTGTACGAGGGTGTCGTGGATTCTTTTGGTACATCTTATTTAACCTGACTCCTAATTGCAAGACCTGGTGTGGCGTGCTGTGTTGTTCCCTCTCTGCTCCCCCACCCATATTGGCTGCGTCTTCACTCGAATCTCCCTCGAGAGCTCCGCCTCCACTGTCCAGACTGCAGATAGAACCACCAAGACCCCCAAGACCGTCTCTGCCATCGCTGCCCTCTGCCCTCTGCCCTCGTACCGACCGTCTCGATCCTGACGCGCACCCCATAAATATCGCCTGCCCGTCCAGCCAAGCCTCTAAACCCGTCGTCTATGGGAAGAAAAAATAAAGAATCTGGCATCGTAAGATTTGACCTCCATTAGAGAGATCGATGACCCTATCACGGCCGGCAATCAAAGTGTAAAAAGCATTCTCCTCCAAATTATCGCCCGGGCAGGCCCATCTCTGCCATTCTCTCCCCATGCGGCACATCCCCAAATCAAAATGAATCTCAATGTTTGGGAGTTCCTCGCTGATATTATATATTACCGGATGCGGCTAGCCCGCTCTCTAGCACTGACAGGGTGACAAGGTGGCCGGGGTTGACCATCGGCCCAAGCTAGGATCTTCCCCTTAGCGCACCCCGTTCCCGCGCTGCCATTGGCTCCTGCGATTATCTTGTACCTGGATCTAATTTCAATGCTTGGCTCTGAGTGGTCCGGCTCACCCCTTCTTGCTTTCGTTCCCTGAGCCACGTCCGCCTCCTGGTCCTCCGCGGGTTTCCCATACTATTCTGCGATTGCCTTGGACGCTCTTCTCATCTTATTATTCGTGACACTTCTCCCTTTAACAACTCACACCTCACTCCTCACTCCTCACTCCTTCAGTCCTCATCCACCCTCGTTTTCCCCTCCAAGCATTCCCTCCCAACTGAGAGTTGTTGTCGTTATCACACGCGAAAATAAACAGCTCTCTACCACATTCATTTGGAACAGCGACTTTTATCTCGGCACCAGAACAGAACTTCTCTCTTCCTGCACAATCAATTAACATCCAACTATCCTTTTCTCTCCCTCCCTTCCACTCCCCCAAGCCACGGCTTTCTACAGCAACACTTAATTTGTTCATCCCCTAGCCAGACAGACCTTCATTTAGAGTGAATCTTTCAAATTAGCTCCGGGACCCATAGTCAAGGTATGTGCTGCGAATCTCTCGTGTTTTTATTTATTCACCGTCCCGCCATTCTCCATTTAAATCTCATCTCCCTGTCGACTCGTGCGTCTACTGCCACTGCCACTGCTACATTGCTATCCAACTTCGCCTCGCCTTCCAATTTAGAATTGTCACTTCGTCGCATCTGAGGCCGGAATGCTAACATCTTCTCTTCGTCTTTGAAGTCAATCTCACTCGTTTACTCCGTCCAATTCAGTCGATATATTAAGAGCCTTTGAAGTGTCGATCCAAGAAACCTTTCGTCTATCCATATCGCAAGAGTTCACTTCTTCACAATGAAGTTCACCCCAGTTTCTGTTGCGCTGCTCAGCGTGGCCGGCGTTGCAATTGCGCAACCCCACAACCATCAACACCGTCATCCAGTTCGAGCAAACAAGGTCGCACGCGAGGATGCCGTTGTCTCTGTGACAGAAGTTATGCCAGGTCCAGTCGAGACGGTCTACATGCTCAACGGAAAGGATATCTCTTTGGCCGAAGTACAAGATGGATTGAAATCTGGAAAATACGTTTTAGTGGGAGACGCTGTCGAAGATGCCCCTTCTGCTACTAACTGGTACACTGCACCCGTATCTGTTGCACCCACAACATCTGCCGCTACAACCTCTTCCGCAGCTACCTCCACCAGTTCGATCGTCAAGGCTGCCGCAGAGTTCATTGAGGTCTCCTCGTCTTCCACCAAAGCTGCATACACTTGGAAATCAAGCGCTACATCAAGCGCTGCATCATCCACTTCAGAATCAAGCTCGGTCGCCTCTGTCTCCTCTACCAGTTCTGCTGCTGCTTCCTCCTCGGCTAGCAGCTCCACTTCCGCCGCAGCCAGCAGCTCTACTTCCTCCAGCAGCGCCGGCAATTGGGCCGACTTCCCAAGTGGCACAATCCCTTGTTCCACTTTCCCATCCGAGTATGGCCCAGTTGCTGTCGATTACCTTGGTTTAGATGGCTGGATCGGTATCCAAAGCACCCCTGGCTACACCACTTCTGCTGCTTCGATCGTTACTATTAACACACTAACCAGCGGTGGATGTGTGAAGGGCGCTTTCTGCTCGTATGCATGCCCAGCGGGATACCAGAAATCTCAATGGCCTGAAGCACAAGGAAGCACTGGTCAATCCATCGGCGGTCTTTACTGTAACTCCAAGGGAATGCTCGAGTTGTCCCGAACTACCACCAAACAACTTTGCACTGCTGGATCTGGATCCGTCAAGGTTGAAAACAAGCTCAGCAGCATTGTTTCCGTTTGCCGTACTGATTACCCTGGTCTCGAGGCCGAGACGGTTCCATTGTCAACCTCCCCTGGCCAAACCTATGACTTGACTTGCCCAGATGCCAGTAACTACTACTCATGGGAAGGACTTCCAACTTCCGCACAATACTACATCAACCCACAAGGAGCTTCTACCTCTGAAGCTTGCGTATGGGGCGAAGCAGGTAAAAACCTTGGTAACTGGGCTCCTGTCAATGCTGGTGTTGGCAAAGATGCCTCGGGTAACACTTGGTTGTCAATCATCCCCAACACCCCAACCAACACATACGGTACCTTGGACTTCACCATCACTATCGAAGGTGATGTCTCCGGAAAATGCTCGTACTCATCTGGAACATACTACAACAACGGTGTTGAGTCCTCAACAGGTTGCACCGTAAGTTCATTGATTTATTTATAAGATGTGGGGCCGTAAGCTAACAAATCCTTCAGGTCTCTGTTCTCGCAGGCGGAACCGCTACATACGTCTTCTCATCATAGGCGCTTGAGTCTCGATTTTCCCTTTTACAAAATTTCCGGTGCACATATTGTTGTTTTCTTTCGGCGCGCATATCCACAATTGCGGCTTATGATCGTTGTAGTCACTTTTTTTCTTTACACGCCCTCAAGTTATTCTAAGTCTCGGATGTTCGAACTCACGCTCGACTTGCAACGTTCAAACAAATTTGTCAATAAGATACCCCCTCCATCCGATCTCTGAATGTACTTCGTGTGGTAACTTTTCCTTTGTAATAAATGTCGCTAATGTTTTTACATTATTGAAGTGGAAGATATCTGGACGTTGGAATACTACGTTCCAGATGGTTGTTGTAAGCATGAATGGATTTCTTGAGGGGGTTGGGGCTGTTGGTAGAAAAAAAGGTTGTGTTCTCGACAGATGAATGTTCATATGACGAACGGGAAAGCTCTCTTTCCTTGAAGCGATCACCTTGGTTAACTCTTCTATGTATTCGTTACTCATTTTG
Source organism: Botrytis pseudocinerea (assembly GCA_019395245.1). Classification (NCBI taxonomy): domain Eukaryota; kingdom Fungi; phylum Ascomycota; class Leotiomycetes; order Helotiales; family Sclerotiniaceae; genus Botrytis; species Botrytis pseudocinerea. The sequence continues at coordinate 519,644 of JAHXJK010000082.1, forward strand.
AAGGAGACGTGCTCCTGGTACAGAGTGCCCCTCTATCCCTACGGCCTTTTTATCAATTTGCCGCAGGCACTCTTGCATATGTTTTCATACTGGCTACAAATGTTTGGAAGGAGCGCGCACACGAAACAAAAATTACCACCATGTCTCTTTTCTCAGGAGATTTGGTAGAGAGCTATCACACCTGTTGTATGTGGATGTGAATGGAAAATTTGACGGCAGAGGCTGCAGAATATGGTGCATGTATCAATGTAAAGTAGTCTAGTCGGCACAACACAGACAGGGAAAGGGAGATCAGTTACACTCTACTTGTTCTGCCTTTTCAAGAAGATGTTGAGAAAATTTTGAGAACAGAAAATTCACCAAAAAAACAAGTAAATAGAGCATTCAGATGAAGTGTGTGGCCTTTTTCGTGTATACAGATTAAAATCTCTTTTAGTATCTTATAATTTCTTCACTTTTCTTTCCTGACGATGTTCACGTACAATTGTCTTTCTGAATCTGTGAATATGAATGTGAATGTGAATGTGAATGGTGGTCTTGTTATCTTTCGTCGATCTCGTTGACCTAGCCTGTAGGCCAGTAATGCCAGTAGATGCAGCGTCCTCCCGTTCCTGAATGATCAACTGCCTGAGATTTCCCTTTCTTCGATACCTTCCCACCTACCGACTCGGTACTTCTTATGATATATAATCCAGCCATACCACAGGAGTCTTGCGAAATCCGTACTGTGATACGATGCGTGAAAGAATCTTTTCTCTGTTAAGATAATGTTAATATCTTCGTCCGTTTGATTCTCTAAGTATCAAAATATTGTGCCAACCGCTCTCGTTTTGAGCAAGGGGATTTTCTGTTAGGGAGTCAAAGGTTAGTTAACCTTATGCTTAATTTCCAGCCTACAGCAAAAGAAACCCGGAACCCCCACACCACCCACCGATTTCGAGGCTAGATACCTTGTGAAGGTTCTCCGCCCTTGGCATAGGCCTAGCTTGTTTAGAAGCTGCGAGAGCTGAAGGAGCTCTGGGTATTTATTTCGGAGACTTTGAATTGATTAGTTGTGATTACATAAATAGATCATCATCGAAATCACAACAGGACAGCGTGAGAGGGAAGCACGCAATTCGCCGAGAGATATACGTGCGCTGAGATTCTTTTGTTCCAAGGTTTCGTCTCCGAGGTTTGGGGCAAGACGCAGTGCGAGAGGTAGGGAAGAGGCGGCTTTGCTTGGTACCTGATTGCATTCTCGGAATCGATTGATTGGACAATTGCACTCGGGTTGCACGACTGCGATTGCGGTAATTGGTTGATTGCGAGGCTGCAGCTAAATCTATCTGCAAGCGGAGAAATTGCGCGGTGGAATCGTGTAGGGTGCGTGCTGGGATAGTATAGGATAGGATAGTAGGTGCTAGGGACGCTGTGGTGTGGGTATAATGGAGAGTACAAAGAGACCTGATGGGATCGAGGGGAGGATCAATTCGCAGTCGCAGATTTCGTTGAATACAAGTACGACGAATTCGAGTTCGCAGACGGATTTGAATCGGATACGAGCGGGTGCGAATGAGAGTTCACGTTCGACGGAGACATTACAATTGAGACCGAATACTCCAAAGGCGAATATTGAGATCGGGTCGAGCTCGCATATACATCAAGGGCAGAGTCCGAGTTCGAGTCCGCGAACAGGCAGTAGAAGTGGAAGTAGGAGTGGGAGCATTAGTGCTAAAGGGAGTCAGAGAATTAAGGAGGGGAAGAGACAGAGGATTGATAGTATTCTGGAAGAGGCGAGGAATAGGAAGATTGTAATGGATACCCCTGGGGATGGGGATGAGAGTCAGAGTCCTGGGAGAGGAGTCGATGGATATGAGAATGGGAATGGGAATGGGAATGGACATGGACACACAAATGGTAAAGAAAGCAGAGCGGAAAGTAGCGCAGACGAAGAAACGAGTGTATTAAGACGCGGGCACGATATGAGCTATGGAGGTGTCGGTGGTGGAACCACAGCGATCACCGCAAATACGAACAATGGAAATAACAGCACGAGGAGGAAAGTTGGAGCAAAGAACTCAAATATGAGAGGGGGGGCATGGGAAACGGGAAGAGGGAGCGTATCTTCAGGGACCGAGGTTGAGGGAGTAATTACTCAAGATGAGAGTAGGACTAAGCGAAGCGGAAGGATAGGAAAATGGTGGAAGAGAGTGATGGAGGAGTATGGAAGTATTGAGTTGGAAAATAAAGGGAGTGTTGCGAGGGATCATTTGGCACTTGGTTTGTGATTTCTTTCTCTCGCTAAGTTTTAGATCACACAAATCGTTTGTCACACGTCTGGGGATGGATATGTTGTTGGTTTGGCATGTTACTGACTATGGGGCGTGGATAGAAAGAACATTTTTAGCTTGGCTGCGAACCTCCCTCGCCTTCGCTAGTATCGGAATTGCAATCACTCAACTGTAAGTTCCTTTCCCTCCCCCGACTTCTCACTCCCCACTAACCTTATTCCTTCCTAGATTCCGCCTCAATACCTCAAACTCCACTACCCCCGCCCCATCAGACCCTAAAAGCAGTCTCCGTCATCTCGGCAAACCTCTAGGCGCTACGTTTGTGGGAATATCAATTCTCATGCTCTCAGTAGGTTTTCATCGATACTTTGAAGGGCAGTTTTATATTATAAGAGGGAAGTTCCCAGCTAGTAGAGGCAGTATTGCGCTTGTGACGATGATTACAGGTGCGTTGATGGTGACGAGTTTGGTGCTTGTAGTAGTGGGTAACAGGGGGAGCTTCGAGAGGTAGAACAACGAGGGAGCGATATTAGGGGACTCTTGTGGAGGGAAATTTTAATGAGGTTGATGATAAAGTGGACATGTATATCACGTTTTGGCTCTCACATGTTGATAATTGGGGGACTGGGTTGGGCTTTATCATTTCCAGAGGTTTTGTACTCTTTTCATTACTCTTGACGTAAATCGGGCATGCGAATGCAAATATGAAATATTATTGATACCAGGCTATGAAGTCTTCATGGGCTACTGAGTGATTTCATTCGTCATTGTTCAGGGGAAGTCGTCGTACGATTGAAAGACAAGCAAGCTAGTGCTGATGCTTATGGATCTTGTTGGGAATACTGGGATGCATATAATCTTCTATATCTGTTGGTTAAACTTGCGTATTCTTTGCTGAGTATCTTCCACTTTTGAAATACCCTAGGCTATCGTCACATAACGACCTTCCTAATTGGGGCATCCTCACTGCCAAGCATTAACAAAGTTAGCTAAACTCCAGTAAGTAGATGAGCTTATGAAGCACAGACTTGCGTGTCATCCTCCGTGATGCCGTCTTCTGCTCCAATTTCACAAGCTCTATTTAAATAGCTAGCCCTATGGACTCTTGTGCTTGGTTATTTTATCAATTCAATCTAACTGAGTGGTTTCCCCAACATAAATAATTCGTTAACATCCTGAAACAAGACTAGATATTGTTTGTCTCGACGGCACACTCGATTCGGATTGAAGCAGTCGGGATTTTAGGCATGCGAAAATGCCTTTCTTTACTGGAGGGGAAAATCTACTTCAGATGAATCAGGAGGAGTTTGACTTCAGTATACAATTTGAGCAGTTGTTCTTCTCCATCATACCCTCTGCTTTGTTCATCGTGATAGCATGTTGGCGGATGGCTTCTCGGGCTCGGAAGCCTACGGTTGTGAATGCGCCGGGGTTTCAGCTCGTTAAAGTAGTATGTGCTATTTTGATTTGAGTTTAAGGATATGGAGAGATGAGAGTCAGTTGCTGATTGGATTGTTATAGGGTGCTATTGTGACATATGTCGCTTTGGAAATTTCACTTCTGGTTTTGGCTGCGGTTGGATCTTTGCATGCATCTAGCATGTTTGTAGCTGCGTCCGCTCTCAAGTTGGTAGCAGGCATGTGCATGATACCCCTAAGTGCCATTGATCACAGCAGAAGTCCAAGGCCGTCGGTAGTGCTGAATAGTTACCTGTTTTTTACTCTTCTATTGGATGCGGCTCAGGCAAGAACACTATTCCTGTCATCGGACAACGAGTCCGGGCTTGTCTACAGCAGTGTCTTCATAGCCGCTCTGGCTCTCAAGTGCGTAATCTTACTTTTGGAATCACAGCAAAAGTCAAAATGGGTAAGCTGGAATGAGAAAGAGCATAGTCCGGAAGAGACGAGCGGGATATTCTCGCTTGGTGTTTTCTTCTGGCTTAATAAGATGTTCTTGATGGGATACAACAAGGTTTTGGAGATTGAAGATCTCTATCCCTTGGATAGCTCTTTTGATGCCAAATTACTGCATGATGGGTTCTCCAAGAATATGGATTATTCCAAACTGAAAGGCGACAAGTTTGGTCTTTTGAAGGTGCTAATGCGTACTTTGAAAGTTCCTCTTTTACTTCCTATACCGTTACGCTTAGCGCTTATTGCTTTCACATTTTGTCAGCCTCTTTTTATAGAAAGATTGTTGGATACCTTGGCCCAGTCTGAGATTGATGCGAATGTTGGGTATGGATTTATTGGTGCTAGCGTGTTCATCTACTCTGGTATTGCCATCTCAAGGGCCTTCTATTGGTATGTTGCAAATCACGGGATAGAAATATAGGACATTGATTACTAACATGTATTCGTAGGTATCTTCACCATCGAACGCGTACTATGGCAAGATCAATACTAGCTACAGAAACTTACATCAATGTCACCAAATCTCGTATTGGGGCTGGTGATGATAGCGCTGCGCTTACGTTAATGAGCACTGATATAGAGCGAATTAAGATGGGAATGAGAAATGTGCACGAAGTATGGGCCAGTATTATTCAGGCCGCAATTGCAGGGTGGATGTTGTACACTCGACTTGGTGTCGTGTTTGTTGCACCAATGGGACTTGTTGTAGTTTGCTTTCTTGGCTTGGCCATTCTGATGAACTTTGCCGGAGATTCGCAGAGGACTTGGATGTCGGGTGTTCAGAAGCGTGTAGGTCTAACGGCTACAGTCATCGCCAGCATGAAGAACTTGAAGATCTCTGGACTCTCTGGCACCGTCAGCAACTTTGTACAGAAACTCCGTGTTGAGGAACTCGCCGCCGGAGCCCGATTTCGCAAAATATTCATCATTGCAGCGCTTTTTGGCTTTATTCCGCTGCTGATTGGTCCACCTCTAACCTTCGCGTTTACTTCGAAAACGCTCGATGCCTCGAAGGTGTTTACGAGTCTTTCTTTTCTTACGCTTCTCACGGTTCCGCTATCTCAAATCTTTCAGTCTACTCCGGAGCTTATCTCTGGGCTCGCCTGTCTCGGACGTATTCAGGCCTTTTTAGAGTGCGAGAATCGTCATGATTTCCGCAAAGTACTGGCTGATAGAAAGTTGGACGTAGAGAAAACCAGAATCGAGACTGTAGCTTCCCCTGACTCGGAACTAGACTCAGAACCTCCTGTTGTTATTCAAAATGGAAAGTTTGGTTGGGAAGAAGATAGTTTCGTTCTGCGAGACGTGAATGTTAGAGTACCAAAATCCTCACTCACTATTGTTGTTGGGCCTATTGGGTCTGGCAAATCTACGATCTGCAAGGCACTACTTGGAGAAATTCCTTTTAGCGAAGGTAATGTATCCTTGAGCACTAGGTTTCCCCATGTTGGGTTCTGCGAGCAAGCAGCTTTTCTCTTTAACGGGACGGTTAGGGATAATATCATAGGATTTTCTCCTTTTAATAGCGAGAGATATGCCGAAGTAATCAATGCTGTCTCGCTAAGTTTTGATCTGGCAACACTCCCGCTAGGAGACCAAACAAGTATCGGATCCGATGGAATCATTTTGTCAGGAGGTCAGAAGCAACGCGTTTCTCTTGCACGAGCCTTATATCTGCAGTCTGACCTACTGGTGCTAGACGATGTATTCAGTGGTCTAGATGCGGACACTGAGGAAAAGGTATTCCAGCAGGTCTTTGGTGCTAACGGACTACTACGAAAACGACGCTGTACGGTTGTGCTTTGCACACATAGTGTTAGACATTTACCCGCAGCAGACTATATTATTACACTTGGAGAAGGAACCATTGTTGAGCAAGGTAGTTTCAATGAGCTGATGAGAAAGCAAGGTTATGTGCAACGTCTAGGATTGAAGGATTCTTCTGATAGCGAGGTTTTGTCAGAGAAGATAACGCCGAAGGAAAGTCACCGTCGATCGGAGTCACATGTGATAGAAGAGCCGACGACAGCTGAAGTATCGTCGCTTGCACCGGAAGCAGATAAGTCTCGTCAAATGGGTGATGGAACGGTGTACAAGCACTACTTTATGAGTATGGGCTGGTTCTCAGCAGTGTGTAGTTTGTTTTTTGCTGCTCTTTGGGGCTTCTTTACTAATTTCCCTACAATTTGTAAGTCGATTCTATCTTTGCCTAGTGAAATTCCAGTCCAATTTCCCCGCTGAGCTTGAATATTTTCCGAATCACAAAGCTCCATAGCACTAATTTCATACATTTTAGGGCTCGATTATTGGACTGATGATACTTTTTCTAAATCTCACGCTTACTACGCTGGGATATACGCGTTGCTTCAAATCAGCGGTCTCATCTCGTTACTTCTTCTTGGCATCACACTCTTCATCGTTTCTGTTAAAAAAGCAGGCGCTAAACTTCATCACGATGCCCTACGAACACTTATCCGAGCACCGCTGCGGTTTTTTACCAAGACAGATACCGGGGTTGTGACAAACCTCTTTTCTCAAGATTTAAATCTTATAGATACCGAGTTGCCAGATGCAACGCTGAATACTTTGTTTTGTGTGAGTTTCTTGAAATTTGCCTTGAAGCTCTTTCAAAATGTGTTTCGTCCGATGCTGTAGTCTAACGCGGAAATTCTAGGTGTTTCAAGCAATCGGTCAAATGGCTGTTATGCTCACCTCGTCTGTGTACTTGGCTATAAGCTACCCGCTTCTGGGCGCTTTGCTTTATGTTGTGCAGCGATTTTATCTACGAACATCTAGACAGCTTAGATTACTGGATCTTGAGGCGAAAAGTCCTTTGTAGTAAGTTTAGCGCTAGAACATCATGGCTTGATAGGTTGTTATACCCATGCTAACCTGTGGTTGTTTAGCACGCACTTCCTTGATACTCTTAGGGGTATGGCAACACTGAGAGCTTTTGGTGAGTAACTTCCAATATCACAAGATGAAAAATCAATCTTTAATGGTTTTGCAATATTCTGGGTGGAGAAAAGTCGTTGTTGCTAACGCTTAAATTAACCAGGTTTTGTTTCTGATGACGTCCAGAAGAACGCTCGTCTAATCAACGCTAGTCAACGACCGGCCTATTTTCTGCTCATGATTCAAGAATGGTTGAACCTCGTTCTGGACCTCGTAGTCATGGCTATGGCAGTAGTTGTGACAACACTTGCCGTTCGACTTCACTCCGATTCTGGTTTCGCCGGTGCTTCTTTATATACACTTATTAGTTTCGGAGAGAATCTTTCGGGTATTGTTACTTATTATACTAAGTTAGAAACTTCAATTGGAGCAATCGCTCGACTGAAAATTTTTAATGAGAATGTTAAACCGGAAGACAAGGATGAAGAGGATATTGTTCCTCCTGAACAGTGGCCTCATAGTGGCGTGGTTGAATTGAAGGGTGTGTCTGCAGGCTACGAGTAAGACATGAGAATCCCCATAGACGCATTGTCTATTATCGAGTAAAGCTAATACCATTTATAGTGTGGAAGATACAAGCGATAGCACACCCAGCTTAGCTCTTCGTAACATCAATCTAACCATCGCATCCGGAGAGAAAGTTGCAATTTGTGGCCGTACCGGCAGCGGAAAATCCAGCCTGATCGCCCTCCTCCTCAAACTCCTCGATCCCACTCAAGAAACTGCTGCAAACGCAATAATCGACAATATACCACTTCGCTGTATAAACCGAGACTCTCTCCGTCAGCGCATCATCGCCGTTCCCCAAGAAGCAGTCTTCCTACCCGACGGCACTACATTCCAAACCAATCTCGACCCCTCTCACATCTCCACCCCGGCAGAATGTCGCGCCGTTCTCGAAACCGTCGATCTCTGGGCCTTTATCCAAGAACGCGGTGGTCTGGAGGCGGAAATGAATGCGTCGACTCTCAGCGCAGGACAGCGACAACTTTTTTCTCTTGGCCGCGCTCTTCTGCGGAGGAGGATTCGTGCGCGCAATCTGGGAATTGCAGGAGCTGGAGTGGATAAGGGGATTTTGCTCCTGGATGAGGTGAGCTCGAGTGTGGATTTGCAGACCGAGAGGGTTATGGCGGGGGTTATTAGAGAGGAGTTTGAGGGGTATACGGTGGTGGCTGTTAGCCATCGGTTGGAGATGGTGATGGATTATGCGAGGGTGGTTGTTATGGATCGGGGGGTGGTGGTCGAGGTGGGGAACCCGGAGATTTTGGCCAGAGAGGAGGGGAGTAGGTTTGGGGAGTTGGTGAGAGCTGCAGGGTAGGGGGTTGTGAGTTTGGGATGTTTTAGGATGGATACCGAAAGGGAATCTTTGAGTTTGAGTTTGATTGGAGTATTCGGGAGTAGGAATTTGAGTGATAAATATTGAATGAGTGATGTTGCCATCTGTGGAAATGTTGAAGCCGGAATCGCACCACCTTTCTCTATAATTTCTTGTGTCGTATTGCATCGTAAAAATAAGACTAGTGTTTTCATGAATCCTTTTATTTTTATCGAGCCCTTATACTTATCTCCAAGTTATGAGTATTGTGGTATTCGGGATTTGGGCATTGGAGAATTCCGGGGGATGTTATTTGCGGTCTTTAAGAAGAAGATGGGGATTTATCCTATCATTGTATTTCATTTCATTTCATTTCAAACGAAGTACATTATATTGGTGTGTATAGATAGATTCACGAGTGTGCTATTTCAAGCTCAAGAATTAGGCGATGATTTCGTTGTCATTATCTAATTTGTTTCAACTCTCGTCATGGGAAGATCAACTCGTTGTGAAAAGAAGAAGTGAGAAATTACCGCCGAGCTGGTTGTGGAACTGATTCAATGTAAATGGAAAAATAAATTCGCGTGCTGAGACATCATCTCGTGTATCTCTTTTCGTGGTTTGGATTCCAAAAGACCGCACGCAATATCTTTCAGAACAGGCTTGTCCAGAAAACTACACAGTGGTTCCCAACTATCTTTGGGGGAGAAATCAAGAAGTCTTCTCCGAGCAAGTTTTCGGATAATCTCGTTGTGGGCGATAAACGCTTCACGGAGAGCAGTGTTTACCACTGGACCAGTCTGTAAGTGCGGATAGGACAAGTTGACAGAATGGGAGAGCTTCCTACGTGACTGGTTAGCGAAACGCCACGAGGCTCCTGTTCGATATTTGCGAGAAACTGGAGAAGCATCGCGTGTTGGTAGAATCATCTTGAGAATCGACCAAAGACGCGGATGGATAACCGCGTACGTTGATGGCTCAACTGATTCGATCCATTTGTTTGGATCGCGAGTCGTCAGGATGACTTTCGCATTAGGATACGCGATGAGAAGTTCACGGCTGGCATGTCTGTGGTGGCTTGATAGGTAGGTAGTTGTTTCAGTATATATCAAGATATAAGATATTTTTGAGAATGAAACTTACGCGAAATTTCGTCAGTATCTTATCAAACTCATCGCGACCGAAAGATTTTCCAGCACTATTTAACTTCGCATCGAATCTTTCGAGTCATAATGGAATATGTCCCTCTGTAGGCGCTGCAACTCGACAAGGATAGGGTTTGTCGCCTGGCTAATTGGGCGCTTCTTGGAGTGAGGGCTGGAGATTGTTAGTTTTGTAGATTATAAATTTGGTGATTGTGAGACGGACATATGGCGGAAGTATGAGAAAGATCGGGACAGAGAACTTGCATGTCGCGTTCTTGTTTTGTGATGAGACTGGGGGGTATCGATTTTTCGAGGATGGGAAGGCATGGTTATGTTGTTTTTGTGGTGAGTTCTGCTGGTGTGTGGGCTTTGTGGGGGACTTTAAGGGGGTTTGTATTGAAGTATTGGGATGTTTGTAGTCAGTGGTGAGAATATATGAATAGATAGCTAAATGAATGAAAATGAATCCATGCCCCGCCCCGGATAATCGATATGTTGTGTGTAGGTGGCACAGTGGATAGGATGATACCACATCTCTCTGATGATTAGCCGGATATAGCTACTATCAATGCGGCACAGCCCTATCAGATACTTGATGGAAATGCCGAGGGGGGTTATACTGTTACACAAAGCCTATATTTGACTATGTTAAAAAATGCCCATTCACTGTGAATTGTGACTCGATACCATAAAAATCTAACATCCCGGGCGACGATCTCCCGGATGCAAAGGTTAGCCATATAAAACAAGTCAGCTTTACTAAAATCTATAGTCTCCACGCTATACAGAACAGCGGAGTATTTTGTGATTCGGAAAATTATTTAAATCTCAATTGTAACATTCTTGCCGTCTGCGAAAACGCATCTTTCTCTTTACTTTGACTACTGAAAAAATCTGCCAGTTCCTCTATCGTTTCTAGATTATGGATTAGACGATCTAAAATCAGGGTCAGATAGTGTATTTGAGTAATAAAGCTTGGATCTACTTGAGTGGCTACTCGAAGAGTACATTTGGACAGCGGATTAGTTAACGATGGGTGTGTGTTGAGGAGAAATCGATGTACAACATAGTTGGTATTGTGAAGAAAGTATCGAATTAGTATTTTAGGGATTCGATGCCTGATTTATATTACTATCGTCTTGTAGAATTGGAGGGTGAATGATGCAATGGAGATAAATGGGCGAAGGAAGTTTTGATCTTGGTATTGTGTAGGTGGAGAAGTACTTCCAGTAAGATCAAAATTTCTTTCCGAATTGAGAATTATCTCTTGCGCGACTGTTTTTCATACTTCGGTAGCTAGCGCCGCTTGCTTTGATGTGGACTTTGATCTTACAGCCAATATACAAGCAAGAGAAATGGGCGATGATATCTCAGCTGCAATGTCTTGGTTGTGAGTGAGATGTAATTCAATGGAAAGTCTTTTGATTTGAAAGCTCAGTAATCTACTAGATCTCTCTCAGCATCGATGATAGAAAGTTTAACATTGATGTCATCAAAATTAGTTTGATGGGGCTTGTGAGAAATTCCCGTATGTTTTTCAGCAGACGAAGATGACTCTCCTAGTACCGTCGACATTAATACCATTCCTATGTGTGAGAATGCTATTAAAAACAATCTGAATCGAACAGCGGAACTAACTATAAAAGGAATCCTATTCTTACAAATCTACCCCTAATCTATCATCCAATGGCATAGCTAAGCGAACGAGAATGGGTTCTTGGCAATTCCAAAACTTAATGTACCAACAACAATTAGATTTTGAAAGTGGCGCATCCATTTTAGCATACAATCGAGTAGACACTAGGTATTAGGTGGCTTCACATTGCGACTCCCATGTTGCATACCATGTATGAGTGATTTCAAATCGTTTGACGGAAAAATATGGAATTGATTTTTCATCCAGCTGTGTGAAGGATCGTGACAATGTTTGACTACCATCAGTTATCTAGCAGTAAGCATTGAATTCTCGACTCTTTATTTACTTTTTCAATTATCTAAGCACCACTTCACAATATGATTCTACACACATAAAAACAGTCTACCTTTCAAATGCCACCATATCATCGAACCTCATAGCTGGTGCACCTCGCGATCTCGGGTTTGAAATCACTCATCAAGTCGCTGAACTTCCTTCCTCGCAAATTTCCGAAGTTTTTGCAATAGCTCGGGGAGAAGCTTCTTAATTCCAAGAGCTGGCCTGCAAATCACCTAATAGAATGGACATCATTAAACTCGAAGTCACTATCGAGGTCTCTGTCAAACACGCTGTTTCCCAAGTAAGAATTCAATTAGATGGGAAAGGTCTGAATTTTTTTATGAATAACCCCGGGATATTCTAATATTACACACTCGCCCATTGAAGCTCAAATAAATGATGCGTCGATCCCCGTTTGGGAAAAGTATTTATCAGAGAACCTGTAAAGTTTCATAAGAATAATGAATGATATATTATTAAAGTCATGAGCTCCTAATCCATAAAATTAAACGAATCTATCTGTAATCTCAAATTGAAATCATAAGTTATCTAAATCCAATCACTCAGCTGTCCCTTTCTTCACGATCTTTCAATAACCTCTCTCTCCCTCGCAATCTTGCTATCCCCGAGACTTACTCCAATCTCTTTCACCAGTAACCATCCTGGAATCAAAGCTAATCCCCAAAGGCCAAAGTTAAGATAAACACCCCCAATATCACCCATTACTGTGATGCTATTCAACCCGTACTATATAATTCTTTAGTTACAACACAATATCGATGAGAATTTTCAATGTGACAGGGGGTACTTACACTAACAGCCTGAACAGCTGATTCAGTTCCTCGAAGTAGTGCTGCAATTCTTACTACTTCTTCAGGAGTTTTGGCAAGGTTTCCCACAAGGAAGTATCTAGTTGTTGTTAGTGTTTACTTATTTAGAAGTGTTTATGTATGGATAGAAACTAAGGTTCAGTAAGTAGGAGAAACTCACAAGAATAGATAATTGAGTTGAAACCCAGAGACCCATCCTAAAAATAATAGAAACGTTCTAACGAATGCTCCGCCATCCGTCCAATCATATACTGGTAGCGGATTTTGTCCCCAGTAGTTTGTCACCAGGACGGTTCCCCATATCCACCACACCTGAAATGTAGAAGTCAGTAACTAGATACTGGAAAATCAAAGAGTGGATGGTACTTACACCCTGCAATCCCAAAATAACAATAAAAGACCACCTCGCTCTCTTTTTCAACGACCACTTCTCCCGATCCAAGAACGCACCCAACAAATTACCAGAAATCATTGCCACAATACCCGAAAGAAATGAACCTAATGCTCTTCCTCGAACACTAAGCCAAACAGACTCGTACGTAAACATAACCGCCTCACTGTAAACACCTTGCGCGATAACCGGCACCAACAACAAGAAATATTTACTTATAAATAATTTCGATGTAAGTTTTATCTCTCTCCAGCTTGATTCGGAAATGCGAAGATTGGGTATCACTCCATCAGTTCGCTGGACCTTTTCAGGTGGTGTAAGGAGGAGTGCTGCAAAGGGTCCCAAGGCTTGTAGGGCGATGAATACAAGATATACGTTATACGATACCTTTCCTTTCCCCGAATTATCCACATTAAGAGCCAGATTGATAACACCCCCGAGTACCTGACCCGCAACACGGAAACTCAACCACAGCCCCAGAAATCTTCCTTGATTCTCTGGCTCCGGATAACTCAGCGCTATGGCTGCTTCAGCCATCCAGAATACACCTGCCGAGATACCGCAGAGGGCGGCACCGAGAAGTACGAGCCATTCGTTGCCATATCGATTATTGCAGTAGAGACCAGCGGCATAAGGGGCATAGCCAATAGTGCCAAAAATGAGAGCGGCTTTAATACCAATGTACTTAACAAGAACGGAGGAGAAGAAGCAAGATAGCACCATTAGACAGAAGGTGAGAGCATTGGCGGCATTAACGAGATGAGGAGATTCTTCACCACCGGCGCCCAGACTGTTCATGGCACCCCAGATACCCGGGGCCAGAAAATTACAGATTCCAAGAATTATGGAGTTATAAAGGGTGGAACGGTACCATTTTACTGTTAATTTGTCAGGATTATACACACATAAAAAGAGATACAGGAAGAAGAGATAAGACGTACCTGGTTGCTTTTCCCTTGGTACAGGTAAAGCTTCATTATCCGAAGACAACGAAGTATCGAGTGCTCCTGATTTATCAGACGCCATGATTCTCAATGTAGCGGCAAATGAGTCGGAATATGCGCATCACAGAAGTACAGATTCAATACTGGGGCCCTATACCCTTTTATTTATCCAAAAGTTTCTAAAATATGCATGCACGGTACTCATGTTGAAGTCAAAAGTCGGCAGACATGTATTTACCGCCTCGGTTACATGGCGTGACGAGCACGGAATAGAAACCTTGTCATGACGAACATTATACTTGGACTAACGGTGCATTAGAGTGGTTTGGCAAACGATAAGCAGATACGCTTGTCTACATTCTTCTATTGGCTCCGTTGAGAAAATCTTTTAATCTTTTTGGTGAAGTTTGTTTGGCTTGAATTGATCTAGACCTTTCTTTTGGTAAGAAAATTCGAATCTTGAACTTCCTGATGTGAATCAAATTGCTGGATTTCATCAGGGGAAGAGGGGTATCAGGAATTCAGAATCGGCAATTTTACAGCTCGATGAAGTTAAGCAGCAGTTTTTCGTGTCCGGCAGGGCTTTACCATGTCGCAAAGTTTGTGGTATAAGATTTGTAGGATATGGAAAATTCTATGTCATCTGACAGGATCTACTCTATAAGCCTTCAAACCATTCTTCATGATAACTTCTCAAGTCAATCTGATCCGGACGTTTGAGATATGGAGTCAAGTCACTACCCGCAATCGTCTCCTTTACCGTCCAGCCATTTCCTAGATATGCAAATCTATTTCCAGTTTTGGATTTATAGGTATATTCCCAATCTTCCCACCTGGGATCTTTTCTTATAAAATTAACATGCGATGCACTTCCAGGCCAGTGACCATGAATTCGTCCTCCTGGTCTGCCAGAGTTTGCCCATGATTTACAATTATCTGTCCATACTGTTCTAGGAAAGAAAGCATCACTATAAGCGATAAAATCATTTGTCGCTTCCTTGGACGGGACGAAGGTCTTGATGCTCTGCTGGCTAACCTTTCGCAGTATCTTGGCCAAGTAAGTTATTTGTGTCTCGGTTTGGTTTGGAACTGTACCACTTGTTCCATGAGCATTGGGTCCGGAGACAAAAAGAAGGTTGGGAAAGGAAGGCGATGCGACTCCAAGATACGTAAGAGGGTCAGGATCCCATGCATCGCGTAGATTATGACCAAATGCAACAATTGGAAATGGTGGTCGCATATCAATATTTGCTCCTGTGGAGCATATCACTGCATCGACCTTTCTTTCAACACTATCAATTGTAACAATACCTTCCTCGGTAAATCTCTCGATAGGAGTTTGAATAAAAGATACGTTTTCCTCAGTCAAAGCCTCTAGATAGCCAGGTCCGGGCGTCAAACGACGGCAATTTGGCGCAAAGTCTGGAACAATAGCATCTAACAACTCTGGCTTCTTTTTTAAACGTTCTGCCATCAAGTTTCGGAAATCTTCCTCAAGTTTCTTGTTTTCCTCTGTCCCTTTGAATAGAGCGGCAAATCGGCCATAGAACTTTCCCTCGAGCTCTTTTCGAAATTTTTGATAAGTTTCTGGATCTTCGAACGATTTGAGAAGATCTGCAGAAAAATAATTCGGTTCTAGTCTTCTGCCTGCACCTTCACCACCAAAAGATCCCGCAATCCAAGTCTTGCTACGTGCATAATGATCTAAATGCTTCACAACTTTTTGAAGATTTGGAACCACTTGCAGACCACTAGCACCATTTCCAAGGACCGCGACGGTTTTACCTGTGGGATCAAAGTTTGGATCCCAATTCGAAGAATGACGAAGATGTCCCTTGTAATCGCCGATACCAGGGTAGTCTGGGAGTTTCCAATCATTGAATCTACCGATTGCTGTAATAACCACATCGAATTGTTCTTCCGTTCTCTCTTCGTTCTCAACATTCTCGATACTCAATGTCCATTGTGCATTCTCCTCATCCCAGACTGCCCCATTAATCTTGCGATTAAATTTGAGGTAATTGTATACGTTGTGCTTTCTTGCAACCTTCTGCCAGTATTCTCTGATTTCTTTTCCTTGCGCATATTCTTCGGACCATTGCGTATTAGGCTCAAACGTTGATTGATATACGTTTGCAGGTATGTCGCAACGAACTCCTGGATAGATGTTTTCAAACCAAGTCCCACCAACATCGGCATTCTTCTCGAAGATTGTGAGTTGAATTCCAGGCACCTTAGCAGGCAAAAGTATACCTGCGTTGATTCCAGCAAGACCAGCACCAATAACTGCAACCTATTCAATTATTGATCAGTGTACCGTAAAGAACCGAGATTTGAGATAGTTACAGACCTTCAGTGGTTTAACAATATCGATTGGGTGGTCTTCTATTTTGAAAGAGGGCTGAGGAGTGGGCCTGAATGGTAAAGAAGATTTGTTTTGAGCCAAACCATCACCATTTGCCTTAGCATCAATGGTCGTTGAAGCTGGCGCCTCCGCAAACGATGAAGATGAAGACACAATTTTGGGATTTGCAGCACCACCAATCCCTTGTGCTTCCAAAGCAACCGCAGAAGGCGACATGGTTCATCAACAGTTGGCTTTGATAGATATCTAGGCAAGTGAAGTAAAACCTGTAGGTTTCTATCTAAGGCTTCTAAACAACGAGAATGACAACTGAAAAGTATCGCAACAAGGCTGAAATAAAAGAGATGACAACAGTAAAACACATTAAAAAACTACTCCACTAAGATAGTTGATACTATCAATCACGATATTGTCGTATCTCATTGCAGCATCCACGAACTGTATCAACATGGACTTTCGGACCCATATTTTTTCCTAACTTTAGGACCGAGGAGACTCGACTCGAGATCCTTATCAATAGGGTTCCTTCTATTCTCCCGTCCATTGCGAATATACATGCAACCCTGGGCATGGAGGGGTAAGCTGGGGTTGTAGTCGTAACGATTTTGGTTGGGTTGTCTGGTATCTTTTTGGTGCAAGACATGACGAAATGTGCGGTACAGCTCGGAAGGAATAGGCATTGAAAGGAAGATTGATAGGATTGGCAAGATCTGGATAATTATGTGATTGCATGGGGGATTGTCGACTTCATTCTTCGGTACTAGTGCATGCGTCGATAGTTTCTATTGGAAGGGTGTGAAGGAGGAAATCGCCAAAATTAGTATGTATTGGCTCGATTAGTTGATGTTGAGCTTCAAGCTGCGAGATGGATGTGGGTTCATTGGCGGGGCACGTGCGGGGTTAGTGTATTTGTGCTTTTGCAAGGAATAAGACGCCATCAAGGCTCAATCAGACGAGAGTCTTCATCGTTATGTCGCATTTTAACCTTCAACGAATGATGGCACGATGGAACTTATATTCTCGTCATTTCATGCGCATGGTACCGGCACCGGCAGCTATCTGCAATGGATTGAGATAATGCTATTACCTAAGGCGTAGAGTATAGATTGTAAGTCGGGGTTTCCTTTACTGCTCGCGCGTCCCCTCCCTCTCATTGCATTTGGAAGATAAACTGTAAGGTTCGAAGCATTCATTGTCTCTATTCAAATCAGTCTTTTCCATCCTATAACTTTGATTTGCGCATACAACATGTCTTCCACCAAGAAGCAGCTCATTCTCAATGCGTTTGCTATGCAAGCGCCTGGCCATCTCAACCCGGGTCTCTTCAAATATCCTGGTGATCAAGGCTCCGAATACAAGAATATCAAATCATGGATTGCACTCGCCGAGAAACTGGAAAAAGCCAAATTCCATGCCATATTCTTCGCGGATGTTCTAGGGGGTTATGATGTTTACAAAGGACCTGCCAATCTTGAACCAACAATACCTGCGGCATCTCAATTCCCGATAAATGATCCATTGTATAGCATTCCTGCCATGGTAAGTCTTTTCTAGAAGAATTTCGGCTCGCTACAAGGCAGTATCTGACCTGAGAAAAACAGGCCGCAGCTACAAAAAGTATTGGATTTGGTGTGACTGCTTCAACAACCTACGAACAACCTTATCTACTTGCTCGCAGATTCTCGACAGTAGATCATCTTAGTGATGGGCGAATTGCATGGAACATAGTTACATCATATCTCGACTCTGCAGCTCGAAATCTTGGCCTCGACACTCAAATCGAACACGATGAACGATATAAGATTGCCCATGAATACCTCGACGTCACATATAAGCTTTGGGAGGCATCTTGGAGAGACGATGCTGTGCAACCCCCAGGATCGAGTTCATATGCGGATCCAAAGGGTGTAAGGCAGATCAACCACAAGGGAAAATACTTTAATGTACCAGGCCCACATTTGTGTGAACCTTCTCCCCAAAGGACCCCATTTCTGTTCCAAGCTGGAACATCCTCGGCGGGAAAGAAATTTGCTGCTACCCATGCTGAAGCCATTTTCTTGAATGCACACACCCCAGAGCTTATTCGTCCGTCAGTAGACTCGATTCGCTCGCAAGCGAAGGAGTTAGGAAGAGATCCGGCTAGTATCAAGATTGTCGCTGGGCTTTTGGTTATTGTTGCCGAGACCGATGAAAAGGCGCAGGAGAAATTTGAGAAGCTTGCAAGTTACGGCAATCGAGAAGGAGCCCTATCATTATTTGGAGGTTGGTCTGGATATGATCTAAGCTCATACGGTGATGATGAAGATTTCCGGTTCATTGAAAGTGCCCCTCCTGCAGTAAGGAGTATGGTCAATCACTGGGCATCAGTCTCCCCACAAGGTTTAACCTGGAACAAAAAGACCATTGCCGAACATCTCATTCTGGGAGGAAATGGTGCGAAGCTTATCGGAAATGCAAAGACAGTTGCAGACGAATTAGAAAGGTGGGTAGAGGTCTCTGATGTCGACGGGTTCAATTTCAGTTATGCTAGCATTCCAGAGACATTTGATGACATGATTGAGTATTTACTTCCTGAATTACGGAAGAGAGGATTATTTTGGGATGACTATGCTGTCCCTGGCGGTACATTAAGAGAAAATTATTTGGGCGTCAAAGGTCAAAACAGACTTTCAGAGTCACATCCTGGAGCAAAATACTTCTGGAAAGCCGGAGAAGAAGTTCCAACATATTCAAAGCAAGAAACGAAGAGTGATTGAGAGAAAGGAGGGACTGTCATCTTAATACCATAGTTCAGATGAAAATCAGAATGCTTTAATCTCCATCGAATGTGTTTTCCATCCTCATAATTTGTCGCTCGCGTACACTGCTTTGCAGATGTGTATGCTCATATTATGTATCTCACCTCATCTACCTCTTGTTTACCCGTTATTTGCCATTTTCAAGGCATGGACGGGTTCTGAAGTATAAAAATAGCCCTGTCAATCGTCCATTCATCGGCTTGTTCATCATCCATACATTTCTGCTTCGTCTCATATCATTGATCTTGCAGAAGTTTTCTCCACTTTTCGCACCATGGGACATGCCAAGCGGCTAGAATTACCCCTGATACTGCTCCACTTTCCCTCACCTCAGTCATGAGAGGTCACTTTCGGCTATTTTGCTGATTTCGCCCCACCCCCTCGCGACGGAATCTGTTCCAAGTGGTATTTCTGATGTATGGTCGTCGCATCTGATCTTTGACTCCTACGTTTGAGATCTTGAAAAATCGCCTCATGTATGAAAAAACGTCGTAATGTTGTATAGATAGAAATGAATATTCAGTTTTACATCTGTATAAGATGAAAATGATCCTCATACCACGGAGTTGTCGAAATTCTGTTTCTCACTGCTGTTGATTTCATTCACTTTCTCTAACTTCTTTCTTCAATCTTTATGATCTTATCCTCAGCAGGCCTGATAGTTTCCTGATTTATATATTCTATTTCTATTCTTCATATTGCCACCGTGCTGTGCATAATTATCTAAACTTTATATTCTACCATCAGACAAATCAAAATGCCTTCGCTCCAACAACTCCTCCTATTGACTTCCTCCCTCCTCGTCTCAGTCAACGCCCAAGGCGTTCTTCTTTCAGCCCAAGGCACCAAAGGCTCTCCTGCATCTCTCCCTCTTCAAGTCGTACTCAACTCCAACGACGCCAACATAATCAACCCCACCGAAATTAGCACCAACGTCGTCAATGAATGCGGACGTACTCTTCTTAACGGCAACATCGATATCGGTGAAAACACCGAGACCCAATTGTCCAAAAAAACCGTAACATCAGTTACGAAAGGAAGTACGGTCAATGTGGTGATGCAGCAAGGAGGTACGAATGGAGCAGGGCCGTATACATGTGATATGGATCCAACGAGTAATGCACAAGCCTCCGGTCAGACGAAGTTGACCGTCAAGGAGACGGATGGAACGGACGGGAATATCAAATTGGCGGTTACTATGCCAAGTAATATGAGTTGTATTGGTGGTATGCATTTCATCTCCTCTCTCTCTATATATACCCATAACTCGAGGCTTTCAAACCCTAATTGCAACTAACACAAAAATAGCCTCAACAGGAAACATCTGTACAATCCGCTGTTTCAACGCAGCAACAGCTGGTCCATTTGGTGGTTGCTTTGCAGTGATGCAGACAGATGAGACAGCTAGCAAGAACACGCCCGGTACGATTGCCACAGCGCAGACATTAGAAGGTGTCGAAGCTCAGGTATTACAGTAAGTTCTATGATTCCCATATTCCTAAAATTCTTCTATCACCATCATTTGTATCTCGCCAATGACTTTTCTTTTGTATTTCACGCATGCCCTTCATCTCTCCCCTAGAAGCAGAAGAATACAAATCAATATACATCGTATAAAAAACCACTAACCATCACCCACCCCAGAAACAACAAAGATCTTCCTGCCGCTATGAAAGCCAATTCCGAAGCAACACTTAACGAACAGGGATTATTCGCCGTCGAAGCTCTTCTCAGCTCTTCTTTGACGGCAATTGCTACGAGTACTACTGCAGCTGCAGCGGCGGCTACTAATGCGGCGGCTTCTAAAAAGAATGGGAATGGGAATGGGAATGGGAATGGGAATGGAAATGCAAATGCAAATGCAAATTCAAACGGAAATGGAAACGGGAATAAGAAGAATGGAGGAGGAAATGGGAAGAATGCGAACAACGCGAGGAGTGAGAGGGTTTTTGTTGCATGATGGATGATGAGCAAGAAAATTCGCGGCGGTGAGGGGAATGAGAGGGAGAGGGAGAGGAAGCTGTAAATTATACCCACTTTTTATCTGTAGTTGCTTGAACGGTATGATATTTGATAATTACTGTGTATTTGAACTAAAAGAGGTGCATGAATATACCCCGTCTGGGTTTCTTTCGAGGATGCCTAAACTTTTATTATATCTCAATCGTGCATGATGCATATAGGGATGTGTATTAGAACCTAGAAGCAAACAAGTACGATCAATCCCTGATTTACATCCAATCGATGAGAGAAAAAATTTACATTCAAATACTATGTTTCGCTGGTGAAGCCCAGATTATTAGCAATCGTCGCTCTTTCCATCTCTCAGCCCATCCTAATCCGGATTCAAGTATTTTACGCGAGGAAAAATTTCGATTCATCACTGAACATCAAATCGATAAATATATGAAGACGAAAGAGACAAGAAAACTCCATGTGCTGATAGCCAATGAAAGAACTTGGTGACACGGTATGCCGTGAAAAACGGCGTGGAGTTGGAAAGTTGGAAGGCTTGCACAAGCAATTAAAAAACAACTTGCTGAGATCCAACAAGAAGCTCTTTTTCATTTACCTCTGCATTTACTGCATGACGTAATGTGACTTCCGAGAAATATATATCTCATGCATGATCGAGGCGTACCTCGGACTACCAGCTCGTTGGAACTATGTATTGCTCATATGAATTTTAGTAGCTTCGGTCCATTGCACCTCTTCACAAACATGTTTTTCCCTCATTGTGGTGCAAGGATGGAATACAGAATTGAAATTGGTGGCACTTTGATTGCTTTGATATTTTCCTATATGTTTTCGAAAATTTTGTATCAAAATGGCATATACGTCAGGAATCAAAGAGACATGGCTGTCAATCTCCTTCCAAATTTCCCAACAAAGATCCGATTCTTGGGCTTGATCTTTTCATTGATAATTTCCGACAAATGATCAAGTCGAATTTACTGAACACCTGGGTAAATCGCTTCCAAAATTATGGGAATACTTTTCCCGCGAAAGTTCAAACAAAACATGCTATCTGTACCGTCGATGCGAGAGATTTGCGAACTGTCCATGCATTAAACTTTACTCATTATGGTGTTCAGCCGTTGCGCCAACCTCATACCTTGCCATTTCTTATTGAGGGAGTATTTACTATGGATGGTCCATTTTGGGAACACTCCCGAGCCTTAATTCGACCTACCTTCACCGAACCGAACGTTGCCAATCTTCCAATGTTCGAACTTCGCTTTCAAAAATATCTTGCATTAGTCCCAACAGATGGAAGCAAGGTTAATCTGAAACCACTTCTAAAGAAACTGGTATGGCTGCTCTTTTTCTTAAGGCTATACCAATTTGACTGCAATCTGAGTGTTAACATGTATCAAGATTTTCGACACATCTACGGAGTTTCTTTTTGGGGAGTCTATGAATACACTGTCCCCTGACACCGTATTCCAAGCAGAAGAGTGCCTCGCAGCCTTTGAATATGCTATAAGAGGCATGGGGATTCGCTTCCAATTAGGAAGTTCAAGGTCCCTGTATTGGGATAAAAATGGTATAAATCAATAAAGATCACCCATTCGTTTGCAGATCGATATGTAGACAAAGCCATGAAATTTCGGCGCAACTATCTAGCTGCCCGAGATGAACATAAAAAGGCAGACGATTCTGATGCAGAAGACGATGATGAAAATGATGATCATCGTTATGCCTTATTGCATGAGATGGCAAAACAGACAGGTAGTCGTGATGATCGTCGAGACCAAATCCTCCATATCTTTTTAGCAGGTCACGAATCCTCCGCTATCATGATTGGAAACGCAGTTTTCCATTCTTGTCGAAACCCCGAGATGTGGAAGAAACTTCAGCCCAAAATTCTCTCAGAAGGTGATAGGCCATTCACATTTGAGTCGCTGAAGAATCTTAACCATTTGCAGTATATCATCAAGAAAAGTAAGTTATCGTAACCACTTGCTTACTTGCACCGTCACCAAACCCATGCTACTGGCATTACGTCTACATCCGGTTGCTCCCACAGATACACGTATTGCCTTGCAAGACACCATACTGCCCACTGGAGGCAGTCCTCAAGGCACCTCGCCTATCTTCGTGAAAAAAGTTCAGATAGTTTTTGCTTCTTTCCATGCCCTTCACATGCTGGCACCTTGCTCCCAACCTGACCCAAGTATCTTTCGGCCAGAGAGATGGGAGACGGTGCGACCAGGATGGAACTATCTTCCATTTGTAGGAGGACCGAGGATGTGTCCAGGTCATAATTTAGCTTTGACGGAAACGGCGTGTGCATTAGCGAGGATGGCACAAGAATGGAGAGAAATCAAATGTAAGGACGAGGTGATGGAGTGGGTGGAACTAATGGCCGGAGTTGCAAGAAGTAAGAATGGAATCAAAGTAGGTGTCGTGGTGTAACAGTAGGGTGTCTGTATCACACAAACGGTTTGCATGATCAGATTGATATTCAGGCCCATTTTAATTTCATATTTGAAGACAGGTAGTCGGTGAGGGAATCTAGACCATCATTATGCAGATATTGAACACCTCAAATGCTCCAACCTCCTTACATATGTTGTATGAGATTGAGTAAATGCAATGACTTCCTGTCATTGAGTCAACAACCGGGGTTGAGTCTTCCTCGGCTTGTATATATAGATAGGTTTTCAACGTCGGGACTGCCTTTGGGACGTCATCCATCGTACCACTTGGCTTTCGTTTGCAGAAACTCAACTTGACAATCAATCAAAACAACCAGTACTGGGCTTCATGCATCCGTTGAAGCTGCATTTGCCAGGCATGATGCATGAGTTCGCTGGCTGAGTATGCTCTTGTCCCTGCTATCATAGTCAAATAAGCACAGCCAAGCTGAACGTGGAAAGCCGAAGATTGCTGTCGACGATTCCGTGTTGATCCTGTACCATCCATGGTTCTTATTGTGGCCCAGATATATTCTGGTTGAGGATTATCGTCGAACAATCATAAATGGCATCATTGGATCTTCGAGAAAGAAAATTAAATATGACGATCAAATCAATCTATTTACGGTTGGTTCAAACTTTAAGGTAGGTGGTCAATTTGTGGGTTCGTAGAATTGAAAATGGGCCCAAGGAATAGGTACACCCGCAGATCTACAGATTGATCTAACCCAATGAAGCTTAGCTCTCGATTTTGAGGTCCCCGCTCAAGTTTTGGCTCCGAAACATTCTTGAATCGAGAAGAATAAGAGAGTTTCCACATAATATGGGCATATACGACTCGTTGCCCAATGATATCTCATGGTCCATGATGATATTCATGGAGAGAGATGTAACGATTAACCATGGCTCTTTCCTCCCAAGGGTTTCGAAAAGATGAACAAGCACCCCGATCATGTCAAGCGTTGACAGCTGGACGAGAGTGTTTGTCGGTAGGTATATAGGGCTTTCAAACAGCCATAAGTATCTTTTATTCACTTCAATCTACTCAAACAGTGATTGATTCACTTGTTCTCACTTCGCCTTGATACCTCCTTCCTCCTTTACTCCTTTTCTTTTCTCACCTGTCCTGTCCACGATCTTGAGATATCTCCCTCAATTGATGAAATTCAGAAGATCCACATTGGCCTAGAGTCATCGGAAGATATTTACAAGCAATTTACAGAATGGTTCTCGAATATAAGGAGAAAGCTCTCCTAACGCCCCGGTCGTATCCAGGATCACAACGAGCAATATTTCAAAAACGATTCATACCCATAACAGTTGTACTCTTAATCTGCGTCTACCTCTTGTCCACAACCAACCGCTTCTCATTAAACAGTCGATATGGACTCTTCTCTTTTCATTCTCCAGTAGATCTACCACTACCTCCTGCTGGTCGATATAGCATACAAGCAACAACATTTCCAAGAGAATCCAGACCTGCCAAAACGGTACGATTAACAAGGCAGAAGAAAGTAAGAGAAGAATTTCTACATGCATGGAATGGATACAAAAAGAATGCATGGATGCATGATGAGGTGATGCCACTTTCAGGTGGTCAAAAAGATACGTTTGTGGGTTGGGCTGCGACATTGGTGGATTCCTTGGACACACTTTATATAATGGGACTGAAGGAGGAATTTGAGGAAGCTTTGGAATCTCTTAAAAACATCAACTTTTCTAAGCCCAATGCTGAACGTGTACCTGTTTTTGAAACGACTATTCGGTATCTCGGTGGGTTGCTGGGGGCTTGGGATATTAGTGGTCATCAATATCCTATTTTGCTCGAGAAAGCGAAACGACTTGGGGATTTATTATTCAGAGCTTT
Source organism: Botrytis pseudocinerea (assembly GCA_019395245.1). Lineage (NCBI taxonomy): Eukaryota > Fungi > Ascomycota > Leotiomycetes > Helotiales > Sclerotiniaceae > Botrytis > Botrytis pseudocinerea. Next base: position 544,836 of record JAHXJK010000082.1, read on the forward strand.
TAATACTGAGAGTGGTATCCCTACTCCATATTATTGGTGGGAGAAGGAACTTCTTAAAGGAGACAAGATAGCGGGCGAAAATGGTGTTCTAGTCGCCCAAATCGCAAGTCTGTCACTCGAATTTATTCGTTTGAGTCAAGTCACTGGCGATCAAAAATACGCAAATGCAATACAGAAGATCACAGATCAATTAGAAGCTACTCAGAATACCACGACACTACCAGGAATGTGGCCATCTCAAGCAAACTGCATGGGATCTGAGTTGGCATTTGGGAGTCGTTCTTTTACTTTGGGAGCTTTTGCCGGTAGGTCAATCTTGCTTCTCGTATCATACCCCTCCGCTAACATATGCGATCAAAGATTCTGCTTTCGAATATCTTCCAAAGACCCATTTACTTCTTCCAAATTCCTCCTCTGCCGACCAATACCTGAAAATGTATCGTATTGCATTATCAACCATAAACAAACACCTAGTTTTCCGTCCTAATCTCCCAGGCGATCCCGATATTCTTTTCACGGGCACGGTTAATATCAATTCCGGTAAACCACTCCTAACCGCTCAGATCCAACATCTTGGTTGTTTCACAGGAGGAATGATAGGTCTTGGCTCCCGGATATCTCGATCCCCATCAGAAATGGAAACCGCCATCAAACTCACCAAAGGTTGCGTTTGGGCATATGAACACACACCCTCGGGAATTATGCCCGAAATCTTCCACGTCAACCCTTGCACCAATACATCTTCCTGTACTTTCTCCGGCTCCAGTTCAGACACCGGATATATCCGCGTCGACGATCCATCCTACCAACTTCGCCCCGAAGCCATCGAATCCGTCTTCATCATGTACAGACTAACTGGTGATCGCGCCTGGCAAGAAACGGGCTGGAAAATGTTCAAAGCGATTGTGAAACATACGCATACACCTCTAGCCAATGCGAGGATCAAAAGTGTGATGCAGCAAAAACCAGACAAGGAAGATTCAATGGAAAGTTTCTGGTTGGCAGAGACGTTGAAATATTTCTATCTATTGTTTAGTGAGCCGGACGTAGTAAGTTTGGATGAGTGGGTGTTGAATACCGAAGCGCATCCGTTGAGACAGGCGGGTGGAAATACATAGTATTATATAGATGGAAGGATTGGAGCATAACGACTTAGAAGAACGTGATAGATTTATGTAGCGATACAAATGATATAATAAAATAATACAGAAATTCAACAGTAGGTGGTTTGATATCTGGTACACAACTTCACACTTATGTCATGGGAATAAATCTGATCATGATAGCTACTACTCCCATTCCTCTCACTTGCACCTAATACCTCCCTATCTATAACTGCAACCTCAGGGAATAAATTGTAATAGATCGATGGTTCAGAATGTGAAGTTCTGCAGGAAATCAAGATAGGTCTCTCTCGGGTTAGAAATGCAAATTTACTCTTTTCTAACATCGTTATAGATATTGATCTTCTACCCTCCTTCCCTCCTTCCTTCCTTCTTCAAAAAATACACACATACACACACACACATATATATATATCCATACATATACATATACATATACATATACATATCATGATGAAATTAAAGGTTTAACACTTAACACTTGACACTTAACACTCAATATTTATTAACTCTAGGATAGATAAAGATAAATAGGGGGCGAGTGCTACTCTAGAGTATGGAGTGTAGAGTGTAGAACGGGGATAAATAATATACTAAAGGAGTAGTAGTCCTTTCCTTTCCTTTCCTGTCCTTTCCTTCCCTTCCCTTTCTCTCTTGAAGAAAAAAAAAGGGGGGAAATATAAAATCATGAGTGAAAATTAGCGAGCACATCGGATTTTTCTTTCGGTTGTTATTAGGAGTAAGATAGTAGATAGTAATAAGTGAGTGATGTTACTTTTATAATCATACACAATCACACAAACAAACAAACAAACAAGCAGTCATCCAATCATCCAATCATTCAAGAATTAAAAGAATCGTAATCCGTGCAGAATGCCAAGGTGTGTGTTGTACCAATTATCATAATCTGGACAAGTCCATCCATCATTCTATCTACAAATTTCTCATATCCTTCCCAAAGTCGCTGAGCACACAGAGCAGAGCGTGTAATGATTCATGTGTATCCCTTCCTTTAATTCCGCTAAACATACGTTTTTATGACTGTATGTATGTATTCCCAAAACTCCACTTGCGCTGAAAATTGCTTGGTGCAATTCTGATGAGACCAAAAAAAGATTAAAAAAAACTCCATGCGATGCTGCGATAACCTCCATTTCATGCAAAATGCTCGCCACCCATTTCTTTCTTATTATCTTAATCCACAAAAATAACGCCGGTGCTGATGACTTCCTTCCCGCCTCCCTTCCTTCTTTCCTCCTTTCCTTCCTTTTTTTTCTCTTTCCTCCTTCTTTCCCCCCCCCCCCTTTTAAGCCTATGGCTTCTGATAAGCTTCCGCTGGCAAATTTGCCTTATTGGCTTGGAAAGCAACGTAAGCCTGTTCTAGATTCCATCCTGTCTCTGCTAAACACATGGCCGAATATTGTAAATTCATGCCCGTCTCAGCAGAAAGTTTTTCAGCGTATATTTTTTGTTGTTGTTCGGGCGTGAGTGAAGCATCGGCTACTGGGACCTGCGAAACATTTGGAAGTGCCGGAACTGGCTGAGGTCCTTGAACTGCAGTCGTTTGAGCCAAGGGACTCCAAGCCCTAAGCGCAAGCATATCGCTAAGAACCCTAATAGGGGGTCCATTAGGCCCTCCAGGGCCGAGTATGAAGTACCGTGAAAAGCTACGAAGAGCTTTACCTTCAAAATTGGGAATGTTCTCCTCAAATTCACCGTGTACGTCGATGAGAAGACCGTCAACCCCAGCGGCACTCTGCCCAGAAGGATCTGGAAGACCTGGAAGGGGCTGACATTCGACGAGGTATAGTTCGGGTCGGGCTGCGATCTCGGGGTGAATTGTTTTAGGTAAATCGTTCCAGGTGGCTTGGATTTCTTGAGACCCAGTAGATTTTCGAGATAATCTAGTAGACAAATGTGTATATTTGACAAGATTTCGATTGAATTTGTTGTACGCTGCCCACGGAGGAACAGGCAATGAGTGATCACGATCTCGGACTGCTGACATATTGACAGATAGTGAGAAAGAAGATTCGGCGTCGTAAAAATTGGTGAGTAAGGCATTGCGATCATTATCGTAAGCCCCGAAAAACTGCCTGATAAAGTTTTCCCCAACTTGGGCGACGTCTCGAAAAGATGGGCTAGCGATTGGGAACGGTGATTTAATAGCCTCTAGATCTGCATGAACTTGAGCAACACTTCTGACCTGGACACCACTCAATAGTTGAAGTTCCGGAAACCAGCGTACAATATCGGTCGCGTAATCTGGAACAAGGGTTTCTATGGGGTTGCCCGATAAAACGAGGTTTTCAAGGTGACGGAATTTCCAACGCCATAATTTCAAAGATTCGAGATCGGCGAACTGATTTCTTGAAAGATCCAGGTTCTTTAAATCAGGGAACGTTGAAGCCAAGGATGTAACATTGGAAAGGTCGGTCAATGAGTTGTCGGTCAAAGTGACACTGACTATGGCATCCTTCTTAGCTTGTGGGGTGGTGAATAATTTGTCACAGATGACCATCAAAACTGGGAAAAGTTTTGAGACAAGAGTGTTATCTTCAAACATTCCCATCTGCTTTAACTGCTCGTCTTGTCCCAAAGCCGAGAGATTTAGAAGCTTGAGGTTGGGATCGTATCGAGCTGCAAGAACTCCCTGAATCTTCTCTCGGGTCAAACGAGCCTCCTCAGACTCCGGCTTCTCGGACGTCTTCGATGGCTCGCTGTCTTGTACGGTAATTGTTGATCCAGCAAATGCGAAACCATCCAACTTCATAATAGAGGCTGCGTCTTCCGGGGTAACTGAGATAACAACGACGTCACCTTTCTTATGTGACTATTCGAGGGTTAGCAAGGTATAGGTGACCTTGAAATCGACCGGGATCATGAGGTGGTAGAGCGAAAGTGTCAATTCTCGACTCGTTGTAGTAAATTTGACATGACAAGAGCGAAAAATTACGGCGACAGCGCAGTGGAACTCGTGATCCCGAAATCATGGCGATAAAAACGTACCTTTTTAACTCTTATACTTCTCTTCGATTTGGAGTCCAATGCTGTTGCCTTGCGCTCGAGGAATGATACTAGGGAGGAAAGGCCTTGATCACTATTCGAAGCTGCTTTACTCCCCTTCAATCCTTTGATCCATAGGGTAACTAATACGTTGGCTTGTTGTGATTGCGATCCCATTCCTCGAAGGATGGCCTGCGGATTTCGTGTGACGTCGAGTCTTCCTCCACCACGGCCAGTATTTCTTGCCCCTCCCCGTCCATGTCCGCGTGGGCCAGTGGGAACAGAACCTCCGATAGCACCCTTTCCACCTTTGCGACCATTTGCGCCTGTCGTAGTATCCATATCTAAGTCGCCATCTTTATCAACTCGAATGGGACCAGCTCGTCGTTTTGTGATACCACCACCACCCACGCGACCACCACCTCTTGTGCCTGAAGAAGAATTTCGCGGGCCTCTGGGAGGCGCTGACGTTCGATTCATCATCTTGACGTCGCTCTGATTATAAAAGTCGTATTTAAAATTGGAAAATTGGTTAGATATCGCAAGTCGCAAAGTGTGCAATAAAGATTGTTGCTGATTGTTATGACGTATCTTGAAGATGCGATTTTTTTCGAAAAAGTGGCGGATGTTTCGGAGAAGAGATGGAGATTTGTCGAAACTGACTTGGTTCAGTAAGAACGGCGGCAAAAAGAAAATTCGATCCTATTGTTTTGAGTGACTTTGGATCAAGTTGGTGGTGAAAGTGAAAGAAAGAAGGTTTGTTGGGATAAAGAGAAGAAGTGACTAGGAAGAAGAAGAAGAATAAGAAGTTCTTTAATGCTGACGTAAGCGAGGCTGAAACCACAAATCATGGATGGATTTGCTGCCCAGTCTTGATTTAAGGTTCTGCCTACTAGGTACCTGGGAAGGTGATACTGCAAGCGTAGCGATGATTCATGAATGATTCAATATTGATACCAAACCGCATCCGTCTTATTATCATTTACTACCGAATGGATTCTATGTTGGAGAAGCTCTAGGTGGGTCCCTATCAGGCATTCAACATTCGTTTGATTCAAATATGCTTCATCATTTGACCCCTCTATTTATGACTCAGCCTCACCAAAAATCTCACAAGGCTCCTGCTGCGCAACTGCTATCATCCCGGATATCTGCAGCCTCGCAATAGTCGTGCCTCAGGCAATATTTACATGTCTCCATTCGGCAGCTACTCGTAGAACACAGATGTTTGAGGAGAGAAAAGGATCGGAGCAGCATTTACGAAGTTCCTCTCAGTAACATCTAATGCCATCTCGTTTGAGAATTATCTTCTCTATCCGACCATTTCACCCAGACATTTCTCGAATCGGCCTTCCAAAGCTTTGAACCATGATTATGTCTGTGTTACGCGTAGTTTTCCCTGCATGAACATGGGTTAGATTCGAAAGTGCACGCAAGAGGGGCGGCACTAAAACAAGCCGACCGAGAGCAATCCATTCAATGGAAAGCTGTCCTCAATTGAAAATGCGACTGACTGAGTGAGACTTGAAGGACTGAGAGTTTTCCAAAATTAAAAAATAACTTCTTCTTTCTTACTTGCTTATTCTTCTCACGGGAATCACATTTGATGCTTTTGCCGGAAGGCCTTTTTTGAAGAAGAAGCTCTTATATGATTGATCATTCATTCATTTTTACATTCCTACATTGCAATTGATTTATGTGTTTCTGAAAGATCCTCCAACTTCAATTTCCCACGCCGCAAGGCTACTCCGCCTAACACAATAATAATACAACTTTTTACAGCATTCTGCAAAAATGCCTGCAAAATCTAGGTTTACGAGGCTAGATGCCTTCACTAAAACGGTCGATGAAGCAAGAGTGCGCACAACTTCGGGAGGAATTGTGACGATAGCTTCGTTGCTAATTGTCTTATATCTGGCATTTGGAGAATGGGCGGATTACAGGCGGATAACAGTACATCCTGAGCTGGTAGTTGACAAGGGAAGAGGTGTGTTATACTCGAGATTCCTGAGATTCTATGAAATGGAAACTGATCCTTATTTTTCTTTGCAGGTGAAAAGATGGAAATCCATTTAAACATTACTTTCCCCAAGATTCCTTGCGAACTTCTCACGCTGGACGTAATGGATGTTTCCGGAGAACAGCAAGTTGGTGTTATGCATGGAGTTAAGAAGGTTCGATTGGGTCCTCAAGAAGAAGGTGGTAAAGTTATTGATATCAAGGCCTTGGATCTGTATGTATTCCACCATTGTAGCCCCCGAGTCGTGACTGATATCATGTAGTCATAATGCCGAAGACTCAGCAACTCACCTTGATCCGAATTACTGCGGTGCGTGTTACGGTGCTACCCCTCCTCCAAATGCGCAAAAGCCAGGCTGCTGTAATACATGTGACGAAGTACGAGAAGCATATGCGTCAGTTTCGTGGGCTTTTGGCCGAGGAGAAAATGTCGAACAGTGCGAGCGTGAACATTATGGCGAACGCTTAGATTCGCAACGCAAAGAAGGATGTCGCATTGAAGGTGGTCTCCGGGTAAACAAGGTCATTGGAAATTTCCACATCGCTCCTGGTCGCAGTTTTACCAATGGAAACATGCATGTTCACGATCTTAACAATTTCTTCGACACACCAGTCCCCGGCGGTCACGTATTTTCTCATCACATCCATTCTCTTAGATTCGGACCGGAGCTTCCAGAAGAAGTTTTTAAGAAGTTGGGCTCAGATTCCATCATTCCATGGACCAATCATCACTTGAATCCTCTCGATAACACGGAACAAATTACTCATGAGGCTGCTTACAACTTCATGTACTTTGTAAAGGTTGTTTCAACTTCATACCTTCCTCTTGGTTGGGAAACCAACTACAATAGCAGGCCACATGATGCAAGCGTGGATATCGGAACTTATGGACATTCTGAAGATGGAAGTATTGAAACTCATCAATACTCTGTTACTAGCCATCGCCGAAGTCTCAATGGTGGTGATGATTCTGCTGAAGGCCATAAGGAAAAGCTACACGCACGTGGTGGAATCCCGGGTGTTTTCTTCTCATATGTAAGTTTCCTTTAATATGTTAATCCACACAGCTACTGATTATACTCAGGATATCTCACCAATGAAGGTCATCAACAAGGAAGAGCGAACAAAGACATTGGCAGGCTTCTTGACAGGTCTCTGTGCAATTGTCGGAGGTACATTAACCGTCGCGGCAGCCGTAGACCGTGGTGTATATGAAGGCGCAACTAGATTAAGAAAAATGCAATCAAAGAATCTCTAGTCAGGGGTGTGTGACTATTTTTGCGTTCTTGGGAGCTGGGCATCGGGAAATGGAGTTTAGAGGGATGGGAGAGGGATCATGTACATTGAATATAGGAATTTACTTTCTTTCCCAATTTTTTTGGAGGTAGCGAATATAAAGATTCTTCTATCAATGTATGTCAGATTTTGAGGAGATATTGTGGACGAGTGTACTGTGTATCGTGTATGTATGTATGGATGCATATATGCATGTGAAGTTCTATGACTTGGATTGTGAAACATAGGGGAAGCATGGGGAAGATACGCGGATCTCGGAGTGGAGTTTGTGTGTATGTGGATGTGGATGTGTCAGATATCGGAGATGTAAGGGGGTTTGTGTAATGGTGGTGATGGTGGTGGGTTTCAGGATGGATGGATGGGATGGCATGGCTTCTGATAGGGGTGTATTATGTAGGTTTGTGTAGTTTATTCTTGGTGTAAAGGTAGAGAGTAATGAGTAATATGTAATAAGTGATAAGTAGGTTGTAGGGTGTGTATGTAGATTGTATGTAGATTGTAGAGTGACAATAATGATAAATGGATTGGATGTATGGATGTGTATGTTATTGGTTTATATCGAAAGTTTTATAGGTTAGTTCTAATTCTATACTTCAAGAAAGAGATCACTAGGTAAATAATATATGTACCGTCGCTTCTGATTCTAGCCGATCTTTGAATAGGACATTCATAGTGGTATTGGCATTGGTGTTGGTATTGGTTGGTATTGGTTGGTATTGGTTGGTGGTGGATGGATGGATGGATGGAATTCTGAATGTAGATCACTGTTGGGGTTGCTGTTCGTTTTCTTTGGCTTTGGTGAGGAGGGGGGAATGATTGGTTGGTTGATTGGATGTTGTGTATGGAGTGAGTGGGTGTGTGTGAGTATGTGTGTGTTTGGTAGTTTGATAGTTTGATATCTCTTTCTCGTTCTCGTTCTCCTATCTCGTTCTCCTCTATCGATCTGCGCAGTAGAGATCTAGAAACTCGGCTGTTCTATCCATCCCGAGAGGTGCCCGAGACTTCGGTCCCGAATTGAAGTGTGTTTGAGGGTGGTTGGCGCGAGAATTGAGTTGTGGAAGATGGTGAATTGGGTTTGGGGTTTGAGTTTGAGTTTGTTTATTGGGGTGGTGGAGGGAGGGAGGGATGAGCTGGTGGGTAGGTGGATGGGTGGGTGGGTGGAGGGAAGATGGAAGATGGTGAGGGGATGTGGTGTGGTGTGGTTGATGAATAATAGATGATGGATGGTGGGAAAGTTTAATATGCATGTGTAGAGTAGAGGTATGGAGTAGTGTGGTGCATGTAATGTTGTATTGTATTATGTTATGTTTATATGGGATAGGGATTGTGAGATTGGTGGGAAATGATTGTGATTGGGTGGTTTGGGTGATTAGATTGTTCTTGAATGGGTGGATGGGTGGATGGGCCCTGAATCTGGGGAAATGGATGGGTGAAGGACGGGATGGGATGGGATGATGGGTTATGTTGTATGCTGTATGCTGTATGCTATGTAGAGTAGGGTATAGCGTGTATGTATATATGTATATAGAGAGAGAGAGAGAGAAGACAGATATAGAAATGGAATAATGCAATGTATATTAATAACTTTATATATATATATACAGGATTTTGAGAAAGTCCGAGAAGGGGATTACTTAGCAGGTCGGGGATTCGGAATGAGATGAGATGAGATGGAATGGGATTGATGATATTGATGAGAATGGATTTGTGTGTGTATGTAAGTGTATGTAAGTGTGATATATATTAAGGGGAGGAGGATTGGCATTTATTATCTCTAGGAGTGTGCTTTGGAGATGGATAGATGTCTGATGTGAAGATGGGAGTGTTGTATCTGAAATTTTAGTATTTAGTATCTCTGGGAATATATTCATAGAGATAGATGGGTATCCGTGTTGAAGGCGATGGTATCGTATTTGAAGTTTTAGTATGGAGGATACAATTAGATAGGTGTCTAGACGGGTTCCATTTTGGAGTCTATGGTATCGTATTTGAAGTTCTAGATAGTTGTTGTATCGTATTTGGAGGTCTAGTGAAGAATTAGATGGGTATCAATAGACGCTATGGTACACCAAAGCAATGAAATGAGAAAATCTGGTGTGAATACGAGATTTGTGTTGTGATGGAGAAAGAAGCTGCAGCTCGCTAGATAAATACTCCGGTATACGATAGATTATGTATGCATGTATGCAAACTGCACGTCGAATGGGTTTAACCCCTATGCTTTGGCGTTTTCTCTAATTGTTCCTACATGAAGGAACTTTATGAAATTCTCCCCCTCGTGAGTGTCACCTTGAGTCTTGAGTCTTGAGTTTTGAGTTTTGAGTCTTGAGTCTTGACCCCCTTATTATTATCATTATTAAGTCAGTCCTTCACATATCGGCTCCCTGCCTGCTACTCATTATTCCATGTGGTGGGAGCGGAGATGGCACTCAGTAGATACTAGATCGCGAGGTAGCAACTCCACATGTTAGAAATTCAAGGTGATTCGATGTTGAATTGAGTGGATGATGGGATAATGGACCTAGGTTCGATGTGACGAATGAGCAAGAGCGAAAGGGACGTCGAATGGAGAGGGAGCGTGGTGATTTGTTTATTATTAGCATCGTCTCCTTCTAGTTCACAGCAGTTCACTAGGGTTTAAAGTAGCAGCGGGTAGATGAAGTGGATCGATTTAATATAACGACCTAGATGGTACGCAGAAGTGGTTATTAGGGTTATATGTGAACCTCTTGTTCCTGGCTTCTCTTTCTTTTTTTCGCCTTCTCGTGATATCCTTTAATGTCTCCCTCTCATCGTGCCGGTGATTATGTGACTGTGTGATGATTGTGCCCATGCATCCGCAATGCCAGTGAGAGTAGAGGAAAGGAAAGGAAAGGAAAGGAGGATTGTCGATTGTCCCTGTATTGGAAATTCCGTTGGCTTGGCTTTCGAGCATCTGCCTTTTACCCGTATTCCCTCCCTCCACCCTTCCTGCATCTTCTTCCCTTCTTCCCTTCTCCCCTTCCACTCTCCCCCATCACATCACATACACACACACACATACTTCGTACACACACATACATATCTGTGCTTGTTTTGTGATCCGCCAAGCGTTACTATGAATGGCCTGGCCAATCCCTTCTTCTGCTTCTGTTCATTCCATCTACTACTACCGTTCGAGCCATAGTCAGAGCATACCTTTCTCCCACGGCGACTAATCATCGTTATACGAGAAAGATTCGTGTGGTCATTGGACATTTTTCTCGTTTCTCTTTTCCGTCTTCCATTTTCTTTTGCTCGATGCTCTATGAACTTTGATTTTTATGTTGTTATCTACCGCTCTCCAATATCATCGAAGTCTTCTTCATCAAGGGGCAACTCCACAATACGATATCCCTTAAAGGCCAACCATCCATCTGGCCAATTCTCTCGTGCACATCGGGCATCACAACAAGATTGAGGGGGAAAATAGGGAAAATAGGGAAAACCAACATCAAAACCAGAGGAGATTACCAACGGCAAGAGAAACTGCAAATGATGCCGCCTGTTCGAAACGGCTGCGAGAAAGAATTGTCACGTATATTATTATCGTATCTATTCTCATCATCTGGCAACATCTCTCGTTGTTGAATATCGCCAAAGTTTCCAACATCTATCAGAAAGAAAAAAAGTCGACCCAAGATCCCATTTCACTCACTCGCTCACTCAATCCATCCCATCCCATCACTCAACCCAATCTCAGATCTCAGATCTCAAATTTGCTCAATCGAAATACATTCATTTTAACTTGCGTTACATCCAAATCATAAACGCTAATTCACTCCTTCATTTTACTGGTACGATTCAATTCAATTCAATTCAATTCAGTTCGGTTCGGTTCCGTTCCGTTCAATACATATTCCATACGATACAATACCATTTGTCATTTCTACACTTTTTCTTAACGACTTCGCTCTTTCGTCTTTCCACTTTCCACTTTCGACTCTCCAACCTTGGGACATTTCGTTCGTACACGGCCCGTCACCATCTCCTTACATTATCGCATACATTCGAATCCACATCTACCAGCTCCAGGCCCAACATTTTACGAGAACTTTGACTGCGCCTCCTCCTCATTCACTAACATCTCTCAAACGTTTGATGTTCCCTTGATCACCTCTGCTGCAGCCACAACGTCTTCCCTCCTGTGAATCAACCATACAATACCGACAAAAGATCGCCCATTGATTATAAAATATCCCACAGGATTTCTGGAAATTATCTGCCAACTCATGGGAAGGATAGAGCCATTTGGACATAGGAAGTCATCCACCAACCGGCGATATGGCTAACAGACCCAATTTCATTGACCTCCGGTCACAATCGTATGGAGCAATGGGCACTGGCAGTAATGGTTTACCGTCCCCATCACTGCGCTCATTGCCCTCCCCCCGTTTACACGTAGCTGGAGATATTCCACCCGAACTTTCACCCTTGGATGCATTCGCGGCGCAAAGTCGACTCTTGGCTAGGCAGTTAAATGAAAGTACAAATGGAGGAAAGCGCATAAGCCGTTTGCCTCCACTTACAATCGCGAACTCTCTCGGCCAATCTCGACTCGGAAGTTTACGATCTGCGTCTGCCGAAAGACTTGCAGATTCCCCTCTGGCCCAGTTGTCTCCTACAGAATCTCCTGCTTCTGCTGGCCCGGGACAACAGAGAACAGAGGTCGAGGCACCTATATTCAGACCAATTTCGGTCCACCCCGAGGTGGGAAAGATTCCAGATACTCCAGCATTCGATGTAATTCCCGAGAAGGAAGAAGGATTTCGAGGCAGAAGGCCACCTCCAAGCCCGACTCCGAGGGAACAACAGAGCATGTTTGGAGCTAGGAGGGATCTTTCGCCAGCGTCTATAGAGCAAGATTCGCGACAAATTCAACAGAGACCTGGAAGATCGCCATCTGATGCCCCGTATCGGGGACGTTTATCTCCACAGCCATCTCGTTCGCCTTCAGCTCCACATCAGGGGCGTAATAATCTCAGACCAGAGCGTTCTCCTTCTGCACCTCACAATGGACCGGGAAGGTCACCCAGACCGGGACGTTCGCCATCTGGCCCTCACAATAACCGGGCACTTAGGCCTGAACGTTCGCCATCTGCCCCCCAGCAACGCATGGTTAGACCAGGTAGATCTCCTTCAGACGGTCCATATAGAGGACCACAGTCACCCAGACCTGGTCGATCTCCTTCCGATGCCCCATCTCGACCTAGCCAGGATTCTATGCGCCAGCGAGCACTTAGAGGACCCGATGGCTCTTTAGCTGTAGGCGGTTACGGTCCGAGAGCTTTGGCACCACCACGAGCACCATTCGCGCAAAGAGCTCCTAGTGCCAGATCTATGTCAATGGAGAGCTCAGATGATGACCACTCATTATCACACGATTCTCCTCAACGCAAACTTTCTTCAACCAGTGCCATGTCAAGCACGCCCAACTCTCCTTCTTTCAACTCCTCGGTACCACGATCTCCATCTGTGAGCTCCGACTATTCTGTAGATCACACACACCTACCCAGACCTGCATTCAACTTCTCTCGGCCAATTAGTAGGTCTAGTAATCACCCAATGGAAGACAAACCAATGATACCTTCCCGACAGGCATCTTCTGACAGCCAGCCTTCATTTATTCTTACGGATGATACTGCCCACACTCCTGTAAGTATGCATAGTGAAGGATTTCCGGATCACAACCTTCTTGGCGATGGAGCTGCACCATCTTATGTATACTCGACGTTTAATCTACCTAGAGGTAAAATGTTACAAAGAAATTCGGCAATTTTCCAAGAAGGTCAACCGCAAGCTCAATTTGTCTTTGAGCAACAACCCCCTGCCTTCCTGGGCAATAATCAAACTATTGAAGGCGGGCCTCCGCCATCACCTCCATCTCGACCATCAACTTCTTCCAGGCCAGATATCTCACATTTACGTCCTTCCTTAGAACCGGGCTCTGAACCTACAACATTGGCCGAAAGAGGCCGAAGCTTAACAGACCCTAGTCATCTTCCATCACCATTCGACGCGCCTCCTACCTTACACAAAGATAAAGCGAAAAAGGACAACCGCGCACCATCTATTGCCTCTTCGAATACTACAATAAAAGCTCGATCGCAACATTCGCTAGCTCCATCGGCTGAAATGTCTGGAGAAGAACATGTTGCGAAAGCTATTGAGTATCATGAAGATGGATCTCTAACTAAATCCACCTATCATCTGCGTCTTGCAGCCAGGCAAAATCATCCTACGGGTATGCTTCTCTATGCGCTCGCTTGTAGACATGGTTGGGGTATGCGACCTAATCAGAGAGAAGGTGTAGCTTGGTTGAGAAAAGCTGCGGATTCGGCTAGCCTCGAAGTTGCTGACGATGAAGACACGGCAAAGGATGGAAAAACTGTTGACGTGTTGGAAAGGAAAACTAGAAAGGCGCAATTCGCGCTTAGTATTTATGAATTGGGAGTCAGTCATATGAACGGTTGGGGTATTGAACAGGATAAGGCTCTTGCATTGAGGTGTTTTGAGATTGCTGGATGTGAGTTTTATTCTAATTTGAGGGTGATGCGATTGAGATAAGATACTAATTTTGTGAATAGCTTGGGGTGATGGCGATGCTTTAGCCGAAGCCGGATTTTGTTACGCCCAGGGAGTGGGGTGTAAAAAGGACCTCAAGAAGAGTGCCAAGTTTTATCGGGCTGCGGAGAGTAAGGGGATCAGTATGATTGGCAATAGTTGGTAGGTTTCCTTCTCTTTTACATTTAGGATGTGGTATCTACGGGTGCAAGCGCAAAGATACTGGGATCAAAGTAGACGAAGTATTGAATATAACTAACGCAAAACAGGATCTACAAATCCAAATACAATGATGATGGAAAAGACGATGTCAGTGGTTCGCCGAATGGAAAGAAGGGGGGAAAGGACGGCCATAAGAGACATCTTTTCGGGAGGACTAAGTGAGGTTTATGGAAAGACCTGAAGTGCTAGTGGAGCTTAGTGTGAATACTGTTGATATTTAGGGAAGGGCTTCCATGGAAGCAAGATAAATATTTGAGGGGTTTTCTTTGAGTTTTTTTTTTTCTTCGTCATCTTCTTTCAAGCATTTCTTGTGTCTTTTTTTTTCTGCTTCTTCAGGGCGGAGAAAAGTGAAAATACCTAGGGAAAAGGGGATTGTTGGTACATTAATGATTCTGCTTTACTTGTTCGTGTTTCGTTTTTTTATGTAAGGCGTTCACATACCATTTCTAGTAGTCTGCTTCATCATATGGGCGGGCTGGGCGTTTGGGTTGGGTTAGGAATTTTTTCAATGGATGGGTGGGTGGACGGATGGAAAATTTGAAAATATGAGGGGGGGAAGGAAGGAGGGATGGGTGAAGACGGTGGTTGGGATTGCGTGTGGATGGAGATGTGGGTTTGTCGTGTAGTTTAGTTTAGTGCAGATGTATGGATCTTGTGTGTGTACTGTATTTGTGTGTTCCCAGCTTTGGCGTAGGGAGTGCAAATTAGAGAAGTGAAGTGAAGTGAAGTGGGGAAAGAAGGGGAAGGGGTGGGAAAGGAAGTAGAAGAGTAGTGAGTAGTGAAACGAATGAGAATTTTGTGGGTGGGGGAATTGAGTTGATTTGAGTTGAGGTGTTGAGGTGTTGAGGTGTCGGTATAGGAGTGAGAAGGGAAGGAGTGAAGGAGCGAAGAAGTGAGAGAGGCAAAATGCGAGACTCGAGGTGCGAAAGGGGAGGCAATGGAATAGAATATTTATCATGATCAAATAGTAGGTGGGTATGCAACTTGCTAAACTAGTAATATGGCAATCCAAACAAGGGTATATCCTACTCGGAAGATAATCATTTAAACAATATCTTTCTCAAAATCGATCAACTTCAATTTCCTCGCATCCTTAAAATGATACTGCGCAACTTTACTCCTGACCAGAAATCTCGCCGCCGCACTATCCCTCTCGAGCGTGACATATCCATCCGAGCCCGTCTCATCGGCTTCCAGTAATCCGTTCAACAACTGCTCGGCCAATTCTCGCATTTCTGCGGCGGCGGCACGTGTTTCGTCCCATTCCTCTTCTTCTTCTTCTTCGTCCTCGTCTCCGTCTTGAACGAGGGACGGTTTGGGACCCCAGATTTCGTCGATGCGACGCTGTCGCTTATCCATGTTGGGGTTTTCCTTGGGCTTTTTGGGCTTTCCCTGCGTGCTGAAACCGGCGATGAGGGTTTGCGGGGTGATGGTGAGCATTTCGCCTACGATGGGCCCGCCGAGTTCTTCGGCGGCGAGCATGGGTGCAAGGTGTGAATCGATGAAGGTGTTGAATGCGCGGATGAGATTGCCGGTTTCTGTGTCGTAGTGTGTTTTGCCGGCTTGGAAGGAGGATTGCAGCTCGGAAAAGATTTGGGAGGGGGATTTTTGGGTTTGCTGCGTGAGTTGGGTTGTTAGGGCGGAAATGCGTGTTTGGAGCGCGGAGTGCATGGAGAGGGCGTCTTGGTGGGAGGAGGTTTCTTTTTGGAGGAGGGAGGAGGTGGTGGAGAGGTCATGTGAGCTGCTGGTTATGCATTCTTGGGTTTCGCGGATGCAGGATGTGGTGGTGCGGTGGGCGAGGAGGGCGGGGAGGACGGATTTGGGCGGTGAGAGGTAGGGAGGTGTGGTGGAGAGGGTGTCGTATGCTTGTTTCAGAGCGCGGAGTTGGCGGAGGTGGGTTTGGGGGTCGGGTGATGGGCCGGATGATATGGGGAGTGAGGATTTTGCTCGGAGCTAGGGTTGGGGTTGTTAGTTTGAGGGTTTGGAGATTGGCGTGGTAAAGGAGTGGGACTTGCCTTTGCAAGCGCGGCTTCTTGCTCCTGGACTCGGTCTTGGAGATCTTGGAGGGTTTGGTCTAGACGCGTTGTATATGCGGCGGAGATTCGGGGGTCTTGATCGATATCCATGGTGAATGGAGTGAGTGGGTAAGGGGTTATGGGTTTGAATCTTGACAATTACAAGTTATTGAAAAGTATCTTGACGGCTCCTTTCCATTCCCTCTCTCATTCCATTCCCGATCGACGCCAACTTGAGACAAGGACCAGAGGTTGAAATGTAGCGTGTTTCGATTTGACAGCCAAAGACACGTGACGTGCTTCGATTCTATATGTGCACGGATATATTAGTACGTCGTGACAAGCAGACCAGTTTCTATTTTGATAGAAAGGAGCGGCCGAAAAGGTTTATTTTGTTGGATTGAGTTGTGTAAGTATGTCAAAGATGCGGGAAGTCTTGACTTGACTCGTAGACGGGGAGCTAGGTTGAAGAGGTGTGAATCTACTATACCTGTTACTCAGCACTATCAAATTTGCTCGTGTTGTATGAAGTTGATGTAAAGTTGATGTAAGCCTGGAAAGGACCAAAATCCAGCCTCAGGCACAAATACATATCTTTTATGCACGCATTAATGCAAACCTCAGCAAAGACCTCAGACCAGAACAGACAGCATAACTTTTCTCACGCTAGTGAAGCTTCCCTCGCATCTCAGATCTACCGCCCCAGTACCGCGTAAGGTTCTTTCTTGTTTGCTACTCATACTTTCTTTTGAAATATCTAGTACTTTAGTGTTCTAGTCCATCTCTTTAAATCATCATCTTCTGCTCCCTCCTCTTCCCTCTTCCCTCTTCTTCATTGAAATATCATCCTTTTCATCATTCGCACGGCTTCTTCAATTAAGTCGCTCACTCTATCTACGCACACCACGATCCTCGGGAAATAAAGATCTACGCGATTTTTAACCTCGTCGAATTTCACCTCCATCTACTCTTTGTCGCTCCTCCTTCTCCATCTCCATCTCCATCTCCTGCAACGTTCAATCAACAAGCAGCAAACCAAACAATCATCGACATTGAAAACTGCAAACGCAAACCAGTACTTGTCAAAAAGAAGAAGCTTCAAGACAGCGATAAATTGATATCGTTGGTGGAAGAGCTCAAGGTTTGAGGATAGGTCCCTACTACTGCTTTTTCCTTCCCCAAAAATAAGAGGATTCTTCAAAATCAGTTATCTTCACCTCCACCACCCTCATATCCATCACAATCACAGAAATTACTCGCCCTCCTTCCAACTTCCAAGCAAATCCCTTTCCAGAGTTTGCAGGTCTATTACAAGTTGTTGTTTTACACCACATCTGCTTCCTCCCCTATCGACACATCTTCTCTTATTCGCAGTCCCCGTCAAAGCACACGCTCCATTCCCTGCTTCCTCCGACCCCAACACCAGCACGTTTTCCTTCGAAGACTCTTCTGGTGTACATAAAAGCGATCAATCCAATTAGTCATTTGACTTATCTTCCAATCCCGTTCCGATCACTATTCAACCTAAAGTGAAACAAATACAAAAGAAGAAAATTAACCAAATAGCAAACGAAAATGTCGGCCTCGCCTACAACAGCTCCTACACAATCCACAAAACGTCCTCTTGAGGATCCATCATCCCCTTCTGCACCAAGCGATCAACCAGATGCCAAGCGTCCTGCTTTAGATAAGATTGTAAAGGGTGAAGATGATGCAGAGAAGAAACCATCCGTCATTGAAACTGAACTCCCAGTCCTCACCAATCCAAACGGAGATGCAAAACCCGATGAAGCCAATGGAATCAAAGAAGAAGTAAAGGATGCTCAGGGAGATACTGAAGTCGTTGATGCTCCTACTACTGAAGCAGCACAACCAATTCAAACAACGGTCCCTGCTAAAACCGAAGGCGCTTCCTCTGGGAATGCTCTCCCACACGACGAAAGTGGATGGATACATGTTCGATCCGTTATTACAAGTGCCGAAGCTGCTACCGTTATTGGCAAGGGAGGGGAAAATGTTTCCTTGGTCCGAAAGCTTTCTGGTGCAAAATGTACAGTCAGCGATTATCAAAAGGGTGCAGTGGAGAGAATTTTGACTGTCAGCGGTGTTGTTGATGCAGTAGCTAAGGTATGTTTGCTCGTTTCGACATTTGAAGAAAAATAACTAATTTTTGGTAGGCATTTGGTTTGATCATTCGAACATTGAACAATGAACCTCTCGAAGCTCCTTCGGACTCTACCTCGAAGACATACCCTCTTCGCCTTCTTATTCCACATATCTTGATTGGCTCTATAATTGGTAAAGGTGGTGTTCGGATCAAAGAGATCCAAGAAGCTTCAGGGGCTCGTTTGAATGCTTCCGACTCGTACCTTCCACTCTCAACTGAGAGATCGCTTGTCGTTCTTGGTGTTGCAGATGCCGTTCATATTGCAACCTATTATGTGGGTAGCACTTTGTTTGAACAATTGACAGAGAGATTCGGTGGCCCCGCTGCATCTGCTTATGCATCAAGAAGCGGTGGACCTGCAGGTGTGGTTCCAGGTGGTATGCAGGTTGTTCCATATGTTCCACAACCAGCTGGTGGAAACTATGGTCACCCTGACAACCATCGTCGTTCTGACCGTGGATCTCACCATACTCCTGGAAACAGCTATGCCCAACCATACGGTCAAGGACAGGCACCTCACCAACAGCCAGCTGCCGCTGCACATTACGGTGGGCACGCTTCTCCAGCCGTTGGTGGTTATGGTGGAGTGGGTCCACAACAACCACAACAAGCTGGCCACGCTGTTCCTCAACCACATGGTGCTACTGGCCCACAAGGTCAACCTATGCCAGGTGCTATTCCTGGTCAACCTTTGACACAACAAATCTTCATTCCAAATGATATGGTTGGAGCTATAATTGGTAAAGGTGGTGCCAAAATTAATGAAATCAGACAACTCAGTGGTAGTGTCATTAAGATCAATGAGCCGCAAGATAATTCAAATGAGAGACTGGTTACAATTACAGGAACCGCAGAGTGTAATCAAATGGCCTTGTAAGTTTTCTCTATCTCAATCCTATCTTCATATTACTAATACATCAACAGATACATGCTCTACTCAAGGCTAGAGAGTGAACGTCACAGAGCTTCAAGCTAAATTTAAAT
Organism: Botrytis pseudocinerea; assembly: GCA_019395245.1. Classification (NCBI taxonomy): domain Eukaryota; kingdom Fungi; phylum Ascomycota; class Leotiomycetes; order Helotiales; family Sclerotiniaceae; genus Botrytis; species Botrytis pseudocinerea. Next base: position 564,251 of record JAHXJK010000082.1, read on the forward strand.
TGATATATGAAAAGGGTTAGATATGGGGAAGGAAAAGGAATTCCTTTGGCAATATGTGTTATTAACAATCAGAAATGAATCTTTTTATGGATGTTAGTGGCCTGGTTGGCGGAATAGTGGTTTGCTTGCTTTTTCATGGCGTATATTTCCCTTGGGAGTGAAAACATCTCTCTAAGCAATTGATAAAAAAAAGTTAATGATGGGAGAATGAGATCCTGATTGGTTGATGGGAATCTGACCCGCGATTCATATGGAAAATCAAGTGCATGGAAACGAGAATGATGAGAAAGATGCTAATAGGGAAACTGATATGCAAGGAAAATCATGATGCACGATGCAAGATAGGCTAGGGTGATATGAATTGTGAAAATTTGTTATGTTATGATGATATAAGGTTCTCTTGATTGTGTTTGTGAAATTGGAGATGGATTTGAAATTGAGATGAGATGAGATGGGTTGATGTGATGTGATGTGATGTGCAGTCAGGAGGTGGAATGGCGATGTATGCATGTATGGATTGATAATTTGGCAATGTTTGGATTACTGATTGTGCGTCTTGTATTGTATTGTGTTGTATTGTGTTGTGTTTAGTGATCTTGTTGTCAATCTTTTGTATTGTCAAAGTGGGCTAAATCACTAATATCAATCTCTATCAACGGGACGATCTTATTATCATCATGAATGAGATGTTGATTTTGTGGGAGCGAGTGTATCGTGAGTAAGGGAGTGAGGAATATCAAAGGTTGGGAGGGGAGGTTATGTGTTGAGTTGCTGACATCATCTGTGTCGTGTTCGCACGTGTTGTGTGTGTGGGCGTGGGTGTGGGTGTGGGTGTGGGTGGGGTAAGTAGGTAAGGTAGGTAAGGTTAGACCTGGATATTGGATCTGGTCAGTCAGTATAGCTAGCTAGGCATTTGTTATTTGAGATTTGTTGGTTAGTTGATTTGCTTTGCTTTGCTTTACTCGGTCTCCTGGTGTAGGCATATTGATATCTTGAGGATACGATTTTTCGAGGTTGGCTTCGATCGGTCGGCTTGGTCGGCTTGAACGGCTTGAAGCATATCGTCGGGTGATTGCTCGGAGTTGTAGATAGATCTTTGGGTGTATTCGGGGGTAGAGAGGTCAGGTGCGGAGGTTTGGGAATAGGGGAGTAGGAATTGGGAGAATTGACAATGCGGTCGTCGCTGGTTGGTGGGTCTGGGTCTGGGTCTGGGATTGATGGGCCGGTCACGGAAATGGCGAGGATTGGGTTGAGGGGGGAGATTGGAGCGGGGGATTTGGAGGGGGAGGGGAAGGAGGCTAAGATTTGTAAGTTTGTTTGTTTGTTTTGGTTTGAGGGGAGGGGAGGGGAGGGGGTGGGACGGATCTAAATAGGGTAATGCTTCAAGTGGGCAATACGGTTTAGATATTCGAAGTTTGGTTCTCAAAGATTCCCAGAGATCATGAGGATGTGGTGAGTTATCGCGAGGGTGTTTGGATTTGGTCTGGAATGAGGGGAACAAGTGTAAAGATACGAGAGGGGCAATTGTGTATGCGGGCTTGCTTGGATATAAAGGCTAAAGCTGTCACGATTCGAATTCGGCTTTATGGACTGGATAGATGGGTGGATGGACGGATGGAACTCAAGAACCACACTAATCAGATATAACAAATATAGGGCGTGAAACTCTAGATACAGTAGCGGCCCAAAAAGGATGTACAAACTCTTATTATGGCGGAACATTAGAGGATAAGGGAGTATTGGTTTGGTGTATTGGTTTGTTTCCCTTTTCATTGCTTCTTTTATTGATCTTGGCTGTGTTGAGAGTCTTTCTGTCACTTATTGTTTGCTCTCTTTTCTCCATATATCTATCCCATCTACACACATTCCCCATTGTCTTCCTGTACAATTTTAAATTTATATCTATCTATACTGACCCCCGATCCAAAGACTGGACATCCCTCGCTCCCCACAAAGCTTTTATAGATTCACCAGCCTATCCGACCTTTTTGAAAAATCTGCAGCCAATTATGGGGAGTGTGGAAATCATACACATGAGCAAATTAGATGTTGCGGGGGCTATTTCAAAGATAAATGGAGAGCAGAAAGGAGGAGTAATGGAAGTTGCTACATTTTTTGATGTGGAGGATGTTTTTCTTGAGGTGTGTGATCTTTTGTTCTATATTATCGTTCGTCATTTTTGTGCGGATCTAAATTCAGGTTTCAATGGATTGAAAGAAGGGCGGAGATATGAAGATGGGAATGAGATCAAGTAGAAGACTGAGAAAAGCAAATAGGGCGTAGAAAATTTTAAATCAGCTATGCACAAATTGCACGCAGAAAAGAAAATAGCAGGATTTCTTGGCGTGATAGATTCCGGAGAGGTAATTGAGAAGATCGCTAAGAATAAAGAGGCGAAGGAGGAAGAGAAGGGGAGAGCTTTGGTTATAATGATAGGGTGGGAGAGTAAGGAGGCTCATATGGTGAGTGTTTATTTGTTGTTCTACTATTTTTTCTTTAGATCTTGGGGGTTTACAAAGAGTGAGATCGGAGAAAATCTTTAGACTAATCTGATATTTGAAAATTCACTAGGCATTTAGAGATACAAAGGAATTTGTGGAAAGTATAGTATACTTGAGAAAGGGGACGAGTGGGGTGGATATGGTGAGTTTACGATTTACTTTTTTTTATACTTCTGATCTTGGAGATGATAAGATGGGATGGGATTGAGAAAGGAAATATAAGAGATGTATATTGCGGAATTGAGCATAGCGATGGCTGGCTAACTTACATTTATCAGTTCCATGCAGCGTTCAAGAAGGCATGAGTATGTGACATGGAGTGATGGGATGGATATTCCTGTATACTATAGTTCAGTTCAATATAACTCAATATATAGATACTCTAATATCCAATGTCTAATCTTCATACCAGTATCACTCATTCTTACATTCTAGAGAACTCGAGATGAAATATCGATCCTTGTTATAATGAACATGTATATATCGAGCAATCATCTCTCAATAGCCTGAATCGTCTTGAAATATACTACAGTTTAGCATTGAGCTTTCTATCGAATAGCCACATGGATTAAAATGAATATCACTACATGCGACGAGAAGAGTCTTTGATTTTTATTCTAAAAGTATAATCGCTAAGTGACAAGTATACAGATTTATAGAGATATATGAGTGTAGCGAAATTCTCAAACAGATTTATATATTTCAAAAAGGGGGGTTCGTTTGTTTATTTATTTATGTGTAATGTGATATAGTGTGACATATTATATTTAGATGAATATATTTATCTATTCATCTATCTATCTTACTTTGAGTCTCTAAATAGATAGACACATATACCACTGCGTATATAGTTGATTAATTTTTGATTTTTGATTATCTAATCTCACCTCATCCCATCTCTCCTAGTTAACTAGCCATATTATACTATATAACTATGGAAACAGGAAATACAAAATGTGAAACTCGTAAATAGAGTCAAGAATTGATTAATAGATATATATATAATGGACACAGATACTAGAAATACAATATTCATTTCTTCATCTCTTTACGATTCTGTCGGGGTTTTATGTACGTACGTGTGTACATACTATGAATATGAATATGAACATGAATGTTAGATTGTATAATGTAATATCATGTGTAATAACCCGAGCTTCTGATAGTAAAGTAAATGCTTATGAGTTATCGAGAATTGGAAATTGAAAGTTGGAATTGCTTTGATACTTTGATGGCTTGGTATGTTGACATCTACTCAATGTTAACACCCGTCCATATCATCCACATCCACATCCACATCTACATCTACATCTACACAACCCTTGATTCTTTCTCAATAAGTCACTCGCTCACTCACTCACCCACTCACTTACATTCGAACCCAAGATCAAACTAACTAACTAACCAACTCCAGTACACACGAACTTCTCCAACTCCCAACTCAGCTCCAGCTCTCCATTTACACATCACTAACACCATACCCATACCTTACCACATCTTACTTTCTGCAAATTAAATCTCACAAGCTACCAAGTAAGGTATTTATTTGCCTATCTATATAAATACTTTACATGCGTATTATATCCATATCCACATATAAGAGATTCTACCATCCAAGTGATATGATCAGCGATTCCTCTCCTCTCCTCTTCCTCCTCCATACTAACTTAAGCACAGATTTATAGAGTCATAGATTCAAAATACGACACAAAGAATAAACGATAAACAATACATAATACATAGCTATCCTATTCCAGGAGCAAGAATCAAGTATCAACAAATATACATATCACAACCCTAACACTTACTCTAACAATAACAATAACATTCAACATTTCTTTAACTCCACTTAATATCTTAACATCTCTATATCTCTATATCTTTATACTGCAGTTCCACTTTCCTATTTGACATATCTATGTATCTAGATATATATTTACCTACCTACCTATTTACCTGTATCTATTCATGCATTCATCCACCCATCCCTCTCTCTCCTCAAGTATCTTAGACGTATGATACATTACAATTTAGTCCTCTCTCATCTCCCCTCTCCCCTCTCTCCTAATATCATTCATTCATTCATCCATTCATTCCTTAACCATTCTTCATAAGCACATAATATCTATCTCTAATGAGTATCAACCTCCCCTACCCCCCTCTCCCTCACAATCAATCCATTCTCACACCCATATACATATACAAGCACTCTTTCACCTTTCACCCACCTAGTATCCATTGAACAAATATCCTTATTAATGCAGTCAATCAACCATACACCATATGCCATACATATATTCTCATAGTCACAAGGAATAGGAACCCAAACTTTGGAAAAACGAAGACAACCAAACCACAAAGATTTCAAACAGGGGTAGGTATACAGATAAATATATTACACTCAAGCTTATACTTGAAAAAGAATTACTTCCCCTTAATATCATTAATTCATATCCATATCCATATTCATATTCATACTCATTCATCCAATCCAGAACCTCCCCAGACCAACCAGCCCCAACCCAACCTCATGCAATCCAATATAACCAATTGATCATTTTCTTCTCAAAACAAAACTGTATCATGATATCATTCGTACATATAACAACCATTCAGTTCATCTCAAACTTTCACTTTTGTCATCCAATCCAAGGTGCAACGCCTGCCAGCCATGCATGTCAATAAACTATTTAGCATGCGAAACAATTTCCGCATAAACATCATCTGGAATTTTCTTGATGATAGTAAGCGTAACTTCTTTAATCGTATCCGCTTGTAAAGGCGGGAAAGATCTAAGGATTTTCGTAGGACTTTTATTTTCGTTAGTTGAAAACATATATGGTAGAAGCGACCCAAAACTTACCTGGGAGAACTCATTATTGAATGCCTGAGAATAACAAGTTGTGCCACAATACAAAGAATATTGAGATGAGCACCATACGCAAATAAGAAATCCCAAAGACGAAGTACCTCAGGTAATGGAGGGGTACATGCGCATAGAGTGAGTACTGAAGGGAAAGCATAAATTTCTGCACTCATGCCCTTTCCAATCAGATAAAGACTCAATTTTGGATCAACAATAGCCAGAACTTTATCCACTAATGCAAGTCCCTTATGAACACCATCCATAGCACCTCTCACATAACCAGGAACTTCGGTTGTTATGAAGCGATGAAAAGCAGCAAATGCTTCAGACTCGCTTCGAGCAGCGTAGAGAAATGGTGCGGCGAGCACATTCATTCCTTGAACGTATGTACCCGGTTCTCCAGCCCCGACATCAGAACCTTCCGCTGTCAAAGTCAGAGCACGAGCTCTAGACCTCATACTTGGCGATGATGGATTTCGTTCTGGAGAACCTTGAATGGCCGCCTCCATAATCTGTCTATTCTGTATATTTCGGTACTCTGCTCGCGCCTCTTTCGCATCGTGTAATCTCCATGCTACTGCATTTAAAAGTCGGATTAAGCTTGCTTCACTAACTCGACGTCGAAAAAGAGGATCGGTGGCTAGAGTTCGAAAGGTATCATTTCGAATTTTGGAATATGCGGGAGATGCGCCGCGATGGATCAGAGATAGATATGCGTCGGTTTCCAGGGTAGGTGCATTGAGTAATATAAGCCAGATGTAAATGCGCAAGGAGGACTATTGACAAATAAGTATTTGCTAGCACAAGTGGCGGAGTGGAAATGGAGGAATTGACAAACCATTCCATCGCTATCACTCTTAACACCTTGATCCAATATCTTCAATCTCATACTTTCCAAACTTCCAATTATATCTCCATCGGGGGGACCATCTCTAAGTAGACGATCCAACGACATGCTTTCTGTCGCGGTAAGTTTTCTGTTTGAAGTAGGGCGCCTCATCGACGAAGTTGGGACTGGGACTATGTTCGTTACATCACTATTGGATCTTGCTCTGGAATGAGTTGTAGTCGAAGATTGTGTCGCATCTTTTGGCACGGGCGGAATGATCTTTTGCAAAGCTTGCCTGTGTTGCTGTGAGATCAGGGATGGTTGATTGAATGATGAACCTAGAGTGTGCGCGGACTGTAATCTTCGTAAAGCTCGGCGGGGAGATGCTGGTGGATTGAGTGCAGAATGACTTGGAGGGGCCAATGTCGGAAATTGAAAAGCGTCTTTGGTGGGCGATGAAGATGCCATTTTGCTATCGCATTGCTTGTTGATAGCGGATTGAGGATAACGATCAAGGAATGGAGTGATGGTAATAAATTCGATTGCTTGTTCTCGAGATCCCAAATGGTGAATATGACTATGTGAATACAATCATATGAAATATGGTATTGTTCTATTCTCTGCCGTACTGCCTGTCATCAAGTTGTGTTGTTGTCCTGTCAGCAGAAGTCTGAGTGAAGTGTGAAGTGTGAAGTGTGAAGTGTGTTTGAAGTGAAGCTGGGGCTGGTGAACCGCGAATTTTCGTGACAGCTTCTCATAATTTTGGTACCAATGGCATCCAGTTATACATACATAACATAACTTACAACAACCACGATAGAGACACACCTACCTATGGTACAAACCTACGAACATATTATCACCACTTCTATCATATGGCGATTCAAGCAGAACGGCGACGAGGTCCTTCTCAGCGTCTTTTTGCTTTGACCTCAATCCAACAACATGTCGTATCGATAAGGCTTCGGGTACAGATTCTGGAGGCCCGCGAAAGGCCGCATGAAAATGATACCACGTGGATGCAAATCATGTGATTTGGGTCAATCATCCACGCCGCAGTGAGTCCTCAACTCAAATCTTGAAGATAGATTGGCAGGCAAAAAAAGAGGAAAATTGACCAGACCTTGAAAGTGTTCCCGTCAGCATCTCTCATCGACACGGTGAACACTTTTTTTTTATCAGCCCCAAACGCTCCATCCGCAGACCCTATTGTTAGGACTAACTCATGTTGGCTGACGGGAGGTTCCTTCATCCTCATCTCCGCGGGTTCTTGTTGTTAAGGAAAGATACTATCTCCAGTCTGGTGGTCTCGATTTCAATAATCAGAATACTACTTCACACTTCACCCCATTTACAATGTAAACCTCAGCTCATAAATCTTCGATTTTAAGCCTCCAAGCCTCTCACGCCTTCAGAATTTCAAAATTATCATGATGTCTCAGAGCTTTTCCAAGCCTCTTTTCGTTCTTATCGCATCTTATCGGATTGCGATCTTCATCCCTCCCATTGCATCATGAAGCAAAACGGTCATTGGGTGGATATTTCCCAATGGATAATCCGCGTGCTGCAACTCGCATGAACAAGGCTTGAGCTACCCTTGCTTGGTAACAGCCGAATCTACTGCTTGAAAGAGACAGCTTTGTAAAATTGTGAAGAATCTTGAAGAGCTGATCTTGTTTATTCCCCATACAATGGACTCATAAAGAAATCAGTGAGAAACGTCATGTCAATGGTGTGTTCATTCTTTCAATCTTCCCTTTCCTCTTTATTCCTTGCCGCCAATGATCCAATAGTGTACACAATCGAGCTTCATCTGTTCAAATTTCCAAGATTCTAGATGGAAAGAAACCTTTTTTTACCCGTTTTCTTTTGTCTTCTTTTAGTTCCTGGAGATCTATCTCCTTCATTTTCGCTTGACACTAATTTACAATTTCGAAAAACTAGATCATTTTTAGCGAATTGCGTGCTCGGCAAATACGTCGACTCGTTGAAAATATTCCCACCTCGCCCACTTCATCCACTACATTTCCAATTATTTTGTTCCGGATTCACAAAGAGCTGTCTCCATTTCCCTTGGTTTCCCTTGGTTCCCTTGGTCTCCTGGGGTTTCTACAGAGTAACGGAAGATCTTGGTGGAATCTCTGCGTTCAACCAAATTAAGATCGGGGTAAAGAAAGCATAATTATGGTAACAATGGTAATGATGATTGCATATCCACTAAAATGTGGTACTTGTAACACTAGATCAACTGTGCCAGGAAATGGACTGACAGGACAGTACGTTGTACGAAGTATGCTACCGAGACTACCTATGAAAAGAAGAGATTTTTATAGTAGAGAAGAACTCCGCTCTGAGAAGAAATAGGTAAAGAGATGGCTAGAGAAATGGCCAGAGTGTATTTCTAATCCCCCCCCGATAAATGATTTCCCCATATTATTCGTACACCGAATACCTGTGGTTACGTTTACACCCAAATCAATTTAAGACATTTGATTATGAATTGAGGTTCGAACTGATACCCTTGGTCCCTTGGAGATTGAAGCCCTTTTTCTAGAGCCCAGAGTACGTACCACCTATAGTACCTATTCTTGAATCTTGAATCTCGAGTCTCGACACACCTTACAGTGGTAGGAGACTGTCTACCCTGTTATATCAAGGAGAGTAGCTACCCGCCACTGTCCGTAGCCAGAAAATCAAAATCTAGAAATCTGGGGCCTGGAGGTTACTAGTTGATAAAATACATACCAAAACTATTCTTAATGATTACTATTTATCACATTATTACCACAAGAAGGTACTTTCATCATTTTTAGACAATCCTCCATGAAATCACTTTATATTGTACCCTGGTCAACTAATGTCATCTCTCCAGCACGATCCCGTCACCACGAATATCCTCTTCCATTTTGAGACAATTCTCCCGCAAGCCTTTCTAGCTTCACAGTAGTATAATATTAAAACCCCCAAACTCGAAGAATTTGCAAGCACGTTATACTTGGCTTAACGTCTACTACCAAAGTATTCCAATTCAAAAAGTTCCAAAGTCCGGGTCAGCCTAAGGTCACACACAGGGATTCACTTATTTACCTGGTCGTTTCCTTTGCTCTTCTCTCTTCCATCTTATTCATCCACGAGCACGCAATACATTGGTGGCGCACCCCCAAATTTCAAAGAGGTCAATTGCTGAATGCCACTCTCGGATCACGTCTTACCTTTTCCAGTCTTTCAGAACAAAAGTCTCTTTTTTATACAATTAGAAGCTGCGCTATCTATTTCAGCTTTCGACCTGCATTTGAATAGTTCCGATGTCAGACAATTTTACTTTTTATTAAACGCCTCTTTTCTCCAATTGTCAAATACAAAATCATCTGATTTCGTACCGACTCTGTGGGAGCAGACACGGCTATATCAGCCCTGCATCCGCTCATAAAGTTACAAATTCTTGGACAACCATCTGGGAGTAACTTGCAGATCGCCTTGTCATATCTGTCAGGTCAGATCTACTGACACCCACCCTTTGTGGGATAGCCTTTTTCCTGTCCACTTAACCTTTCGCCATCTCAGGTTTCACAGCCAAGCTGCTTTTTACCACAATGGCTGCTACCAAAGTCGGCCATGGATTGGCCAAAGTCCTCGGCATCAAACTCAACTATCGCGATGAACTCAACAATCAAGAGATTCTACGGGGAGAGTCAGTCTTTTCCATTCAAACAGCCGATACATTCGTAGAGGAAGAACCTCGAAGTATAGAATGGATCCAAGATACCCTTCCAAATCGACATGATCTCGCCGCTTATGCTCGCTCGCTATTTCCATTTTTGAGCTGGATTGGATGCTATAATATGCAATGGCTGTTTGGAGATTTGGTAGCTGGTGAGTAGTACCGAATACCTTCTGACGAGAGTATGATTGTTAATGTTGATCAGGTATCACTATCGGTGCTGTCGTCGTACCTCAAGGTATGGCTTATGCTACCCTCGCTGAGCTCGAACCTCAATTCGGTCTTTACTCTTCCTTCATGGGAGTTCTTGTCTACTGGTTCTTCGCTACGTCCAAGGATATCACTATCGGACCTGTTGCTGTCATGTCGACTCTCGTCGGTCAAATTTTGGTGAAAGCTGCTGCTACCAACCCTGAGGTTCCCGGTCATGTCATTGCATCTTGTATGGCTGTGATTGCCGGTTGCATCATCGCTTTTATTGGACTTATTCGATGCGGTTGGATTGTCGATTTGATTTCCCTCACTTCCATTTCGGCATTTATGACTGGTTCCGCTATCAATATTGCCGTTGGACAAGTTCCAACATTGATGGGTATCTCAGGCTTCAACACTAGAGCATCAACCTATAAGGTTGTGATTAACACATTGAAACATCTTCCCAACACAAAACTCGATGCAGCCATCGGCTTGACAGCTCTTTTCCTGTTGTATTCTCTTAGAGCTGTAAGTTGTGAACGTTTGTCAACACCTTGATCATTACTAATTATCATTTTTAGGCTTGCAATTATGGAGCTAAGAAGTTCCCAAACCACAAAAGAGCGTTCTTCTTCGCTGCGACCCTTCGAACCGTGTTTGTTATTTTGCTATACACATTGGTCAGTTGGCTTGTGAATATGCATCATCGCAAGAAGCCACTCTTCAAGATTCTTGGTAAAGTTCCACGAGGATTTCAAAACGCTGCTGTGCCCGAAGTCAACTCTTCAATCATCAACATTTTTGTAGGAGATTTGCCAGCCACTGTCATCGTTCTCCTTATCGAGCACATTGCAATTTCAAAATCTTTCGGACGTGTTAACAACTATGTTATTAACCCATCCCAAGAGATGGTAGCTATCGGTGTCACTAATATATTTGGCGCTTTCCTTGGTGGTTACCCAGTTACCGGTTCCTTCTCCCGTACAGCTATCAAATCGAAGGCTGGAGTTCGAACTCCATTCGCTGGTGTCATAACCGCTGTCATCGTTCTTCTCGCTATCTACGCACTTACGGCAGTCTTCTTTTACATTCCAAGTGCGGCCTTGTCTGCAGTCATTATTCACGCTGTCGGAGATCTCATCACACCCCCAAATACGGTTTATCAATTTTGGCGCGTATCCCCTCTCGAGGTTCCGATTTTCTTCGCAGGTGTCATTGTTACCGTTTTTACCACGATTGAAGATGGTATTTACGTAACTATTTGCGTCTCCTTCGCCGTTCTCATTTTCCGAATCATTAAAGCCAGAGGACGCTTCCTCGGTAAAGTCAAGGTGACTTCAATTGGAGGTGAAATTGCCGAATATAGATCAGCACCTTTGACCGACCATGGCACTTTCCCAAAATCCGATGCCACTCAATTCGAAGATTCCGGATCTCGAACAGTCTTCCTTCCTTTCGACCACGGTGATGGAACTAACCCAGAGGTTGATGTCCAAACTCCTTATCCTGGCATCTTCATCTATCGATTCTCAGAAGGATTCAACTATCCAAACGCCAACCACTATCTCGATCACCTTACCAACACAATCTTCGCGACCACCCGCCGAACCAACCCTAACCATTACGCCCGACCTGGTGATCGCCCATGGAATGACCCCGGTCCACGTCGCGGCAAAGCTCCTGAAGATCATAGCGATCGCCCTACCCTCAGAGCTATCATCCTCGACTTCAGCTCCGTTAACAATGTCGATATCACCTCCATCCAACAACTCATCGATGTTCGTAATCAACTCGATACTTATGCATCTCCTTCAGTCGTAGACTGGCATTTCACCTCTATCAACAATCGCTGGACCAAACGTGCGCTCGTTGCCGCTGGATTCGGATACCCAACACCCGAGGAAGAAGGATCGCACCGCTGGAAGCCCATTTTCTCGGTTGCCGAAATGGGAGGTCAGGACAGTGCGGCAGCGGCAGCAGAAGCTGAATCCAACGAGAAAGAAATCAAGGAACAGCGAACGCGCGAACGAGATCTGAGAAATGGAGATGAAATTAGAGGAGACAGTGAGAGTGGAAGTGGTAGTGACTTGAAAGCGGCGTCGAAAAACGTCACAAGGTCGAGAACGGCTGTTGTTACTGGTCTCAATAGACCATTATTCCACGTCGATCTCACGAGCGCGTTCCAGAGTGCTGTAGCAAATGTTAAGGCGAGAGAGGCGTTTGAGGAAAGAGGAGGTAGGGATACCGGGGTTGTGGCTTAAATTTTGGGTATTTTTGACGTTTTTATTTTTGGATTGGTTACTTTTTTTGGTCGTTTTGATACCACTAGTGCTTGGATATGATGATGATAAAATTATGGGGCTTGCAGGATGTTGGATGACTGGTCGGGCTGTTTCTATATGAAGTAATGGACACGTACCAGATTCGGATTCACGTCCTTGAATAATATATAAAGTTTTATTTCTGTGGAACATTTCCCATTCTTGTTTACTTCGGAACGTGAGATCGTGATTTTGAAGGCTTCCTCGCTGTCGTCGAACTGTGTCACTTGTGCAGGGCTACGCCACCTATGCAGTTGCATGCAACAACGCATTATCTATGATTCCACTCGGCCAAACTCACCAAGCCAGCTCAAGCATAGAGAGGAATATACCGTGCTAGATTCGTGTGCTCTTAAACTCAACACGCTGATGTCAACTTGTAACACAAAACAGAGAAGAGCTGTGCCTGTCTGACATACACTTGTTCACCAGTCCAATAGTAAGTGTCAATCCCCTCTTATCGAGCCAAACAATTTAAATCCCTCTATTTATGTGCCGTAGCCCAATAATCTAAAGTCCTGAGATAAGATGGGAGGAACCATTCCTAGCATTAATATAATTCCAACATGTTGGTAGATCATATTATGATGACGACAGAGCAAGACCCGGGAGACTTTAAACTTAATTATCCACCAAGTCGTCCTCTCACAATCCAGTATCGATATCGTCTCACTGATTAACATGTCAATAATCTTTCCTAATCATGAGATCCGCCACCTATCTAGCTCTAGCGAGCACGGTAATATTATTCATCGTATATCTATCTATACAAGAAACTCTCCGAACATCTCATCACCACAAACTTCGAACGCAAAAATGGCTGCATGCAGCCGAGAAAATATGCACACAAGGAGCCATTTCTCGGACTCGATCTCTTCTTCAAGACGGGTGCGGCGATGAAAACCGGAAAAGTGCTGCAGAAAAATCGAGAACTACACGACAGCTTTGGAAACCCCTTCTAGAGCAACTCGTGGGGAACAACCGCCATCAACACCTGCGAATCCGAGAACATCAAATTAGTCCTCGCGCTTTCGTTTGCAAATTTCGGAAAGGTGAAGGTTAAGCCGGAAAAGAGGGGCCCAGGGAATTTTTACTGCGGATGGGAAGATATGGTAACGCTCGCGTGCGCTTGTTAGACCTACGTTTGCGAGGACTGAGATTTCTGATTTTGGAGCCTTGGAGAAACATGTCGCGCGTTTTTTGGATCTCCTGTCGCGTGATGACTTGACGGTTGCTTTGCAACCGCTTACGAAGAACTTGGTATGGTGAATTTCTCCTTGCTATTGTTAATGTTCTACTGATAGCTGGCTTGCCATTATCTGCTTGACTTGCTGACTGGCTGACTGACTGGCTGTCTGATTCCTCACCCAGTATCTAGACATCCCCACCGAACTGCTATTTGATAAATTAGTAGAATCTCAATCCCCAAATACTCCCTTCAATGCTCGAGAATTTTTCAATGCGACGGCCGGACAGACGCCAAGTTTCGAAATCCTGAAATCGATGAAGTACTTACGATATGTGTTTAATGAAAGTAAGTATGCTTATTTCTCATATGATTTCGTCTAAAAATCCCTATCTTCTTGGCCTCTTTCAGCAATGCAAGATCCAGTCTGATCAACTATTTCCACCAGGTCTCCGTCTTCACCCCACCGCAGGCTTTCTACGACGAGTATGTCACAAAGACACCATCTTACCACTTGACGGCGGCCCCGATGGTCAGGCCCCCTTTCTAATAAAAACAAGGTAGTAGTATTGCATGTGATATCCACGCCTTACATCGCGACAAAAGTTACTGGGGCAATGACGCCGATGATTTTCATCCCGAGAGATAGGAGACCCTGCGACCAACTTGGGAGTATCTTCCATTTTCAGGAGGGCCGCGCATTTGTCCTGCTCAGCAGATGGTATTTATTGACTCGGCGTATATTATTGTGAGGGTGATGCAGAAGTTCTCGAGAATGGAAAGCCAGGATTCGAGACCTTGGATGGAACGGTTTAGGATGTCGGTGGAGAATGGAAATGGGGTGAGGGTTAAGTTGGTGCAGGATTAGTTGGGCGGTCAGGGGAAATTTGAGGAGATTTTGCACGTAATTGGTTTCGATTAAAGCGAAATGTACCCCACCCAGACTTTACTTCGTCTGTTGATCCCTCTTGTAGTAGCCGATCAAGTCAACAGATCAGCATTTTTCAATAAGACATAAATGAAAGATGGTCCGTGTAGAACGCCCGAGAAAACACCACTTTTGTTGGAGGTGTGTGAAGAGAGTTCTTGATCACTTTCTCTCTTCATCCAGTGCGTCAATAAGAACTTCCTATTAATCGCCTCCTTGGTCCCCTCAAGAGTCCCTTCTACAGACATGTTCGACTCAACGCCTTGCGGCTAGATAATAGCCTCCTGGAATGGCAAGCCTCTTAACATTAATTCCTTGGCATGTTATGCGAAGGTTTGCGGGCTCACCTTTGCAATCGAGGTAAGCCCGATTTAAACGAAAACCCCAATCCAGTAGCAATGTTTAGATGTAAATAGAATAAAAAAACTGCGGAAATTGTGCTGATAGCAAACTAGAAAGGGTGGAGCTTCATGTGGTGATTCTATGTATCGTTGTCGTGACACTTCGGCCATGCTGTAGATAAGTTCCATGCTCGCGTCCATTGCCGTTACCATTGATTTCACTACTCGCTTCCATCATTTTGTTCCTCCAAAGGCATACCGCAAGATAAAGTTGTGGCGGTGGTCAGTTTTAACTACCTTCTCTTTGATGTGGTCCATCTCTCATGTTCAGGATCTGTGTGTAAGTCTGAATGCCAGAGCCATCCAGAAGTATTAGACACTGGCGGTCTGGAAAATGTCCAAACCCGATTCCCAACTCGAAAAGAAAATCTAAAATAACAATATAACAGGCTCCATCCATAACTAGAAGACTTTTCAGGATAAGTAGAAAGTAATACGTAGACTGCACTTACAGAAGTAAAACGAATGTTGAAAAATAGATTCCAGAAACGCCGTATTAGTACAGAGTTACGAAAGACTATAAATGACAGTGAAAGAATCTGAGACATCGAAACGTAGCTCAAGGCCACCAAGAATCTGAATGTGAGATGACACCAGGCCGGTTGTTACGATTTGAATGGAGGAAAAGCCCTGTGACATCAGGCTTGATCCGTAACAACATGAATACTAAGAAGGCAAATCTTCAATCAAAATCGTATCAACTAGGGATTATACCACCTAAACCTCCTGAATTGTCACTCGGTTCTGTCCATAATATCCACCTCATCCATCCAGTCCACGCCGTCAAAATCAGACCAAATCAATTCCTTACTCCTCCTTATCTCTTATTCAGCATCAATAACCCTCAACTCCTTCGCGACCACATTACAAAGCTCAACCCTAATTCCAGCCCCTAGTAGCACATGTATCCACATTCTCTGCGTATCGCTTAGTCTATCGTTCTCGCTTTTGACTTCTACGAAGAGCACTTCTTTTTTTCTTCTCCTTTTAGTGATGTCTTGTGACTCATTTTCGGACTCATTCTTCACTTGCAGCTCTTTTAACACCCCCCCGTCCTCTTCGGAGGGTTTGGTGTTGATATACCCCCCTTCCTTCGATTCCCTTTTCACCAGCTCTTGTTTCGTTGGCTCATCCTTCATTTCATCCTCCACCCCATCATCCCATAAAAACAAATCCGGCACTCCACCCCCTCTCACCCTATACTCCTCCGCCATAACCCTCATAACCTTCCCCAATCCACTCCCAAAAGCCTCCACAATACCCTTCAAGTCCTCCCTCTCATATTCCCACCTCAAGCCTACTACACACGTTTTTCTCTCCCCTTCCCTCTCCCAAACCTCTCTTATAATGTCCGCCGCCTTTCCATTCTCGATCTCTACAATGCGATGATTAATTTCCGATGCTCGAGCTTCGTAGAATGACTCGGTATGCAAATCTAGGGGGCAAGTTTGATATTCTGTCTGGAACACATTGGGAATGTAAAGGAACAAGATGTCGAAAAAGAGGTATGCGAATAAAGTACGTAGAATACCACCTTCAGAGTGGTAGCCGCGGAATCCGAGGCTGCGATAGTAACTTAGGGTTAATTGTTCAACGGAACATTCAGATGGGTTTGATGGAGTTTCATATTCATCTAACCAAATGGTTTTGGTACTGCGTTCTCTCTCTTCAAATCCATTTGGCGCGCTGGATTTACGGCGGAGAGTCGTGGGTTTGAGATAAGACTTTTTAATTTGAATTCCTTGAAGAGTTGTTTCAATGGGCTTAGATAGAAGAACATGCTCAAAATCGTGTTTTTCTCTCTTAGGAATCTTGAGTGTCTTCTCGAGTTTACGGATTCGTTTCTGTAAGTCATAGTGGTAGATTGTGTGACAATATCGGTCTTGAAGACCTTGCTCACATGTTTTGAGCGAAATTCGTTTCCAATGACGTTTTTGCTGTTCTGGATCTTTGATTCCTGTGGCTGGAAGGATAGTATACATGTAGTGCTCTTCTAGAAGAGCTTTGCGTTGATACCATACACCCCTTCGGGCTGAATGAAAAAGCTTTTGAGAAAGGAGTTCGATGAGCAAAGCGTATTCTTTCTCGTAGGATTTGAATCGCCTGAGGACGTCGAGTGTTTTATGCACGATGCGTGTGTAGACCCATGCTGGAGAAAATCGACGAAGGTAGCCACCTTCCCCACTTTCATATATGGAATCTTCTTTGCGTTGTTCTTCTGTCAAGAGATTTTTCCAACGGGGATATATGGCCTCGAAAGTTTCAAGAACTTGATCTAGGTCGGGTTTACCTGGATGGCCATCGAGCATGTTGTCGACGCGGTATTGAGTTCGAATTGAGGCTTCAAATTCGAGGAGGATGGAACGGGTGGGGAAAATATTGGTTGATCGTGAGACAATATAGGAGGGGAAATTACGGCGGGAGATTCTGGCAAGAATGATTGTGGTTAGAGATTTATCAGTCCATTCAGTTGATCTGTAAAAGACGAGATGGACCCGTTCAAATAAGTTTAAAGCTGGCAGCGAAAGTCGTATACACGGTCCTGTAATAGCCATGATCTTTCTGAGGAAATGAACGTCTCTGTTCACATGATCAAGACTGTCGTCGTCTTCTTCTTCTTCGAGAATCGATCCATCTGGAGTAGTAGGATTTGATTTTAAAGCACTATCAGCCCTTTTCAACCCAACATAACCGAGCCCAGTTTGTCTTTGACTCGTTTCACGAAGTGCTCTTAGTATATCAGCTTTATTTTTTCCTTGAACCTTGAGTTCTTTTGCCAGGCCCTTAAGTTCATCGAGGTTCAATAGGAATAATGCCTCATCTAAGGTTTCGATCTGATCTCCTGACGAATCAGCAAAAGTCAACGTGTCTCCGAGGACCGTTCCCTCGGGAGGTCCCATCTTTACTGGATTGACTTGAACTGTTGCAGTTGATTCTGGTAATACTCTGGTAGATTGCAGAACTTTCGAAGCTGCAGAAACATCCGTCAAATCTCCATGATACCCCAAGCGGTTTATACGATGCCACGCTGAAGTTTTTCGTAAGAAAAGACGTACATACCTATGTTTGTCAGCCCTCGAAAGTTATAATTTAGACATAATAATCGGGCCTTACAAATATTGAGCTTCATAATCCAATTCTCTCCATTGCTTAAAGACTTCCATTTCCTTCTCGTCGAACAGATGACCTTCATCCTCTAACACAGTTTCCAACGCAAGATTGAAAGCATCACTATAAATGCTACTTTTACCCCTCTCCCATGTCCTCCCAGTTAACCTTGCTTTGAGGTCCTCTGGAAGATTTTTATCCTCGGCACGCATTGCTTCATATTTAGCAATTGCATTCTTATCAACAATAACTGGTGGCAATACACTCTCCAATTCCGTCACTCTGGGAGTCACACTCTGATCCACTTCATCTCCCCTTTCATCTTCCGAGTCAGGTATTTCCGTACTTCTGAATTGAATCGGACTTCGATTTCGTGGGGACAAAGGTAATGCTTCATCTTCATCGGAAGGACATCGAGAACTAAGATCAGCACCATCTATACTCTCTGCAGTTTTTAGACGCTTTGAAGGTGGCAATAATTTATCTTGAAAGTCTTGCGGTATCTTACGTTGAGTTCTTCGATGTAACATAACGTTGTGATTGACGTTTTTAACCTCTTCGAGTACCATTATACCGAGTGTTATGTATACAGAAGTACTTCACCCCTCGCAAGTAATTTTATGGCAAGAACGCATCTTACATCCGCGTCTTCATGCGCGTCAACCATTCCAATATACGCCTGAGCACGTTACCAGATACTGTACATTATTCACCGCTTTGGCAGAAAGTAATTCTCCTCCACCCAATTGCACAATCCAATCACAGCGACATAAACCTATACACAAACCTTCATAAATCCACACCTAACTCCACATCCAGCATGTCGCAACCCAACACTCCATCACCCGAAATCAACCCTAACAGCACACCCAGCATCAGCTCCGCCGCGCATACCTATCAGCTCGCCATGCAAACACAATCGTCCTCCACACCCCCCTCATCCACACCCTCCGGCGTCCTCCAAATGCCGGGCGCAACACGCGATGTGGTTATGGAAGATGCTCCTCTTCATAGACCTGCAGTATGCCTTATACCCCCCCAGACCCTGATCCTCCACCTATCCCTCCACCTTCTCCTTCCTCCTCCCACCCCTCATCCTGCCGTCCTTCAAATTCAATTGGACGTTTCCTCTCGCGCCTGTTTTCTGCACTAGAATTTTATATACTTACTCATACAACTATTTTACAGTCTCCAGCCGCTGCAATTCTCCCACCCACTGCTCAAACTCAATCACAAGCGCATTCTCATTCACCCATTTTACCCCCCTTGCATCAAGCTTCCACTTCATCTACGAACATAAATCGCGAAACTGCTTCCCCAGCGCCTGTTCCTGCGCGCACAAGTACGCCAGTACCGAAAGTAAATGGGAATGCGGAGAAGGAAAACTCGTCGAGAGCTACTAGCCAACATCCTGATACAGGGCCGTCGGTGCCAACTGAAGCAAGTGTGCATGGAGCGCCGGCAAGGGTTTATTTGAATCAGACTGTTACGGGAAGTTTATTAGAGGGCATGAAACTATTAGCCAAGGACCAGTATGTACCTTGGATCTGCTCGCCAATAGGAGCCTCTCACGGTGCGTATAAACTAACAATCATTTCTCAATAGACCAAAAGATCCTTTACGAGTATTGGGAGAATTTTTGTTATCAAAATCCAAGGAGTTGGAAGGAGGGAATTAACAATAGATGAAATTCAGTTATAATACCCCTAGGCATATCAAAATAGTTTCTAGATGGGCGTTCAAGGAGTGTAAAATCACGTTGAATTAATTGGACAGTAATTGAGAACAAGGCTGGCGCTGGAAGTGTTTCTTAATATTTCATTTGCTATTCAGTTTTTATGCCAATATAGCAGTACTCCTTCTCAAGAAAGTAGTATAGTTCGTGATGCAATTATGTCCACACCCCAACTCCATGTCCATTTTGTTATGGTGAAACTTTTTATGCGACCATGGTGCTGGCAGTGGCACTCTCGTATCTCCAGGTTGGTGGGAGAACACCAACAGTCTTGTAGTAACGGGAGAGACGGTGGATACGGGATTCAATGAGAATCAAGCGGAACTTGGAGTCCTTGTCCTTGCGGTTACGCTCGAGATGCTTGCGGACAGCGACGGCCTAAATTCAATGTGTTAGTATGATTCAATGTTAGCTATTGGAGTTGGGTTAAACATACCTTCTTGATCAACATGTAAAGGTCCTCTGGGATCTCTGGGGCAAGGCCTATTTTGTCACTCTGTCAGTCTATGACCAAGCAGAGGCGTTTGTAAAGATACAAATTGACACATCATGGATGTACTATAATCCAATGATGGCACATATGGAACTATTCATGTAATATTGGATATCGTACCGTTGGACTTGAGGATTCTAAGAATCTTGTTACCTGTAAAAGTAAAAGAGTTAGCATTCGCATTCCACTCAAACTGAAATTCAACCCGCATCAATTGCAGGGCGAGGAAATCAACATACCAGTAACAACCTTGACTTGAGCAATACCGTGAGAATCTCTCAAGACAACACCGATTTGGGATGGAGCAGCACCCTTCTTGGCAAGCTTGCAGATTTGGTCAACAACTTGCTCTGGGGTGGTCTTGAGCCACGAAGGAGGAGCGCGGGAGTATGGGAGAGCAGAGGAAGATATTCCCTTTCCGTTGGAGTGAAGACGACCCATTTTTGCGGTATTTGTCGACGGTGATTAAACTGGTCGTTAGATTGAGATTGTCGAGAGGTGTTGAAGATTTTCAAAATGTTCGTCGTCGCAAAATTATGTGTGTGGATTGTTGGTCGCTTAGCTTACGCTAAGAGCTGGCATTTTCTGTGCTAGACCTAATATTAACTAGTGGGATTTGAACATCATAAGAAATTTCTCCAGTCCAGAGCTTTTTTTCCCGGACAACAAATTTGATGCAACAACAGAAGTGATGATTGATTGATCATAATTGATTGAGGATCAGCCTCATCTTTTGTACTGACTATCCGGCATATTCAATTGAATTGCGCCATCATCTAAATGTAAGAAATTCCCTTTCCACTCACAAACGACCGAGAAGATACAATGATGATATTTCTTTTTACTATTTTTCTGGTACCTCTTGTTTTAGGACTCTCTGCGGAGAGAACGATGAACTTACTGATACATCTGATTAATCTTCTCGGTTGTTATTCTTTGATGATTTTGTACATCTATACACGTTCTGTAACTAACCTTGAAACAGAATAATTTTCCGTGAACCAATTTCTCGCGTCGTATAGGTCAACAATTTTGGGAAGCATGTAAAGTATGGTGAAGATCAGAGACGCCCATGAAGAACTTTAATTTTATTCAGTATCAATGTGCCGATTTATATCTCACAACTGCGGTCAGCATGGGTTAAAGGCATTTTGCATACGATACTGCCAGCCATGCTCTCTCCTCAAGATATAGGTAGGTCTACAAAATGGGTTTGTATGCGGAGGATCGTGTACTTCAAGTGATGTGGTGCTTAGCTAGCAGGGAGGACATTGTCTACACTGTTTTATAAAGAATATAATAAAGTTTTTGAATATTTTGTAACGCTGTTTGTTCATTTGATTGTCATGTGTGATTCTTCTTCATTCAGTGATTTGCTTCATTTCATCTCGCATGACTCCATTGGAGGTTATGGAACCGGTCTCACAAATGTGGAATTCTCTCGCCATCAGATCATGCAATTCCATGCAGAAGTTGTGGTGTTATATCCTACCGGATTCGTCTGCGTACAGCCTCCATATATTTCTATCAAAGGTTTTAATAGATACCTACGTGAGCACTTCTAAAAGCTTGTTTGACCTTTTCACCAGCTCAAATCATGTTCACGAGTGATTATTCAAGATCATTATGTTCAACAAATAAAGTTGCTTTCCAATTTGTCAAGTGTTCTTCATGGCGATAAGTCCCCTCTAAGGCTACTTTCCCAATCTAATGGAGTATTAGGAATGTTGATCATTGATATCCACAATGACTTGTCATCCTCTGCCCCATCATTCGTTTCTTTTGTGGACGTTCTTTCAAAGCTGCTGTCTTCTTGGTCGAATTAGTTGGGTTCTTATATTCTCCTATGCATAGCATTTTAGAGAGGTCAAAATAGCACATGTACTCCTAACCATATCACCCTTCGCTGAGAATGGATCACCACAAGCCCAACTGCTCGTAGGTCACATTCCTTCATATTCGATTGCCTTACCAGCAATATTCGCTAGGTCGATAAAAGTAGCTGAGGATTAGAAACCATCATGGTCTTCTAGAACAGCTCTTCGATTGAGAAAATCAGAGAACAGCTCGAGCTGAAAGTGCGGGGTATTGGAGACAGGTGAGAAACAATCCAGCATAAGGCTGCATTGCAATAAGGTGAGTCTGAGGATCTAAGGGTTGTGAGGATGGATGAGTAAATGAAGGGAGAGGGAGAGTGTAATACATATCTTTTTTTTTATCTCAATTGAACTGCTTAAGATATTCTCACACGGTAGGTTTTCGACACTCCATAATGTTCTACCACAACAGCAAATCATCTCGCCATTCTTCATCTCATGGTTCCTCGCGCCCATCCAGCAATACAAGAAGCCAACCATATGTAGCCCACCCACTTGGCACAGATTCTTCATTCCAGCCTCCCCAGCAGCATTGCTTAAGCTTCCATAATATCACACTCTATGTCTACCTGTATCAATAAGGAAAGAGAATGTATGGATGACAGCTATGAATAGCATAAGTTCGAATGTGGGGTAGGTCGCATTTTGCAGAAGGGATTGGGGTTTGACGGGTCTTGGGAGGGGAGCTAGGGTGCATGATTTAGAGGGGGAGAGAAAAACAAAGAAGAGAAGGAAATAACTATTTGATAACGAGAACGAGTATCTCGTGGCTGTGGGTGGCAGAAAAGGTGTAAATAATTTGGCGGGCGATTTCTGTAGGAGAAGCGAGTGATGGTTGAAAGCCCAATTGAACAGTCAAGCTACCGGGTGTGAACATCTTAAGTAAACAAGTGTGAATCGTTGCGAGCCACCATTCATTCTGATCTACAGCCAGGATACAAGAGTTAAGGGGTGTGGCTTCTAAGTTTTTGGGTTCTCTTCATTGTGTGGGTGGTGAATTCTACAAAGAATAAGGAATGAAAGTTTAATTCCCAAGTCTTGAGAGAAAATTCTTGCTAGAAATCCAATTTCAAAGATACTAAACCCTACTCTAATATATTTAAAAGCATCGTAGATGTAGTTCTATGCATCGTGACGCATAAGCGTGATTTCCGGTAGAAAGCCATGTAGTGACGGGACTCCGTGGGCTTTACTCAAGTACATAATCATCATTTTCTTTGCATTTGGGTGCAGTGTTACTCAGTGTCTCTAGAAATTATACAGTACTAAACCCTAGTCATGAGATGTAAACAATATCCATCATCTGGCTTCTGGTAATCTCGGGCTTGGGCCAGCTTCCTCTGGCGTTATAGTGCCATTCTCAAGGTAATGTATGTTTTGTGTGTGAAGCCTCAAGGTCTTGTTGGGTTTAAGAATTCAGGAAGTCATGCTAATACTGAAGTTGCTATAGTCCAATAGTATCTAGCTGCTTAACCAAAGTATGATCTTAAAGGCATTTGGGTTCTTTTGGATGGTGTAGACTTGACTTCATTACGTCCTCATAATGGGTGCCCAACGCCGAAGAAGAATATGAAGTCATCATGATCTAGCACAGTATAAACAGAAGCAAAATCATCAGATAATTGGTTTTGGATATTTTCTAATTGATGTCATCATAATACATACAAACACTACTAATAAAGTACAGATCATCATTACATAGGTAGGTGGGGTAGATCCTATACCTAATCTGGGATTTCGGGACTCGAGATCTCTGTATACCTACTACAACTATAGCAGTATTAGTGTCCTCGAACCAGTAAGTTCGGCGACCATTTCGGCTGACCAATGGGTATATAGGTATTGTGGACTCATTATACCCCACCCCCTCCATATCCTCACCCACCCGGTCGGAGCCCTTTTACCGACCGGCCTTTTCTTGTACAAAGGAGAAGGGTTTTGTTCCAGGTTCCGTCCTTTTTCTATCCTGACTTAATCCATGTAGATGACTACTACCCGAAGTCTTTTCACCCCGCGTGGGGTGACGAGCCGAACTCTCTACTCCTTTTAGCTCTATCGCCTAGTCAAACCGCCGAGTCGCCAAGCCACCAAACTCCTGTTTGACCCTTCGTAAGTGATAATATGAAACATCGCTAAAAAAATGCTTGAAAATAAATAAAATATACATGTCGACCCTAAATTAAAATTTATTCGTGCTGGAATTCATGGGCGGAGCATATGTTGTGGTTGAATCCCATGATTGTGGTGGATGGGGTTTGGAAAATGAACGTGACGGCGATTTATATCTTGCTTCTCTACCAAAGTAATCTGGTGTTTCTCGACCACTCTTTCGAACGGGTGAAATTGGAGTGACGGCGTCTGGAGTTGCGTATGCCTCCATGTTTTTGCTGTCACGCTGATCTCGATCTTTGCTAAGCATTTCGTATGCCCTGGGATCCTTGAAGGCGTGGGCATCGGCGCTGACGAATTCATTGTTGGGCTTTATTTTTCCACGGTACATTTCATACCAGCCTGTAATCATTGCCTTTCTTCCTAGGAATATTGCTGCCCAGAAGCCATTGAACTAGAATGCATTAGCACTTGAGTTAAACAACGATGAGAATGGGGAGAACTTACGGATAGCAGAACAAGGACTGCACCAACGGTCGCTTCGTTGACAACTAGAGATTTCGCTAGAGGCAAACACTCTTCTCTACCCCCAGCAGTTTGTACCAAGCATGTTAACCATTGCTCGGCTTTGGTAGGATCCTTAAGAATATTTGTTTCTAAATCATCCATGAAGACAAACACGATTGCGAAGAATGCGACATCAGCAATAATCACTAGTACAATAGCGATACCTCTCCATTGTAACTCAATCACTCGTCGAACTCGTCGATATGCTTGTCGTGGTGAGACAGTGCGCACACTGTTAGTGTACGAAGGCAGAACGCCTGAAGTTTCTGTGGTGTTGGAATTGTCTGCGAGGGATGAAAGATATACTTTGATGCAGTAACCGAAAGTAACGAACTGGATGATAACGGTGGCGCCAGAGAAAACTAGAAGAGGAATCCAGAAGTCCGCTAAACTGTTCTCGTGATTGATATGGCAAGTATCTCCAAATCGAAAGGAAACACCACTAAAGACCATTCCAAAACACAATGCAATGGCTGGTATTCCCCATCCAGTAGCAAGGGCTCCCCACATGAATGAATTTCCAATAATCACCTGCCAACAGATCTGTAGATGTAAGGCGAGGGACCTCAAGAAGACCCACATCACACCACACCAGCCACCAGCCATTATGAAAGCACCGGAGATTGCACAAGTAAAGTTAGTGCTCATATCGTTCGGAGTGATCGCGTTGTAGCATTGCTCGGGGTTTGCGCTTAATGGTATGATAAATCCCAACTTTTGGCGAGATATGTTAGGAAATGTTTGGTAGAAGGTACGGATTAGTGACTCACCTGCATCAAAACTGTAGCCATAACCAAGCATATACTAAGATAGTGTCTATGGGTTTTCTCAACCGGCAGAAATGCGAAGCATATCAACAAGTATACCGAACATATCATCGCCGCTACACTGACCCAATTTGCGGATTCGGTGAGGGTGTTGATGCTTTCACCGTACAGCCATTCAGTTTGTGGACATGGCAAGCAGCAAATGACCCCCAAGGTGGTAGAGCAAAACCTTCCATCAATAACTATATGTTGTCAGCATGGTGAAGCGGACCGGAGAGGATGCAAGACATACAACCACCCGTCGATGGGAAGAAATCCGACTCAAGGAACGGCGCTGGACACCTGCCCTGGCCAAAAACAGTCGAATTAGAACCGCTCATTGTGGAGATGAAAATCAACAATCGTAATAGAGGAACACGAAATCGACAGAAAATGACGGCAGCCGGGTGTGTGAACTTTCCTGGTTCTCACACCAGACCGGCCGTATATCAATAGACGGAAGAAAGTGTAAAGACACTATATGCCGTGGCGTTCTTTTCTAGCTGTCAGATGTACTTTTGGAAGCTGAACGTTCGTAATCGTCATGTGGTATGTTACGAAACCAGTGATGGGAATATCTAGTATGTTTGAACTCTCGGTGGTGCGGAAGCCCGTAGGATATAGTACTGGAAGAGTTTCATAAGGCCATCGCTAGGTGCTTTGACAATACTTCAGATGATATCAAGAAAGCAGAGAGAATTCAAAAATGGAACTGGAACTTTTGTGTATGATACCGAGATGAGAAAAAATAGAAACAGATCCAAATGGATAGAATGGGGAATACAAGCCTGCATATGTATAAGGCGACATAAGTGCAGTCCGAGTACCATAGGTGGAGTCCCGTAGCTTGAGAGGCACGCGAGGGTCTTGCCCATGATGGTCCTCTGGCTCCATGATGAACCAGGATTGGTCTTCCCTTATGCCTTCCTTGAAGGAACGTAGGACGAATCCCTGTGGGATGATGGTGTTCCGGCTAGCAAAAGACGCGGATGAAGTCTTGAGTATCAACTAGTGGTTGGCCGGATTAGGATATAAATCCACCTTGCAGATTTAATTGGAAGAAAGTACTCGCGTATAAAGGCACAGTATTACAATATTCGAACAAGGAATATAGCATTCCTGGGTTATCGGAGAGAGAGGATACATTTGGGAGGAGGTTGCCAATTGGCAAGCTGAAGAGTGGTTGAGAAAGTTTTGGAGAAATGCTGGTGATGGGTAATTTTTTCCCTGTGTTTAAGAAAATCTCGGTCAAAGAGCTGAATCATTGGGCGTGAGAGTGTGGTAAGTTGATTGCCTTTGCATGGATACGACGACCAGGCCACCTTGTAATTTGCGTCTCCGGGGGATCCACTCTTAACTTTTCCACATTAGGTCTTTTCTCCTATGGCTAATGATACCATTGGATGATTGGATTATTGGATTATTGTTGACTGTTCTCAGATATAAGTTATAATTGGCACGGGCGAGGAAGAAATGTCAAAGAAAGAAAATGAATTGAATTGAATTCAATCCAACCCAACCCAACAAAACCAGAAGAGTGTTGATAGAGAAAGCCACCACAAGGATTTACACAGGGGAGGCGTTGTTTACCTGATTATGTATTTCAAATTGCTCTGTTTATAGGTAGTTATCATCAACAACTGTTTTCATTTTTCGTCTTGTTTTCCTATACCGAGCCGTGGCCCCCTCTTCCCCCTCAATTAGAACTCCGCAATTTGCTAGGAGGCAATACACCTTTTTCGCTTACAGGCACAAGCTTCCAATTAGGCCTACACAAAATTTGCTAGATACTAGCTAACCACCTAGTGTATTCCGCCCGTCCATTCACTCACTTGCCCACCCACACACATTCCTTAAACTAATTGCAGATGTGTAAATATATATGCAGGTCCAAAGGTCGCGCGTAAGGTCGTATTTCATCATCATTTATGTTGCAGCCCCTGATAGATATCACAAAAGCTTTATTGTAGTTTATGCGATCGATGATCTACTGGAGTGGAATCATGATAGATGTGATCATGGTTCGGAAAGAAAAAGATCATATTTCCTTAAACAAAGTTTGGGAGATCGTATTACCCCAAGGGTCCACTGAACAAGAAGCGAGTCGCGACCTCGGATTTAATTTGGAATTGAGGATCCGATGATTTCAAAACTTTGACATTCGAATATATCATACTTTGTACTATGACCGTAAAGTATCTAATAAAGACGACAAGACTGGGTTGCCTAGATAATGTGAAGGCAGTGTTGATTCGAGAGCTGTCGACTGAATTTTGACAGGTGGGTCTGGAATCATGCGATTAGACTTCCCAATTGAACAAAACGCCAACGAGGACGGAACGTTCGAGCCAGAAGGTATATATAGCAAGAGTTCCTTGTATTGTCGAAACCACCCGCTCCCACGGATTCCTTCCACCGGCAAAGTTAATATGTATGGAAGCACAGAAGCTACCGTGCAGCATGTACTAGAACAAAATGTACTAAATAAGCTAGGTACATTTGACATTTGGCATAATATCGTGCCGCCTCACTCAAACACACCATACAAAATGTCATTCTTGACTACTGTACCGCATTTTTTAGTCCTCTTGGAAATACGTGTACACTTTGTTGGAATCGACCCGCGATCTTGCCACAACTTCCACTTTTTGTCCACGCAATGAGGCTGGGTAGAGTGGCTTAAATATCATGCAGAAACACGGAGAGGCAAAGTCAGTCATGATGAAATCATAAGTATCGGCCAGCCATCTACCATGAAAAATTGCAAACACATCAACGTCAAGTTTTGTCCACAGCATAGACAATTGACAAAGTCGAAAAAGGAAGTGCTCTCGTTTATGTTTACATTTACATAATCATCTGCATGTCGGCGGGCGGCTCGTAGTGGAGGCAAGCAAACTGTTGTTTACGGCCCCACAGTGCCCTGAAGCTAATGATTGGTTTGAAGCTAATGTAGGTGAAATAGTCTAGTCCATCAGACCAGGTACCGGAGAACCCCGCTGCTTTGAAAAGAATGCCGTTGAGCATGCTGAGAGGTTGAATTCTTTAAGACCATCCTCACGCCATTATCCACCAAAATCCATATCACAACGACATCTCAAATCCAATGTACTGTTGGTTGTAACCTTGACGCCGAAGCTGACGTCTGCTGGCCACCGTACAAGCGTAATAGCATGAATGATATTGCTGCCGTGAAGGGATCACTCTTGGATTTTGGATCAGTATTCTCTCAACTAACAAACTATCAAGCACCCGCAAAAGGATCTGTTTTAAGTGGCAATGATCCAGCACCTCCGGAAAGGATCATTCTTTTTATACCGTCGTCCACTTTGTGAATCTATGCTGCGGGGCCGGCCGTCGATTACGTTCATCAATCTTGACTCGACGGAAAGTCATTTGCTAGAAATTTGATTCATACTCGAGGAACGTGTTTGATGCAAACCAGATTGAATTTCTGTCTGGCTGAGCTCTGAATCTCGACTCTGCACATCGGCTCCAGGTTTTTAGAAATGCTCATTTCGTGTACAAAAAAAGGTGTTGTCACTGCGTACTTCGCCGCCTAAAAGGCCCCCAAAACCAGCTCGTTTAATCCCAGCTCAAAACAACTGCAATTACAAAAATAATATCTGTGCTGCGAGCAGATACCTGGTTTCCTGCAACACTCCGTACTTTCTTGCATTAGAAAATAACTTATTGGGTCCAAACCCCCTTGATTACCATACCACTCGTTCTTATCTGTCTATTAAAATCCCATCAAAGCTGGTAGGATGAACTGGAAACGTACACGCTCGTCACGAGCACGTGGTAGTGGAGACCCCCTTCGTTTGACCCTCTGTGTCTCACGCGTTGATCTATCGTTCATATATGAATATCGTCATCCTCATTCATTTGGAGACATGGACATTGTTCATGCAATGTAAGTTCATAAGATTTCTCGCGGATCAAATCCTCGCCGGACTTTATCAATAGGTAGTTTCAGACATGTCATGTCGGCGCTCACGCTACAACACCTTCATAAAACCATCTGAGCACTGTGACGATATACAATAACATTTGGTAATATTTGTATTACTGATTTTACAGATACAGATACAGATACTTCATTTCATTGTCTACAGCATTCGCGGGGCATATTTATCTTCGCCTATCTAGACTGTGCCCCCTCAGCCTTCCTCTGAATGTCATGGTAGCTTTCTATGTAGAAGATTGTTATTATCCTCCCAATCGCGAGCTTAGAATGAAGAGTACTTTCTACTTTCAGGAGAACGCCTTTAACACCACCATCCCGACGAAAAAATCAAGAAAAAATTGCAGAAACGCCCTTTGTATCTTCAACATAATTCCATAATTGCTTTTCATCAATACTTCGAATCATCAAGTGTCTCAAACGAATCTTGCTTCATCTTTCCGCTAGACAACAATTTCTCGCTGGTATACTGGAAGTTCACGAACCAGTTCCTCGTCTACGGAGTATTTACAATCTCCCACGTCTAGAAGAAATGTTATTTTTGAACATGTCACACAATCGCTGTAACAACTAAGCCCTACGGTTTTGAAGACTAACTAAAACAACGCTTAGGCTTAAGTCCCTTATGATGCCTCCCTCCATATTACAAACCGACCAGTTGAATGATCGCTAAAGGTTTATGCTGTCATTGTATCAGGATTCGAAATGAGATATGATAGACGCACTGACCTCATACATCTCATTCTGGCTTCATCATCGATTCTAACATAATGTAAACCGCATTGCATCGGATAACATCCCAAATGATACGTATGTAAACATGTGCTCTATACCTTTTGTCCGGCCATCAAGATCACGTCCGATATTCCGACCCGACTACTTGGAACGGCTCGAGACTCGAATCTATTACCAGGTATGCACATTAGTCCATCCAAATTAATCAATCCCTTACGCAGTACATAAGTCTCGGTACAAAGGCACACATTTGTAGAGAAAATATCCTAAATAGGCGAGAGCCAACACTATCCCTTGAACGTGATATAGATCCCAGGGATCGTGCAGATACATCCACTATGATGGTTTTAAAGTTTTAGGTGAGAATTTACCTAGGAAGGTGAGAAATAGCGTCTGGGGCGGATAAACAGGAGAATTTTAAGGTTACATTCACTGCACGCGAAATCACTACGTAAAGCGTTCCTGAACTGGTGAGGTAAACATTGCCTTCTTCTCCCATGGTATTTGATTTGAACATGCGAAAATCTTATGAAACTGGAATGATGCGAGTGAGACGTACGGCAGGTTCGTACGTATAAGGCCTTTCGTAAGTGCTCGCTTGTCATACTGGAATACGATGTAGCCAAACCCCATGGGCTGGACCCAAGTGCTCGTTTATGTCGTGATTTCCACGTTCATTCATGGATTGCTTTCATATAGTACCTACCTGTCAGTGTCAGCTGTGACCACAGCTGCGACCGTCAGATCATGTCACCAGAAATAGTCGTACATCTATGAATTGCTACCGAAAATTGCTCCACCTCTCGCGCGAGGCTTTTGTATACTCCGAGGTATATGCATGTCAGTCAGCCCCATACACACCTGTCGCTCTCTTTTTCTTCATTTCACCGTACGCAAACGATAATGCGATATACGACTTCTCATTGGCGCTTATTGGTGTCATGAATCAGGGGAAGTTTTAATAGTATGACCGGAAGAATCAGCGCGAGACTCCGGACTTACGGCTACGAACGGTTGATACCGTTGTAAAGTCAGCTTACTGTTTATTGTTGATCTGTTTGTTGGTGCAAGGTGTAGTTTGCCGGCTGTGGGTTCTTTACATGAGAAGAAGAAAATGGGGGAAACGGGTTACGGGGCGAAGGAAGAGGGGCGAGGGGCTGATAGATAGTTTGTAATGATATGTTATGTCATCTTGGAGGGGTGGAATCCAGAGTCTAGATGCAATCAAAGAATATTGTACAAAAACTGGGGTTTTGACAGTGGACGATTTCAATGTTGTTGTGTAAAGTTGTCTGGAAGCAGAAGGGTAAGACAATAAGACCATCCGAGTTAACGCCGAAAATTGCTATCGCTACCAATATTATTGTTGCAATCATACTCTGTGTACACTATCTATGTAACATTCCCATCTTGTCGTGTCTGAGTGCCTCCGAACGCGTCGCATATTGTTGCAATTGCGTGTGGTGTGGTAGTATTCCACATTTACAGGCTACAGGAACATCAGTGCCGGACGGAAGTTACCATTGTAGCCTTACCACCGACCCGTGCAAGCTGGTCTTTTTTGCCCCTGGGCGGTCTTGGAATTCGAAATGAATTGAATCCGGAGGCGGGTACCAGGGTGAGATATGCATAGGATGAGAATCTTACGGCCTCCGAATGTTTGCATAGAAGCTACTGTGTGTGCTCCGTCTGAAGACTGCAGATGGGCGCGGCGGATTGATAGGTACCAAGATACTCGGAGAATGTGATCGATGTGCATCTCTTCAGGTGTGGGAAATCCATGAATGGATTACGCGTTTTTGTTACTGATTCTGGAAACTTTCCTTTTTCGAGTCTTGGCATATAAGTAACCTTCATCTCACGTTACAATGAATCGGTTGAGTTCGTTGGGGGAAAGTTACTCGACCCAAATGTTGGTGATACGGCCTACATTCAATACAGCAGCAAGGCTGTTACCACCGATGAAATTCGTTGTTATTGCTTTCAAATAGGCTGTAAATCATCTGTGGTTTGATTGGATGGCTCACAGTACGTATTCAATCACCAAGATGTTCCTGCATAAGTGTGCTCACGCCGAGTGTAAGCTTCATTTTATGCTGTCCGAGGTAATATTCGAGATGCAGAGAGATGCACTGCAGATAGGTGCCATCCATCAATTGGCCAAAATACATTACGTACATATCCCCACGATTTCTCTCTTTTTTGCCTATATCTTATCCCATCAGTATGGGTAGCTGGCTAGCTAACAATTGTACGTACGACGGGAACTGGAGAAAAACAGCAACAAAATCTTTCGGGGCGCAATTGCCGAATCCATGTTACAATCAAAAAATTAAAGGTATAGAATCCTTCGAGAATATTCGGGACGGATCATTAACCGTCTACGGTTGAGGCCGTACTATAACCTTGTGCTTTTCACCCCAACCTTCCTTTCCTTCGGACGGGAAGTTATTACAACACGGTCGTTTTGTGGGGAATGAGCTCGTTTGCGGTTTCCTTCTCCCCTCTCTTTTACTAGCAGTCCTTGCGCCCCGTGAATATAGCGATTTTTGGAAGTTTCCCTCGTGTGTTTGCTTGTCGGTTGAACTTGGACTCGGATGGGTAATTTACAAATTGATTCGCTCCATGGCAATGACATACCAATAACAATATCCAATACCAACAACTACCTAGTATGTTACACGGCGGCGGAGGGTCCGAATACATCTTAGAAGAAGCCCTGGGAACCACTCGATCGTCGGTTTGTCAGTCAGCATTTGGAATTATGTTTGTAGGTCGTTATTCAACATCATCCGGGTAGTCTCTGTATTTGATACCAACTAATTTTCAACTGTCTAAGTGACACAATGCGCATTCGCTTCTCTTGTTTTATCTGCAGAGAAGTCTTGGTGTTCTTTTGCTGGGTCGAATGAAAACCGTTTATATGCTACCTAAGAGTATTGGGCAATGTCACTTTGGGGTGAACACATCCTGGATGCGGGGATGCCGTAAAGGATGGAAGCGTCTTTCCTCTCATCCATGCATCCATCCGTTTCCATTATACCGAGCTTTTTATCCATTCATTTCTATTCTTCTAGACCATTTGTGACAGGCTTCAAGTTTATTCCACAAATCCAGGCTACGTGTTGCACAGATATGTTTTCTATATTCATATTGGTTCACTATAGTCTTCAATGCCTCAATGTATGGTATTTGAGAACTGTAGAACAATTTCACACATACATAGAGAAAATACCTCTCCTTAAGAAGGGTTGGCGCATTTTGAAGGAGGGACCACATAAGAACAGGCGTCGTCAGCTAGTACTGATAATGCATAAAATATTGTTGTTAGATTGCGATTGGGTTTGCAGTTGCCCGATCGTCTGATATTTCGGCCTGGGAGTACGTCAAGCTATGTCTGGTGAATTTCACGTTTTATGTAATGGCTATGTCACACTTGAAGTCAAGCGATTTCATGCAATGATAATTGGTGACTGGAATATTTGATTTGCGTGGGACTACACGAGGAGATGAATTGAGATGAAATGGGCTGTCAAAATTCTATATTTTCTCATGGTATTGTGTCTGAAACTCAACATTCGGAGAAAAAGCACTTGTCAATAGTTACTGGAAGCACTTACATTCTGGGACTTTCTTCATTTTCTCTTGCGCTGCAAGTTACAAGACTTTCTTCTGGATGTCGTAGCATAGCGTGATTGCTCTTCATATTTATAATATATTGAGCATACGTGGTAACTTTTGCCCTTTATAGACTATTAAATATGCTCTTAGAACTTCCATAGCAACAATTTTGGAAGCCATTGTATTCCACATATAACATAAATACTTCAAGGCGGTCGATACATTGGCGGATTGCATGGGATGCCGTCCGCTTGATCGTGCGAGTACATAATGATATACTAAACCCTCAGTCTTCGAGCTGCAAGCCGTGTGCATTTCTTTGCCATTATAAGTTGTTCATTATTCGTCAGATTGCTTTCCGCTGCGAACGAGGTTACAATTTGAGGTGATTTTCACTTTATAGCTCTCGATTTATTGATCCAATAAAACTCATTTTGATGATATCTAACGTCTTCGGATTGTGACTATGAAATGACGAGAGAGTTCTTTCGCCCTGTCGTCCAATCTAGCCATTATCTCCAAAGGCCTTGTCTATGTGGAGACTATCACCAGGTTTAACAGCGTACGAAGCTTGCCTTTAGATCTCTATAACAGTTTTCTAGAAAGGGCACTGAGAGATCTAGTTTTATTGATGCAGTCTCGGAAAATCGCAGAGGTACTTTTCTTTGCGTATAAAGATACAGGCTGATATATACCATGCTCCACTACCTGCTCACAACTATTTGTTAGCCTTGCCAATCTTCACAGAAACACAAGATTGAACGCTGGCTTTCTACATTTGTCGGGTATCTGAATATTGGAGAAATGCTAGCATCGAATTTCAAATAACTACATATACATTTACTTCCCAATTCAAACTTCAGACGATGCCTTGTTAATTTTTTTTATCGTTTTTGTTGCATATCTAACGTGGATTGTTCCTTGGTTCACCAACACTACTACTCAGGGGTCAAGGGGATAGGAGACTAGTCAGAGTATAATAATCTATCCAAAGTACACATCCCAGAAAACAATTTCATTCCACGAGAAGTTAAACTGATCACTCCCAGGTCATACAATAAGTTCAATTCTCTAGCGTCGGAGTAGACTGTAGACTGTATACTCAATTGAATGATTATATCGTCATTGGGTAAAGGCGAAGTCAATCAGATAAACCCTTTTACTACCTATCTAGATACTTTAAACCTCCACCTTTTATCCCCTCTATGATTACATCCTTTCAAACAGGGGAGTAAAACCGAATTCTACAATATGATAGAAGAATACAATCTAGCTGAGTCTATGGTATTGGAGTAACTCGGGATAGGTTCCATGAGAAGACAGAATCTGGTTCTCCATGGTAAAACTCTACGATTTTTAGCTTTGATAGATATTCATTCTATGGATACCTATAATCGAGTCATTTCAGACTGGAATCTAATGGAATTTTGTAGATATGCAACAAAAGTCTCGGAATTCGAGCTTATTCACTAGCTTGCACCGAATTTCCTCTGAACTACTCTGAATAATGACATCGCTAGACTCTAATTATTCGTTTCGGATTAGTATCCTTTGGGGCGGGGAAGTGAAGGAATTTGATAATTGAATGGGAAATCGCTTGGTTGGGTATATACATATGCATAATACAATGAAAAGGGTTGAGAACAGTCAATTGAGATGGAATATATTGGACAGTTGAAAGTTTTTGGTTTGATTGTCTAGATGGGTATTGCAAATCTAATCTTTACCACTCACTATTGATCACAACGAGTTATTGAATGAAGATCAGGAATTCCTATTCATCCGAGGATTCTCAAAATACGCGATATCATGAGTCAATATATGTATTTGAGTTTTCCCTAAAATAGAATGCGACATTTTACTTTGAGGTTCGGAGGAATAGTTGATTTACTTGTACATCTTTGCTACTCAATCCTCGGGTATTGAAATCGGAAGGGTGCTTTAATCAATATTACAATACAAGTTGAGCGTTTTGGGAAATTATCGCTATCTGTTTCTATTGTTTGTGGAAAGGAACATATATTGATCACTTATAATGCTATTTCCAATATACGTCCAGACTTTCTATGAATCATATCCGACGAGATGGGTTCTCACTCATACGATATCTCAGAATCGTTAAAGAGATTTCGGATATTCGACATTCAATATCCATCTCGCTCGCTTTGGTTTAAGAAAATCAATAATTATAGATATAATCTCGGTAGTGATTATGACGTCTTCATAACGGTATGGTTTGATGTATTGTATTGTATTGTATTGTATTCTATTGTATTCTATGAATACATTGTATTCTATTGTATTCAATTGTATTCTATTGTATTCAATTGTATTCTCTTGTATTCTATTGTATTCTATTGTATTCTATTGTATTCAATTGTATTCTATTGTATTCAATTGTATTCTATTGTATTCTCTTGTATTCTATTGTATTCTATTGTATTCTATTATATCTATTTCACTTTAGATTCAAAACTACGAGAACTATATGCAATTCAATACACTTATACACTAATACATACTCTTGTATGTATATCAGATATGTACACTTCCATTGCAATAATAATTGATATACATCTTTGATTCAGACATTCGAAAACCAACATCAGATTCCACAAACATTAAAAAGATGACCCATCTTATTAGCCATTCTGCAAAATTCAAGTACCGAATACAAGCTCTACTTGTTTTCCTCGACTTGCTGCTCGCTTACTATGATTCGATAATGAGATGGGATGATAATGATATATATATGAATTTCCCCAATATTTATATATATATATACACACATACATGCCATCCCACCAATCCCATATATGATCCATCTCTATAAACTCCTCCTCCCACATGATCAATCCATAAATCAACAAAAAAGCAAAGTTAAAGACCCAACCGAGAACAAAATTCTGAACTATAACTCTATAGATAGATAGGTGAGTAATAAAATCAATAAGGGCGAAGCTCTCTCTCTCTCTCTCTCTCTCTCTCTCTCTCTATACATCCTCAACCAAACCCACAATTGTCTTCTTCGTCTTAAAACTAGCACTAGCACTATAACTTCATTTTCCTCAATTAATATTCATATCCATATCCATCCATCAACACATTACCACACACAACATCCAGAGATTCAATTCTCACTCACAGCAAAAGGAAAAGGAAAAAGCGTTTTTTACCTTTTAACCCCATTTCCCAATCCAATCCCGAGATAAGTCCTTATTATACCATATATATACTCTACATAGAACCCTCCTCCCTCCTCCCTCCTCCCTCCTCCCTTCCCCATAACCCATCCATCACCACCGACCACCCAAGAAATTCATCCATCCATCAACCCATCCACACCTCTAACTCCCAACTCCCAACTCCCAACTCCCAACTCCCAACTCCCAACTCCCAACATCTAACATCCACCTACCTCAACCCAAATCCAACTACCTAGCCATCCATTACAATCCCCCCACCCACAAACCCTTTTTCAAATTCCAAAATCTCAACCCAAGCGAGGAGTTCAACACTCTAAGCCCCCCCCCCCCTAACACAAACCTCCACAACCCTCCACAAACCTCCCCAAATCTCCCCAAATCCAAATCCAACCCCCACCAACCCCCCTATCTCTATTCCTCAATCCTAAATACAACATACAACATACAATATAGAACATAGAAAATTTCACAAGTATAAATTATCTCCATCTCCATCTCCCTCTCCCTCTCTAATACATACACAAATTAATTCATATATATATATATATAACAAACATATCAAGCATATCTATTTATACAAATATACAAATAATATAATAATACTCTTTATCAATATTTACCTATTACAATAAATAATACAAAATTCGAAACAAAAAGTCAATTTTTTTTTTAAATCAAAACAAAGCACTAGTTCCCTCTCTTTCTCTCTTTTGAGATATACATATATATTACTTATATTACACTCTAATAACACATACTACCTTATATCATCCATCACTTATTCATCTCCCACTAGTAATCAAACCACAATTCATTCCAATTCGTAATAAAATACCAATCATACAAAAGCTCACAATCTCAAAATTTCATAATTATATGATTTTTATTTCTTCACTATCTTCACCACCTTCATAAACTTTTCTTCCTTCTCTCTACCTCTCCCCTCCTTAAATTCATCGCTTCCCTCCCTAATTCTCTTTCCTGGGAAATCAATTCCTCTATTCCACCTTCCACTTCTCACAAAAAAACAAAGTAAAAAAAAGGAAAAGAAAAAGGTATAACTTTAAAACATTACTATCAACCCCTATGCATTTTCTCTCTTTCGCCTCTACAAGTGCGAAATGAAATATCCATACATGAGGTACTGGTAATCACGCAGAAAGGTATCAAGATCTACTTCAGTAATCTCGCTAGCTAGTCTTTGAAGAAAAAAAATCCATTCCACGCTACCACGCTAATTCCACCCGTCGCAGCCTTTGTGTCGGTGACCGCAGATTGTATTGTTTTCTCTATCTTTGTACAAAGTGTGAGTAATGAGAAAGAGATTTTGAGTTGTGTTGTAATATGTCCGAAGAGTTTTGGTGTAAAAACATTAAGCCTGGCTGTAATGCGAAAATAGAAAGAAACTGGTGACGCCGCTGGATCTGCATAATTGCCGAAAAAATTAGGAAAGCAAAGCGGATCGCTCCATGGAGCAATAAATGCATCACTTTGATATGTAAAACTCCAAATGGGTATGCTGAAACAATGAACAATGAAAGAAAAATAATGAAAGGCATATTAGCCTATCCAGAACGCCTTTAAACCAAGCCCCTTCCCTCCCATTTACGCCGTCGTAATACTGTCATCTCAAATCATGGGTGCTTTTTCGGCTGCGGTTCGACCTTGACCAAGTGAACTGAATAGTTGTTGTGGAGGAATTCTTGACATTCCATTATTTTGATCGTAACTATTTGTTGGCGCAGGCATATAACCCTCTCGTTTTCTTCTGATACGTTCTGCAAGTACACCTGCAACAACGATAAGGAATATTAATGCGAGAGAGATCGCTAAAGCAATGAGTACGACCAAGCCAACTGCAAGGTGACCGCCTACAATGGTGTTAGAATTTTATTCAATAGTTCATCATTGTGATCACGTACCTGATGATTTGAAGAAGTTATTTTCTTGTGAGAAAATGTGTGACAGACTACCTCCGGTATTTGAGGTGCTGCTTGTGAGAGCAAAAGGTTGAAAGGTGGTTCCATTGAAAAGAACTGCCGAGACATTGCCAAAGGTGGGCAACACCATAGCACCTGTAAGCATCAAAACCTGATTGGAAGGAACAAGATCAGAGTTGTCATGATTTGACGAAAGAGGCATCACTTGAAGACCACGAATGACTGAACCGCTTTCGAATACGTCACCAACCGAGAGCCAGTTAGTGCCATCATATTTCATAATGAAAGCTGACCCATTCTTTGCAGTACCAGCTACCCAATACTCTGAGATGTCACTAGTCGCCGGGACAAGCGATGTTACTGTTCCTGGGATATTTTCTGCACCAGTGGCGGTGGTCCATGTTTGAGCCTTGGTATCGTAAGTCGCTACGGATACATTGGCGCCGTTGACTGACAATGATCCGCCTACAATAAGAGAGGTGTCACTAGCCCAAAG
This sequence comes from Botrytis pseudocinerea, assembly GCA_019395245.1. Taxonomy (NCBI): domain Eukaryota; kingdom Fungi; phylum Ascomycota; class Leotiomycetes; order Helotiales; family Sclerotiniaceae; genus Botrytis; species Botrytis pseudocinerea. The sequence continues at coordinate 603,859 of JAHXJK010000082.1, forward strand.
CATAGTGTTGACAGTACCTTCAAGATTTGTTCCTGGTCGATTCCATTGAGATGCAGACGCTGTGAACAGGCAAACACCTGGGCAATCCAAAGATCCGGCTCGAGTGAAACTTCCACCGACATACAAATCACCAGTCTTCGTCCTCACCGCAATATCATTGACAGCAACGGATGATCCACCGAGAGCTGGTGCTTGGGATGAAAACCTTGAAGTCTTAAGATTGTATGAGATAAGCCCATTGACTTCTCCTCCATTAACAGTCCCGGTAACAGACCCCCCAGCATACAAAATGTCATCTTGTATAGCCAATGCACGGAAGGTAGAATCTGTGTCAATTTGAGATCCGATTCCAGTGACAGTGTTATCATTCGCGCCATCAATAAAGACAAGGTTGTGAACGTCGGTACCATTGGTAGAAGTTGCGGTGAAATGACCACCAAGAATTGTAATATTGCGCGAGCCACTCTCGTAAAAGAGTCCAGTTACAACACCACTGACATTTTGACTAGCAGTATTTCGTTTCGACAAGGATGATGTAGACTGCACTTGGGTAGGTTGAATCTTGACGGGGAATGGGCTCAGTCCTGATGCGAGAGAAACTACTCCGTTGGCGCTAAGTTGCGAGGATGAGAGCGAACCAGCAAAGATGGCGTCGCCGGAGGCGTTTACTGCGGCGGTGAGTTGACCGTTGATAGACATAGCCGCAATATTAAGGTTCTGCAACCAATTGTCGTGTGATGGTACCCAAATGGCGAAACCAGAAACGGAAACTGAAGAATTGCTTCCAAATGCAAGGAGCTGGCTAAAATCTCCAGTCAAGGTAATGACGTTCTCGGGTTTGTTAGCGGTGATATTCAATGATATTGGTACCACCGATGTAACCTTTCCATCGACACCGGCTCCTAGTGCACTCCATTTATTCTCAGCGGTATCATATGCGGCGATATTGTTCAAACCTGCAGTAGTCGTTGAGCCTGCATTGCTGCTGAAATTTCCTGCAACATATAGGGTTGAGCCATCAAGGAGCATAGTGAGGACCTCTCCGTTTAATCCTCTGGAATCTAATGAGCTTGGACCGGAGTCTGAAATTGAGAAGACGTTTTCGTATCCTGTTGCAGAAAAATTGCCACCAACAAAGATAGTGTCGCCAGAAGTCACAACAACATTGACCTCAGCATCATTATTGAGTTTCATACCAGCTTGATCGATTGTGTTGTTCTGGAAATCGGAAGTATTGATGACACTTTGGCTTGGATCGAATTCGAAAAGACCATTTAATCCTGTGCTAGTCGCGCTATTCAAGATGAATCCAACTCGCTGAGCTACAATGGTAAACTTCTCCGAGTTTCCAGGGATTTGGCCACTTGGAGTGAGGGTGATTGAAGGGCGGAAGGTACCACTGGCAGCTTCGATGTAACCAGAGTATACTTGATCATACTTGTCGTAGTCGTTAGATTGGAAAAGGGTGATAGGCGAGCCGAAGGTTGCGGCTGTATCAGAAGTGCTACTAGCCACACTTCCATTTACAACAATCGAGCCCCTGCTTGTACATGTACTATCCTGAATACATCCTGGGGTGTACATCTTCACTGTGTAGTTGCCCGACTCTCTGATATCGGGGTAGAATACCACAGAAGCTGAGCTTGCGGTATCTGCTGTGAATTTCCCTGTGAGGTACTCTGCATCACTTTGGAATGAGGGACTAATGGTCCAAGGGCCGGTCGACGTTGTGTTCGAAGCAGTTGATAAAGAAGCACAGGCAGGCTCATTGAAATCGTTAATGGCATAGGAGAAAATGTCATCCTGGAATAACTCAATGCCATTCAGGCCACCTCCATTACCGTACCAATCAGAGACATCAATCTGAAAGGCATCCATACCAACTGAATTCACAAAGTGAAAGTCCTGGTATGGAATGCTAGCATTGTTGCTCAGAGGACATTCCGATGTACATGTTGCATTGGCCCCTGTAGCTGGATCGATGTAAGTAAAGTTCATGATACCATTGATTGGCTGAGCCGTATATCTCCAAGTCTTGGTCCCTCGACCACCTTGGTGCGTATTCCATAATCTCAACTTGGTAGGCTGGAAGCCAAAACCAAACGTAGCTTTCCACCACCCAGTAGAATCGTCCTTCAATAACCAAGTATTTCCGGCACCGTCAACACCATTAGTCTTGCAAACAATGTTTGTTGGATCGTCAAAGCCCGTAGTTGTGGCTGTGCCACTGCTTGTGATATTAGCGCCGGAAATGTTGACAATTTGCTGATCAGTTGCATTGCTAGCCTTGCTGGTAATTGTTGCCGTAGAATTTCCTAGTCCTGTGAAAGTTCCCCCAAAGATGATGTTTCCGTTTGACGCCTTCGAGATCGAATTGACCCGGCCGTTAAATCCAGAGAAAGGTAGGGCGACCAAGGTATTGTCCACCAACTTGATTACGTTTGAAGAGTTTGTAGAATCGAAATAACCTCCAATGTAGACTGCATTTGTTGTCTCGTCGCATAAGAGTGCTGAAACTGACCCTGATAGTCCGGGAAGTGCAGTGATTGCCGATGTATTTGTATTGAACAATGCGATCCCTTGCGATTCCACATTTCCTAAGCTCGTAAAGTTGCCTCCGATCACTACCCCCACGAGTGTCCCGTCCGATTTGACGTACGGGCACATGGCTGCGATTGAAGCATCGGCCGATGCCAAGGAATCGAATTCACCCGTTGGAAAGCGTACCATAACGGATTGGGTCGTAGTATTGTAGCCATCTTCATTTTGGCCGACGTATTTATACAACGAGATGCCATCGAAATCTCCACCGAGTCCTACACGTCCTAAGTTTGAAAGATCGAGGTTGGCGGATGGAGCTGGTTGGAAAGTGATCGCATTCGTCAATGGCGTTAAGGTCAAGAGAGAAGAAAAGGCTATTACAGATGGCGAATTCCTAGCTGATGGACTCAGCCATGATGAGAACCTCATTGCTGTTCCCCGCTGAAAAGTATTAAAAAGTAATTATTCGTGTCGCAAAATTTGTGAGAATTAAAAGCTCGATGGCTTCTCCTCCTCCACTTTCGTAAATAGTTGCATTGACTTGACGCGCAACGCTTAAGCCATTTAATTGTCCTCCAATATGGTGTGTAAATCGATGGAAAATTCTTCGCTCGTGGATATATCAGAGAATTGACGGACCGTCTTATGGAAGCGTATAACGAGTGTAGAGTTGTGTTATGTTGTGTTGTGTTGGTGTTCAAGGTGGAATGGAGTCGAAGGAATCCAAAGTGATAGACAGTAATCTCACTCACAGACGGAAAAGGCAAGTCGCCTTGATTGGACGGGACTAGACTCGCGTATTGGGCTAATGGGAGAGATTAAGTATGGATTAACTTTTTTTTGTACCAGCTGTGTGAGTGGTGAGCCTCGGGTGTTCAGGAACCAGGAACCAATTTCAAACTAATCAACGGGCGGTTACTGTTAGGATAATCCTCCTTGGACTTGGTCGTTGAGAAATTAATTTTGGGGTTAAAATTCCGAGAGCAATCTGTAAGGGAGAGAGAGACTTTTCGTCTCTGGATGATGCTCAGTTGGTGGGATATGTAGGTATTATTATCGATCGATTGAATTGCGCAGTCTGTGAGACTAGCTGGAAGTATGGTGGAGTGTTGTCTTGGGGCCGAATTGCTGTTTAGAGGACGCCAAGCGAGATTGAGATTGGTTGTGCGAATTGAAGGCGGATTGGGATCCAATGGTGGGTGAATCTGAATGAAATGGGTGGAGGATACGAGAACGGTTAAAAACGTTAAAAAGAAAAGTGCACTCGGTTGATCGAGTTACGATCGACTGCAGTGTGTACGTGAAGAGTATGTGGAAAAGTGGAAAAATGCGTGTGTGGGTTGACGATGAAGGGATGGAACGCGATGGTTGATATTCTGTGGTGCTGCAAAAAGAGAAGAGAGAAGTTAGTTACACGGTGCCGATTTCACATCTTCCTTTCCTTTTCCTCTTGGACCCTGGCTCTCGGTGTATCTTGGTCCTCTTCTCTTGCATATGTGCATCTGGGAATGTGAACAAACCGCAACACTGCATTTTTGGGCAAACGGGCAGGGCATAAACAGGGGCAGGAATTGTGACACGTACCGGTATTGTACAATGTTTTGGGCAGCCAGCAGTGGCAGAATCACGAACAACAAAGCGATCGATTGATCAAAAACACGACACGAGGAAAAAAGGTTTCTGATTTGAGGAAAGAAAAAACGAGTGACAAAAAAGTGAGTGTGGGTGTGTGTTGTGTACAGAGTATCGAAATTGGAAGATGTGACTTTTTCTAATGGTTGGTACAAACTAGGAGTAGAAGAACATTTTGGGAATGGTGGGAAAATGAAAAGATGAGAAGATGAGAAGATGGATGGGTGGATGGGTGGATGAGCACAGAGTCCCTTATTTTTTCTTGGGATGAATGAATGAATGAATGAATGAATGCATGCATGCATGCAATGGCTTGGATGCTGAGCATAGCACTCATCACTTTACATTTTCGGATGATGATGAAACCATCAAGGCACATCCCATCTCTCTGCTTTCCCAAACGGGATTGCAATGCTACTAGGTGCTTCTTCCACAAGCTTTGGTTTTTGCTTTTGACTTATGGGATTGGACTGGATTGGACTGGATTGGACTGGATTGGACTGGATTGGACTGGATTGGTTCTTCGGAAAGCGTTCGATGGGTCTCTCTCTTGCCGTCGTATATTGCAGGCCGAACTATGAATAGAACTTTGTGTAGAAGTATCAATAGAACGATGTACAAGACTACGAGTAGAACTACGTACAAAACGATGAATAGACCGACGTATAAAACAATGGATGAATAGCACAATATCTGATCATCTTCACAACCTCTCTAGCACCAGCACATCTGCTTATGCTACCTTATGTAATGTTATGTTCTGCAGTAGTGCACACGCGCGCATTCCTCACTTACTTGCTCGGGTCAAGCGACTCTACTCTGCCCTCGACCTAATTATTCCTCCGAGGAATCTAGCAAGCGCCCTAACTAACACAACTAGCATCTTCTCAAACATCAATACTCGTGCCGGGAGAGATAAAACTGTCTCCGATTGCTGGCACCATAGCAAACATTGCTGGCTGGCTGGCTGGCCTGAGGACGAAATCTTCGCAAATGATCCATTTCTATCTATTTGCTCTTCTCGTGGTGTGCCGGCCTGCGCATGAAGAAACTTGCGATGGTTCAGGCTCATCCCTTCCCAATCAACCATCTCTCAAAATTAAATGTCATGTACGATAGATAGATGGATTAGTATTTCAACGTTTGCGTTCGTTTTGTCAATTGATCATTCGTTCTCTCGATTACTACTGGCTGACTACATAACCCCTTAAAAATACCATTCTATAATATCTGTCTTAAGATCTATATCGACATTCTACTATTAATAATAACAATAATAACATAGCACTCTCCGAATTGAAACACCAAAACTCAAATTTCACTCATCCATCTTCAACGGTGCAATAAACAATGAATGAATAACATACAGGGTATCTATAATAATCTATCATCCTTCCTCCCCCCCCATTCATTTCAACATCTTCGCTGCATTCGCCGTGCGGGTCTTATAATCTCTCGGGCTTTCGTAATCCTTTTTCTTCCCCGACCACATGCCCAATTTCTTCTTCTTGGCTTCTTCCTCAATCGCCCGATACTGCGCCTCGAAGTCTCCAAACTCCGCTCCCATCTTGGCCTCATACACCGTCGCCATGCCCGCCCTCAACATCTCCTTTCCCACATCCTTGCGCACGAGAAATCGCCGCACCCACACCGTAGCCACCACCCGATCATACTGGTCGCGTTTGTAGATGTAAGCGCGCACGCGCCGATTCTGAATATACTCTCGCAGCCAGGCCAACGCCTCGGCGGAAAACGGCTGTGCGAGTTTCCCAAAATGCGCGCCTTCGGGGGCGTCGACGCCGGCGATGCGAACGTGGATCTGAGAATTGGTTAGGCTGTGCAAAATGTGATACCCCAACACAACATGTGAGAATCCTACCGTCTTGTTTTTCAAATCCTTTCCCTCGGGTAACTTCTTGCGGCCGGGCATCCATCCCCAACCCGCCAGTCTCCCCCCAGGCGTATGGAAAAGGTGAAAATTATCCGCATCTCCCACTCGCGTGACGGTGCCGAATAAACTCCTCTTCCTGAAGAATCCGGGTCGAATATATGCAGCTTCGGGGATGCGACGTAAGTAGGAGCGATAGAGGCGCGTGGAAACCAAAATCGTCGTGGTCAACAAAATCGTCGGGATCACGGTTCGCGGATCCGTGTAATGCTGCCAGTCCGTGGCATTGAGATTATCGCCCCATGTGAAGGAGGACCGGGTGTCATCTTTTTCTTCCTTCTTGGATTTTGAGGAAAAGTCCAGCCATCCCATGGTGTCGGCGGGCAGTACCAGTTCTGGAAATGATGTCGAAGTGGGGAGGTTGCTGCTGCTGCTCAATGCTGAGACAGGGGTCATTTTATGATCCGAGCTTCGGGGAAAAAAAAGTGACTTTGATATTCAAACAAACACGCGGAACAATATCAGATGAAAGGCCATCGTGAGCTAGAAGACGTCCTTGGAAATGTCCAAGAGCTTCTGAAACGATGAATTGACATTTAGACTGTGTTTATGTGCGTTGGATTTTTGTAGCTGGAGCTCCTTAATTTCACGAAAAGTATCTGTGTCCAATTTGATGTTTACATTTATTATACAATATTATACCGCCTCCGACTGCTTATAGTTTCCTCCTTTTCGCTCTGACACTCCTTGCCGATGGCTCAAACACTTTTACTTCATCCTTGACTTCGATTTCGTCTGTAACGCCTTCGCGCTTAATCACTACTTTCTCTTCCTTTATATCCACCTCCTCTGAAGGATACTCTCGTTTGACTGCTACTTTCTTTTCCAGAACATCCCCGTTCTCCTGCTTGACCTCAAGCTCATCAACTTTAACTTCAACCTTGCTTACAAGTTTATCAGAAAATGTTTTCAGATCCGCTGCAAACAAGACCGAGTGTGCCCAGCCAGCCTCTTTACCCCACAACCCTCTGAAATGATCCCCAATCGCATCGTATGTAGATTTGGTGAGACTCTTGTGTTTTCCTTTCCCAAATTTGTAATCTCTTTGAGCAATTTGCCAAACGTGAGTGTCCACAGGAACCGCTTCTCCCCACCCCAAGCCCATCAAGCAAACGCAGTCAGCTACTTTTGGCCCAACACCCTGAAGCTCGAGCAGCTCCTCGTGTGCTTTTCTGTAACCAGGACGTCCTCCTGCTGGAATTTCCCCTTCAAAAGGGTGGTCAAAAGTCTCTGGATTGCGAAGGTTCTCAAGCCAGTCTTTTGGCTTCGATGCTACAATCGATGCTGTTTGAGCAATGTACTTTGCTCGATACCCAAAGCCTAGAGCGCGGAGATGTGACTCTACCCCAGAACCAGTTAGGGTTTCAGGTTGTGGGAAGTCATGAAATGGTTGATCATCAATATGCCCTATTAGGGGGCCATAATGTAAACACAGATTGTTGACCTAAATCGGAATGGTTAATAAGATTATTGAAATCCTGAGATCGGAAACATGCCATTTGAGAAATTCGTATAATATTGTTGTTGCTACTGCAGATAAATCCCACCAGCGCCTCCCAAGCATCTTGTTTAAGAATGCGAACTCCTGTAAACTTGGGTGCTCTCTTCTTGAAATTTGGATCGGCCAAAGACCATTGTTCATACATCTCAGTCAAGTTTGGTGAAAGGTTCAGGTAATGTCGAAGTAAAGATTCTGTATCATCTTTATCTTCTTCATCTTCAAGCTCTTCCTTCTTTACTACAGGTTGATGATTCAAAGAATCGTTGACCTCGGGAAATATGGTACGATAGTGAAGATGGGTTGAGTCTTGTTTGAGAGAGATTATACGGCCATGTAATGTACAAGACCTATTCAAGATTAACCTCCTTTCCTTCGACTAGAGTATTAGAGAGAGAGTCACGTACCAACAATCTTCATCTACAGCTTTCTTCCACCGAAACGATTGCCCACAACGTAACGTAGTATCTATACAAAGCTCTGCCAGACTCACTGGAAGCTTTCTCCATTCTGAAATCCTTAAATTGCCCATTGTGAGAAAGCGATTGTGATTTTATGGGGGTTGGGTGAAATCCACCTTGGCGCGCTCTACAGGAACAACGTTTCTAATCTTAGCGCGAAATTCGAATGAGATTCGCGACAGCTTCTACAAAAATTCCGCCTCGGGTTTGAGCTTGTCAATCAACCACAATCAAAATCGCACGTATCTATTTTTTCCCGAAAAAAATATTCTGGATCGCAATTAACAATATGAACGGCGATACTTATTCATCAAGAGGCATGGCACCTTCAACGACAAAACCTAAAAGGGAAGATGGAGCTACTACTGACAAGAAAGCATCAACAGATCGACATGGTTCGTCTAGAGATTATCATGTAAGAATGTTTCATCAATTATTTCAAGGTCAATTTATCATTTATCTAACATGCTGAAAACAAAGTCCCGAGATGATCGACGTGGTGGTGATAGAGATCGAAGACGCTCGCGCTCTCCAGGACATCGAGGCTCCAGAAATTCTCGCCGCGATGGAGAATTAGATTCACGGGGTGCGGATTCCTACTCGACGAGTCGCGAATACAGAGAGCGGGAGCGAGAGGATAGATATTCAGGCAGGGAAAGAAGAGGTGGTGGCGGAGAGAGAGAGTGGGATAGAGATCGTGGGGCTGCAAGACGAGATGCTAGAAGGGACGATGATGAAAGACCGCCGCGCAGAGATAATAGAGATTTATTCGACGATAGACGTGGTGGCGGAGGTGGTAGACGGGGTGGGGATCGAGGCGATCGAAGAGACCGTGGAGATCGTGGAGACCGTGGCGATGCCGACGGAGGATTCGCAGCTCAACGAGCCGCAAAGCGAGACAAGAGTCCAACACCGCCACCAAAGAAGAGAGAGCCCACACCAGATTTGACGGATGTTGTATCAGTTTTGGAGCGCAAGAGGAGATTGACACAATGGGATATCAAACCACCAGGTTATGAGAATGTTACTGCTGAACAAGCTAAACTTTCGGGCATGTTCCCACTTCCAGGAGCACCGAGACAACAGCCTATGGATCCAAGCAAACTGCAAGCTTTCATGGCACAGCCCAGTGGACAAGTCACTAATGCAGCTCTCAAACCTTCGAACTCCAGACAATCGAAACGTCTCCTTGTCCATAACGTTCCTGCTGATACTAAGGAAGAGACTATTGTTAGTTTCTTCAACCTTCAGCTCAATGGATTGAATGTCATTGAGGGTTCTGATCCTTTAATCTCAGCACAAGTTTCAAAAGATGGCTCATTTGCTTTACTTGAATTCAAAACACAATCTGATGCTACTGTTGCTTTAGCATTGGACGGAATTACCATGGATGGCAATGACCATATGGAAACAGGAAATGGCTCCGCAGATACCCGAGGACTTTCCATTCGTCGTCCAAAAGATTACATTGTACCAGCAGTTACTGATGAAACACCATTCGAACCAGGTGTGATTTCTAATGTTGTAGCTGATACTCAAAACAAAATCAGTGTTACTAATATTCCTCACTACTTGAATGATGAGCAAGTTACAGAGCTATTGGTGTCTTTTGGAGAGTTGAAGGCTTTCGTATTGGTCAAAGATAGCAACACAGATGAGTCACGAGTAAGCACGCTATTAAATGTTTTTCGCCAGATACTAACATGATTTAGGGAATCGCTTTCTGTGAATACGTGGATCCTGCTGCAACAGATATTGCTGTTGAGGGTCTTAATGGTATGGAGCTTGGTGATAAGCATCTCAAAGTTCAGAGAGCTAGCATTGGTAATACCCAAGTATCTGGTTTGGAGATGAGCGTCAATGCTATGTCTATGCTTGCTGGTACTACATCACAGGATCTCGAAAATGGCAGAGTATTACAATTACTCAACATGGTAACTCCTGAAGAACTCATTGATAATGAAGATTATGAGGGTAAGTTTTATTTTTCTATTTGTTCGAATATTTACTGATCAATCCCTTAGAAATTTGCGAAGACGTAAAGGAAGAATGCGAGAAATATGGCAAAGTTCTGGAAATGAAAGTCCCAAGACCAACTGGTGGCAGTAGACAGTCAACTGGAGTTGGTAAGATCTTTGTGAAGTTTGACACACCAGACTCAGCAGGAAAGGCTCTCAAGGCCCTCGCGGGTAGGAAATTCGCAGATCGTACGGTCGTTACTACATACTTCCCAGAGGTAATTCTGTACCCTTCCTTCATAACTCATAACACTGCTAACCTCCACCAAGGAAAATTTCGAAGTCAGCGCCTGGTAGATAGTTCATCAACATACCGAAATCATCACCACGATCCTTTTCTGAGGTCCTTACTTATCTCCCTAGTACTCATTACTCACAAACTGATGTTGTAATTCAAAATTTATTCACAAAGCGAGTTTTTTTCCTCGTCATACAAAATACTACAACATCTTCTGTACTTTTAGCATCATAACATCCATCCATCGGCGATTTTTTAAGCATTTTTTTCACTGTCACTGTTTCAGTCGCAGGATCGATAGGAGTCTTAACATGACTCGAGAAAAGCAAATTAGTTTACTACATACCTACCTACCTGCCTGGCTACCTACAGTTTACCATAAGTTCTTTTGATTTCTATCTAACTGATTTTCTCTAGCTAGCTAGCTTTATTAGTGTGAATTTCGATTATGTTACTAATGGATTTGGGGGTGGGGGGTTAGGTTATGTATGGGGTATGTTTATGTTGGTGAGGTGAGGTGAGGTGAGGTGGATATTGAATTTGAATTTGAATTTGAAGTCGATATTTGAGTTTGAAGTTGAAGTTGATATTTGATATTTGATTCTTGGTGATGAGAGCTTGTGGTTTTGTGATGTGATGGGATGGAATGGGATGTGAGATGAGATGAAATGTAATGTGTAGTGATATATGTAATGTGAATACAGATGTATATTTAATATTTTGTGAATGGATAACTAACTAACTAACTAATTGATTGATTACGTCCTAGGTAGGTAACAGTAATAATAAGTAATGGAAATTTAGTGGTTGGTCGGTTGATTGGTTGGAGAATCTATTAATCTACTTATTTATCTAATAAGTATCTACTCACCTAGTGAGTGGGTGCTAATTGATACTATATATTAGCTAGTGGGTTGTATTTTGTTGTTTTGTTTTGTTTTATGTTGTGTTATGTGTATAATATCAAATATTTAGATATTTGTATAGTTGGATAGTGATTGTTGGGTAGTGATTGTTGGGTAGTGATTGTTGGGTAGTGATTGTTGGGTAGTGATTATTAGATATACTAGTTATTAGATTTATTTGTTATCAGATATGTCTAGATCTCTTTTGGATCTTTTGTGTCGAGTAGAAGAGGGGGGGTAAAAGAGGAGGGGAGTAGAAGAGGAGGGGAACAGAAGAGAGAGAGAGAAAGTAGAAAAGAAAGGGGAGTTAGGGTGGGAGGGATATTGTAATAGTTATATTGGTGTTTGGGGTTATAATTGGGGTTGCGATTTAAAATAATGTGACCTATATTTATATCTATTTTTGATTTGATTTGATGTCATATGATATGAGATGATATGAGATGATATGGGATGAGATGAGGAAGTAGCTAGCGGGTTGATATATAGGATCAAATATAGATGGAGAATATATTTAAATATAATATCTTAGTTCTATATATTTTTGAGCTTGGTGAACTTGGTGAGTATAGTGTAATAGATATAATATCTGTATAAAAAGAAGTTTTATTCCTTAAGTTCTGAATGAAGGAGTTCAGGAGTCATTTTTGAGGGGGAGGGGGGGTTGATTAATATGTTCGCTAAAAGCTTAGATAGATTTGTAAATAAACAAGTATTCAAATGAATATTATAGAGTATCTAGAAACGTGTCTAACAATTGCGGGGATATGAATGTTGAGACTAGACAGATAGATAGACAGATAGTTGACTAGTTAGTGTTGATACATAGACTCTCTCTACCTTCCCCTCTGTATCTTTCTTGAAATATTTTAAATTCTATATGAAAATGAAAATCATTATTTCGAGTTTTTTGCATAATTCTGCTTTGTTGTATATATAGATCGAGTTTGTAGGGTGGGATATGTTTTATTAGGTATAGTGTTGATGTTGATGTTGATATTAATTTATGATATATAATTATATAGGATCTGGCGTTCTTGAATAGTGGGAAAGGAGAGAGCGGAGAGGGAGAGGGGGAAGTATTTACTTCTTTGGGTGAATAAAGAGAGGGCGAGAGAAAGGAGAAAGAAAGAAAATGAGATAAATTCTAGAACAGTGTGTACAATTGTGCATTATATCAGAATATCATAAGAATGTTTATCTTTATATTATACTGAATCTTTGAAATAGCGCTGGATATTTCCCTGATGTGAAGCTATGATTATGTGATATAATTTAGGGTGATGTTTTCCCTAACTAGTAAAAGAAAGAAGGAGAAGGGGAAAAAAAGAAAAGATTGCTCCGAGACTTTTGTCTTTAGTGGTAGTTTGCGGGCGCAGTGGGGACTGAGTATGAGTTTGTGGAGTGGACAGGAATATAAGTTTGAGAGTTAGTGATTAGGGGATATGTACACTTATTAATTTTCTACGCGTAATTTAGTATCATGCTTTGGATTGTAAATGTAAGGTTTCATGGTAATGTAGAAATGAGATAGGGGAGGATGTAAATAGTATTGGTATGTGTGTAAGTTTGCAAGTATGGAGTGTGTATTTCTTTTCTCTAGTTATATTTTGTATGAGGGTGAGAGAGAGGAGAGAGAAAGGAAGTGTTATTGTCTGCATATATATAGAGTTCTCTAAAGTCTTAAGCCTTCAAGTTCAAAGAAAGATATCCAGATTTCCTATCTCGGTTAAATTCATGTCAAATATCGAACGTAGTATAGAGGCATACACAATAACTGGATCAATCTAAAGGCTTGTACTTAGAGAAAAGGTAAAGTTAGATATGTAGATAAAACAATCTATACTCTATACAAAATCTAAACTTGCATTCCTTTACTACTGCTACCTGAGTAAATGAAATTGAGTGGTAAAATGTACTTCATAATTTTAGATGAATTTAGAGAGGAAGAAGAGTGGAGAGTTGGGACTTGATTCGTTTTATAGAGTTGTGTTTGAGATAGAGATAGAGATTGTTTATAAGAAGGGAAGATCTGGAATTTGAATAAAGAGGTACATGGGAGAAGGAGACGGAAATGGAGATGAAAATAGAGATGTTGATAATAGTTTGGGATATAATTCTGGATACATGGATAGGTAAATGAGAAGGTGAGAGGATATCCTACTATTGTGAATCCAAGTTCCTTTATCCTTCCTACCTTAGACTGTATTGACCCTTTGAAACTATATGATATCTCCGAGAATTCCTCGAAGTTCGCAGCTGTATTAGAATACCTAGGTAGATAGGAAGTTGAGAGTCTATCAACGAGAATAGCAGTCTCTAATACCACCGCATTTAAAATATCCCGTCTCTTCTTTCCCCTCCCCCTTAACTTAAGAAAAATAAAAAGTCGTCTAATCTCTAGAAGAGAAGAGTAGGAGAAAGGATAAATGAAAATCGAAGAGACTTAGTGGATTCAAGCTAGCCGGAAGAAAGGGAAGGAAAGGGAAAGAAGAATTGAAAATTCTCGTGTTCATGTTATGTGATGCTTTTCTGTACACTTGAAGTACTTGATCAATTTTCTTCTATATGATAAGAGGAGAGAATCAACAGTTTGTTTTCCGAAGGAGGGAAGGAAGGAGGAAGAAAAACCAATAGCATTCTGTAATTTCTCCTAGAACTTGGGAGGACAATAGGAGGGAAATATGAATGCATTCAGTTGTATGAATTTCGTTGGATATAAAGTAATGATACCATAATAAGAGAAGAGAAGAGAATGGGACGGAATCAATGGATAGATATATCAATAGACAGATAGACAAACAAATAGAGGGTACAAGTCAAATATTCGATTCGATCTATTTACGAGTTTGAACATCAAGTAAGATGATTCAATCCACATTGTTTACAACACAGACTCGACTCAAGGAGGAGAGAACTTTTTAAATTCTCCTTTTTTACTATGAGCTCGCTCGAAATAAAAAGGGAAGTGAGAGAAGCGCACTTAATTTCTATATACAGATATCTAAGGAGCTAGCTATTTCTATGAGAATGAGAAGAACACAGGTGACGTAGCACCTGCGATGGGAGGTCCCAAATGCCAAATTGCATTCTGCTTAAAGAGCTATCCACACACGCGAAACAGTAGGGAGCACGGAGAGGAATAGACAAGTGACGCATGACTGAAAACCGAAGATACATGTTATGTTTGATATCAAACTACCAGTATATGGGCACATTTTGTAAATGCAGCGAATCGTGGTCATAATATTTCAGTGCGCTGTACTTTGACGGATTTCACTTCACTTGCAAACTAGCAGATCAGTTTACCTTCCCCCTAATTTCAGAAACAAAGAACATGGGGACTAATAAACCATACATGGTGTATATAATATCTAATATCCAATATCCAAGAATTTGAAAAACTATACGCTTCATTATTCCCCAATCCTTCTCATTCGCCAACTTATTCTGATCTTCCTCTATACCAGTTCTCCAGGTAAGATATGGATTGATCTTCTCTATCCTCCGCGAGCGCAGCATTCGGGATAGCTGCCTGGCTATTATATGATTCCTATTACTTGATCATATTTCCATTCCCTGCTATTTGTGTTTTGATTCTCGTTTCTAGGTGCTGATTTGTAGAGGATATGAAGAATGAAAAATAAAGAATGAAAGATAGAGAATAGAGAATAGAGAATAGAGAATAGAGAATAGAGAATAGAGAATAGAGAATAGAGAATAGAGAATAGAGAATAGAGAATAGAGAATAGAGAATAGAGAATAGAGAATAGAGAATAGAGAAAGATCCGTATGATCATTTCAGGGTGCTAGGCGGGGAGAAGAGGAATCATGCTATGTATGTATAACTAGACACTGGGGAAGTATACAGATGGAGAGATATTTTCCCACTCTGGGAAGCTACTAGGATTGAAAACATAGGGTGAATCAGTAGTATTCAAGACTGAATAATAGAATAACATGCGGTGGCTAGACTAGTAAATCTGCGGAGGAGAGAGGAGAGGAGAGGAGATGAGGACTGAGATTGAGATTGAGATTATTCTTGCGACTACACTACAATAAAAGACGAATGTGAAAATTCGAGGTACAAGTGCATTCATTGTATTGTATAGCATCTAAAATATTCAAATCTCATTCTTTCTACACACTGATGATTCCCGTTCACCAACGAGTATTTTCATTGCACAATCCCACTCGGTTAGTAGGTATATATTGTGAAGTTACTGTTTCATCGAGTAGCACATGAACGTGAAGATAGTAATATCAATATCAATATCCAAAAAACATAAAAAATCCAATCATATATTTGATATCCCCAAGCACCCAACAAAACCACCACCTATCATTCCGCATCTACAATTCCCATATTTCCCAATACAACCACAAGATTCCCCGTCAATCAATCTATCTATCACCCACCATCCAATGACAATACAACCCACTCCCAGATCATCCATCTGCACAGCTACCAAAACAGCCGTCAATACATACAGATATACACACAATCCAAAATCGCAATACTAGCCATCCAATTCCAAGAGAAGAGAAGAGAAGAGAAGATCCTAGCCACGCATGCGCACTTCTACATCGCGGATCCTTTACGCGATAGGTAGGTAAGTAGCACATGAGCATCGACAACACAAACGCTACACCACATATCCAAGACGTCATCTCGAAGCACTGCATCAGCATCCCACATCACAACTTCGTGTGTGGTGTAGCATTCCATGCATGTATCGTGGAAGAATACGCCATGTACTACTCGGATCTCTCGAGATGGCATATTCAACGCCATGTATGGATTTTTACATCATTATGTACGTACATATGTACATATGTATATGCAAGTATGTACATCGCTATGAAAAACGCATATTCGAATCACAATGTCTATCTGGTGATACTGCAGATTGCAGATTGCACTGCAGAAGCGGTGCTTCGTGACAGATTCTTTTTACCAACAAGAAATGATATGCCACGCTCCGATATGATAGATAGCAAAAGACGTAGGAACACACTTGCATTCCGCGCTATGCTCGGATATGCTCCCCCTTTCTCACCATTGCATTTCTCTCACCTAGGTACTTGGTGCGCAAGTCATGTTCATCATTCCATCCCATCCCATCCCTTGCCATACCATACCATACCCATTCCAGCAGGTGCGTATGGATGTACCGTACAAACTCGCAGTCCATTCTATTGCATCATCGCATTTGCAAACTCCCATGTACGCGTACATGTCTGTGAGAATGTATGTACAAACAAGCTCAAGCGAACATGATCATCGCAAGCAGGAGATTAGATTGAAACACCCAAGTAAGTTTTACGGTACCTGGCGCCGTTACCGGGCGCGTTATTTTTTTTCAGGACCCCCTATTTCCTTCTTCGTGATCAAGATCCTCAGGGTATCGATATTGAGATATCGCACTAAGGACCGATGATTCTCTTGGGGATTTGCACGCAAAGAGTGGAAATGATTCTTCTGGGAGCATGTATCTAGTTTGTAGATATAAATAAACCAAACACACACAGATACACATCCATACCCATAATTCAATCTTTTCGCACCCTGGAAGCCCAAAAAATAAGGAAATGAACCCCTACATTCTTTAATGTCTCGCCCTGTCCGCTCCGCCGTCGATCCTATCCCAGCAAAGTAGGCTATCTCCCATCCTCGCGTTCATCAAACAAACCTACCTGCTACCCAGCAAGCGTTTATCAAACAGCACACGCACGCAACCGGCCCCGAAAAAGAAAAAAAGAGTGTCAATCTTCCAATCTCGTTTATCGTTCTATGTGTTCTTCTCGAAGGCATGATCTTAGACATTCCCCCTATCTTTCCTTCATTTTAAAACCGACTTGCCTAGTTTGAGAGCGAACCCTGGTTGCGTGTCTTTTGGGGCGATGGAGTAATAAAACAGAAAAAAGTAAAAAAGTAATAATGTTAAAATGTAATGAATGTAAAAAGATGTGTTGAGGAATTAGGTAATCAGAGTCCCTGCTTCCATCTCCACGATGATAGGATAGAACGAAATACCTAACGAGGGATGAGCAGTAAGGAAAAAGATGCATTACGAAGCAGATGCACAACTCGGGCTATTCGCCACCAAACTACTGTCTGTGACTCTGTGACACTGTGTGCGTAATACGAAAGCTGTACCTGATATCAACATCGACCCCGCCCGTATATACCATACCGACCTACGAGTACAGGCTACAAAATAGAGTGAATACGACAGCGACATGTGGATTGGGCAACAATGACGTCGTGGATACTCCATCCCCATTCCTCATTCCCAGCTTTTCTCCCTCAGGAACAAATCGTTTGAGATCAATCCATGGTCGTGCTGTCTCTTGCCCTGGCACAATCTTCCAACAAACACGATGCAGGGGAGAAAGAACAACAGGTACCGTATGTACCGCTCCATTCTCTCAAATCCACATCCATCCACATCCCAAAATATCCCAAAATATCCTCTTCAAGAGTCAAGGTCCTCCTCCCCCCCCCACCAAAAGATATACCAAAAACAGCAATCCGTTCCTTCCCCCGAATTGTCCTTTTCAAGTAATACCCACCTCCATGTCCTCTCCTCGCATTCCCATTCGCCCAGTCGTGCGAAGCGTCCATCGTCCATGCAAAAAGCGCGTGCGGATTCCAAATGTTCCCAAGCCAACCGTCCCTCCCCAAGACAAGACCCTGAATCAAAAAAATCCATCTGCTACACCGCAGATAGGGCTTGGCGGGCATGGGTATCCCGCTCCACTCTGCGTACGAAGTAACTCTTTGCGCACAAGGTAAATGAAAAAATCGTTGAGTTGAGGGGATTTCAATTTAGAGGGCAAGCCATTGATGTCATATGTCTCAGATATTGGAGCGGATGGGGATAACTGCCGTTGAAATCATTTGACGGTGGTTTCTTATCGTTTTTGGACCCCATTTTGAGGGTGTTAGGTTATGGATTATGGATGATGGGTGATGGATTATAGATTATGAGTGCGATTGAGGAGATAAAATGCTGATTTGAGCGCGAATTTTCACATGGGGGGGGGGACTTGGTGGATAATCTTTAGGAGATGAAAGCGACGGAGAAGACTCCGTAGATTATTAGATGATGGACTGACTGACCATTGATGGCGGATACAGCGCTTGCGTGTTGCCTTCTACATCTATCTATCCACTCAGTCACCGAGTCTCTACTCTTCGATATCATCTAGGTATCCTCTGGAGAGTGAAGATCGAAGATTTAATATATTAACGTCTCGGTACAACTCAATTTCTATGGAGCAGACACGCGCGCACACCATGCAGTCACTTCAAACTCAAACTCAAAGTTTCAAACGATGATGAGAGAGAGGAGGGGGGGGGGAGAGAAAAAAACATGCTCAGTGGAGAATGAACATTCTTCCTTTGCGGATCTCCAGAATAAAGTGATCCCTTCATACATGATAATGTCTCTCATACATAACACATGACAGGCACATAATACATATTTTCCACACCGAACCGGCAGCTTTCAGTCTCCCATGTCCACTAGGTATTGGGATTCTCACAATTCTGCAAATGGTAACCTCACAGTGACATGCCCCCATTCCCACTGGCATCTCTTGTCGTACACACCTTTCATCTCAGGCACCGATCTGAATTTGAGAAAGAGTTCACGTTCTAGACACGTGGAGGGACAAATCAAACTGACATCTCGATCTTCTCCAATTATTTTGCGAGGGACAATATAAAAATGGAGAAGGAGTGGTGTCCTTCTCCAACTCTCCACGTCTCGGCCGGATTCTCTCGGGCTCACTTATTACATTCTAGATTTTTGGGTGAGTGAGTGAGTGAGCGAGTGAATGACGAATGAATGATTGACAAATGATTGATTGCTCTGTAGAATTCTCTTTTCATATCATTATCAAATAAGATGTCAAGGTATCTATCTGGTGATTACGGTGTAGGTGTGCACTGCGAGTATGTATTATGCGGATATACATAACATACATAGGTATGTAATGTAATATATACCTTATATACCATGGACAGATGCACACATATATAAAATCCCTCATCAACGCCAAGTATCAATCAATCAATCAATCAATCAATCGAGAACAAGCACCCAAATCTACACACTATGTTTCATGATCACGATCCCCATTCATTTAGCTGTCGGAGTATCTCTCTATCCCGTACCTCCTACTTTACACTTTCCATCCATCCTCATCTAATTAATCAATCTAACATTACTCCCTCACCCCAAGTCACCTACCTGCCTCTACCTTGACCTCTGCATCTCCATCTCCATCTCCAGTAATATATCAACGATAACGGGCCGGTTTCGTGTTTATACCGGGTGCCGAGCTACCTAGATATATTGTCCATCGGACAGGACAGGGTAGTATAACACAGAACCAAAATCTTATCTGACACATGCATCCATACACACGTACATACATGGAAATCACATATCCAAGCCAAATTCCAGATTAATTAATCGCGCCGATGGGTACATTTGACGTATGCAATTCTGCAAATTGCCAACGGTCATTTGATTGCGACGGATGAAGGATTGTATCGAGGTACCGTCTGGATGTACACAGTAGTCTTCATCTATCTGCAATCAGTCGTCGTCACAAGACAGGCCAAACAATAAACACGACGTTGTATGATGCTGGCCCGACTGGATAATTAGAAATCGAAATGGCGGTAAAGATTTGATATCCAGTAGCATAATATATTGTCGTATACTTCGTATATACCTAACTTGTTTATTTTGTGCGTTTGAGTAGATTTTATATACATACATATATACATACAAATCTGTTTAGATACATATGTACATACATACATACATACATAGATCCATACTCCACAGTAGCGAAATCTCCTACTTTCCTTACAATACAACATAATACGTAAAAGAAGCTTATAATTCTACCCTTTATGTACACCTACATACAAATAAGGAAGGAGGAGATAATACATACCCTGCTCTAAACACACCTACCAAACCAACCCCGTCAATCAAATTTAAATCTTGAATTTCTCTCTCCTCTCCTCTCCTCTCCTCTCACTCACTACCTACATCCATCCCTTCAGCATGCATCCAGCACTCCCCCAGCACCCAACACCCAGCGGCCAGCACCCCCATCACCAACCCAACAGCCTAAACCCAACAGCCTAAACCCAAAACCTAAACCTAAACCCAAACCCAAACCCAAACCCAAACCAACGAGGCTGTGTTCCCCTCCCCTCATTCCCCTCATCCATCCATCATCCATCCAATCATCCATCCATCCATCCAATCATCCATACCCATACCACAACCCCAAAAAAAAACCACAAAAATGACCATCCCATCCCATCCCATTCCCCCACTACACCCATCCCCATCCCCATCCTCATCACCCACCTGAACACTCCCTCCACCACTCACAAGCTGTCTCTGCACCTCCCACTCGCCATCCACAAATCGTTTGCGTTTCAGAATTTCAGGGGAGGTTATACATTCATGCGTGTTTGCGTCATTGATTTTTTGATTTTTTTTTGATTCGAGGGGATGGTGATTGAGAGACTGTATTGTATTGTATTGTATTATATAGTGTTGTATTATATAGTATTGTATTATATCGAGTACGAAACAGAATACCCATCTCTCGAATAAACAAACAAACAAACAAACAAACAAATAAATAAATACTATATAGCGAAGAAATACTATAAGAAGTATATACACTCTATATACCATAAACAAATACCAAATACGAGAAGAAAAAATCCCCCCCCCCTCCCCCTAAAAAAACTCTAACATCTCAGAGGTATCTTATACATATCTCATATATATACACAAATTTAAATAATACACACATATAAAAAAAAAATCACAACTGAAGCATAGGAAAAGGATAAACACTAGGTACACAACCTCACAATCCTACGTATAGAATTACAGAATTATACTATCTATACTCCAGCTGCAGAAAAGGAAAAACCTCATATATATATATATATATATATATATGCATGTACACATACCACATAGCATATAGTATATAGCATATAGCAAACTCAAGTCAAGACGAATCAAAACGAAGTAAGTAAATAAAGTAAATAAGCATACAGGAATCCATGTGTGAATACACATAAGAATACACATAAGAATACACATAAAAATACCAATACCAATAAAGCACAATCATCACCCTCCTCCTAACCCAATCTAAAATAGATAGATAGACAGTTGAATAGACAAACAGACACTTGGATGTATATCAAAAGTGCATGCATGCTTTTATCCATGCCCATGCATTTTACATCGCAATCGTAATCGTGATCTTGCCAAAGGACATGGGAAATTCTCCATCCTCAATTGAGGTGTATATCCCGCTTGATGTATGTATGTGTGATGATCATCCGCTGATACCAACATACATACCAACATGTGGTAAAATCCCCTTCATCGCATTGGTTTATGCATTCCATCCCACACCTTCCTATTCTTTGCAAAATTGCCACTCTCATACACCAAATGTAAAATATTAATGTTTGATATTTTATTCGTAATATTAATTTCTATAATCGTAGCGACGGTATGTGTATAAACCTGACCTCATCCTGACAGGTCAATACCAATCCGACTCAAGGTATTCCAACGCTCTGTTCACCCCATCCATCTAATCCAATGCCATTGCCACTCCCAAATCCAACCAACCATCCATCCTTCCTAATTCCCCTGTCCCGATAATCGCGATTCAAAATTGGGTATGTCTGAACGAATGAACGAAGAAAAGTAAAGAGAAACAAACTAATAGTACAACAATACACGGCACGCTCAAGTTACAAATTGAAACGTGCCAAATCAAATTCCCACCGCAATGCCCCTGGCAAGATACATGCCGCCAAAGATGAAAACCTTTTCAACGCCATCCATTAAAAGCACATGTTAAATCTTTGCTCCCGTCCCGAATCGCGCAGATGTTGGCCCCGAAAATCCCAAATGTAACTCTGATGTCTTGGTTCCTCAAAACAAGAAGAAAAAGAGGAGAACCAGGTAGTGATCGAATTAGAAGTGAATATAAGTTTTCGTGGCTGCAATCCCGTCCGCATCGTATATATAAAAAAGGACTCTCGATTGGAAGTCGCAGATTGATAATCAAGATGTAGACGTTTCAATCGCTAATACCACTGCAAAAGGAAAAGGGTATTGAAATGCCTTGTAGCATTAGAGAACAAACAAAAATTTGCGTCCGAGAATTTCTGTTGACCAATCATCTTTTTGGTCGTCTATTGTCGTAAAAATTGGTAATATGAACAAAGCGTAACATGTATAATAAGTAGTGTACAAGTTAAAAGACGTAGAATTTATTCATCTGAGTGATGGTCATCGGATCCAGCTTCCGATTTGGCGTCGCCCTTGTGGACTTTCTTGTGTCTTCGTAAGTTTGATACAACGGAGAAGTGTCTGCCGCAACCTTCAACGTCGCAAGGAAATGCTATTTTTCAGTTAGTCGAGGTGACTCGCATTCGCCGTCGATTGTGAATAACTTACGCTTCTCCCCAGTGTGACTGTACATGTGTGTTTGTAAAGAACTTGGTCTGGTAAATCTCTTGTCGCAAACCTTGCACTTGTGCTTCTTTTGTGTGCTGGTCGATACCTTCGAGCTGAACGAGCCCATCATGGATTGAGGAGGTAAAGGTGTGTTTCCCCCGCCAAGAATACTGCCGGGTGGAGGTAAGGTTCTCGCTGATACCGATTCCATATCAGAACCGTTTGAATATTCGGACATTGAAGAATCGACAGAGCCGCCGTAGTATGGGTAGCTGTTGGATGATGAAGAAATCGACGAATGGTTTGAGTGTGTTGATGGGAAACCGTATGAATCGGCCGATCCTCGTCCAATTCGTGCCGGGCCAAAAATGTTTCTTGGTGTGGTGTTTTGACTCATGGCGAGCATATCTCTTGCGCCGTCCATGGTTGGGTCTCGTAGATAGCTGGCATTATCATTGTTTGGCAATCCTCTGTTATGAAAGTCAATAAGGGAGTTCTGACGATGGGACCGCGGGGCATCGGCTGGGGCATCGAAGAATGAATTGGAGGATACTGACGGTTGTGAGAGTCGTCTGGAGTTATCTTGTTGCTGAACGGAATATGCTCGAACCGCGGATGGAATGGGTGCCGGCGCATAGCCAGCGCCATCAAATGGAGATGGCGCGGACGTGTAGGCAGTGTGAGCAGGCGATGGTGCGTTGTTATACCCGACGTCGCTCCCATATCCAGGTGGTAAAGCACGAGTAGGGCTCATCATATCTTGTTGATTGGTGAGTAAATCCTGTTCCACTCCAGAGAATTCCGAAAAGAGGTTACCTGCTGATGCCGCAGTAACTGGCACGCTATACGGTCCTGCTGATACATGGCTACTTATGCGTGCACTCTGCTGCTGCTGCTGCTGCCTTTCAATACCTTCGAGCCCCAAAGTCGGCGTGTAAATGCTGGAGCTTGCATGAGGAGCCGACGTGGGTGCGCCCCAATTCGGTTGGATGAATGATACCGAAGCTGTATTCGAGTATGGCAAGTTGTGGTTGTAATGCATACCACTGTCAAAAGGCGATTGTCGGTCCATTGTCATTGTCATCTTTGGTGGACGTATAAAAATACAAAGTTTGCAATGCTCTCTCAAGTAAACAATGGCGCGCGTGTGGATGGGATATTTGTTGTGTGTAGAAGGGTAGGTGGTGCAGTATCAATAAAGCGTAGATCCGATGTAAGATCCCGTGTAATGGTCGTGTTTTAGTGTTGATAAAGAAAGAGTTCTCGAGGTAAGGAAGAGTCGATCAGTAAAGTGTAGTGAAGTGCCAACGGGTGGGATCAGCGTTCTTTATGTGCTTCAGTCTGGGTGAAGAGAAAGCTTAAGGATGGAGGGAAGGGACAATCAAGGATGATGGTTGGGTGGGGTAATCCTTGAGTGGTGTTGAGATGAGTCGTTTCTTTTGGAGAGCAAAGAACGACTAGTCAAGGCGTTCGATAATTGGAGAATTCGTCTGGTCGAGGATGCTGGTTACTTGGATGTAGGAGGGGTGTTGAATAAGAGCGGGGCCCAAGTTGCACTTGAATCTCTTCAGAAATGATCGACGCAAGTTACCTGCCCTTGTTCTTTTTATGTTCCGCCTGGGTACTTGATACTTGGTCTTGCACTCTCTGTGTATGTGTGCGTGTGTGTTTTTTCTGCTAGTCGATGTGGAGAGAGAGAGGAGCTAACAATATGGTAGGGTAGTTGCGGTGAGCGGGTCAAGTAGTGTCTGTGTTCCTTTTTTTTCTTCTTCCCTCTCTTTGTTAGATTAAGCTCATCAGACAAGTCCCACTTGACAAGTTTCGAGAGTCAGAGCAACTGTCAGATCTTCGGCAGTCCTCTTGATCGACTGATGGTGTATACGTGGGGAAGACGTCAATTCGAATGAGGCAGTGATATTGCGGGCGTTTGGGACGGATAGGCCCAGGAGTATGGGTGCGGGTGTGGATATGGATATTGATTGATATGGATTGGGAATATTGAATGTGAACGAGTTATTGACGGGCTGCTGGCGTGCTGCTCTCTCCAGGTTTATGGCTTCCCTCAGACTCAGAGCCGGCAGTCGACGATTGAAAGCGGTGATGATCGGAGGAAGAGAAAGGGCTGAAATTGGGAAAGATATCTGCAAAGTTACATGCCCCGACGCAGGCGAGAGGGCAGGCTGGCAATTCAAGATTATTACTTGGAAATGATAAATAACTGGGGAA
The DNA here is from genome assembly GCA_019395245.1 of Botrytis pseudocinerea. Taxonomy (NCBI): domain Eukaryota; kingdom Fungi; phylum Ascomycota; class Leotiomycetes; order Helotiales; family Sclerotiniaceae; genus Botrytis; species Botrytis pseudocinerea. Next base: position 628,866 of record JAHXJK010000082.1, read on the forward strand.
TGGTTGGAAGGAAGAGGAAAGATTTCTGGATGATCACCTCGCAGGCAGGGGGGGGGGGATTTTATGTTTGATAGAGAAGAACGAACCCTTTTTTATGAGGACGAAAATCATGAATTGAAAATGGAAGGAAGCTATTAATAAAGTTTAGTTTAACGCAATCAGGTAGGTAAGGGCAGGTTGTAGGAGCGGAAAACTCTAAAGGACACTTTTTTTTTCTTCTGTCCTTTCTCTTCCTTTCTTTTCCTGCCCTCACTCCTCGTTCCCTTCCTTTCCTTTCCCTGACCTCACTTCCCTTGACTTCCTGGGTTAAAGTTCGAATTTTTAGTTTACACCGAGTGCAGTAGTTCTCTGAGCAGCCCCACTTTTCCATGATGTAAGTATGCGCAGGGATTGGTGGTACGGAGCATATCTGACCCATGTCCGCCATCCTGGTGCGCGAGAGACAGCATTATTCATTATTCATTATTCATTATTCATTGTTTATTATTCATCATCCACCATCCACCATCCACCATCCACCATCCACCGTCCATTCCCTTTCTTTTTCCTTAATCCCGCGAAGGCCACCACGATTCGCCTCCGCCCATGGCTGAATTATTCCCGGGCGCAATGTTGTATCAAATCATGTGGGGGCGCTGGCTAAAGTCAAACATTTAATGTGCCTAGTCCCGATCGAGCGCCCAGTCTCTCTCTAATGCCTCTCTCACACACGCCTCGTCCTCACCTCGTCCTCCCCTAGTTCTTCTCGAAAGTCTCACGAAGTCTCAAGAGTCTCACGTCGAGAGTCTCAAGAGGGCTGTCTCGCTCATAGTCTCCCTCGGCGGCGTGGTGTCTATCAAATCCCAAAGAGAACACGGTAGTCAGTGCGAGCAAACTCAATACGATTCCGTGCCAGGCCACACCGGCGCCTGCTTTCTTTTGGATGCTGGAGGAGGAGGAGGAGTCTATTGAGATGTTAACGTTGTGTGTGGCTTGGGAATGCGTAATAGCGTGCATTGTAGTTTCGTCGCGTAGCGTGCAAAAGTATTACTTACATAGGCCAAGGCAATACGAGAAATTGAGAGCCGGATCCTGGCACACATGCCGACCTACCTATTACACACACACACACACACACACACACACACACACACACACATACCACGACTGCTACTTGCGACTACTGACTGCCAATTAGATAAAGCTGAATCATGAAAATGGGTAATGAAATGCTGGGTAGGGAGAGCAGGTAGTCCAGTCTCAAATTAGATCAATTGTAATGCAAGTCTTAGATTTTTGTTTTCCTTTCCTTTCCTTTCCCTCCATCATTGACTCGAGTTCCATTAGTCATTCAACATCCATTTCGTTCAATTGCTGTGTACTATCTACTGTGACTATGAACTGTGAACTGCGTGCTGTGTGTTGTGTGTTGTGTGTTTTCATGCCTTTTCATCCGCTGGCCTGGCTTCCTGATACATGTCACCGATGATATGCGCTTGACTTGAGTGACGGGACTCAAAATGCTTCCCAATTGTCTAAACTCCCTCTCAATCGAATTCGTGCAGAAGTAAAAGGGAAAAATTAAACCTAGTATTGTCATTATCATCATTATTGCTCTGGTCTTGACCATTCAGGTTGCGGTAGGGATTTTTACGCCCAGCATCGTGTGTAGCGTACTCCACTCGCCTCCCCCTAACAGGTGTGCCACTTTGATCCCTTTCGCGCAGAAAACAATGATGAAGTGCAATATAGACATGGGAGCAACAGCACAAACCGCTGACAGCCACTTCCGTCAAACGGATGAATAAATGGGGTTTGGGATACCTGCAAGCCCTTTGCGACTGGGATAACCGTAGCATCGTGGAAGGTGTAATATCGAGGTTCACGATGGTCTTAATTTGATTGATCATTCTTGGGCAAAAACTGTCATCATTGTACATATTACATATACGATTCGGTGATAACATTGGCGCTGCTATCTGCGGGCAGTGGTACAGGACGAAGTGGGATGACCAACACCAGCCAACTGATTAGATCTCAAGATGTCTTGGCCCTCGAATCCGACCTGAAGTGCAGTGAGGTCAATTCCAGGTTCAAGTCAACTCACGTCCTTCCTGTATTACTACCACTCTCCAACACTAACAGATATCCATCTTTCGAATTGTGGGGTGTGGAAGATTCTGTGTTACATCTGTCTGAATTGTGAGACTTGAGATTCCAGTTACTAGGTTGCACACATCTCCATCCAGCTAGATTGCATTTTCAGAATAGAACGCAGATGAGCTACGCATGGAAAAGAATCACACATCTTCTTTTTCTGACTTTCCTGTCCCTTCAAGGTTGCGTTGCTTGCCTGCAAATGAAGAACGGTCCGGTACTGTACAATCAATCTCAAACACGGTACTTAAAATTACCTAGATATTATTAGTTGCAGGCACGGGCGGAAAAGATTGTCTGTTCACACCAACCTGTGAGAGAAAAGGTAGCGACTAGGTACTAGGGAGGGAGGGAGCGAGTGAAAAACTCACATTGTGGAGTAGAAACGATGCTAAACATTTCCAAACAACGCTCATATAATTCTGTCATTGGCCATTGGTCACGAAATCCCTCTTCAAGGTTACATTACTCCATACATACACACATCTCTAATCTGCGAAACCGGAAGATTTAAATCACACAACTCAATTTCCCTATACCTTGTTTAGACATCATCATGCCCTCTCCATTTGTCGCCAAACATCTCGACAATCTCGTGGGACTCCATTATTATTTGAGATCTAATTTCACTGGGTTTCTTTTTTAGAAACTGTAAAAATGGATTAATGGATAAATATGGAGACACACATTTTTCTCTCGAAATGACGGCATTTTGACTCTCGAACGAATGAAATGAGTAGCAAATGAAAGTTCTCCTTTTCAAGTTACTCCATCCCAATCCACTTGATATCATTTTATTTCGTGACCCTCTTTCAAACCTGTACTAACTTTTCATGAATCTGTGATTCCTTCAACGGATCGATCCAACCGTCATTTCACAGTACGGTGTACTGGGCCTAACACCTCCTTGCTGAGGCTTGCTTTAGCTTCAACTTGGCTCCATGCTCAATGCGCACAGGAGGATCAGATGGACCCCGAAATCGTCATATCTTGCCGGGGTTCGGGGAAAGAAGTTGTCTCTGCAGCAGGTGGCGCCAATAAGCTTGTCTAAGCACGAAACAATGGGAACGCCATCATTCCTCACGAATCTTGAATGATTGCTCAAGGGAATAGCAAATCAGAAGTGATCAGTGATGATGGAAGAAATGAGGGTTGTTCAGTCATGTTATCATGGCGATAATTAAACGAGTGACGATGAAGGGGTACTCGAATTTTCTCTCGCGAATACTTTTGGGCTCCTCATGAAACTAAGAATGGGAGAATACGAGTAAGTGCAAGAAGAAGTAATCATTTTCAATCTCCAATCCCAGTCACCTCAGATATAAATAAAAAGCCACCATCAAGCAAGCCACTGAGACCAAGACTAGTTGTCGATGAGTATGCTTGGCAATTTCATCTTATGGTTAGGGCAAGCGTTTGCTTTGATTCAATTGATCGATAGGGAAATGGAAAGAAGCCTCTCTCTCACCACCCACGAAACTGACGGGTTTTTGCCACCGTACCAGCGATGTTGGGATCGCATCACCAGTTCAACGCACCGTCGTTTTAATTGTCAAAAAAAAGGCACGGTTTACGGAAGGATGATGTTGGTGTGTGTGTGGGGAAATGGGATAGGATTAATCACAAGAATGTGCTTTGGACAAAAACTTGGTATCGAGATTCAATACCAACATCTGCAACAACGATGTCATCATTGTGCTACCATGACCATCTGCTTCCTTTGGGCTCTCACGTCCTCTCTGCTTCGACTGCTACCAATTGAAATTCGGGCCGCGATATTTTCCTAACGCATACCGTCCTGTCAATAATGAGGCTGACTACCAAGGAAAGTAAGTCTACTAATTCTATCTATCGTTCTTCTGAATCAACCCTCAAACCTAAACCCAAAATACTGAGGACTTTCTTGGGATCATAAGGTTACAATAAGCCTTCCCATCCGGCTAGGCGGGACGAAGATCACGATGAGAGAGGGTATGGAGAAATCTGGCAGGGTAGGTATAAAGTTTTCCATTTGAACACTTATTGGATAAGATGTTTGCAGAATGGCGATGTATGCAAACCCTATTTTGGGACATTAATCTCAATCCGATTGTTTTCTTTCTTTTTGGTCCCTCAAGTGTCATGAAGGAAAGTATGTAGAGAATTCCCTACCAACCCATCAAGAAAGTCCCTCCTCTCCCTGTGTCGATGCCAGCCGACAACCGCGCCTCGCTGTTCACGGCCTTCAAACGTGTATAGGAGTCGATGCGATCTGAAATATGAAGCATAGGTAATTGAGACGGCTCTGCCCTTCCGCATTCTTTGGCTTGTCACTTGGACTGGTGACCTTGGATCTTGCTTGTATCAGGAAAAACATCGAACTCACTAATTATCGCAACGATTTGTAACGGCAAACGATTCATCTCAGCCATATCACACGTAGCATTATTCAAACGGGATAATAATACATAAAACCGTTTGGTCGGCGATATCACTGACTCGGTAAATGCAACACCGAAGATTACACCGAGGCAAAGGATGAGGGGGCGTCGAGTGTCTCTTCGCCTCGTAAAGTGTGGATTTTCGATACTTTGATCACGAGTCGGGACAGACATGATGTCAAAAAATCAATCAATGTTCTCTATTCTACCCTCTGCTTGCTTGCCCCAAAATATTAATTGTGATGGATCTGTATCCCATCTGCCGTGCGCAAATTCACACGTATACATTTGTGGGGGAACGATGCCACTCGACGCAGCTAATCACTTACTCCACGCTATTGTATTCAATCAAATCCTGCGGTTCCGATTTGCTCTTCCGCCATTCCTTTTCTCACCAATCTTTTTTTCCCAATTCTCCTCTTTCACGAGATCCAAACGGTATGTGCGTACCGTATTAGAGATTCTGCTACTGGACTGCCGCCCGGATCGACAACAATCCCGGTTTTAGCGCATGGAATACGCAGCAAGTCAGCAAGCCACAATCGAGAGAGGGCAAGCCTCAAATGCTACTTTATTTGTACTTCGAGGTATGGGGGGGAAGGGGGGTTCCAAGACGACGTGGATATGGGATGAAATTGTTACCGTGTGACTATGCTTCTTATTCATGTCGCCGGGTACGTAAATGTGATGTGATGTGATGTGATCTGTTTCTACAGATACAGTCATTATACATCTGTATACGCAATGCATGCATTCATTCACTATCATCGAAAGCCCCATGCATCCACTAGGGAGAACAGGACCTGAGTGGTGAAAAAGCATAACTTGACCGCCTTTTTCTCCACAAACCTGGTGCTATTACCGCAGCCAATGAGAGGGGGAGGGAGAGGAATCTCCTTCCTGTTGTACGCTGCACGCTTGCAGATGCAGGTGTTCGGTATGGAATGTACGTGCAGAAGCCCTAAGTATTACTTCTACTGGTCAGTGGTGAAGTTTTGGGGAGAAATGGCCGCGGGCTTGTAGCGTGGAAGACTAATGATGCACTAGATTGTTCGGGAAGCGAAATTTCGTGTGCCGTGAGTTCGATGCGGACTACTTCCCACACCACGAATTCAAGACAGCACCACGTAGAACTTTCGAACACGATTTTAGTTTTGGAACTTTAGATAGTTTGCATGGAATTGCAGCATGGTGAGTGTTTCATTGTTCGAGTCGAGTCGAGTCGGGTCGAGATTGAGATTCATCCTTTCTGCTTCGCGCTCCGCGAGATTGTTGAGTGAGTGCTTGAATCGTTATGTAAGCCATGGTATGCGGGGGTACATGCCAATATAGCGCTAGCTTCTTTCATCTCATTGTCCATGACTCGCTCACTCATCAATACTAGCGGATGTTGCATTAGCCGCAATGACTGTAATCTTTGTTGTTGATTAGAAACGGCCACTATCAGCATCGAAAGAGCCCTGGCCCATGCCATGAACGAGTCCGGGGACGGATCTGTGGAAGCCGAAAGTGAGGCGTTTGAAGAGCGGGAAGCTGGCGGACGAGGTGGATGGGGGCGGGCGAGTTACGATGGCGAATCTGATGGGGCTCGCATTGAAAATGGGGAGGGGAGATGGGGGCTGGCGTTGTGTATGCATTATTGATAATTGGGACATTAATAGATAAATCCAGGTGTGGCTTGTTTCAATACTGGGAATCTAATGAATAGGTGGGAGTGGGGTGGATGGTACAATCGAATCGTCGACACGAATAGAGGCCGAACCACTACTCTGGATCGATTAATCAAATCAAACCTGTTGGATGGCTAGCTAGCTAGCTTCCTCACATCCTTCCAATTTCCCAATCTGTGATCAATGGCAAATGGCTCTCGCAATTCCGATAACAGACGGAATTAAGACAGGCGCCTCAGTCCCAATTGGGTAATACGCAAATTACGCCTCGTTCACATTAGTCTTGGCTGGCATGCCGGGGATTTTTCTCCTGGTGTCCTACAGATACATACGATTGCAGTGCATATTTGATCGAGAGTTCCATCTACACACGGCACGGCACGGTAGTTGAGTCGATATCGTACATTGGTTTTTGATTCAAGATGCTCCTATACTGCACTATCTCACCCAACCTCTTCTCCCAGGGTGTTTCGATACCATGCAGGAAGCAGCGCCGTCTTGAAAACCTCCCAGTGCCAGTATCCTAATCTCTTGGGCGAGCGCGTGCTGAGGATCACCAGATCATGCATCCACCCATCACATACATTCTCCTGCACCCAGGTGCCATTGTCAATCTAATGGATTGGCGTTATCCTGGTGGTAATCATTGCAGCGACACATTATCTCCGAAATGCCATGAGCCATCACCACAATTTCCCTTTTGTGCCTGGCCCATGTTCTCAACCAACGCCAACGCCAACGCCGAGTAGTTCTACGAACTTATGAAGATCAACAATACCCTGGCCCTTTGGCTGGGGTTGGAATCGACCTAACCTAGTCCTCCCTGCCAAATGCCTGTTATCGTCGCCCCATTGTTTATTGTCTCTGAAATTCTCCTTTCCTGCCATTCAACTCATTTGCTTAGCTACCTCGATGGCATTACCATAGCGTCCCCATTTTCAATCCCAAAAACCCAAATGCCGAAGAGTGGGCGCCCTGCTTATATGAACTTGGGGGTCTCAGCTTCTTCCCATTTCCCACCTAGCCCCCCCGCCCAAATTGTGAATGCATCCTTGCACCCAAGACCCAAGTTAAGATTTTATGTTTCATGATTTTTCTCTAAACCGGCTTTCACAACTCGCAAACCGTCCAAGTGGAGCGCGGGCTTGGGAAGGAATGATTTTATTTTTCCCCTTTTGTTGTGGTGGTTGAGGGTGCGCAGGAAGGGGGACGTGCGAAGAGGTTAGCCACGAGTCGTTTTGTCCTTAGTCGTTTGGGCGGCTGAGCGACTCGTGGCTTCAGCCGTGCGGTTGAGTTAGCTTTCCCCATATTTCCGGAAACCTTGTTGGAGGTTTCCTTTGGGCACGTAGCAGGGATGGGGAAAAAAGGAAAGAGTAATGTCTCATCTCCTGTTCCTGTTGATGATTGCCGCATCGGGAGAGGCAGGTGTCGATCGGTCTCTTCTGGGAAGGCGGGTGGATTTCAGAGGGGATGTCTTTGAGCTTAATGGCTGTTGCACCGAGCATTGCGCCGAAGTGTGTGTGTGTCTTTGGTATTGGACTAACAGTGATACAACCTCGTGACTGCGAGACAGGTAGTGAGGTTTTGAATGTTGTCATTTACTTTTCATACCAATTTCGTGGTACTGGATTGATGTGTACATGCATAGGTTGATGTGTACATGCATATCCAGTACTCCATATGCAGTGTGGGTATTCATTCCCCATACCCATGTGGAAAGCCAGCATATCAATTTATTTTTGTTGGAGTCGTGAGTATAGAGATCTCAAAGAAGTGGGAATACATAAGGGGGAACGGCGATGTGTTCCCAGGGTCAATGTTGACTGGGTTCCGAGCAACTGGAGATTGGCATGTTGTCACCTCGCCGACTACAAGTCACATCAACAGGGGGGATTCCAAATACTCATAATGTGGGCATAGAGGTTATGTGGATGTACATCTTGTGATGACATCTGTGATGGAGCGTCAGGATAATTGCTTCACGTTGCAAAAATGAATAATTTTTTCTTGGCCAGTGCACAAGATTCCAGTAAGATTTTCGTTCTTGGGAAATTAAATCACATTGCATATGATTATATGATGTTGTTGGATATGTTCGCCATGCGGAAGCGGAGCCAGTCAGAATTCTTTTACGTTGGTGGTAGGGATTGGACGTGAAGCTTCTCAATTGAGATCTTCGCTGCCAAATGAGGGAGGGAAAAACTTCTAGAAGGTTTATGGAAGGAGATGAGCAATTTCCAAGCTGGAGCTTGCTCATGTCGGTGGGGCAGATGAAATTCATGATATTCTGCGAAGATCGCACGCGGTATCCCCGACGAGGGATCGGTGCATCGAGGGTAAAGTTGCCCGTTTCTGCGGCGAGACATCAAGAACCAGCAGGTTTTGGAGGACGCTGACGATATCTTCATTTGTTGTGTCTTGAATGTGGGTAGGATTGGGTCAGATATGACGAGGAATTTAAGTTTGAGCGTTGTACGATCAGGTGGGCGTGGGATGGGGTATGTGAGCCGGATTGAAGGTTTGTGATGTGATGGAATGGGAGGGGAGGTGATGGCCTGTTGCTTTTCCGTCCCCCTTTCCCTTTCTCGTTGCGAGTTCTTTTCGGGAGGGAGGGATGGGTGCTCGGGCAGTTCAGATTTTATTACATCAATCACATCACACCATGATCACCTCGACCATTCCATTCTGAGCTCGCTCGTACGATACCGCAGCCTGACAACGTTACGGCTTTGCTCGCCCCCCCGCGCGCACCTTGGGACGAATCCCTTGCCGTGTTGCTCACTCATGGGTTGGGCTAATCATTTCTACGGTCACATATCTCAGAGTTCGTATTGATACCATTCTCGAAATGATGTCGACGGGTTGAGTGAAGATATGTCAAGAGACACTATCATACCTGTCTATGTCTCTCGACAAGAGCCGTGAAATGAATTACACTTTGGCTCTCCAATACCCTCCCTACTCCCTCAAAGCTTGTTCTTTCCCGATTCCAAAAGGAAAAGGGGCTGCGGAGTCCATGGCGCTTCCGCATGCGTATATCGGGGAGTATGTCCATGTCCATGTCCATGTCCACTCAGGAGAATCTCCATTGTCGAACACCCCCTTCATTTTCACTATTACCATACATACCATGGTTGATCAAAGACTTCCACATACATACATACACACATACAGTACAGTGCAGTTCAAGTACTATGTGCCAACCGATCCATCCCTAACCATCCATTCATCTAATGCAATCTCACAACCTATTCACTCTCCTTGAACTCTCCTTTCTTCTCATCTCATCTCTCATCTCATCTCATCTCGCTTCCACACATCACATATTTCACATGCCATGTTAGCATGTACGGATGATGTAGGCCAGATCCATACATACACCATGCACATATCGTGACACACTACGCGAATGCATACCCTCTTGTGCAGTGCATATCGATTTAGTATGAATCTACGGAGTCTCTCCTACACATATCTACAATCTGTATCTGTCTGTAGCTTGGGATTGGGAACTCGCTTTTTTCTTTCTTTCTTGCCGTACTTGGGAAACTGAGAGGGAGATCGGTTGGATGATTGGATGTTTTGAAAAGTAGTGGTGTGTTGTGATGGAAAGTTTAAGTAGGGTGCAAGGTGTAAATTTTTCTTTTGGAAACTGAGGGTTTGTTTATGTATGGTATATGTATATTATCATGCTATATATGTAAATCAAGAATCATAAAGAAAGCGCTGAGATTGAGATCTGATTTTCGCTTTCACTTGGATGTATGTATGTAATATTCATTATTAATCTAAACTTTTTCTTAGGAGTCTCTGTTCGATAGGGGGTTGTGGGTTTGGGTATCTATATCTATATCTATATCTGGTGATCGTGTCTGTCTGGTTGTGTTTTGGGGGGGGGGGGAGTGTATTTTTTCATATTGATATTTACTTGAATTTATTTGAGCCGAATATTCTTCTTCCTTTCATTATTCTTCTATCCTTCTTGTTGCTGTATGTGTATACTCTGAGTTGATTGTGTTTGTATGATAAATAATACATAATAGATAATCCACAAGCTACTTCGCTCGCGATCCAGAATGTATAATAGATAGATATATATATATATTGCATATATCTCTGATAATATTGAACCGGTTTGTTTATTAAATGAAGTATATTTACTCGTAATTCTTTATCGTATCCCTCTCTATCCTTTCTACGCGATATAAATACGAACGCCCGACAGACCGAATATTAAACTCCTTCCTCGAGCTCCCCCCCCCCCCCCTTTTCGTTCTAAAATTTCCTACTCCCGTACCTAAATATCTATTCACCTAAATTACTTGTTTCGATTTGAGACAGCTCATCTCATTTCCTTTCATTCCATCTCCTTTCATCTCCTCACACAAACCCAATCTCAAGGATTTCGAAATTTCGGTTCCGGATAGACGTGACGTAACTTGACTTGATTTGACTTGATTTGACTTGACTTGACTTGACTTGATTTGACTTGACTTGACTTGGATTCTAGAACCCCATGTATAATATAATTATCACTATTCTATATTCCACTCATGACAACATACGATTCCGAGATACTATCAGATAATAAACTATACATGTATGTATGTATGTATGTATGTATGTATTTATCTATCTAATACATCTATCTACCTAGCTATATAGCAATAAGATATCCATATTGAATACAATAGTACGATGCATGCTATTAATCGAGCACTTAGAGATATCAATACAAATCATACAATGGAGATTTTGCGTTTTGCGTATGGATCTATATCCCATTGCGTTTGGATTTCTTACTCCCGAGCACCCCCTCGTGCTTCGCATATGTGTGTATATATTCCAAAAAAAAAAAAAAAAAAACCTCATTTGTAAATATACTCACTCGCGCGTATTATGCATATACCCCTTTCTTGATTTCATCCCATGTCTTGTTTCCTCGTGCGTTTGAATTTGAATTTGTGTACAGCTGGCTATCTGTATACAGGAATTAAATGTGCTCCTCTCGCTTCGAGATCATGATTGAAAAGGAGAATTGGAAAAAGGAATGGGTTTTTCCGCGGGTCGGGTTTGTGGTATATATATCGCGATGGAGATTGTTGTGTTGTGCTTGGTGTTCAAGTTTGTGAATTGGATTGGATTGGATTGAATTGATTGGATGAATGAGTTGTATCTGTCTGTCTGTATATCGATATCTCTCTCTATTGATTCCACTCCTTCCTACTCCATACAACTCTGTATATTCATATCTGCGTCACACCGCTCACCCTCCCAAGCTCTAGCAGAAATTATAGGATATTATTGTTTCTTCTTTTTTCTTTCCTCCTTCCTTTCTTACTCTCTTTCAGAAAATAGGCTGTTTATCTTCTCCTTTTATCAGACTATTTTAAATCAAGTTGTGTGAACGTAGTGAATGACTTCAATTCAATGGCTACTGTAGTAAAACCATAAGCGAATGCGAAAGAGACTAGCTCTTTTAGTAGGTCTATATAAGGCCCTCTATTCCCTGTACATAGCTAGATCCTTAGATAGAATGCAATTAGACATATAGGACCTACGCAATCGTGGGTGCTACATTTTCCGTATCCTTCTCGTACCAACACAAGTGATTCACGTATGCAGAAAAGCACCATGATATCAACACATGAATCTTGAATTCTTCTTCCCCCCTCCTTCTCCCTCTTCTGATCAACTTGAATCTGTTGAATCCCGTTGACTTTTATTTCTTCTTCCTCCTGTTCATTGTAATAGCTATACTGCAAATACGTATTTATTTGTCTCCCCAACCGTCAAACCAAATCCAATTTGGAATACATCTTTTGTGGCGAGTAAGTTGCTGCTCATTTGGTACTCGCACTTCCAATGAACACAACTTCTACAGCGACAAATCTATTTCACATAAGCGACATGTTTGAAAGGGGCTATGGAGTACCCACCCAGCTGTCGCAGCAAACACTTCAATTGTCTTTGCTGACGTCCAATATGAAAGGACAAATGCAAAAAAGGTGGTGAAGCAAAGCATAGCGCCTATTCGTTTCAACGTGGTATCGATGAGATATAACGCCAATATCACAATCCCCGGAAAGAGGGAGGCAAGAACCGAAGTGAGCACTTTAGCGGCTGCTCTAACGTTAGATTCGGGATAATACGTTTGATTCCGTTCAACATCCACTCTTTTGGTTTTCTGCGATCCTTTAGCCTTGTCAAGGAGATGGGAGAGTGCATGTTTACCTTTCGATGACGTCCCCATATGAGATCATAAAGAGAGACGAGAGTAAGAATAACCCCTCGCGAAAACCCACTTTCTCTCTGAATAAGAGTCACTTGATCTGAAGTATCGGTTTTCGCATCCGAACCTGTTAATTTGCCCCATACTTCTTCCTCTGGTGTACGAAGAAACAATGCACCCTGATCTTTATCTCTCAGCCATTCGTGAAGCCTTTCAAGGTCATATTTATCGGGCTTATCCAGCCGGAGAACTTGAGATACTTGTAATAATGCGCTATCTATACTCAAATTTTAGATGTGATTAAATTTGTACCAGGAGCTCGCTTCTGACCTACTATACTTGTGAAGTGTATCATTAATTTTATCTAGAAGTTCCAGTTGTGAGCCGGGGGATATCTGTCCGAACTCTCGCAGTTCATAAAAGCTTTGCGTGAATCCCCTTTCGTGTGAGTCTTTGCTGTCGTCATCTATATTGCAGGCGGCTTCATAACTGAGTTCAAGACTTGCCAGTTCGGCTTGTAATCTCAACAAGTTGAGCATATTTAGCTTTGAAAATCGCCGAAATATTACAACGTCGTCGACTTCGGTCATGAAGGTCGCTAATTTGCGATAGCCTCGTTCTTGAGGAGGAACCCTAGATCCCGACGTCGCCGCTCCAGTATTTCGAGTGCCCATTGTGTGGACACTTGCCGCTGTCTTCATTGTGTTTGCTGTTTCGGGTTCACGATCGGCTCTTTCCATTGAGCTCTGATTTGAGATTTGCGGGAATTCAAGTGATGCTGAATACACTGATCCTGCCAGAGCGAAGATCAGTGAGGATATGGCATTAATATATTCATAGCAGGTGTTGAAAGGTGTGTTGAGATTGCTGTAGGTTTACTATTTAATTGCTTTAGAAGCGGAATTATTAAGATGTTCCACGAGCATGAAGCTGAGCAGGCTGCGCATGGTGTATCCTGGTGCTTTTTTTTCCCACTGCACCTTGGAATCCGAACCACGTGGACAATGGTCATGCATCTCTATCGACTCGGTCACAAAAACGAGATTTGGTCTTCGCTGAGTATTGAAATTCATAATGTTATTCGTGGATTCAACGAGGATGATATAAGCCTCCACACCAAGGATGCTTGAGACGCAGCCTTAGCTGAAAATTAATGGCGCTTAGCTGCATTGTTCTCCCGATATGGTCAAAGTCGACTACAACTTATCAAATTACTCTTCATGCTCTCTTCTTGTTTTAAGATAAGAACCAAAGGCAAATCCTCACTACTCTTTCAACCTCTAGTTCGCATACCCATCGTAGCAATATTTGTACAATGGACGCCCTAGGCGTAGCATCGTCTATAATTGGAATTATCGACCTTGCAACGGAAATAAAGACGGCTTTTTACAACGCAATTATACTTGATACAGTGGCTAAAGGATACCCAGACTCCGTGATTAATGAACTTCCCACTTTAATAGCTTTTCTGCAGGATATCAAAAATTCATTTCTCAACTCTAGAGAACCTCCTCCAGCTGCCGCTGAAGCTTCCATGCGCAGCTGCGAGTCTCACATGATTCGGCTAGTCGATGAACTTCACAAGCTATATGGTCCTGGCCTAGATAGGAAATTGACACTCTCCCGACGGTTACGCATCTCATCACGACAGAAGATTTTGGGTAATGAGTACCGTTCTTTCAGACAATCGGTACTCCTTTTGAAGGATGTCTGCTTATTGTATGAATCTTTCAATGATCTTTCTCCTAGAAGTGTTCTCATTCATGTGCAGCTTCAAGATTCAAGAACTCAATATTAAACAAGTCAGCGCGAATGAAGTTAACGAACGATCCATGTAAGTTCTGATTTACTCCATATATAATGCATACACTGACGCAAATTCTTGCGTAAGACACGAAGTGCAATACCTTAAATCAATGCTATTCGAAACGCAAAGAATTTTGTATGATCAGTATGGACATGGAGACAGACCCGACAAGCAACATATGCAGAAGACCAGCAACCAATCTCAAAACATAGCGCGACGTACACATCAATATCAATCTGATCGCGAATACCAAGATGAGATTAAGGATTCATCACTACTACGTTTGCAGCTTGACCTTCAGGTCCAATATCCAGATAAGACTGTTTTTACAGCAGTGATCTGCCCAGAAGTTCAGGATGACCAGCCACCAAAGATGGTAGTCGCACGAGTGTTGCTGGACACTGGTTCCGATGTAAATATCGTATCCGAGAAATATCTTCAAGAAGTTGGTTTGAGCCATTTGATCACCGAGGTACCAGAGGACGAACAGGTTCAAATGGGTGGTATCGAAGAGCAAGGGCCAGGTTGGAAATTTAAGAGAAAATTTACATCAAGATTCTACCTGTACAGCAGCATAACCACTGAGACTGCAGAATTCTTTGTGACAAAGAGTTCCGACTGGGATATTCTCATTAGCCAGAAACAGTACGCTAAATCCGCAGCAAAAAAAAGCACAGCCAGCAAAAAGCTCTTATGGATGTCTAAGAAAAAGCGAGATCCGGGTAAGATTGCCTCTTCAGGATAAAGAATACAATGCACTAACATGTCCATAGTGAAAGAAGCTGAGCAGAGAGAATTTGAGCGGAGTCGACAGGAGCTACTTAAGGATCATCGCCTCTTGTATGAAGAAAGGGAAAATGCCAAGCGGGTCAGCCAGCTAGAAAATAGACATCTGTCTGCAGCTGGTCGAGCATGGACTGTGGACGATAACAGAAGAGCTATCATGCCTGCTTCGATGTCTGGAGCAAGCGGCAGTGGACAGGAAACTTCGTCAATTCAGATGGACTCTATCGACGAGCAGAGGTCAACAAAATTGAGAGAGACGTCGATAAAATCCGGTACTATGCAAGATGAGCCTGAAGATGATTCGAGAGATATCAACTAGGCTGAGTAGCGGGATAGACAGAAAGACCACACGACCATATCGTTAAAGCTCCATGCAGATATGACAGATTGGTTATCTACTCTAACGATACAAGTGTCTTTTTTGCGTAGTTTAGGCAAAGCAGAGGTTTTCTTTTGATAAAGTCGCATTTTCAAAGGACGGATTGCGGTACGGGTGTATTATGGACTGAATCATCTTGTAGCTATCACGACTTTAATATTTCGCCATTTAGAGTTGATGCTGCGACAGAAGAACCAATCGACATATACTTTACAGCATCATGAAGTATTGCAGGAGTCGCTCTTCAATACCCTATCAAGGATAACAAGCTGGCTGCGATGAGATCGACGTAAGGGCAGATCTGAGGTGGATTGGATCGGAAAGGAGTGATCAAGCAAGGAGGCGTTGAAAAATTGAAAAGGGGAACGACTGGCTTCTGCACGCACGCTTGATGTTGTGGCCACTAAACTCGTGGGGTGTAAAGTACTACGACTGAAATTATAATAAATACAAATCAAGAATATATTAAGAATGTAAGTGTTTTATCTGTCTTGTTTTTCGCTCAAGATTGAGGTTACTTGATATTGTATTGCACTATAGAATAGAGGGATACAATAGAAATTGAACATGTCGCAATATTTTGTATATTTTTCTCTACATTATGCATAGCTATTTCAATCAAACCATCAATGGAAAGCCCCATTCATCAAATCATACCATAAGTCGCTCTTTCTCAACAAACCAAAAAAAATCTAAACGCCCCTATATATCACGTCGCACACCACCATTTTCATCTATAAATAGTTTTTCTCTACCTCCGAATCCCTCTATGGCCCCCTCTTCCCATCTCCAAATCAATCAGACCTCCTCTCATCCCATCAATTCTCACAACGCCTTAACAATACTCCTCTCATCAAACAAATCTCTCAACAGGCCCTGTCTACAAGCCTCCCAATCTGTTGCCCCCATTCCATACGTACTCTCAAATGCAAAGATGCTCAATTGACTAAAGAATGGCCTCAGAACCTTCGCGACCAGTTCATCTTTCCTCTCCCAAGTCCCTTCATCATTAATTCCAAATCCACCTTTAGTTCTCCCCAATAAAGGCCTCCTCATAGAATATTTGGCTGCCTGAGAAACTGCGACTGAAGATGATTCTAGTAAAGCGGTTGTGTTCGTAGTTGTTGCCAGTCCTAATTCTTCACTTAATTCGTCAACTAAGGAAACGGGCCGGAAAGAAGAGGGACGGTAAACGGCATCAATGGTATCGGTTATGAAGAGCCATTCGTGGAGCTGGAAATCATCAGGTGCGATGCAAAGTAAAGTGTCTAGTAATTTGCACGCCTGCAGGATAGAGTAATTATTATAGGTGTCAGAGGGAGTACTGTGATCAGGTGCCACAACTGACGAAATAGCCACGTGAAGCTCTGCATTGATGATAGGCCATAGGGTTGCGAGATGAATGGCCGAGGTCTTGAGAACCAGTGCACGAAGAAGCAGAAAAATATCTGCACGAGTGGTAGAAGAGGGAGACGATGTTGTAGTTGCTGAGAGAAGTTCAACAATCTTCTCTTGCATGACAGGAAGATCAGTCACAAAGTTGTCGTCCATGGTAGCGAGAACTAGTGTGGCGATACGGCGGAGATTGAGCTGTGACTTTCTATCTGCCTCAAAGCGCGCTGAAGTTGCACCTACGCCAAACACGATACCAGCTGTAGAAGGTGCGACCAATCGCGATAGTAACTCCGGCATTCGTTCTTTGTCGCTTAATGCCCACTGTCTGAGTAATGGCAGCCAGTCACTTTCAATGAGACTGACGTTGTTAGCGAAGAAACGGGAATCGTTGAATGCATCTCCAAGATCTTTTCTCCACGACTTTTGCGTGTTAGGTAGCCTAGAGAGCTGATATAATAGCTCTAGAGTGCTCTTTGAAACATTATCTGGAAAGGATCTGGATTTGAAAGTCGGTCCAATTACACTCGATGAGATGACATTCGCTGCATTCAATATTCGATCATTCTCAACAAGTATTTTTGGCAAATTTGGCGCGATAGAGGCTAAAATGTTAACTACGTCATCGGATCTTGATGAGGGGCGAGATGAAGATGGCCGCTGATCAATGTCTGTCAACTTTTCTACACTCTCCGAGAAGCCCATAGGTCTAGTTGTGAACATTGCAGTAAGTAATCGAAGGAAGAGATCCTGAGATGTGTTAGCTTTTACTCTCGTCAATAATTAACTTGTACTCACTCCTAATTCTCTTCGCATACGACGCTGTTCTCCGAAATTGGTGTTATCGACTTTCACTCCCAGAATAGCGGCAAACTCCAGAAGACTTGGGAGAGTCTGTCGATGTGGAAATGGATTTGCCAACAGATCTTTGAGGAAAGTCATACAGTCGACCCAAATCTCATCCATGGCATCATCCTCTAACGATCTTGCATAGTCCACTAAAAATGTCACCAAGTCTGTGTCGCTTAATGAGGATGTTAGGGTCGACTTTCTCGACGGATCTAGCGCATTTGGGTTCGTCCTGCTATATATAGCATTGAAAATTGCAGGAATGGTATGCTTTGGTCTTGAGCCGTCAAGAACATGAAGAAGATTGAAAATGGCCGTAGGGCGGGAATCACTACTACCCTTGGAAGACCTTCGCCCAATTTCAACCAATGTCTCTAAGCATTCTAATGCCTCGGCTGTGAAAAGATGCTCAAGCAGTCTCCGAGCTCGATTCCGCATGCGCAAAGATGTGTAATTGAAGGAAGCAGTAGATTCGCTATCCTGAGCTCCATCTTGACCGCCCCATGACCAAATGAGGAAGCAGATTCGAACAGCATCTTGGAATGAGAGTAGTACAGTTAGGCGGTTGTTGGCAGTTATGCTTCTTGCTTGTGGAGTTTCTGAGTTGAAGACACCAGAAACCATATTTCCAAAGAATCCTTGTGGTTGATCGGGACTTTTAGTAACAGGCGCTTTTGTTTCATCCTTCAGTAATCGATCGTGCCCTTTGGCAAGTACGAACTCGAGGCCATTGAGCAGGGATATCAGTGTGGATTCCGGAGCCGTAAATCCTTCAGAAATAGTACCCGACTCTTTGAATGTGGTTTGGAGATTGGTGAAAGTTTCTCCAATTTGTGAACAGAGTGTTTCAACCAATGGTATAAGGATTTGAAAAATTGTGTCGGTGTAAAAAGGTAGACATTCTGTCAAAAAGCTAACCCAACTATCTAAAACTGGTCTACTTGAAGCGGCCTCAAACCCTGCCTGTAAGCACTTCACCAATGACGGTGGTGGAGGAGGTAGGAAAGGTCCTATGTGTTCGCTCTGATCAACTGCAAGCGAAGAAACGGACGCATCATCATGTTGAGTTATAGAAGTCATAGTGGAGCGCTTTTTGAGAGTAGGTGATGCCGGCGGCAGGTTGACAACGGGTCGAATCTTTAAGGCAGCATAGACTACATCTAAGAGCAGAACCTGAATAAAGGGATCGGTCCCAGTCAACGAGTGACTTAACCTCTGAATGAGAACATGTTCTAACTGAAGCTCCCCTAATGGCAGAGAGTATGGACTTAATAGTATTTGGTGTAGAAGGGTTAGAGCAGTACGATGGAACTGATGGATATGTGGCTTTCGTTCCGAGTTTTCTGGTTCATATGTCCCCGAAATTGCTTGTAAGCACACATGCAGAAAGAACTCCAGGAGTGTCATTTCATCGTCTTTGCCAGCTGTAATATTGTCAGCGCAGAACCATTACATGAGAACAAAAACTTACTTATCTGGAATAAAGAGCGATGAGATCTGTCAGTAGAAATGCTGTTATGAGCAAGTGCTGCCCATGTACTGTCGGAAGACCATCGCAATACGTTAGAAAGGGTTTGAAGATAGTACAAACATTGATCGAGATCGTCGTCATCTGCATAGATACGCATATTATGATGTGCTGTTGTCCCCGCATCCTCAAATTTTGTAAAAAGGAAGCTATAATTCGAGAACTTTGCCACAAAAAGATGAAATAACCTGAGCAACAGTAAGTATTAATCATTATATGATATAAAAGCACATACCTATCAATTCCAACAAGACTCTGTAGCCATATACGAACAGTCATAAAAAGTTGTGTTCGTTCATCAAGTAGAGCATCAAGCAACAGGAAAAGAGGTTTCGCAAGCATGACTTCATAATTTCCAATACCAGAAAGCCGAGGTGTATTCTTGATATCAGTGTTAGAGCTACGACGGTCAAGGTGGCCGGCATTATCTTGGAGCGAGTGTGTCCATAAGATGCTAAAGCTCCGTCCAGGGTCAGCGTCTCGAGATGCATATGTACCATTCAGATCATGTTCTATCATTAGATTGCATATTGAAGCCTCTATATCATGATTGTCAAGTGTGAGTGTTGTTTGTAATTGCCAAAGGCTTCGAACAGTCTCAACATGATATTTTGGGTGAGAAGCAGAAAGATATGTCCAAGCCAATCGAACGAGAGGATCTACGAGATTGGATAGCTGTGGCAATGTGATGTAATGATTTGAGTAAAGACTGGTGCAAAGAGATACGATGGAGGTAAACGTGAGGAATGGAAGTTGGGATGGCAGGCTCAATTTCCTTTGCATAGACTCCAGCAGTCCCGGAACATCAAGACTTCTAACCTTGGGTACTTTGGAGAGTAGCATGACGAGGAGTCTCGTTTTAAGACCAGCATCAGCACTTGATACTAAGCTTGATAGACTCTCGTTAACTATGCTACCACCTTCGCGGACAAGCAATTCGCCAAGATCATGAGCTGAAAATGGTGGTGGAAATGCATCTAAATTGCCTTGTTCCTGGACATAGAATGTCTTCATACTGCGTATTATCTCGGTATTCGAAAGAGAATTGATTTCGTCTTCATCATGTTTGACCATTGAATGACTGGTGGAAGGTCGCACCTGAAAAACTCGTTCTGGAATGAGATCGATTAAATCCATAACAAGATTTAAAGCTAATTGCTCAACTTCATTTTTGACGCCGACCTCTTCTGCTCGCTCCTGCATTCTTTCCTTAGCATCTTCTAGCATACTCAAAACCGTCAGGGTTGTTAATGGGGCGTGTATCAGTAGCATCTCTTCTTCTCGTACATTGAAATGGTTGATTATGAAGGTGACGAGGGACAATTTGTCAATTTGTTCTTCAGTTGACAAATTTCCAGAGGCTAATGCCTGTGCAATTAAGCCAACGATTTCGCCCCAGATCAGACCACTTTCAACGCCATCAAAAAAGACACTAGCACTTCGAAGAACTTCAGTAAAGTCAGCCTTATTCACTGCTTTACTCTTATAGTCTCGGACGCTATTGACAACAGGTAGGAATATATCAGGAACGACAAGTCCACCGATCTCCCATCGATCCATTAACGAAAGACACATTCGAAACGGCCGGGCTTTTGCGATGGGATTTATGGCCTCTCGCTGTATCAACTTAAGCAAAGCTTGTGTGAGTGGATGTAGGCCATGAGCTTCGAAGTACTGGGTCCTTGAGGAAGCATGTGACCCAAGAGGATCCCCAGTAACCGATGTTGGTGATTCTGGGCCATTCTCATTATCATGGCCAGCTGGCTCTGGCCCTAAAAGCCATGTCCATAAACGTCTATTCAAACTCATATCACGTCGAGTTACAACGCCGGCAGCGGCAGTGACAAGAAGCTCGAGATCTTCCGGCTTGACATGTTGTTGCAAAACATTAGAATGTAGAGGTAAATGCGTCACCAGGAGATCTAAAAATCCGCGTTGAATCAAGATTTGTTCATCACCCAAACCAGCAGCGAAACATCGTAGAAGAAGCCCAGGCTCAGGCGAGGTAACAATTTCCGCCAATTGAGATTGAATTGTATTCACATCATTCTTGCGAGACCCGTTAGATGACGAATTAATTTGCTCCGAGGGTGACTGTCCGAGTTTTGGGAGATTCCGGTTAAGATAGGCCAATGCTCCCAGGCGACGACCATTGCTCGTTATTGCAGCGAGAAAGAAACATTGCCAGAAATATTCGTCACCACTGCTATGATTCTGTCCCAAATCCTCGGTTCCAGAAGGTCTGACGGCATGTTTAAAACCATCAAGCAGCTTCAAGGTACGTTCAAACTCATCACTGTTCTCCTCCTCAAGACCAGGTAATAAAGCAAGTATGATTGCTTTCAAAGCTGGCCGGAGTGATCGTCCATCAATTTTTAGTAGGTGCTTTTCTAGAAGTTCAAGAAACGGGCCCCTCACAGAGAGGGACGCAAATGACAGAGTGGTCGATAACCCCGGCAGATAGAGGGGTAAATCCTTAGATAGTTCATCTTTTCCTATCATCGAGAATATATATCCGTAAACTTCAAGAGCTTTTTGGTGTACACCTGAAGGCAGTGAAGGATTTAAACACTGAGCAAGACGTTTTGCGACAATTGCCTTGGATGGGACAGTAGCTATATTGGTAGGATGTGCTTGTAACGACTATAATCATTGTCTCAGTATGCTTCCTCTATTCACGTTCTTGAGACCACACACCTTCAACAACCTCCCCAAGAAAGAAATGTAATCCGCCCATTCCTGTAAGGCTGTGTCAAACAGCGAGAGCGAACGATCGACGCCAGATGCATATCTGCGGAATGCTTTATCTTTATTCGGAGGTTCATCTAGTACAATATATCAGTTCTGCCATACGTAATAATATGAGAATTCGGAGCTCTACCTCCACCCAACTGGTTCCTCCATTTTCTCGGAACTGGTGATGCTCTTCCTGAGCTCGCAGGAGATACCGACTGACGGCCAGAGCTTGGCTCAAGGGCCATGATTCTTGTGGCACTTCACAAAAGTAGATTCAAAGACGATTTGCATCTTTCGATTGTTGTTGTTTGCAATTAGTTCATGAATTCATGGCGTTCGCGTGGCTTCTTTCATCTGTCGATTCAATGTGCCTCTTCAAATTCCCAAGGCTGACAGGCTGTCGCTAAATTCCATCATTCAGTGGCTCCAGCCCTGCCCGCATAAACTACAGCCTTAAATATCCCTGTTATCTCGAGAAATCCAGAAGAACCCACGTCCTTTGTAAAGTGGTAAGTTATTATTGCAAGTCCAGCATATTCATGCTGTATATAAATCAGTTGCAAAAATTAATGTGAGTTTACCGTTTAGTTGGAATACCCCCTTCCCCGCAGGGACCTCATGGGAGCTTCTCCTAACCTCTCGGATGCAGCTCCCAATGAACGAGCACATGCAACAAATAAGGGATCTCCGTCTGCGAAAGCGACGGTCAATGATGCTACGACCTATGCGATGACCGGTGAAGTTGGATCCAGGGCCTCAGATGGCGTGAACTACAATACGGCTTCCGAAACCCCTATAAAAACACTCGAAATAAAGGCCCCCGACGTTGTTGCAAACAAAGATGATATCTTAGATGACGACGATGCAAAAGAGCGAAGGCCTCCTCTGCCCCCTAGACGTTCACTGCTCCAGACACCAGAACGACCCAAAACTTCAGGAGCTCCAAAGAGACCGGCGTTACAGTCTCAACCTACCACGGCATTATCGTCAGTCGACATACAGACACTATCATTCCCCGATGGCACAAGAGGCACATTTTCTACACCAGTCAGCCGATCGGTATCAGAAACGAAACTAGGACATGGTGTTTCTTCATCAGTCTCATCACTAAGCAAGATGAAAAATCTCGAGGGAAGTGACAATGATGATAATGCAAGCCTTATGAGTTATGCGCCAACTCTAAAGGCAAATGGAGATCTTGCAAGTCTACTTGATGATGGACTTAACGCGCAAAGCCCGGCATGGAAATTGTTAAATTCACAAGCAGATCATTGGGAGCCAATTGACGAGGCAGTGGAATTTGAGGATACTTCTCTTGCAGATTTCGACCGCGAATTCGACGAAATAGGGGAGGTTGATAGCAAGGGTGGCAACGAAGAGGAACTACTTACACAGTGGAAGTCAAAACTTAAGCATTACTTGATTCTATCTTCCGCCGGAAAACCTATATACAGTCGCCATGGAGATCAAAATCTTATTAATGGCTACATTGGAATTATTCAAACGATCATATCATTCTACGAGGGCTCAAAAGACCCCCTCACAGGATTTACTGCAGGTCGTACAAGATTTGTTATCTCAACCGATGGACCTTTATATTTTGTTGCTATTAGCAAACTTGGCGAGAGCGATGCTCAATTGAAGGGTCAGCTTGAAGCGTTGTATATGCAGATTTTATCGACCCTGACCCTACCAACTCTTACACATTTGTTTTCAAACAGACCAAACACAGATCTTCGCCGACCTTTAGAGGGAACTGAATCCTTACTATCATCACTTGCGGACACCTTTACCAAAGGCTCTCCATCTGCATTATTATCTGCATTAGAATGTTTAAAGTTACGGAAGTCCCAACGACATGTTATAAACAGTACCCTGTTGAAAGCACGAACTGACAAGCTTCTCTACGGTTTGATAGTAGCAGGTGGTAGGCTTGTAAGTGTGATACGTCCTAAACGACATTCGTTACATCCTAGCGACCTCCAACTCATATTCAATATGCTTTTCGAAGCCGGTGGAGTTCGAGCTGGAGGCGGGGAAAATTGGATTCCTTTATGTCTCCCAGGATTCAACAATCGAGGGTACCTCTACATGTATGTGAGCTTTCTAAGCGTGGAAAATGGCGAGCCTATCAAAGATAACGTCTCTGAGAATAAGAAGGGTAAAACTGAAGACGAAGTTGCAGTGCTACTCATAAGCGCTGATAAGGAAAGCTTTTTTGAGCTTAAGCAAATGCGCGACGACGTGGTCAATCAACTCGAAAAGAATGGAAGTATGAAAATCATCAAAGCTGCCGTTCGCCAGGGACGTCCAAAGACAACTGATATTGCTCCTGGAACGCCCTTACGACATTTTCTATACAAGTCACGAGCAAATGTTCAATTCACAATGCCGTCATTTGATCCTTATTATAACAACCTCGTCAATCGTCGAAGGTAAGATGCAGTAGTTCATTTCTTATTGTTAAACCCCGAAGCGACCGTGCTATATAAAACTGCAAGGTAGCTGTTAAGGGTATCGTTATACACCAGGAATTATAAATATTGCAGAGAGCCACAAATCACTAACACCAATCTCAGACTGATGAACCGATATCAAAGCCTGCACTCCGCAACCCACAAGAAGCATTCCCATCTCAAAGTACTCCACTGTGTCTCCCGCGACAGTATCTCCCTCGCTTGGACAACCCCCCAGTTTGAATTCTACTGTGTAGCCGGTCCCAACGCCTCACGCGCGGGTTTGGCTCAAGGTGCCAACAGAATAATTCAATGGGTCAAGCGTGAAGAAGAACGCGTCTTTATCGTGGGTGGTGCTGTATTCTGACGTTTTATTCGAGCAGTGACAGTTTGATCCCTGGCCTTGGCTTCGGCTTCGAGATTCTTAGCAGCTAACATAAATTCATTCATTTGATATTCGGCGCATTGTCCTTGATCATTGAATTCGTCTTTACACTGAAATCAGAAGCAAACAAATTAGCGTCTTTTATGCAAACCTAAATATACCTACCTGAGGGGAAATTTTACAACCAATAATTCAAAGAAACTTACACAATCAAGAACACCGTCGGGGTATTTTGTCCTGTTAGCGATATTCCGTTCTTCTCGTTCTCTCTCCAACTGTTCTGATTGACTCTTCTTTTCCTGCGCTTCTATGACACTCTTTCTTCCATACCAAGGCAGTGTCCACCGTCTGCCCTTTCCCTTTTTGTCTCCCTTCCCCCCTTCTCTTACCTCCTTTAAAAGTCCAACCTCGCCTTCACTCTTGTTTCTCCTCTGTTTCTGGTTCCCATTTTCTTTGGCCTTCCACTTTCCATTACTAGTCGATTCTGAACTCCAGGAAGGTGAATTGAAAAACACAGGCGTAGTCGGTGACATTTTATCAATTTCTTCGCTCTCTTCCTTTTGTTTTGTCTTTGCCTTATCTTTTTCCTGCCCCCTTTCACTTCCCTTCCGTTTAAACCATGGGAATCCACCACCAGTTCCAATTTTAACGCCAATTGCTTCATCAGGCACACGAGGGTTAGAGCCATCAATCAATCCTCCACTTACTGGAGGCGTCACTTCATCCGTTCCCCTTTGGTCTCCTTTGCCCTTGAACCTCCAAAAGCTCGCTCTCCTTCCAACTTTGACAAGACGAACTTTTTCTGCACATTTCTCTGCCCCACCAATCTCCTCATCTTCAACAACCTCACTCACGTGCTCCGTAAACTCGGCTGAAGCCGGGCTTGGAATGTCTGCACCCTCCACGATCTCTCTTATGTCTGACCGAGTGGTTCGCCGATATCCTCCCATAGGATTCATGCTATTCATTCGTTGTCAACTCGGATTTCCATTTCCATTTCCATTTCCGTCATTATTCAGTGGCCCTCCTAGCGGCGACACCGGCGATTCAGGCGGCGTAATCGTGCTAGCATTAACTCTTGTTGTATGAATATTTATAATTGACGTGGGAGAATTCGAGAGAGCGCCAGAGGATGGCGGTGTAATCGGATTCGTAGCCGTTGAGTGAACCATGTCGGTGTCCAATCTGAGTTCTTGATTCTTGTTCTTCTTAGACCCGAAGAGTGGTCGGTACATTTGCACTATGTTTGTCATATTAATGGTGGGTAATTGTGTGTGCAGGGAATGCTGGAATGTTGACAATGTTATGGGTAGTTGGATTGTCTGCGGCTTCTTCGTTCGCGTCTTCGATAGTGGGAGGGAAGATAGAATTGGAGGCTATCAAGAAAGAGATGAATAGATCTTAAATTGTATTGAGAGATGAACCGATGTAGTCGAAAGTTATATGAATATAATTCGACTGCTATCCTCATGTACAATAGATGACACAGTGGTAAATATATAAGAAATAGGCTGATGGAATGAATATGAAGCCCACGAAGTCAGTATATGCAATCAATTCGTATCTTATATTTCTCAATATGAAGTAAACAAGAGGAAGAGAGGGAAGATATAGCAGGCCTATCTTCCCCCCTCCAAACTATATACTCAGAACAGATCTTCATCACACCACAAACCACTAGATAATAACAAATGACGTCTCGTCTATCAATCCCCTCACCTCTAACGCAAACACACATCCAACTTAAATTCCCATCATAATTCCCATCCAATCTCCCCCCATTACATTTCTTAGCTCCATCCATGCCACGAGCTATTAAACTCATCTACCTTTCCGAATAATTATCAATACTATCATTATAGCCTAGGCTTCCATCAGCAATCAGCAATCCTCAATCATCAATGACAATCCCCGCATCAACTTTCTCATACTCCTCACCCGCCAACCTCTTAATCCATTCCATTCCATTCCATCCCCTGGTGCCCCCTCTTCCTAAACCTTTCTCGAATATTTCGGTCCTTGTACAAGAAAGGAAAGTCAATCCCTAGCACCATACCGCACTCCATCTACTTAGTACATAAACAAGTACTCTCAAGTTACACCATTCATCCATCTATCTATCTATTAAATCCCATCACTTTCTACCGACCCCCCAAATCTCCAATCCAAGTAATTACCTACCTAGTATACCGCAAACTTCAACCTTCATTCCTCGATCCATCTATCCAACCACCCACCATCAATGACGCAGCCAAGAAACCAAAACCAAACCCAACCCCCCCCCCCAAAAAAAACAAAGAACAAAACATTCAATTGATCCTACAATCAGCACCCTAGCCCTTAGTCCACAAGCTTTCGTTCCTCACTCTCCCCCCTCCCCCCTCCACTCTAGTTCTACAAGCTCAAGCTCCATCACTAGAGAACCTAAACACTTAAACCCATCCATCTCTCATTCTCCCCATTCTTCCGTCCTTCCCACTCGCAAAGACTACAAGCCCAGAATCAATACAGGTGGTTAGATCAAATAGAGAGTGCAGAATACAATAAGATCCAACCCTCCTCCTAATCAAACCCCAACCAACCAATTCAAAATCTTACCCGACCCGACCTAACTTCATCCAATCACCCCCCCTCTCAAGAATAAAAAAATAAGATATACAATATACAATATACAAACCCTGACCCTAACCCCCAGCGAACCATCACTAGATATTCAACATTCCCATTTCCCATTTCCCATTTCCCATTTCCCATTTCCCATTTCCCATTTCCCATTTCCCATTTCCCATTTCCCATTTCCCATTTCCCATTTCCCATTTCCAAAATTCAAAATCCATAATCCAAACAACAAACCATAAACCATAAACTCCAAGCTCCAAACTCTAAACCAACAACAATTATCTAGCTAGTTGCAGATCAATCCCTACTGAAATTACATTACCTAGCGTGCTAGCCCAGGACTCCTGGAAACTTTTAGCGAGGCTTGGTGATCTTCACTAACCTCCGTTCTTTCTAGTACTGCGAACTAGCCTAGCTTCAACGGCCATAAGCTCGCTTTCAATAAACTATCGCGTAATGAATCTAGACTACAGAAGACTTTCTATTTACATTACGACTTGATGCTATCTCGCCCTTCCCTCGCTAATATCTATTGTCTGCATCTCAAAATACAAACTCCAGCGACTCACATAAATCAATGCAGGGTCTTTCTGTCATAATCATATTTAATATTCATTAATATTATTGCTTTCTTTCAGTCTAATTTGTTTTCTGTCACCAGTGAGCTAAAACTTCACCCTGTCCCACCCTATCCCATCCCATACAAATCTCAACCTGACACGCCCAAACGCCACCAGAAAAAAACAAGAGAAAAAAACAGCCAGAACAGTATCTTTGCTCCAAAACTGGATGACAAGCCTAATACAAAGATTACAAGCTAGATCCTAACAAAGAGACACAGTGCCACGTTCAGAGAATCATGCACTAGCCCTTGATCTCTCATTACCAGCACTGGTTGTACTTCGTGATTTGACCCGAGCGGAAATAGCAGCTCGCGCGCCACGAAACCATTCAGACACTTTTGCTCGCAAACGATGTCCATGCAACCTATGCTCTGAACGTCGAGGATTTTGTGATTCTGCGAAGCTGGCCCTCGTGGCATTGAGATCAGCGACGGACTTGGCAGCTAGTGGCGATTGTCCAACTCCTCCAATTTGATCTCTCCAGACTACATCATCACAAGAATAGGATCCATTACGAGCTACGTATGGTACACCAACACGAGCTCGAAAGTTTGAAATTCTTTTGCGTAAACCATGACCACCATTGCGATGAGAGCTGTCATCGGAGAAAAAACTTCGGGCATCAGTGGGGCTTGGTAAGTTTCCAGATGGATCAGCATGAGGCACGCCAAGATTCAAACAAGAAGACAAATTCAGCGATGGTTGGCTTGGCATCATCTCAATAGCATTTCCAGATTGTTGATCACTATTCCCACTAGGTCTTCGTGAATGAAGATGCTTACTAACCTGTCGGAATATGTTGTCAATTCCACTTGTAGGCGTAAATAAATCTTTCGGACAGGAGACATGCAGATCATTGCTGGACCTGGATTGGTCTCCAGATGTATTGCTGACCCTTACAGTTCCAGAAGCTTCCGAGCCTGTAGCTCTAATGAGTCTTAATTTGAACTTAGCAGGCTTGAAATCTCCGCTTTGTTCTTCTTGGCTAACTGGAGGTAGATTGTTGACCTGCGAACTAGCCCATGAGAGAGTCTCCTCGTGTCTTGGTGCCCGAAGATCCGAAGATGATGTCTTCTCTGCAATAGAGTTTCTAACTTTCAGCTTCAACTTCATGGGCGAAGAGCGAGGACCATGATTCTCCCTACTTGGATCGATTTCATGTTTCTGGGCTGGTGTAGAGATCAATTTAGCTTGCTCCGTTGACTTCTTGAGCTTGTCTTTGTCTAAAGAAGAATGAGTCTTAGGTGGGTTGATTGACGATGGGTTCACTGCATGTTCATCAATTGCTACAAACTTTCCTTCTGAGGAAAATTTAGATAGATGACTAGGAATATCAGCATCCGCAAAAGTAGACCTTTTAGGTACTGCCAATCCGTGAATCGAAGAGTCGGGTATTTTGGGGAGAGATTTCATAAGCTGTGGCACGCTGTTCTTCAATTTTAACTCCCTTGCTGGTGAGATAGGCTTGGGTGCTAACATTGGAGACTCAGATCTAGGCATGATCTTACTTGGAGCTTGATTACCAAGGCTCTGGAACTCGGATGGCCTATAGTCGTGCAATTTCCCTTTTACGATTTGTCGCTCATGGTCTTGAAGCCCGTCTTCGAAACTTTTATCAGTAGCCACGATTTGAGCACCACTTTGCTCCATATTGTTGATCTGCGATAAGGGAGGGCTGGTACCATGTACCAAAGGAGGATCAAGATAAGAGTCTCGAGGCAACGTTGGCGACATCATAGGAGTCCTCCGGAGTCCGGTATATTCATTGTCAAAGGTGTTAGACTGATCAGTCTCATCAGTAGCAATCAGATCAGCTAGTTCATCAAAACCATTGTCAATGGTGATGCCACTAGATCTGGCTTTGTTTGTACGAACAGAATTAAATTTAGACAAATCATTACATTCATCTGTATCCCCCACTGATTGCTGAAGCTTTGTGCCATTCGGAAGACTTTCGGAAGATTGCTTTCCGGGCGTACAAATGATGTCTTCGCCTGCATAGCCTTTCGTAGAGGTTTGTTGTGGCCCAATGATCGATGGAGAAGTTTCTACTACACCATCTATTTTTGTTGTTGGCAATGATGAAGTCCGTTGCTGGAGCCCGCCCTTGGGAATCATAATATTAGCTTCTTTAAGTACAAGCTCGGTCTGCTTAATCTCAACTTCCTCGCAGCCTGAGGTAATCGTGACTTCAAATTGCGGTGAAGGGTGTAGGCCAAATGCTCTCGACACCCGCGAGCTCAACTCTTGAGCATTGGCACCTAAACTTGACATATCTATAGAGCTTGTATCATCAAGAACACTGTTAGATGGCGCAGAGCTCTCACAGTTTTTTGCACCGATAATAAGTGCAGCTCGAACATGACCACCATTATTTGGAAATCCACTTCCGCTTTCTGCGCTGTCCT
This sequence comes from Botrytis pseudocinerea, assembly GCA_019395245.1. Taxonomy (NCBI): domain Eukaryota; kingdom Fungi; phylum Ascomycota; class Leotiomycetes; order Helotiales; family Sclerotiniaceae; genus Botrytis; species Botrytis pseudocinerea. Next base: position 659,292 of record JAHXJK010000082.1, read on the forward strand.
TCCTCATAGGATGTCGAATTATGGTTGACGCCGATGATGATGCATGAAGATGGTGGTTATTATTTAAATTGAGCCTAGATGGATGACTATTGGCAAGAGGAAGAGGTGCTGAACTTAAGGGTCGATCTTCGTGAATTGTCCTTTGCAGTTGGAATTGCGGTGGAGGCTCTAAGTTTGACCGATTCTCGGCTTCCACCTCAAAATCTTCGGTATAGTCATAATACAAAGGCGATGGTTTCCCTGGCGTATTTGTTGCTGATTGAGACAAACTCGGTGGGGCAAAATTGGTCGTTGAGAAAAAACTAAGTGTACTTCGAGCTGGAGATGTGTTAATCGAAGGGGGGCCGTTTCGGCGTTGCCAATCTGGTCCGACCATCCCATTTCCCTGTCGTAGATTGGGACTTGGCGTACGCCTCTTTGGCGAAGGCTGACTTAACAATGAAGGGGTTGATCGGTTCGCGTCCGGTCGTAGTGACAGTGGTGGTGGTACCCGTTTCTGGGCATATAATGAAGCTGGAGAAGAAACATTTCGGACCGCTCCCTATTGTACAATGTCAGTCGAAAGATAATTTGGAAGCAACGATTTCATAATGATAATCGAGAGACTAACATAAGGTATTCGATCAATCTCTGCTCGGCGACTATAGTCTACTCCACCACCATCGGTAAGTGCGGGGGAAGAAGGTCTGAACCCGGGTCTCCTCAGGCGTGTTGGATATGCAAATGGCGATCGAGGTCGTTGAACAAGTGCAGGTCCATCCTGCTGACTCCGAAGGCTGGCGTAGGATCTTTGGTTGGAAAGAGTATATGTTGATTGAGATGCTGCTTGGGTCATGGAGTAGGATCGATAATCGGAATCCTCGAACTCCCTGTTACTTGAATTGACCGAGTTAACGCTGGCAGAATCATATAGCGATTTGACACCCGAGGAACCCTTTCTTGTGTAGGATGGCAGTCGTCTTCTATCGTCAACGATGGGGACCCCATACGGTGAGAAAGTTGGACGTGGTCTTTGCGGATCATTCTCTCTGTAACCTCCATTGCTGCGTCGTGGCAACGCATTGGAAGTTTGAGGTAAGCGTGATGGCTTGATGGAGAATAAACCGATATCCCCTGTCTCGGTTGTAGTTTTCAGCATACTCTCAAAGCCTTTTGGCAATGAGGGCTGGTTGGTGCTATCTTGAAAGCTTCTGATCGAGGCTCCATTGCGTGTTGGTGCTTTGTCAGAACTCGCCCTCTGTCGCACAGGATTCATAGCACTTGCACCAAATGAGCCATTGATATCGTTGCCAACACTGACACCGCTGAGCCCTCTTTCACGAGTCATTGGCTGTTTTCCTGGTAGAACAGTTGCCATTGTGGACACATTTGATGTATGTCCAAGATATGAGTGTTAATGGATTGAGGATAATACTTAATGAAGTAATTAATTACTCTAGAGACAATCTAGAGAAATGGTATGCAGATATGAGGTAAGGTTAAAAAGAAGTGGCAGAAAGTGATTTGAAGCTGACCAAAAGATAATCCTCAGCCTGTGAGAACCTGTAGATCTACAGATGATAATGAGAAAGGAAGAAGAGGCAGTTGAAGATAACACTTCTGACAAACAAACAAAATGGTGGAGGAGAACATTGGATGGTCAACGGGAAGTTGGCACTGTTGAAAATGTGAAAGGGGAAGGAAAAAGCACATGAGGATCGAGGACAGATTGGTGGCATCCTCATTTGGGAAGGACCGAACGGTGACTTCCAGATCAGGTCGAACACTTTATTACGTCTCGAGACTCTCAAGACTCTTTGAGAATTCGACTCGAGTAGAGATACGGCCTCAATATTGATTCATGATTCAACAGTATGAGAAAGTTATTTTGAACTTCATCTCGAGCTCATAATATATGATCTTCTTTCCTCTTATAAGCTTTTGACGCATTGGGTAATGTATCGTCGTTCTTGGAGAAATCACTTTCCTCCCAGGGATACTCGAGGCATTTTCTCTCTCTGTCACCAATGTTCTTCTTGTACTCATGTTCCGATGTCAGATATATGGCTGCCATGAAAACCCTTCCATTCCTTCGACTCCAGGAAAGTTGCAAAGAAACGCATTGATTATATTGTACCCATTGTACTTACAAACAGGCCATCTCTGCCAGCTCTGCCAGCTCGAAGACACTGGCGTGATGAGTGTCATGTAGATGGTGAACATGATGTCAATGGGGGTTTGCCAAATTATGACAGAGATGTGCATTCTACGCAGGCGACTTGTGTGTGAGTTTCATGGACAAAACACTTCTTGATGTTCTCTTGGCAAATTGAAGCTACACAGGCTTCATGAAATGTGTGCGTTGTGTGAGATATGTCTAAACTTTGACGAACGTCCACCACAGGCTTTCCGACAGAAGACAATGCCCTACTCCTAATCTATTGAGCATCCGCTGGAATTCAACATTGCTGGAAGAGCCCATGTTGCTTATGACAATGGCTATGAATAGACTGATCCGCAATCCGATGCGAAGAATTGTTCCATTGTTTAGGATGGCAAGGCATACTTGAACTCGAGCCTTTTGGCTTACTCAGAATGCCCGAGTCATATCCACCAGCGACTATCTCTCCATGACTGGTGGATCTCGAAAAAGCATACGGATTTGTCAGTGAAGAAGCAAAGAAAAGGAAGGGGGCTGAACCTATCCTTACCTTGACTTGCGCGCTGGGGTTGACATTTTATGATGCGATCAGCGTCAATATCTACGCACATTTACATACACAGTCCAAGTACAGATAGAAGGTGCAATGAGCATCAGTAGTGACAGCGCCAGGAGAAGAGGCCACGAGAAAAGGCTGGAGATATATGTCTTCCACATCGACGTATCTCGCTCCTGGAAGAAAGTCTAACCAGCTTTGCGGATCAATGTGCGGTTACCACAGATCATCACCGAAGGCGGGGTCAAAACAGGGGACCAGCTCCATGTTGAATGTTTGATACACGGTGCATGATGAGATAAACCGATAATGATATGTTGTCCTTTATTCAATTTGGGATTTCTAATGGTTCAAATGATTCAGCCTGATGTGATGTATGGGTTAGATTAGTCTTGGTACATGCTACCCATTAGGGATATTCGGCATAACATCGCTCTCTGAACCTGTGAACCTGTAATCGTACACCAAAATGCTAAAGACACGCTGTTATCTTAATCACTAGCGGGAAGGCTGATAAATTCACAGTAGCCGAATCATCGAATAAAGGGAACACCTCTCCTCTTCTTCCCCGAATCACCACAATCCATTCTTCCCTCCAACAACCATTCTTTTTTTAAGCAGACGTGAGTTCCCAATCATCCATCTCATAGCTTAGAGTTTAAGAGTGTCACTGCATTGGGACACTCTGTTTACGCCTTTGCATCCATCTCACGCTTTCACATTGGCATCCCCCCTCTAACGCATTGACACTGCAGGCCCGTGAATTGAAATACCTTCAACATGCGTTATCTACAATGTGTTGCATTGGCTTTTGCATCGGCTGCAATTGCTTCGGCCTCTGATGTAGCTTCCCTCACCAAGGAAACATTCCCCGATTTCATCAAGGAGAATGATTTGGCCCTTCTAGAATGTAAGTTGCTCTGACAACATCCTTTTGTCTCGTGTGAACCACCGACTGACACTTTTATGCAATAGTTTTCGCACCTTGGTGTGGTCACTGCAAAGCGTTGGCCCCTGAGTATGAAGAAGCTGCTACAACATTGAAGGAGAAGAAGATCGCCTTGGCCAAGGTTGATTGCACAGAAGAAGCCGATCTCTGCCAAAGCTTTGGCGTTGAGGGTTACCCAACTCTCAAGGTCTTCCGTGGCGCAGAGAATGTTTCCCCATATTCCGGCGCAAGAAAAGCCCCAGCGTGAGTCGATGTATTCCCTTACCAGCAGTATTATTAAACTAACAAATATATCTAGGATTGTCTCATACATGACCAAGCAATCCCTCCCCGCCGTCTCAGTCTTAACCAAGGATACATTGGAGGATTTCAAGACTGCCGACAAGGTAGTTTTGGTTGCATACTTCGACGCCGAGGACAAGACCTCAAACACCACCTTCAACACAGTCGCAGAGAAACTCCGTGACGACTACCTCTTCGGTGCCAGCAATGATGCAGCTTTGGCAAAAGCTGAGGGTGTTAGCTTCCCATCCATTGTCCTTTACAAGTCATTCGATGAAGGCAAAGCTATCTACCCAGATGCTTTCGACGCCGAGGTTATTGAGAAGTTCGCAAAGACTGCGTCCATCCCATTGATTGGCGAAGTTGGCCCAGAAACATACGCTGGATACATGGCCACTGGAATTCCATTGGCATACATTTTCGCCGAAACCCCAGAGGAGAGAACTACTCTCGCTGAGGCTCTCAAGCCGGTCGCAGAGAAGTACCGTGGTGCCATCAGCTTTGCAACCATTGACGCAAAGGCTTTCGGAGCTCACGCTGGTAACTTGAACCTCGACGCCGACAAGTTCCCTGCTTTCGCTATCCAAAGCACTGTCGACAACAAGAAATATCCTTTCGATCAAAGTGTTGAGATCACTGAAGCTTCCATTAGCAAGTTCGTCCAACAATACGTTGACGGAAAGGTTGAGCCAAGCATCAAGTCTGAGCCAATCCCAGAGAAGCAAGAAGGCCCAGTTCAAATCGTCGTTGCTCACAACTACGATGACATCGTTTTAGATGACAAGAAGGATGTTTTGATTGAGTTCTACGCTCCATGGTGTGGACACTGCAAGGCTCTTGCACCAAAATACGATATCCTCGCTGGCCTTTACGCTGATGCTGGTTACACTGACAAGGTTACCATCGCTAAGGTCGATGCTACTCTCAACGATGTCCCAGATGAGATTCAGGGTTTCCCAACCATCAAATTGTACAAGGCTGGTGATAAGAAGAACCCAGTTACCTACAACGGTAGCCGTAGCATCGAAGACTTGATTAAGTTCATTAAGGAGAACGGCCAACATGAGATTGAAGTTGCCTATGATGAGAACGCCGCTGCTTCCCCAGAGGCAGAGAAGCCAATTGCTGAGTCTTTGGCCAAGCAAGCAGAAGCCGCTACCGAGTCTGCTAAGAGCGCTGCTGAGGAGGCTAGTGAGACCGTTTCTAGCAAGGTCGCTGAGGCCACCGAGACCGCAGCTGCTACTGAGGATCATGACGAGTTGTGATTTCATTTCGAAAAAGAAAGTTTGGGTTTCTTCTGTTTCATGTACCTGTAGCTTAATTGCAACAGAGATTGGGGTTGGGGTTCTTTAAATTGTTAAGGCAATAACATTGGAGCAATATTGGAGCAAAATGAGAATTATTTATTTGATTATCTGGTTTCTCCCCGTGATAAAATTATCGTTTGAATTATGTAGATCTTCCTGTCTCAATTACCTAGATAGACACCTAGGTACTTATTAAGGTTTTATCAAAATGTGCCCCAGAAGTGATTGATTGGTGCTGTAAATCGTGAAATCACCCCGCATCTGTTCAGCCAAAAAATATTCGCGCCTCAGGAAGTTACATGGTCGGCCGGGGAAAGCTCCAAACAAAAGCTTGATCTTCAACAAAACATACGAAAGAGCCCGGTTAAAGAACTCCGCACCACGACGTAACAAAGCAATTGACGACATTCTCGATCGACATTCTATTTTCATACCATCAATCACGACACTGCGAATTCGAAACATAATATTATAAATACAATGGCATCGCGCATCTTATCACCAGCAAGCCAAATGCTCCGCGCACCAGCAATGGGAGCCGCCAGAGGTTTCTCAATGAGTGCAAGGAGAGCGGCTCAAATTACGGAAACTCCTTTGCCAGTTAGGAAACCAGTCGGTGCTTTTAGAGGAGGGTGAGTTGGGGATTTCTTCTTGTTTGGGAGTTGGTTATGGTATGGAGGGGAAGGATATGAGGGGAGGGGTCTAGAGTTCGGCGGGTTCGACGGGTTTGGCGGGTTGGAAGGAGAGAGGGGAAAGGATACAGAAAACGATACAGCTGTATGAGGATAAAAGCTAATTCGGATGGGAATCTCTAGATTGACTGGCTTCTTACTCGGATCAACATTAGCCGGTGCCGGAGTTTACTATTACATTCTCGAAGAATACAAGGTCAGCAATGAGTTGTTGACAGAGGATATCTATGTGAGTTCTATTTCTTTGGTTCTTCGCTGCTTGATTTGGAGAGAATGATATTGCGGGCTGGGAGGGAGGAGGGAGAATCCAACGATAAGAAGTAGATTGGACGAGAACAAGGCTAACCAAGGCACGATACAGAGTCTGCAAAATTCAGTACAGAGAGTTCACACATATGTCCAATCGCTAGAGGAAAAGCTTGCAGATTTGGAGAAGAAGAAGAAATAAGTCAGGAAAGAACGCCAGTAGATGAGATGGGATTGGAAAGGCGATTTCGAGAAAAGGGCATAGTGTGGGAAGGGAAGCTAGGAAGAGAATGCCAGCGGAAGGAGATTGTGTATAATATCCGAAATGCGATGCGATGAGTTGATTTGGCGAATATCTTTGCGAGCAGCGAGCATAATGCTAGGTTTGTAGGAAATAAGAAACATCTCCAAGAACCTCATAATGATATTATGTATAGGTGTGTGCGGAGTTGAAGAAGCTTCTTTGGAGCAATGTAAAGTTTTGGGCTGTAATGTTGAGATATATCTTTGACTGAACTGAATTAACCCAGCTTCAGTAATTATTTTCATGTCCATTGATTTTTGTTTAAAAAATTGTTCTGATATTTCATGATTTCCACATCGCGCAAAACCTCACCACTCACAATATTCAGCCTCGCCTCGGCATCTAGAAATAAAAACTTGACAGCTTTTCCTTCCATTCCTTCACAACATATTTTGCCATCCTCCCAAAATCACACACGAATATGAATTTTGGCGTCCTCGAAATCGCGCCCTCAAAATTCGTTCCAGCCCCAGGCTACGCATACGTGCCCGATGTTGCCAATGCGCCGCAGATAGGACTCCAGCCTTTGGCGCGACGCGCGCGGGGCCCGGCAGGTGTGGGATTGGGTGCCGAAACGACGAAGAAACAGGATGCGAAGATTTTGAGAGAGTTGGCGCAGTTGGATAGGGAGAATCATAGGGATGTTAATATACCGGTTACGGGAGGGAGGGGAAAGGAAGGGGGGAGAGGTATGTGATTTTCCTGGGAATTTGGGGGAGAGGACGAGAGGAGAGGAAAGAAGAGGAACTTAGCAGGAGAGGGAGGGAGAGACGGATGCGCAAATACTGACATGATGCGAAAACAGGAAACCAATCCAAACTCACCCCCTCCGTCCGCAAAATCCTCGCCTCCCAAAAAACATTCGCAAACCATCTCTCCGATTTCGAAGCCCTCTCCTCTCTCCCCACCACCACAACCACCACCCAACAACCCGCTACCCCTACCATCTCCGCCCCCAAAGTAGCTCCCGCCCCCGGCTTCACCAGCACCGGAAAACGAAGCCACAAGAGAAAAGAACCGCCCCCGCCGGGCATCGACCCCCCCAAGCGAAGCCACAAGAAAAAAGATCCCAACGCGCCTGCGATTTCCACCCCTCTAAGAAACATGAGTACGCCACTTCTCAAACCCGAACCTGCGACTGCAATCCCCACACCGGCTGCTCTTCCCGCCCCGGAAGAATCCACATTCGCGCCGTTTTTGTGCTCGCTGCCGCCGCCGAAACCGCACCCGCGAGATGCCGATCCGTTGCTTGTTTCGCGCGTGCCGAATTTGCCGGGGAGAGAGGTGATGCAGAGGTTGCTGGAGTTGCCGCCGTTGAGCTATGCGGAGGCGAGAGGGGGCTGCTCGGATGAGGATCGCAGGAAACCCGCGAGGGTTTTCTGTGAGGTGTGTGGGTATTGGGGGAGAGTGAAGTGTATGAGGTGTGGAGGGAGGGTGTGTGCGTTGGATTGTTTGGGGATTCATAAGGAAGAGTGTTTTAATAGGTATGGTGCTTAGGAGAGGGGGTGGGTAAAATGGGGGAAGCTGAGGGAGGGAATGAATTACGCGGATTGGGCTACTTAGTAGCGTTATGATTATGGGATTAAATGTGCAGGAAAGTTCACGGAAGAGTGATCACCTTGATGGATGGATATCTCCAAGATTGATTGGACGTATGTATATTTAGATTTTTGTATTGGGATACCCTTGGGGAAAATGGAAATGAGAGGAAGTCAGGAGTTCAAGTGTCGGTGCCGAGTATCTCCGAGTACATAGATTCAGACATTCTAATCGGCGTTGGAAATCACATCAAGGTTGATAATGGAACATGTATAATCTTGCTAGCTCATGGTCCACCTATCCAGCTTGCCATTCCCGCTCTACCGTCTCCTTCCCACACCCCCTCCCCCTCCCTCCGCCCTCTCCGCCAGCGCCACAACCTCCCCAATGCCACTCGCCTCCTGCTCATCTTCCAACGCCATAATCTCCTCTCTGCAATCCCACCACTTCTCCTCGCTCATCTCAAACGCCTTCGTCTTAATCTCCTTCACACTGAGTGTCTCAGGCTGGATTCCCTTCCAGCGAAGTCCCGTCATCAACGCTTCCTGCCATTCATTACCCGTGCGCTGGAAGAAATCGCGACGGCTCTCAAACGGACGAGGATGCGGGAGATTATCGTCCGGACCGGTACTTGAGGTTTCTGGTGTATCGTCGAAGGATTCGGGCACAGAAGTGCTGGGTGATGCGTCGGGGAGTTCGGAGGAAAGAGATTCCTTCTCCTTGCGCTTGGATTTGCGCGTGCTCTCGGTGTGTAGATGCTTCTTATCGTCCATTTTTACATCGCCGTCTTCGTCGGCATCCTCCTCATCGTCTTCTTCATCATCTTCGTCATCGTCTTCTTCATCGCCTTCACTATCTTCCTCGCTGCCAAGCCAGTTCTCAGGCTCTCGTCTAAATATCTCCTTTACGCCATCCATTTTACCTAGATCAACGGCGTACATTTCATCAAACGTGAATTCACGATCGCCTTTCTCATATGTACCTCCGTAGATGTAGAGAACGTCGTCTTGAACCGCCAGTTGGGCATTAAATCTCACGTGGGGAAATTCCATCAGGATCTGTTTCGCAGGCAAGGCATCGGCATCTTCATCTTCAGGCTTGCTTGTGTCGATCTCCATGTCATCTGCATCGGCTAGCGATTTTCCCGTCTCGAGCGCGGCGAGATTGCGTAGGAGTTCTTCTTCGTTCGCTTGGCCTCTTCCTCTTCTTCCTCCTCCGCGCTCGTTGCCTCCGTTGTTCTTCTTCTGCGCTCGTGGCTTGCGGAGGGCAAGGGGGAAATAGCGATTTCGTTCAATGTTCCATGCGAAGAGCGTATTGAAAAATTCACTATCAATTCCCTCCTCGGATTCCTCAACATCGTGTACGCCGCCAAACTGTATACCGCGTCCTTTGTGGTAAGCCATTGTGGCGCCTGCACGTGGAGGATTGGGCGTGTTGGCTGGCTTTTTTCTGCGTTCCCAACGCACGGTGGGGGGAGCGGTGGTCGATGTATCGGCGGGTTGGGTAATGCGCAGATAGAAACAGTCTTGGTGAACCATGGGTTTGAGCACGTTGCGCATGGCCATTCCACCACCTTTCATCTGTTTTCCCGAGACGTTTGTTTTGACACGGGAGTAGCCTCCATACAGCACAGCGCCATTTTCGTGCGGGAGAAAGGTGAAGGAGGATCGGGCATCGGGTTTCTGGGTCACGGGGGGAAGAACGGGATTGTGCCAGACGAAGTTGGAAGTGTCGTAGACCCAAAGGTCGGACAGATATTTGGTCGCTTGCGATGTGTCTTGGAAACCGCCGAATAGAATAATGTAGTTTTTGTAGTAGGTCATGCGGTGACCGCTACGCGCAGGAGGAGATTTTCCTTTGGTTTCTAGACGTGTCCATTCACGCTCAGAGGGACTGAAGTGCCAGAAGTCCTGTTTGTCGTTAGTGTATATTCATATATCTAAGATCTGCACCCTGATTCTCAAGTCTGAAAGTATGATGCGTAATGATATGGCGCGAAAGAACTTACATTGTAATGGTAAAAAGTTCCCTGTTTAGGACTCGAAAACTCCCCTCCAAACATATATATCCCCCCTGCGTTTCCACCTCTACACCATGCATGTCCAGATCTCGGCAATGGAGCATTCGGACTAGTCACTACATGCCACTCATCCTTGTTAACGGCATATACATACAAATCATTGAAGAAAGTCGCCAAAGCCCCGTTAAAATACTCGCCCCCGAACAAAAACAATTCATTCGCATTACTCGGACTAGCGATGAGAGTTGAAGAAGCCCTCGGTTTAGGAGGCTCGCAAACCACTTCTGTGATCTTCAAGAAAGACTCTTGGGCTTTAGCATACTCGGCAAGAACAGAATCGAGATCGACAGATTCATTGTCGCTGTCGTCGGCGGATTTGGATTTTTGGGCTTTGGTCTTTTCTTTCTTGTCGGCCTTTTTCTCTTGCTTTTGTTTCTTCTCCGCGAGCTTCTTCTTCTTGTCTTCGGACTTGGATTTCTTGTCTTTAGCCATCTTCAATGGTTGGAGAGTGGACCCGAAAGTAGAGGATAGAGGGGTATGTATATCACGTGACTATTGAGGATAGAGTCAGCGATTTTGTAGGAGTAGTGAGTATAGGTCGTTCAGATGACTTGGATGTTGTCAATCCTGTAATGAGATTATATGTAAATCCCGAGGAGCCTCGAAGCCGTATGTACCTAGGTAGGTATAGTTTTGTATGCTGTATCATGTAACCACTGGGCCGTGAACGGAAGAATCTGCAAGCACGGGCGGGACCTGCAAAAAACGAACTTGCATTTTCTCAAGCATAACCATAATATACAACGCTGCTCTCTCTTCCTTCATCTCAAATGTGTCTGTAACTACTGTGTGGGCAAAGAGAGGTATTGGACATCACATACCTTCACGCTGTTCCCTACGCTTATTCCAATCAACTGTTTCTTCTGCGCAGTCGTTATTAAAGATGTCGATTTGTTTCTTGGTGGGGTGGATTAATGCGCAGAAGGCAAGCTGCACGAGTTACGAGCTGGACAAGCAATCCACCCTTGAGGTGACTTGGCCCCACGTTTGGTTTGCATAGCTTCCAGGTACGTGAATGTTGGTGGATAGCTGGAGATTATATCTTCATAAAAGTCACATGTGAAATTCTTCATCCGATAACATTCGCGACATATAAAAGCATGCATCCTTCCTCGTCTTCTTCAAGTATGATACACGGATAGATAGGTGCAAGGTTACGATCTCATTCTTTTCACTGTCCGTTGCTTATCGTTCTTGGAGCGTGAGATAGCACTTTGAATTGAGCACGCTACAGTCGGCGGTGTGCCCATCCAACACTTTACATATCCATCTATATTGCTTTTTCCTGACATACTTCTTATGCTCAACCTCGACAATCAGCTCTTTAGATTGTTAAGGACGACGCCGGCCTCAAAACTACCTAGCAAAATGTCCTTATCTCAGCTTGTGGATTCAAAAACACACTTGGTACCAGGTAAGATATTCTCTGCGTTTCGGTTTCTCTATATTTGAAAACCACTCGCATATTCATGTTTTGGTATTTGTCGTGACCGATCTGTTCTCTGCTCAAATTGGTCTCAATCTATGGTTGATCCTGGGCCTGTCTGTTATGCTGTTATCCAGTGTTTTCTGCGTAACAGTAGAGTACTAGGCAAGAAATACAAACTAACATACTTGTAGGAAAACTGAAAGTTTCGGAATTATTTTTTGAGGTTCCCTTAGAGTGAGTGGTATCCCCAGAGAATTCCTCATACTTCAAGCAAATAGCAACCAGTACCTCCATTGAAAACAAGACCCTAACTCCAGCCCACCTATCTAGCTATTCTAATGAATCAAAAGGCTCGATTCGAATATTTGCACGCAGTGTAATCAAACATGAGAATCCAGCCACAAAGCCCACGGAAGAAGAAACCCGCAAGTCTTCCCAAAAGCCCTGGTTTGTTTACCTCCAAGGTGGACCGGGTTTTGGATGCAGACCACCTCAGGATTCTCCAATTACCAATGTAGTTCTTGATAAAGGCTATCAAATGTTATATATTGATCAGCGTGGAACCGGATTGAGCAATCCTATTTCAGCTGGTACTTTGGCTTTGCAGGGAGATGCTCAACGTCAAGCCGATTATCTTAAGCATTTCAGAGCTGATAATATTGTGAGGGATTGTGAGGCTATAAGAAAGATACTCACTGCCGATTATCCCGAAGAACTTAAGAAGTGTGTGGTTTTCTTCATTCTCTTCCGAGTTCTTATTTCCAATTTTTCCTGTATCCCAAAAACACTTCCTTCTTCCCGTCCCTTCTCAGGACTTTGCTTCTCACATAGACGAAGTTCATTTTTCGTACCATTGATTCCATGTTGTTGAAATACGGAGTGAACACCCGCTAATATCATACAGATGGTCCGTGTTCGGCCAATCATTTGGCGGTTTCTGCATCCTCACATATCTCTCTTTTCACCACCAAGGTCTACGTGAAGTTTTCACCAGCGGTGGTCTTGCCCCAGTTGGCCACTCAGCCGATCGAGTCTATCGTGCTACCTTCCAGAAAGTAATTGAGAGGAACCGAGCCTACTATCAAAAGTTTCCCGAAGATGTTGCTGTTGTTCAAGGTCTGGCTATTCACATTAGCGCCAAGAATGGACTACAAATGCCATCTGGTGGTACATTAACCGTGAGAATGTTCTTAACTATGGGTATTCAGTTCGGGTTCCATGGAGGTTTGGATTTGGTCCATGATATTGTGTTGAGGATGAGTTCGGATTTGGATCAGTATTCGTTCATTACTAAACCTACTCTTAAGGCAATTGAGGATGTAGTCAGGTAAGCATCATTCATTTTGCCCTTCAAAACTTCCCAGACTCTCCAAAAGTCTCGATATCCTCAAATGCCCTCTCGAAAAATGATCACTAACCCTCCGCTACTACAGCATGGATAACAATGTGATTTACGCCATCTTGCACGAATCTATCTATTGCCAAGGCAAAGCCTCAGACTGGGCCGCCGACCGAGTAAGCTCTTTCCCATAGCCCTCATCACCATCAAGCTAAACCCTAACTCTCTTCCCCACAGGTAGGAAAATCCCTCTCCGAGTTCAAATGGCTCACCGGTCGACCCCGCTCCCCCTCCTCCCTAATCAGCGAACCGCTCTTCTTCTCCGGTGAAATGATTTATCCCTTCATGTTCGAAACCTCCCCCGAACTATCCGCCATCTACCCCGCCGCCAAGATCCTGGCCGAATACACAGAATGGCCTCCCCTATACGACGAATGGCAATTGGCACGAAATGAAGTCCCCATGTATTCAGCTACGTATATGGATGATATGTATGTGGATTTCGGGTTGGCGCAGGAAACTGTTAGATTGGTGAGGGGGTGCAAACAGTGGGTTACTAATGGTATGTATCATGATGCTGTGAGGAGTAAGACGGGAGAGATGATGGGGGAACTCTTTGCACTGAGAGATGATGTGATTGATTAGTGAAAGACAGAGGTATAGTTTAGGGAAGATGGAAAGGAGAAATTGAAGCGAGTTTTTGAAATCCAATGATGCGAGGATAGCACGGCATAGAAGTATTTGAACCCTATCCATATCTATCTATCCATCAACATATAAACCCCCACATTCAACACATTACCTACCTACCTACCTACCTACCATAAAACAACTCCACCAATCGATCAATCTTCACCAAACATCCCAAATCCTCTCCCTCAATCTCACCTCCCTAAATAAAGACTCATACCCCACCCACCCCAAATCTTCGAATCAACAACCCAGTGCGCTGACTACAATCGTATCATCTTTATCTTGATGGGATCACTACACTCAAAAGCCATCTAGTCTTCTTTTCCCCTTCTCAAACTTCCAGATCCCAAACAACTTTCCGCATCCACCACATCCGCGCACCGGAAACGCATCATGTCAAAAACATGAACTTAGTTAATCAACCTCGTTATTCTCAGTGACTTGATTTCTAACTCTCCTGATTCACCTGTAAAGTTTTGAAGATTTGAAGAATTTGAAAAAGGGTTGGTACGTACTAGTACTACAAAGTACGTACGTACGTACCGGTGAGCGCTCATCTACATGTAGCGAACATTTATCTAGTATCCACCTGATATTTCGAGTTTCAGATCTCAGTTCTTCCTACTGAGTAAATAACTCCAATGTAACATAATACAAACAAACATCTCCTGATTGCATTTTCTCCTTTCCCAAGATAATAAATCGCCATAATCTCAAAAACCAGCCGGCTCTTAACTATTTCCCCAATTTTCCCCACCCGCCACCCCTCGGAACGCCCACCGTTAACTCCCCGCTCCAAGTAATGAGATTCAATATTCTAACCCCAAAACAAGCGCTCTCATATTCTCATGCTCCTTTTCTTGCCCCGCAAACACCACAGAATGCTACATCTCCGGCATTGATATACGATGCGTCTTTGCAAACGGAACTTGTGCATTTCCACGAATTGTGTATGTGTTCGGGACGGAGAACGTTGGCGCAGATTGTGCAGGTGAGGGAATGGGGTGGGTTTTCTAGAGAGCAGATTGGACAGGTTGATGGGGATGGGGATGGGGGTGAAGAGTTGGTTTTTAGTGGCGTGGGGTTAAGTGAAGGTGTTTCTGATTTGGCTGTAGGGGATATAGCTTTTGACGATTTCTTTTTGATCGAGGTTGTTTTTGCGATGGGAGTATTCTTCTCGATGTTTTTGCTTTGAGTTGGCTTCTCTGTATTTGAAGACCCAGGCTCATTTGAGGTCACTTCTTCTTGCGATCCCCGTTTAACCTTTGATGGGTTGTCCGGCTTGAAATACCTTTTAATACTTTCTATCCCCCTCAACTCCTCGAACTCTCTCTTCGCGTCCTCGTTATCTCTATCTTCATCTTCACAAACTTTGACCATTCCCCTCCCCTTTCGATCCACAAGTCTACTTCCGTCAAGATCAAGTGCATCATCGGGTTCAGGCTTGATGTACATTTCATCTTCTACATCACTTTCTGCTTCGCTGTCGGTGACTAGGTCTTCGTCTTTGACATCTGGCTCTTCTTTTTTCATGTCGAAACGAGCTAATGCAGCAGCAGCGCGGAGTTCTCGGCCTCGTTTGCTACCGGCTACTTTAGGCTTGGAAAGATTCGTTCTGCCTTTCTCAAGAGCGACCTTTGTAGCGGCGTCTTCTCCTACTGTGATTGTTTGAATTAGTATGTGTTTCGAGATTGAACAGGAGATATAGCATTGGTAAGATATAGATGCAAGACTCACAAGCAACTCCTTTGACGCCAAATTTCTTTCTAATTCTCCTCTCCTTCTGCTCCTTATAAGTGATCTTGGGTTTTGCTTTCCTCTTCTTCCCACCCCCTCTTGACTTGAAAGTTCCACCACATAGATGTTCCGGCAATACCTCTCCCTCACCCAGCTGATCTCCCATAAATGCACCATCCTTTAATAGTACGCCTTGTCCCCAAAGTCCATCACCTGTATACCCCCTCTCCCAAAGCCCCTTCATCTCTGCCGAATACTCATTTCTAACTTCCCAAAATGCCCCAGAATGATTCATTTGTTTACAATGCGCCAACTCATGCATCATAACCATCTGAACAAACTTAAATGGGAGCCATCTCCCCGTTGAAGGTGATTTGAGTACAAGCTGTATCACTTCTCCGTTGTTAAAATTGCGACCTGCATATTTGATTAGTATGTCCGGAAGTGGCTGAGAAGAGGGCAGAATCATACCCCAGAATTCTAAATTGGGAGGATATTCTTCTAATGACGCGACGGCGAGATGATGCTTGTTCATGATGGGAGTGCATTGTGCCGCAATTCGTTCCAGAAACTCTTGAGATTTGGATTGATCTTTACCAGAGAGGGGTTTAATGAAGACGATATTATTATTTGGTTGTGTTCTTTTGGCATTGATTCTCTCCCAACCTAGAGGCATGATGTCTGATTATTGAAAGGAATGAGTGAAGATAGTACTTGTACGAGCAAATTAACGTCTCCTTATGTATATCGAGGAGGAGATGAAGGGAAGCAGCTAGTGATAGAAAGAACTAGAGGGGGCGATAGCGATAAGACTTCGCGTGTAACGAAGAACGCGTTCAGAGCGCCAGATCACGTGTAGCATAACGTAAGAATAGATCTTGTTCCACATTTGCATGACCGACGCAAGTCCCTTTTTAGTTCCAGACTTTTTCGGGACAGAATTATCTCCCCGACCTTGACCTCTCATGGCCAAGGTATTACCATGAACTTGATGCCAGTTTTGTATACCGAGGCCCGATTTGGGGTTTCAATGGCGTATGTTCCTCAAGTATTGATAAATCAATTATATAAATGATTGAATGCGGGGAGCTTGGCAAGTGCCCCCCGACATACATGACAATCAGCTTGATGTCATTGCGGTAAGGGATCGTATGTGCCACATTAGTATACACCAGATGTAGTTGTCTGTTTCTACTATATAATATGCTTCTATTTCCTTTGAAGTGACTGTCTTCTCGCATGCTCAATTCTCCTTCTTCTCTAAGTCTTCCTGTTGTCTTCCACCTATAATTTACTTTCAGTATCATCTCAGAAACCAGACCAAAGTCTCCCCGATAGATTCCCCCTATGATGTCAGCATCCGCTCAACCCAAAAAACCTTTCCATGTCGCTATTTGCGGTATGTTTCAACCTAGAATTCAAAGTAAACCTCACCTAACAATCATTCAGGCGGAGGTATCGGTGGACTATGTATGGCCATTGGTCTCATGAAACAAAACATTCCATGCACAGTATATGAAGCCGCGCCTGCATTTGCAGAAATTGTATGATCGCACTTGTTCCTTCACAACTTTCTCTGAAGCTCATCTTCACTAGGGTGCAGGAGTGTCATTCGGACCCAATTCCATTAGAGCAATGGAATTGATAGATCCAGCTATCAAACGAGGCTTTAACAATTGCGCAACATATAATGGATCACCAGAAGAAAGAGATGTCTGGTTTGATTTCCGGATAGGCACGTCAGAAGAAGGCTGGAAAGATTTTAAAACAGGAAAACCACCTGTTAAAGAAGGAGAATTCCTGGCTAAAGTTGTGGCAGAAGGTTATGGACAAGCTTCTGTTCACAGAGCTCACTTTCTTGACGAATTAGTCAAATTGGTTCCAGAAGATATCGCACAATTTGGAAAGAGAGTGGAGAAGGTAGAGGAGAAGGGAAGTAGACTATTGATGACTTTCGAGGATGGAACAACTGCAGAGGCGGATGCAGTGATTGGGTGTGATGGTATCAAATCGAGGACGAGACATATGGTTCTTGGTAGTGATCATGAAGCCACTTTACCAGTCTTCAGTGGGAAGTATGCATATAGAGGCTTGATTCCCATGGAAAAAGCGATTGGAGCTGTTGGGGAATATCTAGCCAAAAACAGTCAAATGTATCTAGGCCATAAGAGTCACGTAAGCGTTCATCCCTCACCTGATTCAATATACACTAACACCTCTCTAGATTCTAACATTCCCTATTGAAAAAGGCGCCACAATGAATGTTGTAGCGTTTCAAACGCAACCGGATGGAAAATGGGATAACAAAAAGTGGGTTCTCCCAATGAAAGAATCAGACATGTTCTCCGATTTCGAAGGCTGGGGTAAAGATGCAAAGCATATTTTATCACTTATGGAAAAGCCAGATGTGTGGGCTCTCTTCGACCATCTCCCTGCTCCAACTTACTATAAAGGCAGACTTGTGCTCTTGGGCGACGCGGCTCATGCAAGTACTCCCCATCAAGGAGCAGGTGCGGGGCAGGCTATCGAAGATGCCTTTGTTTTGAGTAATTTACTCGGAGATTGTAAGGAAGTGGGTGACATTGAACGAGCATTTAGAGCATACGACGAGATTAGGAGGCCAAGAAGTCAAAAGGTAGTGAAGACGAGTAGAGAGGCAGCAGAACTTTATGAATTTGAAAATGAGGATGTAGGGAGTGACGGCGTAGATATGAATATTGAGAGTATGAAGAAGAAACTGAGGGAAAGGTGCAAGTGGATTTGGAATGAAGATCTGAGGGCGCAGTTAGAGAGTGCTAGAAAGCTTGTGAGGACAGGGGGCGGGAGGGCGAATCTTTGAACGGTAAAAGAGATTTGGAATTTGGGCTGGATAACAACCAATATGAACACTGTGGAGCAAGATGTAAAATATTTTCTTTTTTTGTTGCTGCGTGGTCTTAATGGCGCACCTGGGAGAAGTGCAAATAATTACCTAGACACTGGAAGATTTATATTATCAAACAAGATATTTTTGAAAAAGTAGTCGCTTCTTCAAGTTCAATATTTATGACCTCATTCTACTCTACCAACATATCGTATGATTTTTTTCTGCCACTTTCCTGGTAGGGAAATTCGGCCGAAATGATCTACAGTTATATTCTTCGCTTCAATTAATTTCTTATCTTACTTGATTAACATCTTCTACAGGTTTGCTTACAGGAGAAGGCATTGTTTATCTGACTATCCGGATACTTGAAAGTCTAGCTCATGCATTAAGAGCAACGAGAAATCATCTCTCGGCATTGCATCCGATCTGTCTACGTAAACCCCACCGCATCCCCCACCATAAGCCTCTGCCACTTCTCCACACACTCCCCAATTCTCACCAACACGCCCGCAGCAAGTAATCTCCTCTTCTCATCCTCCTCACTCCCCGTGCCAATTCCTTTGAAAACCCCGTCAACCCACTCCCTCGTCTCCAACAATTCCCGCCCGTGTCTTTCTGCCAGGCCCCTAAGATCCCCATCGTTAATCTCCAAAATCGTCATAAATGAAAACAACAACGCTTCTTGCACCACCGTGTCCGTCATCGCTTGCATTCTCAAACCAAGACATAAATCCCAAAATTCGCTCGTCATTTGTGGAAGACTTAGTGTTGATTGACCGGAAGAATAAAGGATTATACTGAGGGTTTTGAGAAAGAGACTTAGGAGATAGGGTTGGAAAGCAATGTTAGAAGATGAGTTTGAACCGTAGGCTTTGAGGTGAATAAAAAAGCGACCGGTTAAGGGGAAGAAAAATGAGGTAGAGACGATTTTGGCAAGGGTATTCGAGATGGGCTTTTTGCGCTTTTTTTCGACTTCGAGACGGGAGGAGAAAGTGCGGACTTTGAGGATATTGGGACCGCTCAAGCTGTCGGCTGTCTGGGCTGCAAGAGGCGCGAGGAAAGTCTTTTGCAGGCTGCTGGTTAGGGCTTCGACGGGGTTGGCGGTTGCGCTCAGAGCAGTAAGAGCAGTTTTTGAAGGGGTCGGAGAATAGTGTTTGTGCATTGCTTCTGGGAGCTTTTTCGAAGGAAAAGACGATGAAGATGAAGGCGAGCTAGTTGCATTGGCAAGAGACTTGTCTTCAGAACCATGGCCACCTAGCTCCCGAGCTCCGAGACCGAGTGTGGTAAGAACAGCAGCACGCTGAGCTAGAGAGTAATCGCCATCAAAGAATGTTTTCGAAAACCATTGGCCCATTTTTTCTGGCAGTGCAATGAGAATGGCGATCATAGCTTGGGAACGCATTTCTTGGAAGTTCTCGATATCATATTTATCCTGCAAACCAACAAGAAGAGTTGCGATTTCTTCTGCGTGAGAACTGACCTCTGCACCAAAGTTGGCTTTACGTCGTATCAAAGAGGCTGCAGTGGAAAGTGCTAACTTTTGACGATCGTAATTTTCAGTATCTCTTAAATAGGTGATGAGATCACGGATATAGACGGGAGCTGTTGGTTTGTTTCTGACGACAAGTGTTGGATCTTCATCAGAGTCTTCGACATCCGAATCAGGTTTTGCATAAGGAGTAAGTCCATCGTCATCAGATTCTACTTCATCATCGTCCTCAATTTCTTCGATAGAGATGATTTTGGAATTTCCTTTGAGGGGGTTTGGTTTTGATACTGGCTTGGCCTTTGCAGCTTTCGTCGTTTTCGATATTTTTGGAATAAACGTCGACTTGAGAGGCTCGAGATTACCAATAGTATCTGATACGTTTACCAAACTCTTGTACCATTTTGCTTCGGATGTTTTCGTATCTTCAATTTTGAAATCCATAATCTTATCTCCTTTATCGACTAAGCTAGACATGGCTTCTCCAATGACCATACCCAAGAAGCGTGCTCGAGGCGATGATGCAGCTAATCTATTCGAAACAACACTCAAATGAGAACCCGACCTCATAATCATCGTAAGTCGAAGAGGCGACATTCTACAAACATATCCGGCAGATAGAAGGAGAACTTGAGCATGTACTTGAAATCGTGTTAGCAAAAGAATGGCATTTGATTGCTCGAAATAGCATACCTTCTTGTTGCAAGGTAGGCGCGTGTCTAATGTACAAATTATCACCGAATTGACTCAAACTCCTTTCCAATATGCTCTCCATATCCTTCTTACTTTTTGAGAGGGATACAATTGCAGCGCGTCGAATTGCTACACCTTCGCCTATACCAGCCCCCGAAGAGCTTGTCAACCAAGCTATTAGATGATCTTTCCGCGACTCATTATCGGCGGTTAACATGTTAATGAGCTTAGCTGTTGCTGATGTGATTATTGCATTTGCTTGCCACCACGTGTCATCGTCCTCCGATGTGATATCCAATGAAAGCATATCCCGTGACAGTAGATTTAGAAATGTATAAAGTAGATTCCGTTGTTCAAAGCTTGGAAGGTATCCATATAGCTTCAAGAATTTTGCTGCATCTTCTTCTTTCTGTAGTAGTAAAGAGCCTAAAATCTCTTTGGCAATGTTATCTGAACCCCAGTGAGCGATGGGACCAAATCAATTCAACAAGTAGTCTTACCAATATGACCAAGCCTAAGACACTTCCCAAAGAGCTCGTTGCAGCTCTTCCATGCTTGCTCGGAGTCTTGTGGCAGGACTTTCAACCAGAAGATGATATTTTGACTCAGCCATCTGCTATAGGAGCCTCCATCTGCAACCCAATACTTCTCACTTGGCTGCTTACTGAGTTCATTGGAGATTGCTTCTGCCTCAGCAGTGACGCCAATAATCTTTCCACTTCCTATCAACGCTAAAAGTTCATTGAATAGAACTCTCTGTTTGATAGGGGCATCGGATGAACTAGTGATAGTGTTCCAGAGCTTTTCGATGGTGCTTTCTCCTTCCAGAACCTCAACACAAAGTTGTAGCTGTATCTTAATACTCTCTTCGATGCTTGAACCTATGTATTATTAGATAATCAAATGTACAGGTTATATGAACCCAAATTTCGGGTAGCTTGCCTCCTATATTCTTTTTAGTCTCCTTGGACTGCTGCGTGAATCGCTTCAAGTTCAGTAATATAGCATTAATACCGGTTGTACTTCGAATTGAATTCAGCAGTAATTTCAGAATAGGAGATTGCTTGTTCTTTTTCGTTTTTCCGCCTGACTCATGAAGAATACTCCAGTAATTGGGTGTGACTTCAGACACCAAAACATGTACCAGCTGAGAAGCCAGGGGGCCTGGGGAAGTAATACTAAAATCTGTTTCATTATCAAGGAATTCCAGAGCCGACTTCAGGTCATCAAAACTTGGCTGATTTTTCAGAGTTTCTAACGCTTGTTCAGCGCTTGAAATGTGTATAGGATTTGCAGGGGCCTTCTTGACTGGCTGGATTAATGGTGAAGAGGTAGAAACCTCAATAAGAGCATTCTCATCCTTTTGCTCTTGTCTCCTATAGACTATGCTCACGGGTGTGAGTAGATCATCCATATCTGCATTAATCTTAGTCAGTGAATGGTTTTGAATAGATTTTTAGATTCAAGTAATTTTTAGATTCTCACAGTCTACAGCTAGGTGTGCGACAAGAACTCGCGGCTAACGCGTTTGCGATAGCGCTAACAAGCTCATGCACCTCGATAAGAAGACACTCCATTTCCAACAGTTCCGAGCTATTTTGATCATACAATTCTCCTTCTCTACAACAAATTCCTTGACCGTAGGAAAGCACTCGAGAATTATTAACTACACACAAGTTCTTTAATCATGGCAACCCAAACACTCTCACGATGGTATGTATATCCTTCCTCTTTGCTTACTGTTAAACTAACTTTTTGAAGGTCTTATTTAGACAACATTCGTCGAACTTCTGGACCATTTACTGATGAGGACTTTGATGGTAACGAGGCATGCACTGCTCTTCTTGATCACATGAAAATCCTGTGAGTTTAAATATTCTTGAAAATAAAGAAAGAATATATTGCTAATACGTCTACAGTGTAATGTTGGTCGCCTAGGGAGTTCACAAAATAGAGCTCCGAGTGCTAACAGAAAGTAGTGGAGCGGGAGGTCTTGGTTGTGAAATCTTGAAGAATCTAGCGCTATCAGGATTCAAGACAATTCATGTGATTGACATGGGTACTTTTTTGTTCAACCAAATCCGAGATAACACTCTAACAAAGCTGTTATAGACACAATCGACGTTTCAAATCTGAATCGACAATTCCTTTTCCGCCACAGCGATGTTGGCAAGTTTAAAGCTGAAGTTGCAGCCAAATTCGTGGAGAAACGAGTAAAGGGTGTCACAATTGTACCGCATAATTGCAAGATCCAAGACAAGGATGAGGAATTCTACATGCAATTCAGCATTGTTGTATGCGGGTTAGACAGTATCGAAGCCCGACGATGGATCAACTCTAAATTGATCGACATGGTTGACATGGAAAATCCGGACAGTCTAAAGCCATTGATAGATGGAGGTACCGAAGGTATTATAAATGTTTTTAAATGTTTGAAGCAAATTTGCTAACGGTATTATGTAGGGTTCAAAGGCCAATCCCGTGTCATCCTACCAACTATGACTTCCTGTATCGAGTGTCAACTCGATATGCACGCCCCAAGAGCTGCGGTTCCTCTATGTACGCTAGCCACAATTCCTCGCCAACCAGAGCATTGCATTGAGTGGGCTCACATTATGGCATGGGAGCAAGAGAAGCCATTTCCCAAGCTAGATAATGATGATCCAGAACATATCACTTGGCTTTATAAGAAGGCGTTAACAAGAGCGCAGGAATTCAACATTCCGGGTGTTACTTATTCTTTGACACAGGGAGTGGTCAAAAACATCATTCCAGCAATTGCCTCAACCAACGCAATAATCGCGGCAAGCTGCTGTAACGAGGCTTTCAAAATCGCAAGCAGTACCAATCCCTCTCTTGGATTGGAGGAAAATTATATGATGTACAGTGGAGACGACGGCATTTATACTTACACCTTCAAGCATGAGAAGAAGGACGACTGTCCCGTGTGTGGAAACTTGGCAAGGGATTTGAGCATCGACCCCAATCTGACTCTTCAGGAGTTCATCGATTCTCTTGCACATAGACCAGAAGCACAGCTCAAGAAGCCTTCAATTCGTTCAGCTGACAACAAGTCTTTGTACATGCAGAGCCCGGAGAGCTTGCGTGTAAAGACTGAGCACAATTTGTCGAGGAAGATGGGAGAAATGACTGGAGACGGGGATGAGGTTGCAGTGACAGATCCGTCATTGGGATCAGTCATGTTCAAGTACAGACTGAGATTCTCTAGAGCATTTGTGGCAGATGCTGCGAATGAGAGTGTGTCCGCTTAACCGGATTTCAGCTGGAAAATAACGACGAAGGACGAATGATGAGAAAATGAAGCGGTTTTAGCGAGGTCATAGGCAAAAGGAGTTCTGATAGCTTGCATACCTAGCTGCCAATGACTGGGTTATTAGAGAATGACATCATATAAATAGCATTGATTTTTTGGTTATAATAAGCTGTTTAAAATCTAGATACCCATTTATCCACGATTAAACCAACCAACGCCATATTTCCTAAAACTCCTGCAATGCTCCCCTGTGTATCTCCACAAATTACTTTGTCATGTTTTGTAAACTCGTTTTGAAAGCTTCACACTTTGTTCTTAGTGTCTTGATTGACTCCAGGAACAATTCATCACTGTCCCACTGCCCCAAGCTCTCAATCGAGAAAATGAAATGATCTCTGACTCTTCCCAATTTGACCTTGCCCTGGAATTCCTCATGTCTTAAACATTCTCTGCTAACAGTATCTCTCATGGCATCTACAACCACTGCCTTGTCCTCGCCCTCGTGTCCTTCATATCCGCTTCCTTTAATCTTTGCCTCCTTTGCAGTAACCTTCTCAATTCCAATAACGCCATCAGGGAAACATCTCTTGAACTTCTTCGCATCTTTGCCTAAGATTGGTTGAGTAATATCAATCACTGGCAATAGTCGATATGAAGCTGTAGCCACCGGCGAAAACTTGGCGTGATCCCTTCCAATTCCCTTAATCGCATGCATATCGATATCAATGACTTGACCGGGTCTCATCTTCGCGATCAAAATATCCGGATTAGGACTCTTGATAGTGTTCTCGCCGCTGAAATACTCGAGTTGTCTTCCAAAAGGCTTAAATTCGATATCCTTCGCATATACGTGAGCATTGTGGTATACTTTTCTTGGGTCCGTTTCTCCTGGAGCAGCTTCCTTGTTGCGTGTACATTCGATTTTCAGGGTCAATTGAATGGTATTATGATCGAAAGATCCGAGGTGACGTTCTTCTTCGGGGGTTTCTTCCTCGGGTTTTTGGAACCATTTCATGAAATCTAAAAGTCCTTCTTTTCCTCCCTTGAATGGTACGAGACCGAGACGAGCGCAGAGAACTTCGTCTTGGATTACAGAGGTGTTGTTTTTGACGAAACAGTATTCGATAGCGAGTGTGGGGATTTCAGCAATGAGGATTCGACGGAAGGCATTGGCGACTGAGGCATCGATGCCAATGAGGGAGAATGAGGAGAGGAGAGGGTCGTTTTGGTGGAATTGTACTTGGAGGTTCTCAGCGAATCTTTGTTTGTCCCATGAATGATCTTCGTTAGGCCAATGACCTGGGAAGTCTGTGGATGTGATGTCGGTGACGGTTTCGGTGTTTATCCCAACTATCTATGAATGGAATTAGAAATGAAAACCAGGGAACATTTGAAGACTTTCTACCTTTCTAGCTGCCAATTCTCTCTCAGAAAAGCTTCTGGGCGGTGGGACATCAGCCGCAGTATATTTTTGTTTTGGTGCCATTGTGTATAATTCTCCAAACCCGAATTAAAAATCGATCGCGGGGTCGTTCTTCTCTCAGTCGCACTGTCGCAAAGATTCTGAAGATACAAAAAAATAAATTTTGATATCGGCATCAAAGATCAACCGGCGCCGACCCTTGCTATCCACAACAACCAATCAAATAATCTTAAATAAGCAAAGCTAAACAAAACATCCGTGCTAAGAAGTCAAGAACATCATCAAGATAATCAAAGAGGCAAACGCTAAAACGGCCTCACTCTCCACTCCTCAGTCTCATTGCCTCTCAAAACATTGAGATCTGGTAAAAATCATCCAGTATCTCTTCGGTTTTGTTCACAATGGTCGCATCACTATTCCGGCAGGCCGGGCGCACAGCTACTAGATGCTCGTTGCGACCCACCACCCTTCGTCCCTCAACATCAAGAGCCTCAATTAGAGCATTTTCAGCACTCCCAGCTCGCAGATACGCAGAGCCATACGAGGGCACAAGATTGGTTCCTACCGATGAACATTTCTTATTCAACAACACTCCAGATACTCTCGACGTAGCTCCCGATTCAAGATTGCACGAAGACGAAAATGTGGAGAAGAGGAAGATTCGCCATTATACCGTGAACTTTGGCCCTCAACATCCGGCCGCTCACGGTGTGTTGCGTTTAATTTTGGAACTTAACGGAGAGGAAATCGTGAGGTCGGATCCTCATGTCGGTTTACTGCATCGGGGAACTGAGAAGTTGATCGAATATAAGACATACATCCAGGCTTTACCATACTTTGATCGACTGGATTACGTTTCTATGATGACCAATGAGCAATGCTTCTCTTTGGCTGTTGAAAAATTGCTGAACGTTGAAATCCCTGAGAGGGCAAAATGGATCCGAACACTTTTCGGCGAAATCACTAGAATTTTGAATCATCTTATGTCGGTTTTGTCTCACGCAATGGATGTTGGTGCTCTTACACCTTTCCTGTGGGGTTTCGAAGAACGTGAGAAGCTTATGGTAAGGAAATTTTATTGTTATTGAATTTGAATTTGACTATCTAAGAAAATGTAATGGTGCTGATATCCAACGTAGGAATTCTACGAACGAGTTTCAGGAGCCCGCTTGCACGCTGCATATGTTCGTCCAGGTGGTGTCCATCAAGATATTCCAGTTGGACTTCTTGACGACATCTATCAATGGGCCACTCAATTCGGCGACCGTATCGACGAAACAGAGGAACTACTTACTGATAATAGAATTTGGATTGGAAGAACGAAAGGAGTTGGTGTCGTTTCGGCCGCTGATGCTCTTAATTTGAGTTTCACTGGTGTTATGCTTCGAGGTAGTGGCGTTCCATTTGATGTCCGTAAGAGCCAACCTTATGATGCATATGACCAAGTCGACTTCGATGTACCAGTTGGTGTCCATGGTGATTGCTACGATCGATACCTCTGCAGAATGGAGGAATTCAGACAATCTCTCCGAATCATTCATCAATGTTTGAATAAGATGCCAGCTGGACCAATCCGAGTTGAGGACTACAAGATCTCTCCACCGCCCCGTGCTGCTATGAAAGAGAACATGGAAGCACTTATCCACCACTTTTTACTTTTCACCAAGGGATACACTGTTCCACCTGGAGAGACTTATTCCGCAATTGAAGCGCCAAAGGGTGAAATGGGTGTGTACGTTGTAAGTGATGGAAGTGAAAGACCATATCGATGCAAGATTCGTGCCCCAGGTTTTGCTCATTTGGGTGGATTCGATCAAATCTCAAGAGGACATTTGCTTGCCGACGCGGTTGCTATCATTGGCACCATGGATTTGGGTAAGTTTCATGAAACCATTTGTCGCTTCGCTTGTTGATCCATGCTAATCATACTCGCAGTCTTTGGAGAAGTTGATCGGTAGTCGTGATTCGACGAAAAGGAAAGTGAGAAAGGAAAATGAGATGCCGGTGATGATACAGTGGTTTAAGCAATTCCGGCGCAGATTTTTCTCCTTTGTTCTCAATGTACAAATTCTAAGTGAAAGGCTGAGTTAGCATAGTTCCAGCATTGCACGACATAAATGACTATCCCCAAAAAAATTATCTGCATTTGAAAACTTACTTGAAATTTTTGCCTTTTTCTTGCTTGATCCCTTTACATTGTTGAGTTTGGTCGTGGCATGCTGCTGATGACTCTTGGCGTACGCAACAGAGAAATGTTCATGGGAGCAGGTGTATCTTGAGAATGCATTTGAGCCTGTCCCTGGGTAGTTGCTTGAGTAGTTTCTTGTGCCGCTTGAGAATCAATTTGAACTGGACCGGTAGTAGTAGCCATCTGCATTTGAAGCTGTCCCATAGATTGACTAGTTCTAGCTCTTTGAACAGTGTTGCGTTGCGTATTGCCGTTCCCATGACGTCCATTGCGTCTAGCTCCATGATGACCCTCATTGAAATATCTCGGAGCAGCAGGAGCTGCCAAAGGCGAGTCCCCTAGATAGGGAACCTGTGGTGGGAGTGATGGTAAACTATTATCCGAAGTGTGCCATGCCATTCTTGCTCCAGAGACACCACGAGAAGGAGGGGAGAATGTGGGAGCACGAGTAAAACCGCCCATTGTGTGGTGTTCGGCCATGGGGACTGGAGCAGGACCCTGGGCGCGTGGTTGGGATGAACCATGTGTGCTAGCGTTGGCACCGGTGTTGGCATTGAAATGAGGAGGGTCCATGTAGTAGCCTGCGTAGTTATAGGTGTCTCGTTGAGCATCATTGTTCATGGCGTGGTGTTGCGGGTAGATCATTGGATAGCTAGTTGGATCTGAAAATACATGAGTAGGATGATGTTGAAATCTGGGTTGGCTTGGTGGACCTGTTTGACCATATGATCGAGGATCAATGCTACCAGTTGATGCTCTCTCTGAAATGCGCATTAGCATTGGTATTGGCGCATTAGGCTCCGGATTGGGACTCCAAGAGTACTGGTTTCCAGGGTAGATAGTGCTACCGTCTCCATCGCTATAAGCAGATGGAGCGAAACTGGGACTCCGATAGGTAGGAGGACCTGAAGAAGGGGGTTGGGGCATCTGAAATGGGTGAAATGCATGAGTGTCAACTCTGTGGTTGGCTAGAACGGGATGTCCTGGAGGATAGACACCCATGTTTGACATTCTTGGATCGGGGGGAATGATCATCATATCTCCGTACATAGGAGATGAACTTGTCCTAATTGGCGGGTTATCGATGGGGTGAGCAGGTACGACGCCTGTAACGGGATTCATGTCGTATGGACCTCCTCTGTGGACGTTAGCGACATGGAAGTATCGGTGAGAAGAGGCTGGATCGCGGGGGTGAGGACTGCGATATCCTGGTGGTGTAGTGCTCATCACAGCCTCCATGTTTGATCCCTGCATGACAGCGGCATTTCCTCCGATTTCTTCCGCTTGTGTGCTTTGTCTCTCGTGTCCTTCGCCATTATTGTTATAGCCGGTGTTATCGATCGCACCTGAAGTTTTGGCACCAGTGGCATCTCTGCCTCTTCCTCGTCCTCTAGTTCTAGTTCTTGCATTTCCATCCCCCTCTCTCTTGAAATCCCTAGCCTCCAAATCAGCACCCCTCTCTCTCTCCCGACGCTCTCTCTCAGCCCTGTCAAATATGACCTCACAGTTACACTCTCCTCGCTCGTGTCTCTCTCGATGGGCATTCTCTTCGGCGATAACGCTCATATTCCAACTTACACGCATGCAAGCATGACAGAATTGATTGGCGGGAATGTTTTGCAGGGCGGGAATAGAACATGGGGGGAAGTTCTCGTTTTGGGCGGTAGTTGGGCATTTTGTAATGCAGGGCAAGCTGCAGTGGCCACAGGTGTAGCCCCAAAATGTCTTGAAGCACATGATGGGCGATTTGGGGGGTTTTGCGAGTGGTGTGACAGTTTCTTGTCGAAAATATGTCTGATTTGTCGTTTAATGGGTTGGCATCGGTATCAGGGTGTTATTTCGTACGAAAGTCGGCGTACAGTTGTTAATCTTGAGGCTATTATTGCAATCGTAGTTGTAAATGATTGAGGAAGGCTGAGAAGATGTAGTTAGAGGATTGGTTCGAGATTTTGAAGTGATGTTGAAAAAAGTTAGGTAGTAGTGTGGTGAAGGGGTTCGATTTCAGGTAAGTGAATGAAGTCGCTTTATCGAAAGATTATTCAAAATTGTAAAAACTGTCTGTATATCCAATCAATTTGTCGAATCAGAGTGCGTGGAAGTGTAATTTGGGAGTTTGGGAGTCATATGGTATGATAGATTGATAGTTATGGCCTGAATCGGGGTGTAATGGTTAATTAAGGCTCCGATCCGAGAGAGAGATACTTTAAGGGGAAAATCGAGAGTAAAGGGAGACATACCTTTTTATGCAAGAGCTCCGTAGTGTCGGCTTTCTTAACGAGAAGCAATACTCCTGTCGTTTAATACTGTTTAATGTTCGTGTCAGTGCTTGATTAGATTGTGCAGTAAGTTCCACAGACTACAAAAGTATTCCGCTTTTCCATTATCGGAGCTTTAAGGGGAAATTGGGGAGGGGAGGGAATCAAAGAAGTGCATAATACATACCTTGTGTGGAAGAGGCCTCGAAGTACTAACGGAGTCGATATCGAACGGTGGAGACCCTTGGATACTAGTAATCCTGCGTGTAGCTATTAGGAGAAGTTATGTTAGAAGTGCTCAAAGCTTCGAAGATGGGTTGACTGGTAGATGAAGAATATTGAGGATATTTAGGAGTAATAAAGGAGGAGGAATACTCATTAAAGAGTAGACATACGTACATCGATCGATCTGCGAGATGAAACGCAATGTTCCCAATACCTTTGAAGCTCTCTATTTTCAGAGAAGTGGTAGCAACAGCAAGTGTGTTGTCCTCGAAGGTAGCAAATAAGTTAGATAAAGTCCTGACAAAGTGTTGCTCGAGGGGATTCACGGAATTACGGCCGTATTTTGTAAAGTTTTGGGAGAAGAAAGAAGACAGCTCCAGAGATCCTAATTTATGCTCAAGGGCCTGAGAAGATGGGCGAGATCGGAGCGATAAGGAGGTGAATATGAGGAAGGTAAAGAAGAATAGTGGAGATCACGGGGCTGTTTTCCAAATTCTCTTCTAGATATTTCAGATTTTTACTTCAGATATTGCGGAATGAGGGGTATTAAAGCGGGTACTGGAGATGTACTAGCTGTTCTTGCGTCATTGGGAACCTTGATAGAGAAGGAGCTGTTGAGCTGTGAATCTGTTGGGAATATGGGGATTAGTGGAGTTTGTTTGTGAGTTATGGTGTTGATTGTAAATTATATCTGGTGAATATGACTATTTGGTGCTTGCATATGCCTTGTTTGATCAAGTATGCAGAATCTTTTAGTATCTTGTAGTCCTCAAGCTTTATTCCATATATTTTATGCGTTTTGTTAATATTGTAAATGAACATCGGATTTATATCCGTTGGTGTTGGTCTGAATGTTAATATGATTACACATAGAGAGGAAATTAGAAAAGCCCAATGTTCTCCCTGATTAATCATTATATGAGGTATAACTATGTATCTAAAAACAGTAGTGATTAAAACCTTCAAATTTGTTGATAAAAATAGAAAACCACACAGAAATTGATGCTATAAAGAAATTCGTTAAAGCAGGCACTTCATTAAGTGAATCTTGGTGAAATGAAGATTAGAATAGTTGATCTAAATGCCCTTTCAAACCTCCAAGATGCATCTTTGATATATATGAAGGTCCAAAAGGGGACTTAGAAATTCTCTCGGCAAATGAAGGGTAAAATAGGGGACTTGAACATTTCGCAAGACATAAATATTAAAACCGTATTAATGCTAATGAAGTATGAACAAGATTACAAAGATTATAATTCGTTTTGAGCTGTTAAGAATCCATATTTTGAAGATCCAGATCGAGTATGGAATCGTCGAGAGGGTTTAATGTCTGGTTCAGAATCACACATTTAGGTTCTCACAATTCTCGGAATGAGAAATGGCAGACAAGTATGTAACTTTTTTTCGGTAATCGCTTTATCTGTTAGAGCTGCAAACCTAATTGAGATATGAAAGCTTAGCTTAATACTAGTTCTTTATGAGCTTTTCAGGTAAGCCCGAGCAGCGAATAGTGGAAGTTGTTTAGGAATGAACTTATCTTTTGAAGACGAATTAGAATCCCAATGGGACAATAAAGGTTCAATGTCCCATTCAAAAGAGTAATTTAATTACTTTTCCGACTCCCGAGACGAGATCCAATGGATAACAGTTGAAATTTCTTATAAATTAATGTCTCTTTCAAGGCCACAAAGTTGAAAGAATATAAGACTGGTGAGAACTATTGTCCTGAGGGAATCTTGACTTTCAGTTTCAATTAAACTCTTGAGACGAGATCTAGTGAGCAAGAGTTAAAAATTTTTATGATTAATTTTATTGCCTATGTCCAGAGGATTGAAAAAATAGAGATGGTGCAAGTTATTGTCTTGGGCAGATCTTGACTTTCAATCCACTTAAGACTCCTCGAGACGAGATCTACTAGGCAACAGTCGAAATTGTTCATGACTTTATCCATATTTTATGATCAGAAATTTAAAAGAATAAGGCAGTCACATCTTATTATTTTTCCCAGATCTCTACAATCAATTTGCTTTGGGGTCTCGAGACGAGAACATAATGGAACATACTACATTTAGTTTGTGAGAAAACCAGTCTCTCAAGGGTTTGAAGCTGATAGTTTAAAGTAACAACAAGCATGACATTAAGTAAGACTTCGAGTTCCGACTTTTTTATCCAAAATCATCTCAAGGTTCAGCAAACAGAATGAGAGGTTGTTTAAGAATGAAGCTGGCTTGGAAGGACAGAAAGCTGAGCATGTAAGACGAATTTAATCAGTATCTTAGAGACATTGCTATACTCTCTGATGCCTTCCAGGATATATCCTGAGTGGTTAATAACACGATAAAGCTCATCATCAGTTAGATTTTTAGATTCAAAACTCATTTGTATCAACTAATGCAAAAATTGATGTCCTAGTTTGAATCGCTAGGGGCAGAGAGGGAGGCCATATAAGGCCATAATGTTCAAAATCAATACGGAAAAGTATCAGGAATCAATTTTGGCAATTGAAGATAGTCCCACCATCCAACTCACATCTTTTTGAACTTCATTCGTTTCAATACCATTAATTCCATCACATCAATTTTCACTCATAATTTGTTCATTTAGTTGTTGTGTTTTGCAAGAGTAATCATGTTAAGTAAGGAGATCTCTGACTCGGAAAACAGGTTTTGTTTTTCGAAACCGTAAGCCAATCTCGAAAATCGTACCTAAACATTGTGTTTTCCCTTCGAATGATTTGTGCTATATAAA
Organism: Botrytis pseudocinerea; assembly: GCA_019395245.1. Taxonomy (NCBI): domain Eukaryota; kingdom Fungi; phylum Ascomycota; class Leotiomycetes; order Helotiales; family Sclerotiniaceae; genus Botrytis; species Botrytis pseudocinerea. The sequence goes on from JAHXJK010000082.1 coordinate 691,743, forward strand.
TTGAATAGTTCAAACATATGAAAGTGGTGAATGAGAGAAGTGTCATTTCAATACTGTGGTCACAGTAGATTCCGCTTTTCGTGACGGGACTCCTGGCCTCTGACGAGCGTTCTGATTTCTATGTCATGGTAGAATTTCCCCCCGTCCTTGATGCATATTTCGAGTGTCAAGAGGGTCGTTCAAGTAGCATTTGGGAGTGCCAATTCACAGCTTATATTGGCAACCGTTCGATCTGAGTCTTGACTTACAAAAATGATTCGCGAAAGTGGTCCGAACAGCAGATCTTCATATGAATCCCACACTGATATATGTGAGAAGTGTGTCATAGTCAAATGTCGAAGGCCAAACCGAGGGCAATCATGAGAAGTTACTGTGAACCATGGTACTATATTGACATCACCATCCCTATGGTGATACCAACAGTTAAAAATGATGAACTATACCGAAGCTAGAGCTGACACTCTCAAGCGTACAAAACAATGCTTGGAAGCAGAAATCAAAGATGCAAAAATAGCAGAAAAATGCGACCTTGGCATCTACAACCAAAACAAGTCTGAGTATATCTTCTACAGAGACCGATGCCAATATTTCAAGAGCCACAACATTCTCGCCGTACTTCCCCGTTCCCAATACTAGTGATAAGCGCCAGCCAAAGTATTCTTTTGTAAAACGCAATACAGCAAATAAAGGAGATATACTGTTGACAAATGTGGGTATTGTGTTTGTGGTGACAAAATTAGAATTGACCTAGCCTGGAAACTTATCAAAACATTTCTTCTTGAAAGAAAATGCATTGACTACCCTGTGTTATATGGTCAATTTTACTAAATGTTGACTCTTATTCAAAGGCATGGCTTCCGCCGTTGAATAACTGACTGATCAACTAATCCACTGGATATTCACCTGCCACTGGACTAGATCTGCGTCAGCCGCTGAGTTTTGTCCGTATGAAAACCATGTAAGTCATCACACTTTAGCACGGAAAACGCATTCCATTCACTGTTGATTGCGTGATTAAAGGGTTTAAATTGATAATTCTAGTTCTTCGTATATCCTGCAGCATTATTCTAACATCATTTTCTGGTCTTCTTTGTTCGATAATAATTAGGAATGGAATGATGACTTTCGATTCCGGTTTTCCTTTTCTTCCAACTTCTGATCTAGTTGTAGTGAATTTAGGAGAAGTCATGATTTCCTCAAGATCATAAGTGCGCAAATGGGTGATTGTGACAATGAGAAGCTTGAATCCGACATCGGTGCTTCGGAGAACCCTTCAATGTACGGAAAAGCTGTGAATTGATTCACTGCAGAAGAAATATGAGAATTGAATGAATTGCTGACTGATTATAATTTGTTAGGCTTTCAGAGACTCGTGTACCTGTTAGCCGCCTAGGAGAAAAGATATTTTATGTTAAGTATAGTCATGAGACAGGAAAGGTGCAGGGGGAGAGACGTGTGGAGCTACAGATTTAAACCCTCTACCATGTCAATGAATTGCTTTTCATGTAAACTAGTTCATTCATTTAGTGATATATATTCATGATTCTCGGATCATCATACCCAGCTTTGTAGAGCTTCATATATCTTGCCGTAGAATGCCGGATTGGAATGGTATACTAGCAGTGAGTTTGCATGGGCATAAGACAGCGTCAGTAGAAGAGTCTAATGTAAAGCATTAGGTTTTGTAATATTGCCAATTGTGATATTCCCGTGAAGCCCATACTATTGAATAATTCGTTACATGGCAGCGCAACATGTATTGATTCCTGCTGCTCTTATTATGCGAAATTCGTTAGCGCTTTAGCACACTTGACTGAACTATTGAAATGAAAAATGGATGAAATGTGAAGCTATTGACTTGCCTCACGTATCTCATTCCTTTTTTTAAAGAAAGAAAAATGTCCAAGTTCCTGCTGAAACTTGACATTTTAAAATGTACGCGAGTTTCTCGAACTTCCAGATTCTTCTCTCAGCCCATGTATTGAGCGGCGATCAATGTACAAAAACCTGTGAAACTTCAAAATTTGATTTACTGATCATAAGCAAGCGAGGTGTCATTGATTGATTTCAACCCCAACATATACAAAAAATGAGTTAATTGATAAGCCATAATATAGTTTGGTTTTCGGAGTTGATTTTTGCTTGTAATGACAAGTTGTGTGTTGTATGGGGATAAAGAAAGGGGCGGGGCGATTGTTAGCCGAAGGATTGTTTAGTGCCAAAAGAGAGGCACAGCAACCGTGGTGTCATCGCGACTCATTGCTTGCTGACTACAATATATTAAACATGATGTTGATGCTTCTTGTTGGATTAATTTTAGATATTCATATATTGATTTTAGGTGAAGGTAAATATCAGTTTACACTGCGTGCTGGATGTTGGGTTTATGATAAGTTAACGCACTCTTTATAAAGGTTAGTTCGAAGATTTTAACCCTCCCAAGTATAAATTACTTTACTTTTATTACAAATCGCAGGAATCTTATATTTTTCTTTTAGTTTTTCTAGTCATAAAGTCTTTGTAAGCTGGCTTGATTTGGTGTTGGTCTCTTCTCGGCACTCACCTCGTCAATGTTCGTTGTACATCGCGAATCCCTTGTGTTTTATTATTATTAATGTTGGCATTTTTGATTGGCCTTAGTAAATAAACAGAGACGCCTGTCTCAATGCTTGGGCAGAAGCGAAACTAAATGATAATTTGTTGCGAATCTCGTGACCCTGGAATTCTTTCGTCAATATCAGTAGCATTGTGTCCGGATACTAGGAGGCATCGATTGATCTTGGTGAGTGTAAACATTTAAATTAAGCCAGTCAGGGTTCACAGCTATTATGAGTACCCTAATATTGTGGGTGTTGAAGCTGCTGGATTCTGATAATGACTATGGGATCAATCACTCTTGTGCTAGAACTCCTTCCTCGTAAGTGTGGGTGAATTTTCGAGAAAAAAAAAGCCCCTAATATATGATTAATTGTGAGGAATGTGGCGTCAAATGGTCTTTCCTTTATTTTGCCAGGACAAAAGTGTGGTTGAGTAAAAACTCGGTAATATCGTTGTCAGCAAAATTCTCAATGTCTATTTCATTCAAAGTAAAAAAACCAATCCGACAACAATATGGATAATGCTTCTGCTTCATACTTCCAAGAGTTTCTGTCTGTCTGTCTTCTTGGAAAGTTTATTGCTTAGCTCCAATGTCCTACCCGGGTAACAATTGTGAATTGTGAGCTTCCTTCAAGGACCTCCTCATCTCAAACGAATTCGGTAGTCTTCGCTCCTCTCTTCTCTTTTATCAACTCACTAAAATACACAGAGACTTATGGGGTTGATAGCTAGTTTTCTATCCCATTCCATGATTGAAAATCGTTACCATCTTCTCACAGTATCTAGATTCCCCACAGCACCTGCTTTTCCGAGGCATCCAAAGAAAGTGCTGTGAATGTCATCTCTCTTTTGACTCGTGAATCATTTGGTCAGATTGTATTTATTATCTACACACCCTAAATAAACCCCTCTCACAATTCGTATCTCTTAGAATTACAAATAGCCATCTAGGTGTATGTTGTTAGAGCATAAAGAATCCTAGTATATCCACTCCCACTATCGAAACATATTCTACCAACAGACATCAGAGCTCCCAGCAAAACATCGTCACAGGCCCCGGCATCCTACAACCACAAGAAATTCCCCAATATATCGCCTCCCGACTACAGCACATACACCCCCAAACCAACATCATTACAATGATGGATGTCCAACACACATACACACACACCTGTCATCATATAGCCCACGGTCCCATCCTATCAAACCCGCTCATATACCTACCTCTCACAACTCACACACGTTCCCTACTCTCCCTCCCCAAAATAAACCTCAAAATCCCGTTTCGATGTCCTTTCTGCGAAGATCCAGGCCTCCATGACACTGTTCCTGCTGGGAAGGGCGTGCTCGTGATTATGAGTTCTCCAAAAAAGGAAGAGAAGGTGAGAGAAGTGATGAAGAGATCAACTGAGCCAGTATTACTCCCATGGATTCCACTGATACACTCTGCATCATACCATCCCTACCCGTCGACCTTCTACTCAAGATCGCATCCCCAATCTCCCCCCTTTCCGTTTTTCCCTCCTCATCTCTCATTCGCCCCCTTCTATTACAACCCCCCACCTCCAAAGTTTCCAGACCCATGGAAAATAATACGCATTTGTGGAGTCGAGGATATCAAGAGTAAAGAATGGGCGCAAGGAATCGAGACCGAAATAACAGACGACCAAAACGCCATGAAGCATCCCGAAAATGAATGGAGCGAGCGATGACAAAACTTTGTACCCAGAGAAGGGAAATGGATCCCGATGGCTTGGATTCCTAAACCTGTTGGAGACGTTGATGTATTGACAATTCCAGACACAGAGCCACAAAGCGCTTCTCAATCCTTCACCAATTCGCGCTTTCCTCATTCTCCTGATTTTTCTTCTTCCTCTCACCCAAACTTGGATGATCAAAATCAAAATCAAAAACTCCATATCTCGCAGGCCTGGAGAGGTACAGCAGGCGAAGATTCAAACGGGTATGGATATCGTGGGAGAATACTAAGTCGGAGTAGATTACCGGGGATGATGAGTGAGCTGGGTGCTTTTTTGCGGAACAGAAGAGCGGAGGATGGAAGTTGGGGGAGCAGAATGGATGTGAGAGAAAGAATGAGAGAGAGGGGGGTGAGATGGGAGTGAGAGGAATGAAGAGAGTTTCAGAGTGGGTGGTGTGTGAATAATGCATAGTGCTGATGGGTTGGGTCTTAAAAAACGGTCGAGGATATTACAAATGCTGATCTGGAAGATGTTGAGTTTTCATGATTTGGGCGAGACTAGATTGGATGTGAATACAGACACAGAGAATATGAAGAACGCATATTGTGGTCAAAAATTATCACTCTACTAACCATTAACCATTAATTGTAAGATTATAAATCAGGATTCACATCATAATCATAATGGCAGTAATTTTATAACGTTTTCTATTTTAGTAAATGTCTGTCCTTATCCTCCATCTCCCCAGAATTTTTTTGAAGAAAGTAGTCCTTCATCAGAATCGTTCTCCTGTCCAGCACCAATTTTGAGTATTCGTACCATATCTAAGGTATCTTATCATATCGTATTTGCCAAATCATGAAATGTATCAAATGCATGTCTTTGACTCTTTTATCTTTTTTGTGTCATAGAAACTCAAATCCTCGCAGTAACAGCTGATGGGTGCGCCTTTTAATGAACAGAAAAGAAATAAAAATGACAAAATGACAAAAAAGCAAAAGTAGCCCAGCATCCGTCCACAAAAAGACATGCCGACTATGCAATAAAAACTTGGAGGGTATACCCATCCTACATATTATACAAACATTTCCTGGTATTTTGTGAAAACCATCAGAGACCTAAACGCCATTCTCCCCATTATCTCTTCGTTCACGTCTCTGATTAGATCTACGAGCTAGATCATTAGAACCATAAACATCGCGAAAAGCTTCGAGTTGACTAGTTAAACCACGTAACATTCTTGACATCTCGAAAGCCATTTCTTCATGCCCTGCTTCACCTGTCAAAGCACGCACCGAAGGAGCATTGGGTAGATTTGGGAAATGTGCCATAGTATATGGAGCATTTGGATCGCGAGAAGGAGCAGACGTTGGCGCTGGCTGGGTCGAAGCGGTTGCGTAATCTGAGTCTGTATCGTTGGCATCTGTATTGTAACCCATAGTACTCTCTGCAGCCGAATCCGAAAGGTCTGATATATCAGCAATATCACGAAGAGCATTCCCAGTGCGGAGACGAGGTGGACGATCTGCGCGAAGTGGACGTGATGTACTTTCATGACCGGGAGGCGTAGCGGAAGTTGAGAATGCTCCCATTTCTTCTGTAACATAAATGGAAGGTTCGCGCTCGTGAGATGTGGCATAGATAGAAGGCTCGCGCTCATGAGATGGTGCGTAAATAGAAGGCTCGCGCTCTTGAGATGGGGCGTAGATAGAAGGCTCACGCTCACGAGTAGGGGCATATATGGAAGGCTCACGCTCGTGTGAGGACACAAATAAAGAGGGTTCACGGGAGTGAGAAGGAGTATAGAGTGAAGGTTCACGGGAATGAGAGGTAGGCTGATAAAGTGAAGCATGACGTTCGAGTTCAAATGGATTGACCGTAGAAGACGGTAAGGCTTGGCCAGAATCGCTTATGATTGAAATAGCATCAGAATCTGCTGTTGATGGTCGACCAAAGTCGGAGTTGAAAGCGGGTACTGGGTCTGGCATGCTCATATCTAGATCGATGAGAGATTCGCGGAAGGATAAACGAGGCATTCCAGTGTGAATTTCTGCAGGTGGAAGTCCGCCACTAAATCCACCCAGAGGCTCGGTTGGATGATGAACTAAACTAGGACGACCACCGATGCCTGGAGTGAATGCTGGTTTTGGAACTTCATAAGTCGAAGGGGGAAACCTAGAGACTTCTGGGTCTGCAGACGCAGGCGGTATCATTGCTGGAAATTTCCATTCTCGAGTACGTCGATTTGGATTTATATCAGCTGGATCGCTAAGTGCTGGTCGACTGAAATCGGGCAAGGTGGTCATATAATCTTCATCGGGTTCTTCTCGTACACGTCTTCCAGCTTTGATGGTATCCATATCCGGGAACACGGATATACCTGTTTCGACATCATGTCCTCCAAGATCAATCATAGTATCCCTGATAGAATTCTGCGCTGTATCGTCACGTAAAGGTAAATCGGAACGAGATGGAACAGGTGGTAAGTCTGAAGTTGGTGGAAGGTACGGTCGGCCATAATGATTGCGAACATTATCCTCATAGCTTGATAGTGTGTTTGGATCAAAGATCTTTTCTAACGGACCACGAGACGGCGCTAGGGCCTCTGGTGGGGGCCGGCGTCGTCCTTTTTGAGGTGGTGGACGGGCAGTCTCTTGAGGAAAGCCGGCATCAAACTCAACACCTGAGCCATACACGTCGTAAACATCTTGTGCCGTTGACTTGCGTCTGACCTCTTGTTCGAATGCAGCAGTTGTACTAAAGTTCCACTCATCATCGGACAATGCTGTTGAGGAAAACTCTGATGGTGCTTGCGCTCCACCCAGCATAAATAGAGATTTTCTGCTTCCCCCGTGATCTTCCCACAACTTAAATGCCCTGACGAGATGAGAAAGTGAAGACATTGGATATTTTGAACTAGTGTTGAGAATGTAGTGATGATTTTGAACTCGGTCAATTGAAGGACGTTCACTTGGGAATTCTTCCAAGCAGAACGCAACTAGATCTCTCAACTCATCAGAATAATCTCCCCCTTCAAGCCGTGGAGCATGTTGTTTTATAAGAGAGCCAAGTCGATCAAACGGAAGTCGACTCATGGCATTAGGTGGAAGACCAGTGGAGATCTCATAAGCCATACATCCGAAAGCCCATATATCAACTTCTTTACCATAGCTGGGGACAGCGTCGAATAACTCTGGTGCCATCCAATGTGGTGTGCCAATGACGGTAGATCTCTTATCAACCTTTGTTTCCATGGTTCCAGCAACACCAAAGTCGCAAAGTTGAACTGCGCCTTCTTCAGTAATAAGAACATTGGCGCACTTGATATCTCGATGTATGATGCCAGCCTCGTGCACCCATTTGATAGCTTCAGCGACCTCGCGAAGTATCGGTATGATCCATTTTTCTTGTAAGCCCCCAGGAGCAGTAGGCTTCATAAGAGTAGCAACACTCCCTCCACCACAGTATTCTGTAATCATCCACATGGCTTGCCCAACTGGCAATGCTTCGATGACATGATTGATATTCCGAGCTTTGCTTTCACTCAGAGTCTTTAGAGCGGTAATTTCCTTCAAGAACTCGGCATAGGAATTGGCATTCTTTGGGTTGATCGTATCGCTCTCCTCAATGTCGATGATCTTTACAGCCACAATTGCAGCCGATACCATGTCCTTTCTATTTGGTAAATTAGCATATTGACTAAGTAATTAGGAACGAAGGAATATCACACCCTTTATAAACACGTCCAAAACTTCCCTTTCCTATTAATTCTATCAACGCATATTTGGGTGGTTCCTTCCCTAATTTAGTTGCTGCTTCAATAACTGAAGCTTGCATGAGCCGTGCATCCTCGATAGCTTTTGTCTTGATCGAAACTGGTTCGGAGTTTCTGACTTGAAGCTTGTCCATTTCGGCAAAATGGGCTTCTAAAGCTACGAGGCTAACGTCTAAAAAAGAAAGTTGCGAAAGAGGTATATTTGGACTTCCAGATGCAACTTTTGTTCCTGAGACTGGAAGACGAGATGCGGAAGATTTTCCTTGTCTTTCTGCAGATGGTTGGGAGTTATTACGTGAGATGAAAGTTGATCTTTTATTCACGGCTGATGTCTTTGGCAAGTTGCGTGGCGTAGGAGTTACTTGACGAGAAGAAGGGGAGAACTGACGAAGACGTGAGCTTGTAAGCGGCTCTTGGGTGGTGGATGAGTTATTCTGCGGCCAGTTCTGTGAGGATTTTAGTCCAGAAAGAGACGATTGAGTTCTATAACTTTGTGACGAAGGAGACGGTGTCTGGGGCTCTCTTGGAGAACTTCTAGGGTGAGGTATCTGGGAAAGATATGTCACCTGAGTTGCTAAAGACGTAGAATCTTGTTGCAGAGCGTTAAACGACGAATCAAGGGCAAATGTACTGGCGCCTCTGGAAACTGGAGAGCCGGTGGAGATGCTGTGATCGCTTTGAAGTCTGTCTAAGCGCAATCTATCGTGTTCGACAGAGTCAGTTGCAACACCAGTCTGCGATTTCTTGATAGGATTGATTATAGTAGGAGCTTTCAGATGTCTGGCAGTACCGAACCTTGAAAGATTAGAAGTGGTAATGCCCGAATTATATTCTGGACGTCGATCAGGTGATTCAAGCGAATTAGCGAGTTCAGGCTCTGCAATTTGGACTTCTTTTGATCTAGGTTCTTGACGAAGATTACCGTCTGGATAGCGTGTCGCGCAAAGGGTTACAAATTCTTGCTCTTCAAGACTGTTTCGATCTCTGCCACTCAAAAGCAAATATCTGAGACGAGCAGTGCCAACTGGATTATGATCTGGTCGACGAAGCGTAAGCGAGCGCTCAAACCTGGCTTGCTTTTCTGCTTCCTTCTCTGCTTCCCTCTTTTGGTCCTCTACAGATGGAATCGAATGAGTTAGAGATTCTTGGAGAGCTTTACGAGCTTCCCTTCGCTCTGCTCTGCGTGCTTGTGCCCGCTCAAAGTTAGCAGCAACTTGAGCGTCGTCTGTCGATGTGGTATCTTGACCAATGGGTATCGTCTGAGAAAATTCCTCGAACCTTGAGCTTTGGAAATAAGCACGATAACTATCCTCCAATTCACGATCCTCGGCAGCGTTTTCAGCGAGTGTATCAGAATTGATCCACTTGTCGGATTCTTCTCTAAAATATTGTCTACTGATAGAAGAAGCCGATGAAACACGTCGTGAATGACGATTTAGTGCAGGCTCAGCTTGTTGAGGGGCAGTTTCACTAGATTTCTGAGTTTCTGTAGTTTTTGAAATTTGAGGACTGCGTAGAGACAAATTTTGACCCTTGAACCCAAGCGAGCCTTGAGACTCGCACTGTTTAGAAGCACCACCGAAATGATTATTTCGTAAAGAGGGGGCGGTGGAAGCTGGTGGGGGTTGTTGTAAAGTTCTCGCTGTTGGAAGTAAATTCTCCGGTTCTTGCGTTGAGGATTCAGTAGAATAACCACAAGAAAGCGAATAACTTGGATTTTCTTGAGATTTAGATCTCTTCACACCTTCCGAGGCTGTGAATTCTTTTCCTTGAGGATTTGGTAAATTTGAGCCGCGTTCTTCTTGAGTAAACGGCGGTGCGTTCGTAGTCACGTGAGAAGAAGTATTTGCACCGTTTGTCGCGTCGTCTGTTGCACTACTTCCGCTGCTGGTTTTCCTTGTACTATGGAACCCAGCTGCAAGTGGAGAGTTGTCAAAATCTCGTAGTACAGCGTCATGTGCTAGCAAGACCGCTTTGTTAGCTCGCACCGATGCTTCGGTCTCCCTCTGCCTACGCTTTTCCGCAGCCTCGTCAGACTCGGTAGCAAGAAATTCCGGCGTTCGTTCAGTATAATTGTAATGGTAATCACTCTTCTGTGAGGGGGTAAGAGATTCGTAGTATGGTTTTGAGGATGACTTTTCAGTGTCTTCCTTTGGGGTATCCTCACTCTCAGACCTTGAATCCGAAGTATAGCCGCCGCTGGTGCTTGTTACAAGATTGGGGTTGTGCTCGTCCTGTGGCGTAACCTGATCAGGAGTAACTGACAGTGCACCGGTATTATTAATATGATCTTCCTGTGCCTGTTCCTCCCTTAACGTGTGATGGGAATCTGATGTGTACAGAGAACGGCAATAATCGCGAGCAGTGTATCGACCAGCAATCAAACCCAGAGGGTCGTAAACCCAGTCTTCGCCTGGATCCTATTATGGACACACGAAGTCAGTAATCGTTGAGCTGTTGAACTGTTGCCCTGGACCCCTTTGAGCAAGCAAGATGATCTGCAGGCAATGGATGCTGCAGGGAGCCGGAAAAATCGAGTTGGAGGGGAGAGTACACAGGGGCTTGAATTCTCCAAGAATCGAATGAAAGCTTACAAATGAAGTGACAACGTTATCAAGAATTCCTTCCTCCTCTGTGACTCCTGCTTGCTTTTCCAAAGATTTGAACAGGTTAGAGATTCTGGATCTTAATTTGGACGGTGGCTTCGCAGTGGATCCGCCAGGATCATCCTGATTCTGCAGGTGAGACAATGTTAGTCAGCAGCGGCGGCTACATTTTAGTTCCATCTGCAAATCTCAACGTCAAACTTACTTTGAGACCGCCATGCTTCTTGCGATGTTCTTGTTTCTTCTTTCTCAAGAACTCCATCTTCTCCTCGTGTGCTTCTGTAAGTCGCTTTAACTCAGTGCGATATCTGAAATTGTCTGCTTTCAACGCATTTGACGTGTTGATGGCAGGAAGCAAATTTGGCCGAGATATTTTTCTCAATGGTGATTTTGTGGGAATTGGCGGCGCCGGCGTGTTCGAAGCAAGTAGGGAATTTTTGAGTGTATCATAAGAGGCAGGGCGAAATTCGGGAGTTGAGCTAGCGTGTTTAAGGAAATCGTTCACGCGCGAATTTCGGCCACCCAAGCTTCCTTTCTCTACGCTATCTTCACTTAGAGCTTTGGATGTGCCGTCCGATCTTTTTGAGATAACAGCATGGAACTGAACGATGTTCCTAAAGCTTTCAGTTCCCTGGGCATTATCTCTCTGTGAGATGGCAAATTTGCCTTGCGATGCAACATCTTTCTCCTTGATTTTTACATTTCTTTCCTCTCTCAAACCGGCAATAAGCAACGCTTGGAGCTCGTCTTCAGTATGGATACCCGATCTTTTGGATCTTCCCCCCGAGTTATTCCAAGCCGGACTCCGTGATATTGTTGTATCAACCTGTGGGTCAACCCGTGGATCTAATGATCGATTATAATCGGCAACAGTTCCAGTTAATGCGATATTTCGAATAGCCTCGTCGCTGGCTTTTACTGTAATCTCCGAAGTGTCATAATCTGTTTCTGGAATGGTGAACTGTGTAACGGACTCATTAAATGTTACCGATTGCTTCCGATATGGCCTTTTAGAGGAACTGAGATTGCTTCGGTGACGAGGCTTGTACGGCAAGACCTCTGTTGATGAGCACGGCGTAGTTTGCCCCGTCAAGTTCTCCAATGATGTTTGAGCGCTATCGTCTAGTCGATGGGAATGCTGCGTAAATTTTCCCAAATCATTGTTCTGTAGGTAAGGTTGCGTTCGTTCCGCTGGTACAATTTCTGGAGGCACTCTTTCAGTAGGAGTGGAAGGTTCATTAATACCAATGGGCACCAATTCAGGTCTATTCCTCCTCGTTTGCCTTGGAAGCGTAGGCTCAATGAGCGCTCGACAGGTTATCGGGGGTGCTCGGCCAATCTTTGGATCATTCACCTGTTCTCTGCCTTCTAGTCGTAGTTTCTGTTCAGTTGCCTTTCTAAGCTCATGCTGGAATTGCGCCTGTTCGACGTGCTTGTCACGTTCTTCTTGCGTTTCCGCAAGGGTTTGAAACTCGCCACACAAGCTTGCGCCTGTCTTGTCCAGCTCGATCTTCCCATCAAGCTTCCTTGCCGGCGCGATTTGTGGAATGTACCTCTCCGGGGCTGGCGTGGGTCGATCGGTTCTGTAACGGAGTTTTGGTGTTGCAACTGGTTGGCTTCGATCAAGCGGCTTTTGAATAGTTTTCTTTTTAGGTTTGAACAACCTTCTGAGCTTGGCTTTTAAAGGATCCTTATTCCGGATCTTGTTGTTCAAACCTTTAGGAAGGTATGCGAAATTCGGATCGGCATTTTTGTTTTCCTTCCGCGCTGCTTTCACTGCTCTTTTTCTAGCATCCTTTTCCTCCCGGGTTGGCCCAGGAGACCCTTCGATTGTAGTACCAGAAATTGAGGAAGATCCAAATGAAACAACTGTGGACGCTTTTGACGCTTTGGAGCGCGTTGAATTTAAAGAGAGCGCTTTGATTGTTGAGGCGATCGTAGTTGTCGACGAATTTGCCTCAGAAACATTTCCAATTTTATCTTCATTTGTCTCTTTGTTTGACACGCTCGATCTTGGGTGCAGAGTGCTGGCTCCAATTTGACCTCTTCCATAGCCAGAGTGTCTGAGTTGAGAGCGCTTTGCAAGCGAAGATTTACGTTCAATTGGTCTCCGAGGCGCCATTGGCCAGGTCGCCTTAGCAGGATAGACTTTGAGATTGTCGCGGGTATAACGTAACTAGTTGACAGGCCGACAGAGAGTCTAAAGCTGGGGAGCTGAGATGAAATTCGGTATAAGAGGAAAGGCTATATTGCGTGAGTAGATGATTGACTAGCTCGGTATGAAAAGATACAACATGATTGACCGAATTAAATCAAGACGGAAGCGATCAGTTGAGGAGATAACTGTGCAGAATCGAAGCTTGATGTTGAAAATATTCAAGGTCAATGCGACTTGTTCCCCAAATTTTAATCTTAGCCTTGGTCGAGTTTGGATGGTAGTAAATAATGGAAGTACCCGGCATCGGAGTATCTTCCCTTCTGCAGTCTTTGAGCAGTCATCAATATTTTCACAAAATAGTTTTCCAACCCATATTAGATATCTTTTTACATACAAAGAATAAGTAGTATTGGAACTTTCTTTTCCAATTTTTCCTGGATAGATGGGACTTCTGGTGGTCAATATATTCTCTTTTTTTTCTTCCTCATGATCTGCCCATGGTCTACTCAGCCTTATGACACTTGACTGCTCATCTAGCAGAACGGTCCGATCAAAAGCGAGTCTAGACTCCCCACCTCAGGCATAGACTGACAGGGATCCGAGCAAGGTAGTATAGCGCACAATCAATATTATTATTATTATTAAATTCGATTTTCTTGAGATGATGATTGGGGGTTTACCCGAGCAGAGTTTTCCCAGTGTTTCATGAATCAAAACAAAGACGTGATCCTGTTGCTGAGGCTGCTGTAGTATCCCTGCTCCGAACTTGCAACTGACTGTAGAAATTGAACAACAATCTTTTTGACAAACTTCTTTAAACAAATCTCCAATCTGTCTTTCTTGTCAGTGACACTTATCGTCTTGATTCTTTGAAGCTTTAACTTTTGTTCCAAAGAATGCTTGTTGTCTAAGAAGCTGCAAAATCCATACAGATCTGCTACAACCAGCCTGCAGAGTAGCCAGGCGCAAGACCAAGATCGTTACTTGTAAGTATTTCTTTCATTCTTCCATCATCTCCTTCTTCTCTGGTCTACTTCTCGACTGCAAAGAGATCATGTTCTCATTGTTGTGGTTAAGTTGTAAGTCGTTTGTCTAAGTTACTCAACGGACGGCTTCTTCAGCTGCTGTACTGTTCATTCACCTCAGTACACCCACTCACAAGAACTCTCTTCACTGTTGTTATGTGTCGGATGAATAACCGTCTGTTGCTGTTGTTAGTCTCCACTCCTCGTTGTCAAGTGAGATATACATTTGCCGTTAGATCTGCAGCTTTTCTAATTGCTTATCTTCTCCCTTATACCAAACTCACACCAAACCTTTCTTAACCTACATGGCACATACTGACTTTATGTAGATTATCGCTCTTGCCACCTGGAGTATCGTGGAGAAGCCAAGTATCCTTGAAGAAATCAATCTTTCGTTATAATCGAAATTCTACTGCTGCTGCTGCTGGCGATCGAGCAAACACAATATCAGAGCTTGGTAAGTTCTGCCTTCAAGCTGCAGCTAGCCAACAAGCACTAATGCTAGAAAGCTTATCTCAGGTCACTCTTCATAAAACGATAATCTGTTGCTCATGACGATAGCCGCTGGTTAGTCATGCTTGTAAGACCTCAGATCGCTGTAAGTTCCTCATCAAGTTCTTTCTTATGTCAGGTGCTAATACAAGTCATAGTAGCACCTCGAATCGAATAAGATTATTTGCATACTCTTGCTGCCAGCAATAGTATTAGTAAAGCTCGCAAGATATCATAATATGGTACTTATTCCCATTCAAATTCCGACATTTCTATAACTTCTAACATGACTTGCAGTAGCTCATATCGCCAGGATGACATATATGACTTGAGTGTCAACTGCTGGTCAGTAAAGTTTGCAGGATACTGAGACTTGGTAAGTTCTTCTATCAAGCCAGATCTGATCACAATTGCTAATACCACTTACAGTTTTTCTCCGAATAAAATTACATCGAATCCCACATCGATAAGTCTTCGACTCATGGTCTGTCTGCTTTCACCAAGACCTGTCTTGAAGGTCTTCAGACCTTTGAAATTCGAAGACAATATCCTATCATGGACCTAAGCAGCATCTGCAATCAAAATGCATGGTGTCCACAATGCATTTCTCGCTGCTCCCTATCGAACTTTATCTTACCGTTAAAGTCTTCGATCTTCAACCTCTTGCTCATCATACCAAAGCAAGGTCTTTCGGGCCCACTTGTTTTCGATGGACAAGGCTGAATCTTTACAAATGTTGGTGGTGGTCTCAATGACATACTGGGAAGAGAAGAATAGGTGTCAACGGCTACAGATTCACTACACTGTCCCCGCACTGCCAATACCCCACCTGTCAGCAGCACTCACTATCCTATACCTCCTTTTTGTTTCTATACCTGCTTTCAATCTTGCAAAAGCATCGTGGCAGACATGTTCTGTTAAGATGTTTTCAGGATCAACTGGCAAATCTAGGATTCATTACTCATGGTCGTTGACCCAATCTCTGGAATGTCATTGCCGCTGCTCCTTCCTCTCCGCCGAGAAAGGAGACCAACAGCGTGCATTGACCGAGATGCAAGGGGTCTATTGCGGCAATAGACCAACAACGTGCATTGACCGAGATGCAAGGGGTCTATTGCGGCAATAGACCAACAATGTGCATTGACCGAGATGCAAGGAGTCTATTGCGGCAATAGACCTTGCTTGATGGGTGTCTCAGCACTCAATGGTCATTCTTTGGGCGATCTGATGAAGCATTTACTCTGCTGAACCGATAAGCAGCATTAATCAAATGCAAAGCTATGCTGCTTGTCGCGCCAACTGCTCCAAATAAGTGGAGAGGACTCTCCTCTTTCCAGCGACTGGGCCACGCTATCGAGATGGCAATCAACCAAATGCATGGTTGTTCTGCCCGGACCTCTCCAGCTTATAAGCTGCGATGTCATCAGTCCTGAATTGTGGACGACCGTTTCCGAATACCTCTTCAAACGGGCTGCTGTGCCGTGGTTCTAGGCATAGCAGAGAGAGCTGGACCAAATTTTTACAATACAAGGGCAGGAGATTTTCTGTCCTTGTCTTCCAACAACAACAACCTGAGTTGTTCCTGCTCCTGCTTTTGCTTTCGCCTTGTGGCTTAATGTCAACAGTCAAATTCTAGATGGGACGGGGATGTATGCACTCCACCATAAGTGTGTGTGTCCCGCAGAAGTGCTATGCACACCACCACATGTGTGGGCCCTCTTAAGATCGACTATCAAGTCCAGATCGGTTTCTCTTCGATTTTCCTCATTGCAATGATCATCACTACGCAGCTCGCATTTCTATGGTGATTTGTTACAACTGCAGTCCGGAATGACGTTAAACTAAAGTCGTGCTCCTCCGCAAGAAAGAGTAGCTGCTTTTTCCTGTTGCCTCTTTCGTTTGTTCTGGGGACGATCTCAGAACAACTCTTCAACGTCAAGATGAGCAGAGACAAGACCGTCGGTCGAGTTCGCCGGAACAGAACGAATTTGTCTCCCTGCATCAGCAACAGAAATGGCCTTTGCCCTTTGTATCCCCAAAGCGGCGCAAGCTTAGCCAGAGAGCTTTCGTCCAGGCGCAGATGGCAAAGGGTAAAGGCAAGGAACTTTCGACGATGACAAGTAAGTATCACAATCCCTTCGCATATTGCAATTTATTGATCTAGATAGGGCCAGGGATCTTGAATTGAACCTCGCAATCGGCTGGGGCCTCCAACTAAGCAATGAAACAAATTTAGAATATTCTCGTCCTTGAAGATCACCAATGGCCACATTGGATGTTAATAACCATCAGGTAGTTGTTCACATGATTCATTGAATTCATAGCCTGTTCCTTCTCGCTCTTCCTTATCTGAATGTGCTTGCCGTTCTCTGTGTGGGTAGTTGTGAGAATAGATTTGGACGATAGATAGCATCTTGATTCTTTGTGTCTTTTGTTCAGCAACAGAGAGAGGACGAATCTAACTTTGCAGTTTCTGGCTAAAGTAAAGCACAACGAGATTGTGCTTCTTTATGTAGGGAAACAAAAAAGAGTGGGCAATTCAAGTTTCAGAAGTACCAAAGTTTAAAGTGGAATCCATGATCTTTTGATGGTATTTTCCCTACAGGTAGCTTTCTATAGTAATGTATCTTGTTTCCCCTAGCCGCCCTAGGGTGTGCACCTTTTGACATGATTTTTAAGTGATATCGTGTCCTCAAGCTGATAAGCAGGCGCTATTTTTGCTATGTGAAGGATTTTGGATTGGTAAGTTGTTTTCCCATCCCTTCCTGATATTTTTGAAGTAGTTACTAATATTTTCAGAACATTTGTTTGCCAAGAATTTAAATAGGGAAGGATTACTCTCGAAGCTGGCCGACAGGAGTTCCGGCAACGCGGCCGAATAGCACCGTTCCCGATTTGGTATCATGGATGTCAGACTCTGGCTGAAGACTTTCCGAAAGCTATGAATTTCCTGTGCACATGTGAGGTCTCGATCTTTTACTTATGTGGAAATTAGTTACTTTACATGATGTTCTTAGAGTTCCATTCAAGGATCCGGCAAAGCATCAAGGATTCAGTCGATGTCAATCAAGATGGTTCACCGTAGCAGCCCAAGCAAGGAATCTTTTCTCGACAATCTTTAAAAGAGCCAGTTGCGGAGAGACTGAATGCTTTTGATGAGCCGTCTTGCTACTTTTGTCGGGGTGGAGGTCGGTCGACGGCGTTGGGATCACCACTTGCTTTGAAAATGGCTTCAGCCA
This sequence comes from Botrytis pseudocinerea, assembly GCA_019395245.1. Taxonomy (NCBI): domain Eukaryota; kingdom Fungi; phylum Ascomycota; class Leotiomycetes; order Helotiales; family Sclerotiniaceae; genus Botrytis; species Botrytis pseudocinerea. Next base: position 709,336 of record JAHXJK010000082.1, read on the forward strand.
ACCACATTGAATTTGTCAATTTCTCCGATCCATGCCTTCAATTTGCACGCCTAGCTCTTGGGGTCCTTCTGATCCAACAGAGCCGCTACAGCACTGGATACCAACATCAGCAGCAGAAATCAATATGCCGAATTGTCGACGGTGGCTTTAATAACCAAACGCCCTATGCTTAAGTAACTAGCTCTTCCCGCTGATTTTCAAGGGACGTCGAGAGCGCACCGGACCCGACAGATACATCAAGTTCCGTCAGTCGTTTGACCTCAGCCTCAAGAATACACATTTGCGCGAAGTCTTTCTCAGTGCTTCGTTTGTCTCTTACCAATAATCGTCAGTATCCCGCATAGCAATAAAAGCCAAGACGATCTGATCGAGTTTTGAGAAACCCATCGTTCGCGACATCAACAGCAGCTCGTCACAAAGTACTCAGAGACAAACCAGATTTTATATATTGCGGCCTCTACCCTCAGTAGAGGTCTACTGAACGCTACGAACAGAAATCTGGCCTGTATACTCTTTCCAGCGATTGGGCCAAAGATCATGACCGATCCAATGTGTTTTTTCTCGTTTCTCCTCGATTTTGGACGTCCAAGAAAGTTTAAATTGTAAACAGCACTTGCTGCTGAGGTGCTATATGATTCCGGCCCTGCTGGTCGGGTGAGTCATGGTGGACCTTGTCGCAACTTTTGCTGTTACTAATAGGAACTTTTCCGCTCTGGAAAAGAATCGCAACGGGACCGAGATGTCGGTAAACTAGATCACACCGAGGCGAACTGCAAGTCTCCTTTTGATCAATTGGGTAAATTTGAATCGACGAAAGTCGACACGGTATTACCAAGCAGATCTCAGATCCATTACTTGCGACGTTCCATATGTCTCTGGCTCCGCTGGTCGGGCTGCGTCATAGGGGAGCTGCTGGTGGTTTCTTTGTAAATTCTGATACCCAGTCAAAGCAGAACGTGCGACCGCATCAGATCGATCCTCTGACCTGAGCAGCACTTCCGACTGATACACGTCCTACTTCGAAGAGTCTTTCAGGAAGTGGGACACGGTGGCGAGCAAATCAACCAATCTTTCGACAATTCTCACTCTCACATCAGACCACCGTCGGACGTAGAGAACTCAAGGAAGAGGAAAGAATGGATATAACAGCAGTAGGACTTATCTTTAGTGCAAGTCCTACTACTGTCATCATCATTCTTTCCTCTTCCTTGAATTTTCTCCGTTTGATTGTTTTCCACACACAGATTATCGAACAAGTTAATTCTGTGACTTTTAACACCAGCCTGTTATTAAGTTTTGCAGAGTGAAATAGACACGTCCATGAGAAATATCAGTATCGAAATCCTCAGCCTTTATCACTGCAGAGTCAATACAGCTTGTCTGCTGACAGACCAGCCATCCTGCAGATACAACGCCACTTTGTGATGAAGCCCAGCAGCAAGCTAGGATTATGACAACTCATCACTTTTGCTCACAATTTGACCTGACTTTTGGGCCCTTACTGCAGAGTTTCAAAATTACCAGCCTCACTCGCTTGGTAGAATAATTGCAGTTGTTGATACATTCCACATCTGGTTCGGCTAAGAGCAATTACCAAGACAATTACAGATGTTGTTCTAGGCACATTTCCTCCAGTTAAGCAATGTTAGCATATTCTGCTGCTGTCGGCCGTCCTAAGTATGGCAGTAAACTACTGAGCTTTGTTTTCCCTTGAGTTCGAACACTCAAGATATTTAACGCGCCAAATACAATCCCATTCTCTTTCTTCCCATCTCGACTCCATAACTGGTATGGGGATTGAGTTCCTTGCTTCTCGAATCCATCAGATATGGAGACCTGCTGCGGTTATAAGTACGACCTGGCTTGAAAGCTGTTTCTTCAACAACCAAACACCATACGCCTAAGTTCCTGTTCTTCTCGGGGCCTGGATCCCTGAGAGAGCTTGACCCTAAGATATGGCAACTTTGTCGAAGACCTGTGAAGAAAATCGGAAAACCTCCGGTCTGCGAGACCTATAACGAGAGATATTACTACGTTCAATCCTCTCAAATGAAGCGAGGCGCGCCACTCGATCAATAAAAGGGCTTCGAGAAGCCATAATGTGTCTTTGCCTGAAGTGAAGTATTTTGCGAGACTTTACATGACTCTTCTCAACTGCTCGCAAGAAAAAAGGATTCGCCACCATGCTGGTGGGGATTCTTTCTTCATCTCCCATCCATCTAGCATGCGATTGGTAAATCATGAGTTTGAAGCACCCGTTTCTGAATACCTTTTTAAATATGCGGTGGTACTTTTGTGGAGTTGCGCTTAAGAGTTCCAGGGACACTGGTTCTTGAGCCTTCTATTAGTGTGTTGAAATCTTATCCACCTGAACGTATCGACCAAAAGAGCATGCAAAGAAGTGGATATGGTGTGGGACCTATCAGTTATCGACCAAAAAACGTTTATTCTTGCACTTTGGGAAGGTTTCCAGGGATTCGGAGAGATCATGGTGGTGTCCGGGAACTATGCATAATAGGAGTGGAAGCTGGGAGGGAGGCCTCTACCAGAAGTCGGCTTATGAAAAATGCTGATAGTCTTGTAGTTAGTCATGAAAGGACATGTTATTCCTTCAACTCTCGATAATCGGGTTGTTGTTGGCTTGGTCTTTATCAATGGGAAGATAGTGTGGCTATCGGTGTCGAAGTGGTTTGATACATAGAACAATAGAAATTTGAACAACTGAGAACACCAACCGCGATCTTGTGCTGATGATGGTGATGAAAATGCGATTCATCTGATTTCATTCATGACGATGAGGTGTTTTTTTGAGACGTATGAATCTGTGACTCCATGTGGAATTTTAGGGCAATTATTCGTGTCTCTAAATCAGAAGTTTGATCAGCGCAAAGTTCAAATCAGCGTTGGAGACTATTTGAACTTGACATCTCGCACTATATTGAGCTGGACAAGCTCCAAAACATGATGGTATCTTCCTGCTCCAAGCGGCTTCGAAGGTTATAAATTGTAAATCGTGATATTGAAATCCATTACATCTCGTTGTCGAATAAATTAGGCAGGTTTCCTTAGAAAAGAATCCAAGAAGAGATAAGAGCAAAATTTCCACTCCGAAAGCACAGTCTGAAGTCGCCGGTTTAGGAGGCGCTCCAAGCTTGTAACTCCATGTCATCAAAACACAGAATCAGATCAAGCACTTACAGATATTATCAAAAGAAGAAGAAGAAGAAGAAGAAGAAGTTCACAACTATATGTCGTGGAGAAGGAAACCAATATCACGGGCGGAGGAATATGATCTTAATGAAATGTATGCGGAAGTGAAACAATGGAGAGTAGGTAGCGACTGAAAATACGTATTCAAAACAACGCCAAGGTTGTGATTGGGGAGTAGTACAGAAATAAAATGGGATGAAAACATGCTTGGGAAAATCAAAACGCGGAGGAGATGAGGTGGTGATTCAATCGTGCTAGCAACTCTGCGTGAGGGAAAATACGCGGGAAAAAATCTGAGCGGGGGGAACGAGAAGCGGAGTTGAGTTTGTATATTATGAAAACGAGCAGGATAAGAAATGGATAGAATAGTCAGAATGGAAGTGAGAAGTTGGGATAGAATATCGTCGAGCAAGAAGCTGTGAGAGTGAAGAGAAGAATATATGCTCGAAGCGGAGTGATGTGAAGGATCAAAAGAAGAACACAAGTGCGGGAGAAAAGCATAGGGTCAAGATGCTAAAGTCAAAGAAGCACCAAGATGTTATTATAGACGATAAGCATCTCGCTCTAGATAAAAGAGGGGAAATGAGAGAAAGTTAACAGAATATCTCGTATCGCTGCAAATTCGATAAATTCGAGCTAGAACAAAAATGGCCGCAGTCTATTGCCGAGGAAAAAAACGACTCGAAGGAAAAGGAAAAATAGCAAAAATAAAAGCAGGTCCGTCCTAAGAAAAAAAGACACGAAGAAGACTCCAAACTTGAGAAGAAAAAATGATGATATGAAAGAGCTAGCATGAAAGAGGCAACAGATTCCCGCTGGAAAGAAATATGCTAGCCACCGAGCGCAACTGCTGACAGAAGCGGGGTAGAAGGTAATAATACAGAGTAGTGGGGAAGAAGAAAGCTTGAATCGGCCAAGAAGATTATAAGATTGAGAAGCGAATACAAAACTAATACACAGATCATGCTTAAGATAAAGACAAAATTTTCAAAAAGCAAGAGGAGAGTAAGAGACGAGACAGATTCTAGAACTTCGAAAAAGGAGGAAGAAGATGAGATTACAAAGTAGAACATGAATAGAGTGATATTGTATCGTTCAAACATAACTTAATACCAAAGAATGAAAGTGCATAGTATATTGAGAAATTTAATCAAGAAGATTGGGACGAAGAGGACGAAACAACCCAAATACAAAAAAAGTAGCCTCAGAAAAGCCGCAACTACATGGCTTGATGACAAGGACAAAAACAACTATATCCAAGGGAAACTTATTAATCATCTTGAAAAGCGGGATTAAATAGGTGTAAATAGATGTATTGACTGAAGAAGAAGAAGAAGAAGAAGAAGAAGAAGAAAGAGAGACTAAGCGACAAAAACACCAAAAGAAAATAAGGGGCTAGGTTGGACCCATCCCTATCCCTCATTATCCCCAGAAATGTTCACAACAACCCAATACTTCAGCAACCCCGTAACCCAACAATCAGAAATCTCAAAAAAACCCCCTCCCCAAATCAAAATAAAAAAAGCAATTAGAAAAAAAGTACATAAACCCAAATCCTCAAATCCTACCCTGCCTCATCTCGCACCCAAAACATCCACCACTTACCACCCTCCTCCTCCAATCCCCTCACCTGCTCATCGTCTCACACATCCTCATTCCCTCTTACCCAATCCGCATTTTCCACATCAAAATCAAAATACGGGATACCATCCCCATGAATCCTTAATCTCACTCCCACTCCCAACCCCACCACCTCAAATTTCTACTCTGAGCTTCTAATCAAGAGAATATTCCTCAAATCCAGTTAAATAAATGCTCATCAGACAATTTCCAAATATCAACAAAGCAATCATCACCGAATGATCCATATCCCAGACGGGAACTATCAAGTCAATTTCTGTCTGAATAGTATTTACAAAACGAGGGAGCTATGTACTGTGTTGACCACGCCCACCTACTTATTTAAATTCTTGAAGCTGGAGAATCGCGTAAATCCCGACCAAATATCTCCTCTTTTTGACAGACTCAATCTAGTAGATAAAAATTAGGTATCGGTTGCCATTCTTGATATCAAAATCTTTCGAAAGCTAACAAACCCGAGAAAATAAGGACTTAAATTTCTCGATCACCTCTTAATCCCGCTCACAAATCTTCTCCACCAGATATCCAGAATTCTTGCCTTATAATCCCAGAGCTTAACTTGTCAATTAACCCATACCAAATTCCGCCCCTGAATACCATACATCCTAATCCGCGCTAGTCAAAATGTAATAGATCGCCATTGAGAGCTCACCACCAACACCATAACCAACATTGCCCAAACTAAATTAGTATTATTTTACAAAACCTTTACACCGTCCCTGTGAAGTGAACCATCCCCCAAGAGCACCAATATACAAAATACGCCAGAGATCAAAAGATTTGCAAATTATTATGCTCATCTCTAGTCAACTCATAGTTCCAGACAATATGATCATACCCCTGCATGATCAATCTCCACCTCTTTGGGTTCTCTCCAGCTTGCAATTCAATCCCATGACCATTCTGAATCGGAGACACGGCCAGTCCAAGGAGTGGAGCATTTGACCCTTGATAACCGCTATAAATATGGCTATTCTTGGTACCAGGTGGAAGAAGACCTTCAATACGGAAGGTGGGAATGGGATCTGAATTGGGACCAACGTCCACCATCGACAGCGTCAGAAGAGCTGCTCGACCAATTTGAGAAGCAACAATGACAAGCGAGAGTTCCGGTATTAATGCCATCATGTTGATCCTAGTTATGTTATGGAAAGTTTCACCAAAGGCCCTCGGCGATTGATGACCTTCAAAGCACCTCGTACATATGGTTGCAGGCATGCGTAACGAAGAAGGGATGAGTTCAATGCTGTCCATCCAAGTTCGAAGAATGACCAATCGATCGCTTGTGTAAGAATTAGGATCAATGCGACAGCTTTTCATATCGCTTATATGTTTCATGAAATTACTGGGCTGTGCGGATCGTGTCGTTTGTGGAGGGAGATGATTTTGTCGAGTCAGCCCCCCTAGTTGATCTGGTGGCGAGTTGCTGAGCATAGGTTCGTAACCCGAGTCATCTTTGGAGTTCAAAATCATTGCCCCATTTTGCAGAATTGGGTTAGAAAGCTCAAAGCGCTTCATTCTTTGAACAAGATTTAAACAAACCCTAGAGCCAAGCATATTCTGAACGGACTCAAACGAAACACTATTCAAATCTTCCTCGCCCAAAGCATCTTGGAAGCTTTGAGAGTGCTTGAAATACCGCAATGGTATAGCCATGACTCCCCAACCCCTAATAAACTCGTTAGAAATCACAGCGATAATGAAATGAAATTTCAACAGTACAGACTAGCAGACTAAATGCGGGCTTTCAACGTTTCAAGAAATTCAATCTTCGAATTGAATTCAATGTTCCATCCGATATGAGTCTCCCAAACAATCTGAGGTCAAACTAGGTTGAAAGGAAAAGCCTCACAATTTCCGCCTTAATCCTAGCTATTTGAACACTTGAATATGCGTGAAAACACTTACATTTGAGATAATCTGGGTCCTGGGTCAGGTGCAAGAGGTAAGCCAATCAACTTAGGGCTCTCCTCCCATATTTCTAACAGCCACATGCTTCCCAGAATGTCAGTAGCTATAATTGACTTAGCTAAGCCAGTTTCATCGTCATCATTAAAAGTAATGGCGGGAATGTTGTGACTAGGTCCGGCTGGCTTAAGGATAATTCTAAAATTACGGGGACATGGTCCTCGAAGTGCGGAGTCTCCATCACGTCTTATAAATCGTGAAGAATATCTCAAAGGAAACGAAGAGTTTTTAAAAGTCCCACCGGTATTATAGCTGAAACCTTTGGAGTGGCAATTCTTAGGGAAGCCTCTCTGTGACTTGGTATCAACTCCAAGAGCCCAGGGGTCGATGGTAGGATCGAATGTGGGTTCCATCACAGCACAATTGCAAGGCTCACTACTAGAAGTACCATGTACGAAGACAATGACTTCTTGGTTGTTAGAACTTACTGCAATCAAGCGCGATTTTTGATGAATAGCAAGACCCCAAGCACTTATTCCGACGTTCTCAAGAAAAAATCTGAAATAAGTAAGAAACGGACCATATATAGAAATCGAACTTGATACTCACGGTTGTGTGCTACCGATCGGAATTGACGAAGGTGTACTTTCAACCGTTTTTTGAAGCTCTTCTGCTAGAAGGTCCGTATAATATGCTGTTACATCTCCATCATCGCAACAGAACAGCAATATTTCTTTGTTGCCAAGATTGCCAATAATCATGTTGTTGACACAGTGCGGGCGAGATGAGTAAACGTATCCAGGACCTGCATTACTCGACTTTGGTAATCGGAGAATCATGTCAGGTACACCTGGCAGAATCTGCTTGAGCGTTCGAGGTTTTGTAATGTGTATCGTATCCAGATATGCTACGAAATACATCTGTAGTTAAATGAGCACCACGAATCAGTTTTATGTTCAGCAAACGTACGTTATATTTTTGCGACAAGGCCACCAAGTTCATTCTCCAAGTTGCTGGCCGAGGCATACCTTGTAAAGAAGCCGTCTTAGCATCGCTCGGGAGTTTGTGGATAGAGGTCTGAAGATCAACAGAGTCCTTGCTATGAAGACCACTTGAAGAGAACTATATGTAGTAAGCATAATTTCAAGCAGATATTTGACTGACCCATGAAGACGTGATAAAAGTCGCATCTTTCCCGTTGAAATGCAGTTTTTATTGACCTGTTAACTACACCGAAATGACCATACGACTCAACTTGAGCTTAACCCACGGTGGATGGATTATTAGGCTATATGTAAGTCATCGCAGCTCCCAAAACTCTTCATGGAGCCAAAAAGTCTAGCATGCATTGTGGGATGGCAATCCGGAGACAAATTGATGGGATTGATCACATACTCTTTCTTTTGGTGTCTGAACATCATAACTTGTAATAACAAGAGGATTTGTCAATTCTTGTTCCTCCATCTTCCCTGTGGTGTTTTTTCGACAAAATCATCGATTTGTGGAATATTAACGATATTGGTAACTGTAAGATGCAGATGATTGATGATTATATCTTTGTGATGTAATAATGATAAGAAATGTGGTTTGATAAGTTGTTGCGAGGAAAGCTTGAGCACGGACCAGAAGGCTAAACGTCGATCTGCAAGGCTAGTATGCAAGGCTACTTTCAAGAATGAGGGGCAGCTCCTAAGCCACTAATATCAATCCTCTCACGTGCCGCTCTTCAAGAAGGCATTAGGTATCTAGTAAATATTCAACAGTTCCAGCTTTTTGTTTAGAATCACATCGACCATCTCTACTTTGAAGCTAGGAAGATATAACAGTGATCATTAATTACTTTTATTCATTTTTCGTTTCGTTCTGTTCTGTTCTCCATCCCAATGTCATGCCCAGCCCAATCCCATGCAATCCATAGCCCAAACTATATTACAAGCAAGCCAACATAACTCATAAACTATCCTTCATTCATTCATCCCAATGAAAATTACCCCTTTATTTCTTAGCATCCTTCTCGACCTTGCCCTTCAACTTCTCGGCCTCAGCAACCTTCTTCTCAACAACCTTACTGATATCTTCATAAGCACTCTTAACCAATCCCTCCAACTCATCTCCATGGTCCTTTGCTACATCTTGCAAATGTTGTAACTTCTCCCATAACTTTTCTGATCCGGGGATTCCTGCCATCTTCGCAGCTTGTTGAGCGTATTGTTGAACATTTTGTCCCAATCCACTGTTCTTTGCCTTCTCTCCTGCATCCTTTACATATTTTTGAAGATCATCTGTGTTTCCAGACTCAATAGCTCTCTTGACTTGATCAAAGATTTCCTTGACGTTACCGGATTTCAAGGCATCGGCATTCTTCTCGACGATTTCCTTGACCTTAGGGTTCTTCTCCAAATATGGTTTCCACTCCTCCAATCCCTTATTCCAAGCTTGTTCTCCAAGCTTCTGAACCTTCTCGCTCTTCTCTTGGATCAATTTGCGGACTTTCTCGATCGACCCGGCACCCAAACCTCCAGCAAAAATCTCAGAAACCTTTTTATAAGTATCATCCAATTCTTTCTTGGCATCCGGTCCATAATTCTCAGCCATGCTCTTCAATTGATCCAAATTACCCCCTACTTGTTTCTTAATCTGTGGGTGGTTGTCCATAATTTCTCCTAGAGAATCCTTCCCTAACTCAGCAATCTCGCTCAATGCTTTTGTCAACACGTTATAACTCTGCACCGCAGTTTGCATATCAAGTCCTCCTTTCTTACTGATGTCCCTCAATTCAGAATATGTTTTGTTGACAATCTCATCAACCTCCTTGCCATGTTTTTCTTGCACCTTCTCAATATCGTTAAATGCACTATCGAGGAACGATTGTGCACCAGGGATAAAGGCGGCATAAGAAGAGGTAGCATTGCGGAGCCATTTGATAGCTTGATTTGGTTCAGGAGCCTTTTCAGATAGTGTCGAGGTAGCTTTTTGAAATTGGGATTTCGTGGAAGAGTAAGCGTTGACGACAGTTTTGGCACCAGAGAATTGGTAGTATGTGTAGCATCCCTGAGGTATAGAGTCAGTATGTTGTTCAAAGGTAGAAACATGCTTAAAGCATAGAGAGATAAATACATACAGCCAAAACCACCGCACCACCAGCAACACCCGCTGCAAATCCCGAAGCACCGCCTGCCTTTGCACCTTCAGCTTGTGTCGTCGAAACAAATCTAGTTTGTCTAGCTTGTTGTCTAATGGGTGCACGAATTGTGCGAGCCGCAGCTCTTGATGCCGTTCTTGAGGCGAGCATTATGTATGTATTGTGTGTTGTGTTGTGTTTTGTCGTCTGGGTATCTTATTACGAAGAGCGATATGAGTATGATGCGTATAAAGGGAGGAAACAACGACGTAGTGATTCAATTGATATGTAAAGTAAGGGTATTAAGCTTTTGAAGGGGGTGTATTTGTATATGGAGAGAAGAAGAAGAAACTGAAAGCTCCATTTCTTATATATATATATTTACCTATTTTCTTATTCGAACCAATCTAGATCACCTAGCTCGACATCAATACTTGGTACCAGAAAACTTGGTCGCATGCCATTCTTCAATGATTTTCCATCGAATTCCACCTTTTGCGTACATCAATCGTCACAAAGCGTTATGAGATTGTGAGGGGAATGACGACACTGCCCAGACTGCCCTGTAAATCCCCCGCTTGAAAAGCTCCGGCGTCATATGTGGCGGTGCGATCGATGGCTGGTGTCTTCCAAGGTACAGCCAGTTATGACAAAGAGAAACACGAAATCATTAAAATGTTGGGCTGGAACGTCCGGGAAGAAATGCATAACAGCGGAATTAAATGTTGTGCAAATAATGTATGTGAATGAGTCAATAATGCAAGGGGCAAGTGAAGAATGTGATTATTGTTGTTGCCAATATTGCCGTTGCCGTCGATTGTGCGGGACAATTGAGTTTCCATGGGTAATCATATCTGCTGGCATTCTCTGTGTAGCTTGTCAACATGTGAATTTGTGCAAGTATTGAAATTGAGGCTTAGAAATGATCTTTTTTTGGTATTTTGATCTGCACCAATGGTCTATAACAATGGTTGAGTTGCGTTTCTAATCGCGATTTGTACTCCCACATAATTTCAAAGGTCGAACATATCCTCCGCATTCCCTATATACTATCCATCATCCCTTTCCAATCCATAAAGCCATTCTTTCATTGAACCCATGCCATGTCGTATTTCGTATCATCCCATTTTATCATGTAAGTCGTAAAACCCAAAACCACCGCCCTCCTATCCGTATCCATATCCAAACCCGTGTATAATCATCATCTGTGAAACCATCTATCGTAGGTACCTCGTTGTGGAAATTCGCATATCCCTCTAGTTCTTGGAATATCTAACCACAGTCCAAGTAGCAATGGCTGCACTAGCCAACATCATAGCACCTCTTCCCAAGTTCAACATTGCCCAACGATCAACCAGCTCGTGAGCAGTTCGAACATCCTCATCGTCATCAGATGCCTCCTTTCTCCTGCTGGAAGAGCTCTTCTTGTAACTTCTATCACTTCTCTCGCGGTCCTTGGAAGATTTCTTGTGCTTGCGACCAGACCCAGATGAGAGATCATCCCAATCTCCTCCAGATTGACTGGCATAACTTGCTTGTGCCTCATCCACCTTTCCCAACAACTTTGAATTTGTATACAACATGAACAAAACTGTGTAAGGGACCATTCCGAAAGCCAACGCGCCGGCAGCACCAAATAACTTCATCTTAAGTTTATCGGTCTGTTTATATGCGAGGAAGAAGAACGATCCCGTTGGAATCAACGAAGCGAGTGGGAAAAACGCCTTTCCTTGTTGAAACATGTTGTTCCATTGTTTGAGTAAAAGGTGTGGTGGGGATTCGAGGATTCGAGGAACGGCAATGAAAGAAATGCTGAGGTTGGCACCAGCCAGAGCACCTGCAGCAGTGATTCCAACACACTGGGCCACACGAATGGGCAACTGAATGTCCGTCATCTTTGGGAAAGACGCAAAGGTCGACGGAGAGGAGGATTTGGACATGAAAGGCATGATGAATAGATAGATATCGAAATGAGGGGTAGCAACGAATACACAAATATGAATGATAGATATGTACTGCAGATTAGATGAAAAGGCGGGAAGAGATATAAATGGTTATGTTTGATGTGGGTATGATGGAACGAGAGAGATCAAATGGTTCGATACGATTCGATGCAAGTTTAGAGTCAGATGCAAACTGCATAACACACAGCTTGCTGGCGGTAAAGGGACCACCAGTGGGCGTGTCTTGAGCTTGGACCAGCCAGCTATGAGTAACCAACCACTTTTCATGTGGATCATTATGCCTTATTTTGATAATACGATGAGATGAGACTGCGAGACTTGGAGTACCTTACATACTGTACTTACACACGAGCAAACTCAACATACATAACCCCTCTTGTCGTGTTGGGTACGAGTTCATGAGTGACGCGTGATGCAACGGAGATCGAGTTGAAGACTAGCTCCCAGGTAGACTCACAAGCCACCAAGCGTATAATAGCCATATATCGAACAGCCTTTAGGTATGCTTTCCGTATCAAAGTACCTCGGTATTGACAGCTATGCGGTCTTACATCACAACCAGAAGTGTGTCCAACAACAAGGACGTAGTGCGGACATGACTCGAATTCGGACAATTTGCATCCCCATAAATATCCAGGATAGCACGTGAGACACGATTCCGATATTTGCTTCTTGTGAAACGTGACCGGATTTCGATCGGAGCCAAGCACCATATCGTCAGTCAGTTATAAGGCTGCCCGAAAGACTACCAGTGGACCCAACATCGCAATCCTCAGTAAGTGGAGTGAACCTGACACTGATGCGTCGAGTGCTGTTTGGCTGTATCGAAGCTGTATGACTCCCCTCTGAAACTTCCGAGTTATGGAGAACGAACTGCACCTTACTCTGTACATAAACAAGGCGTACAAACGACAAGAAGAAAATCAAGGAATTCCAGATGATTTGCGCTGTACTGCATTGCTGGCATGAAGTTTCAGGCCGTCGATCAGTTTGCATGCAGTGCTTGCCCCATGGATGACTATCGTACCATACAATCCGTTTCTTGGGACGATAGTCCCATCGATAGCCGAGCAAAAGCCGGGTGTTGAGCCCCTGGCTTATGGGGTTGGAGGTGGGGTTGCGAATAACATCATTTTGTTGAAGTTTGGAAGAGTAACTTGCAGGGTCGTGTGGTTTGACCCTACGCATCGTCTCACCGTTTTCTCGTTCGAACACAACACTGTGCTATAATCGGGGTTTGCGGGGAAATCCATTTGACAGCCGAAAATCCCTTAGTCGTTCGAGATCTTGAACACATCATACTGAGTCATATATTTGATCAATAGAATCTTCCATGTGCTGACATGAATGGAATAGACGGCGAAGTATATATGCATTAAAAGGCCGAATTCCTACCCGCTTGCAAGATCGGTGTCTGCGTATTCTGATTCTTTTCAATGATACGTGATTTCATAACCCCCCCCCCCCCCCCTTCACCCGCCTCAATAGAATCTATGCAATAGAATCTCTAATACACCTTTCTATTCCATTATCTCACTATCTCCCTGGTTTTAGTATCATGTACAATCTCTACACGACATCTATAGCGAATTCCATGAACTTCCCCCCTTGCCCCTTGATTCCCCCAACTATACCCTCCTCGATTTTCCTCTCCCTTCTCCTTCGCAGCTTCACAATTCCATCTCTATTTCCAGACTTCACATCAAATCTCCGTCCATCCTGTTTCGTCTAAAGAACGGCCAACCTTTCACTCCATGGTTTATAATCACTTCACTCATTTCACACTCCATTCTTTGATAACACTCATGATTTTTTTGATTATTCGTGTATGCATCAATACACATGCCCAACCCCCAAACCCGGTGCCCAGTCCAGTCCATGATCCCCAATCCACTTCCCCTAGATCACACTATCAAACGCCAACCCAATGCAACTTATTCCCTCAAACCACAAACGCCACTCCGAGTTCACTGTCCATCCAGAACCCCATCTCCATCTAAGTCCTAAGCCTTAGTGGTGAAATCCGTCTCGGTAGGAAGTAATCCACCATCTGTAGCTTTCTCACAGGTGCATGCATCTATTTTCCATCAGTAAGCCATTCCATGAATCATTCCATCTCTCGCTTATAAAGAGGAAAGATGGGGAGAATAAACATACCAGCAGGTCTAGAACCACATGAACAGAGGTCTCCAGAAGGAACCTTGTTTTCCTCGGCTGAACGCTCGCAGGTACAAGCTCCGGCTGCACGGGCACCTGGGGGATTGTCAGTTGTTGTACTGGAAGATGTTTTTAAGAGAAAAGAATACATACGGCAAGAACATCTAGCGCCCTCGACCTTGTTTTCACTCTCGGATTTAGCGCATGTGCACTCGAGAGCTTTCTTCTCGCCGCAGGAGCATTTTGCTTGAGTTGCTGGGGAAAAAGTTAGCTATGTTTTTCGATTCATTTCATACATTGTTTCAGGAGATGTATCGTGAGATTGTATATTGTGGGAATGAACATCGTGATATACAAGAGGTGGAAGAGGTGGATGGAGAGATGCGGGAGGAACAAATATGAATAGAAACATACCACAAACACAACCATTGCTGGCATTCTCGCCCTTCTTGCAACATGTTGATGGAGCCATTTTACTGAGAGTTTTGTTTGATATTGTTTGTCGAAGTTTTGAAAGTTCAAAGTTGTTGATTTCGAGATGGTTGAAGTGGTTGATTTTCGAGTTGTTTCTTGAAAGTATTTATTGATGAAAGGATGTAGATTCAATGTGAAATAATGGATTGATATTAATATTGAGGTAATGCAAGTCCTTTATATACTTTCACTCCCGTACTATGAAGTTGGTTATTGATACTAGAAGCAGTGATGGTCGTCAATTGATGACCATTGCTTACAATTATGCGAGCGTTTATTGGTCGGACAGGCTTTGTACTGAAATAGGCGGGTTTTGATTGGATAGATTTGGGAGGCTCTTGACACCATGAATGAAGTTTATTTTTTTCGGAAAGGAGATGGACAAATCACCGATTTGGTATTCAATAATCATTATTATTGAATGATTGACTTGCTGTAGACGCCAACTCACGAAGACCAAAAGCTTCTCGAGAATGTCATCACGTCCAAGACAACTTCACTCCTGAATTACCAGGCAGAAGTGGCAAATGTCCAATCTACATGGTCAGCCTTTCAATCTTCCATTACACTGCAACTTTCTACTCCAAACTCTACCGCACTTTTTGTTATCAGGTTTTGTCTCCAGTCAATGTTGATATCTTTTCCATTTGTTCTAATGATTCTTTTGATACATTAATGTAAAAAACGCTTGCCAATATTTTACCCGCGACGGCAAGGTGGTAAGTTTGCTATTGCATGCCCTCTCTGGTGTCACCACCGGTTTTCTCTAGCCAAATGCAGAGATATTACCTCGAGTGTACTCGAAGCTGTGGAGACCACTCTGGTACTTCTTGTCAGTTGTGTGGTGGGAATCATCATCGGTAGAAGAAAGGAGAACGGAAGCAAAGGAAAACCTGCGTAGCTATAGGAGCTGAGAGGGCGAGCCTTAGCGGGCTCAAACTTTTGCTTTCTCGTAGCCCGAAAATTAAACTCACCTGGCACTTGGTGGTAAATGTAAATGCAGATGCTGCGGGTCAGGAAGTGGGTGAGAACTTATGTTTGAGTAATCTTGTGGGAATTACAGATGAGATATTATGGGCGGCTCTAGGTAATCATTATCTCCGCGGCATTGATCATATACCTCCGATAATAGTCAAATTGCTATCTAAAGTTGTAGAATCGTTGGACTTATTAGATGGCACTGTCTGCCACGCCTGCGAATCTCGGCCGTGGATCATGGAACAAGTACTTGGGCGTTGGTCACTTTTTGTCAGAGAAAGCTTTAGTGGCTACATTACGCGATAAACGAAAACCCCCATGTTTTTATGGAAAAAGGGCCTTCGAAAGAAATCTCTGTTGTGGTCATTACAAGTCTATACAAGGAAAATCATGACCCGGATACAATGAGTACTATAATGAAGGTCTTGGGATTACAGCCAAATACCATAAGTACTGGAAACTGATTGAAGGAGTCTCTGTCACATATCATTCCATCAATAAGGGAGCGCGTAGTCAGTCGTCCGAAATACCTCTACAACCTATGCCTCAAGCACAATTGACTGATGAAGCCATTTCGAGTTCCATGATGCGTGGGCCCCCTCTCGCCCAGTGCATGTTTGAAGCTAGACTAGATTTGAAGCTTAATGCTCCCTGTTTTGGCTGCATTTGTTTTCGCCTTTCAGATGACGGCCCATGGGACCAAATGATTGTACACCGACTGTTGAAATGATTAAGAATTACCGGATTAGACGAAAATGGAATGTTAGAATTCATCCCAAACTGTACGTCGACAGCACTCATGTCAGTTTTGTCAAAAGCACATCGTGTGACAGTGACAGAAAGCATCATTCAAGCTCTTTTTCGGGAAATTCGTTTTCGCAAAGGGCGAGGCTATGCATATTCAAAAGTGGCTAAATAATGCCTTCGCGACCCTAAATATGAAGCATTCAGTGTGCTATTGGATCGAACGGGTTTGCCGGAGTCTTCACGTCGATTGTTATTGCCTGATACTTATTGGGGAGTGCTGAAAGATTGTAAAAATCAAAGATGACTAACAAGAATGGCATTGTACAGGAGATTGGGAAAAATGAGGTTCGACCCAGTAACTTATTTCGACTCAAGCCCTCCTTCACGCTTCTCCCCACTGGCCCCTCATTATTCAATTGAATATCTGAACCCATCAGTAAAAATGTTTATTGAGGCCTCTATCAAATTCTATTCGAATGTCAAATACAAGCGTTCATGGTTTATTAAATGCAGTTTATCATTATCATCACAATTTTCGAGCATTTATTAGTCTGATAAATTTTTTATCGAAACAGATGATTTCTGGTACCATGAACCTTATTTCTCGGCGTTGGGAAATATAGTCACGAACTAACGAACTAGCGACGTGAATTGCATTAGTAGATGCGGAATTCGAAATCTTCTGGATCCCTGCCTTTATGATGGCCCAAAATCCGTCCATGGGGCTTAATCTAGTATGCAGTGATGAGAAGAATGTAACGGCCTGGGCAAATTACAATGCAACATGTGGTGCAGATAGTGCAATTCTTTCAAGATTGTGTGGTAGCAACGAGCATTGGTCATGTTGAATATTTTAGACAGGGCTTACGATCGCACGCGCATGGCTTTCTGCCATTGGGTACAGATAATATGCATGCGGCTCAGATCAAAATCCCGGTAGGTCTGCGACCGTGCTCATTATTCGAAAAAGAAGAATCATGACTGATAAAGCATGGACTCTGGTCCACAGAATCCGAGAGTGAAAAGATGTAATGACGAAAGGGAAGATGGCGAGAATGGAGATGGAGCAAAACGAGAGCAATCAAAAATCTTAAAACTAGGCACAAGAGGGTGTTACTAACTATGATCAGTTATTGGGATTTTAGATGATTTAGAGTGTAGAGAAGAAAAGAAAACAAAGGTTCAAGCGAGGCCGACACGGATATGTACATATTCCTCCAGGGCTATGCAGGTACTTACAGAAAGAGAATGTTCGGCTGATACACCACCTTTTTTATCAAAAACACGCGCTCGTTCTCCATCTTTTTATCCCACTCGGTTTCCTTCTTTCTATCATCGCCTTTCCTTCAGCTCAGCCTCTTTTTATGCAGAGTAAGACGCAGGGGTTGATCACTGTGCGTGCTCGCATCAAAATATTGTTAGAGCTTTTAGTTAACCTCCGCCTACCGTTTTCATCTATGGATGATTAATTCGTTTGGCCTACCTTATTGCCGACACTGAATCGCCAAGACGTTTTATTTGATCACAGCCAATCCAGAGTAGTCAACGTTATGATCAAGTGAATCCTCTCGCACATTATTGGCGGTATTTAGGAATGCAACGAATCACATGGATAGTTATCTACCCCATTCGCCACGTTGTAGAATTTAACTCCAAAAAGCTTGCCGTTTATTTCAAGCTTCTAGAATTGTATGCACAGGGGGCTTTATCGACATAGAATAGTTGAGGACGCATGTAACCCTTTTCAGACATGACTACTTGATGAAATAGCCTAAATTGACTTGGAACTCGCTTCCATTGGGAGACAATGTGAATGGATCAACCAAACTCCATGCCAGCTGAGAGCAGTTGTTAACGATACAGCCTTGTCAAGGCATTCTTAGAACAGGCGTCAAGACCTCTTCGTTGCATCTCTACAAGGGAAATGGCCTGTCGTCTGACTTCAGAAGCGTTTTCGATGCTAACGACTGCTCTGAATGGTTCATGAGAAGCAAATGAACCCAAAATATCTCGGTTACTGAGACACGCGTAGCATATGCATATAATTTACAGATATTCGCCTGAACATCTTACATGTCAATCTACTATAGGGTAATATTGTTTTCATCAACATTCAAAAGTAACCTACTACATGTATCTATTCACAATTTTGCATAGCGCCATGTGCACTGCCTTCTTGATACTTCTGTTATATTGAACCCTACGTCTTCCTCTTTGTCAGTCTAACGACACTTAACTTTCTATTTACATTACTCAGACAATATCGAGATACCCAAGTTTCATTCGATTGTGGGGCTATTCCAGATAACATGGAAGCCGCGAGTGCTGTAATAGGCATTATCGATTTCTCCCTCAAAACAGCTACTGGAATTATAGGTTACACCAAGCAAGTCAAAAATGCCGGAAAGGATTTGGAATTACTCACGACTGAGACAGTATCCCTGCAACAGACTTTGCTTCGAGCAAAGAAATTGATAACCAATCCTAACTCTGCAACTGATAATTGGACGCCAATCAACGAGAACACCTTCAAGCCATACCTCGAACAACTCCGTAAGCTAGAAGAGAAGCTCCAAAAGCCAATCAGTCGTTTCCGTTTCCCTTTTCTTAGTTCTGGTTTCAAAAAGGACGCCGACGATGTTCAAAAATTTCGTAATACGGTTGACACAGAGATTCTCATCAAATTAATGTAAGTACACTTGCAGTTCGCTTCTGTTTTTCACTATTTAAGCTTCTCAGAAATCTATAAAATTAGCTTTCCATGCCTTTTCTCTTTATACAAGTCCCAATATTCTTTCGGCTAACAGTTGAGTAGGGCACAGGGAGAGCTCAACAAGAAGCGGGCAGACCGCAATGAACTATATGAACTTCTATCACCATCAGACTATTCTCAGCGGCACAATGATCTACAAACGAAACGACACGGTGAAACCGGAAAGTGGTTTATCGAAGGAGACAACTTCAAACGTTGGGGAAATGTCACCTCACTGCTCTGGATGTATGGAATTCCAGGCTGTGGGAAGTCTGTGCTAGCGTCTAGGGTCATCGACGCTGTAACTTCCCGCTGCGATGCTGCAAAAGCCGAAAATTTGGGCATTGCATATTTCTATTTTGACTTCAATGCTAAAGAGAACCGCCAAAGTACCAAAATGATACGATCCATCATGTGGCAACTAGCTTCGCGGAGCCCAAAAGCCAACAATGTCATGGCTTCTAAGCTTGATGGTTATCTCAAAAACAAGTCGCAACCTAGTGACAGTGATCTCTTGAAATGTCTAGATGCTATGCTGAAAGAATTCAAGGAGAATTTCATTATCATTGATGCCCTGGATGAGTGCGAGGAGGAAGAGAAGGTCATGAAAGCAGTGCAGCAAATTGCTGCTTGTCAGCATAACTTGCGCCTTCTGTTGACTAGTAGAAGAAAATCGCACATCGAAAGGACGATACATAACCTTAAAATCGACAAAAGAATTGTTCGCCTTGAAGGAGCTGGGGTAATCAACGACATCAAACAGTACATTCGATATCGGTTACAGTATGATCAGTACTATGAAAGATGGTCTGGAGACAAAAAAACTCAAATGATGATTGAGGAAAAGTTGGTTGAGAGGGCAGATGTGATGTGAGTGTACCTTTACTAAAACAAGAATGCGAATGATTTTGAGAATGATTACCTTCTGACTTGCTCCTACAGGTTTCGATGGGTTGAATGTCAACTAATTGTACTACGGGAATTCTGTGATAAAGACGAAAACGGCGAAAAGCTTCGTAGACTATTGAACACCCTACCTGATACTCTAGATGAAACGTACGAGCGCATTCTTCAATCGGTGGTGCCTTTGAATCGCCAGAAAACTCTAACGTTATTGCGGTGGCTCTGTTTCTCCGGTCGGCCGTTGACTGTCCGAGAAGTAATAGAGGCAATGTACATTGATGAAAACATTGATAAATTGAGTCTCACTACCTCTAAGGGATTTATAAGCCCCTCCGACATCCTAAACTTATGCCCTGGAATGACCAACACAATTGTAACTACAGGAGAGAATTTGAGAATCACGGACGGAGTAACCGAAAATGACGAGATAAAACTATCTCATTTCTCTGTCAAAGAATACCTCAGATCCATAGGTATCAATGATAGGAAAGTGTCATTTTTCAGTATTCAAGATGAGCTCACAAACTCCTACTTAGCCCGAGCGTGTCTGTTATATATGGTCCAATTCGATGGCATCAGTGTCACTGAGAAGACTTCGGAAGATCATCCTTTAGCGACGTATTCGGCGCAGTACTGGTCAATGCATGCCAGAGTAGCAGCCTTAGCTATTCAATTTGATTCCACACTGGAAAAACAAATTGACCAGCTTTTCGCATCCAGTACTAAGCTTCTCGCCTGGGTCAGGTTATGTAACCCAGACCATGAAAAGCCACAATACGATGCATTAATAGACGATATAGCGTCGCCACTTTACTTTGCTTCAATATGTGGCTTATCTCGTCAAGTAAAGTCACTCATCGCCCAGGGAGGAAACGTTGAAATAGAAGGGGGTTATAATAAAAAACCCCTGGCAGCCGCCTGTAGAAAAGGTTTCGCGTCTACTGCCGAGATCCTCCTTGATGCCGGCGCCAATTTCGTGTCTGGAAAAGAATATACGGTTATGATAGAGGCTACAACTTCAGGCAAGGTCGAGGTTGTACAACTGCTTTTAGCCCGAGAAAGGGCTGCAGCTGAAATTAACGAGGGCATGCCTTGGCCAATCTGTCACATTGAAGCTCTGAATTTGGCTTGCATGCTAGGTTTCACAGATATTATAGAGGAATTTGTTGTCAAAAATGATGGAACAGATGTTAACGACATGACCGCGGATGATTGCCGCCAGGTACTTCAAATAGCGGCAGCACATGGAAGGAGTGAAACAGTTGAGCAACTGCTTGATCTTGGCGCAAATATAGACACTGAGGGTGGGTGGTACGGAACTGCTTTGCGTGCTGCATCACTAAATGGGCATGAATCAGTAGTAAAGATTTTGCTGAAGAAAGGGGCTGATCCTAAACTCCATGGCGGCTCGCCAGGCAGCGCCCTAGGTGCAGCTATATTTTTTGATCGCACTTCCATCTTCGACTTGATTCTGCGAGATGGCCGTATCGACGTAAACAATAACGAAGGCATGTACGGGAGTCTTCTCCAAGAAGCAGCCTCTAAAGGAAGCTTGGAGTTTGTTCGCAAGTTGCTAGATAAAGGCGCCAAGGTGAATGCTGAAGGTGGATTATTTCATACGGCTTTGCAGGCAGCCTCTCTTGAAGGACATGAGAAAATTGTCGAATTATTATTAGCGCGTGGCGCAAGGCCCAATGATCCTGAAGAAGGACCAGCTGATGTTGTTTGCGTAACTCCCAGCGATGAAATAGGTCACGATATTATATTATTGCCTTTTGAAAAGGCGGGTCTCAAGCCATATGAGTGGAACGGTGCTGATTTTGTTAGAATGGATAGGAAGCTCACAAGCGAGCGTTTAAGTGAAGTGCTAAGGACTCAGCCATCAGTTACGATACAGAAAGGCATATGTGGATCTGCTTTACGCGCTGCTGCAATAGCTGGGCATGGGGATATTGTGAAATGCCTACTGAATGCAGGAGCTACGTTTGACGAACAATACCCAGCTCTGCAAAGTGTCTTGAAAAGAGCTCCAACTTGTGATGATCAAGAAATTGAGCTAGTCATGAAGATTCTGGCGAACAAGAAACCGTCTAATTCCAAGACCGGATATAGAATGGTTGAGATGGGACAGACTAGAGCTGAAGACTACATGGAAGGCGATAGATCTGACTCGGTGCACGGCTCACTCCTGGAAATTGGATCTTTCGAAAAACATCCAAGAATGTGGGTGAAATTATGCTTCTGAAGGAAGGAGAAACCACAGAACGTCTTACGCTATTTGCGCCCATATAATCAAGTTTTGCGACAAGTGTTAGGTACATCGAAATGCAAACCGAACTTTGCGGGAATTGATGCTTTCGATCGGTTTTACTAGCAAACCGAAAGTTGCTGCAGACTTCTTGACAACAATGGCGAAACAGAGAATTTTTAGTGATATCCGTCTAGAGACTCTACATGTAGCTTGGCTATACAAAAAGATAAGCTGAATTAAATTTGGGTGAAGTACATAATTATCAAAACTTTTATGATAAATATTGAAATTTAGAGATTTTCTGTCATTTACTAGAGCCAAAGACCAAGATACCCAGGGAGCTAGGTGAGCTACCAGTAGAGCACAGCTTTCGGGTAAGTATCGGTAAATTTTTGATGATGATATTGAATCACGTGTTCGACAATTCAGATCATCAATCAATCAATCACGGCACCATGGTTGATCTGATGAACCCTGATGATATCGGTTTCAAACGATTCAGAAAAGTTCTACCCATATACTTTATTTAAAATTCAATGCGACTAGCCTCGGACACTATGTCGATAACTGCCTGATCTCTATCCGGTATTATTCCCAATCGTAACTGTATACGTACAAAAGAATTCTCTCATGATTTCCAAATCTACTTTCCTTGTAGCCATCCGAGAAGGATTACCCGGGATGTATCCATGGCTCTCCGACCTCTCTCTACCGAAAGCTCAGCAGCGGAAGCCTCCGTTCTTACAGAAGCTGCAGTTTCTATCGCTGTCACCATCTCCCCACACGCAGCAGAAGTGATAGCTTGATCCGCGAATATTCGTGCCCTCTCTGCCGCAGCCACTACTGCTAGAGACTCATCTAGAGATACTTTCAAATTCATATCGATGCTCACTACCGCGTCGCTCGCAGCTTTTGCGTATTTTTCAGCAATAGCACGTGCAGAGTTATCTTGCTTTCGAGCGTTATCGCACTCGCGGACCTTTGCCTAGGCAGCTTCGACTCTTATTAACACATCTTCCACCTTGGCTGAAGTTAACTCTGCTTGTTCTCGTAACTCCAACGAGAGTATTTGCATCTGGCTTTCTTCTCCTTCATCTTCACCGTCATCATTTTCAGGGATATAGTCCGGTTTCTTAGCGTCCCCGACATTGGTTGCTGCCTCTACAATAGTATTGGTTTTGCTTGTTATTCGTCGCACCGCCTCAGTAATCTCGGCAAATGAGGCCCAGGCAGTGGTTCCGCATACAAAGAAGTCTGTAATTCGAATTGCTGCGGCTTTTAAGGAGTCGCGTTTGGCGGTTTTTGCAGCCTCAAATATCCGTTCATCGTACCCGGAAACTTTTGAAGCAAATTCACTCGTAGAAGAGGCAGCAATAGTGATGCGTGAGGTATCAGCTGCAACTGCGTGCGTAATGGCAAGTAGCTGTTTACGATACTCAATGTAAACATAGACCCATGCAGCTGCTAAAATATCCATGAGACTGAGACTAAGAATTGGCAGGACCATTAAGTAGAAAATATCCGGATAGAAAGATGTCAGGTAAGGAAATAGAAAGAGTGCAACACAGCACCACCAGTTGAGGAGTTTATAAAATCGAAAGATATGGTCCGAGTATTGTAAATAGCCGAAGCGAAAGGGACCATAGGACTTTCCAGTTGGTGCAAAATATCCGATGGCGGCTATGCCTGCAAGAAAAGAGACATGGAGCCATGGTCGCAATGGAACTGCGAGCCCATAGTGGATGGAGATATACGTAAGTAAAACGACCAGTGAGCCGACTAAAAGAGTTAGATTTAGGAAGAATTTCGAGACAAGCTGATAAGCTTTAAAAATTTAGAAGACTAAATTTTGACGTAGGGAGGGAAATAGACACGTGATAGTGATTTTGGGTGCTAAGCATGGTTTAGACATGGAAGATCTAGCGACTGGAAAAGCACCAGATCTATTATCCACGCGAATTTACACTTCTCTTCTAGCTTTATTCTGGCTGATATTGTTGATCACATGCTGTGGTATCAAGACGGACTCATGGTATCTACTCGCCGTTGGTGGATTGGGAATGGCGCAAAACATAATAGTCGCTAGCGTACCGCGGACTCCTGCAGCGCTTGGTCTACCCATTGAGCTTGTTAAAAGTGGTAATGAAGAACAGATCAGTCCGGGGATTTTCGCTGAGCCGAAAGTTATGTGGACGATAATGGAATTTGAGGGGAAACATCGCGGTCTAGGGGATGCTCTTGTAAAGGAATTCTTTCCCGGGAAATTACTTGATTGGGAAGAAAATTGGTGGAATTATGATAATGATGATGAGAGACGGGAGCTACTTGAAGCTGCGCGACGCAAAGCATGGAGGAAAGGACATGAGGAGGCACGAAGGGGGAGGGAGAAGGAGGAAAAGTAGCTCTAGCAACATCAAGATGATATCGAGGAAATATTCACATAAATTTACTCGAAATGTGAATCTTCTTTACAGAAAATCTGTCTCGGATGTAAATTCAATGCATGTATCCTGCTCATTTCCGGAAGAAATGATACATACTTCTCCCTCTTCCAAAAACAAGAACCCTTGGCAAAAACAATCTGCAATCGTGCTAGAATTGCTGCTTGTCACAGATACATGAAATCGCATGATCTGCAGTCTCCACGTTCTTCCGCTATTACAATTTCGTCTGCTACAGCCGCATCGGAAAAGAAAAGGTAATTCCATGCGAGATTTTATGACATTCCAGAAAAAAGAGGTCCAATCCTCACAAATAGGACTAGAAAATCGCTACCAGAAAACCAGCCCATACCATATACTGCTGTCGAATAGAGATACACTGGGCTCAGCTACATCAACTATTTTAGGATATGTAGATATACCGAAACAATGGTGCGCAATACTTTACTACCTTGGATAACATGCAGAAATTTTCACCATGATCCTTAGATTTAGATGTCAAATGGATTAAGTGAATGAACGCGATTATATACTCAAACAAACAAGATACTACAAGATAATCATCATTAAACTTCAAAAATACACAAAAGTAGAAATAAAAAAGCAAAACAAAAGTTATCACTCTATCCTCTTTCTCGCTTTATCACCTCCATTCAATCTTTCTCGTACCTATGCTACTATTTCCAAAAGCATCATCTACCATATCTTTTGTAAATGACTCTCGTTCTCATCCTTCTACCTGAATCCTACATTAGTGAAATAAATTACCAGGATCGTATAGCTCAAACTCATCAATCACCCCACCTATACACAAACCCATCGAATCCTCGAAAACGAAAGTAATTTCTACTTATTCTCTACTTACTCTATACTTTTATAATAAATCAACATTCATATATCCATCAAAGATACTCAAAGTAAAAAATCTCCCAAACATTCCAATTCGCTAACATATCATATCTCGCTAAAGCGGAGCCCGCCTCCTATCCAAGCCCACTTCTCGTATCCACCACCCCTCCCCCCCACATTTCCCCACCAAGTGAAGACTTTTCATCTAATTTTTCACTTAACTGAATGTATTTCTTTCAATATATATTCACTAGCTCATTGTCCATGCATCCAAAATCAATAGATTACAAGCGTTTGTGGTTTAGTGGTAAAATCCATCGTTGCCATCTCCCTTCTCTCCATACAACGAGATTAAGGTCTGTCTCGATGGGCCCCGGGTTCGATTCCCGGCGAACGCAGTTCTTTTGCTATGGTGGCAGTGTGTATGATGAGCATTGACTGAACTTTTGCTTCTGTTTGGGCCGAATGACTATTCTGACTGTATTTTGGCCTATGTTCTCATATTTTCGTGGTAAGCTAACTAGTTTGCTAAGAAATATCATTTTCCTATCAGTATTGAATGGATTTTAAGGTATGCTTCTCTTGAATTCAATCAAACATCGATGTTGTGTGAATAAAGGGTGAATTAATGGACTTCAGTCACTCGCAGCCTACGCGAAGAAGCTAGCTCTTCAGGCCTATTTAAGGACTACCACTTGTTCTATACATAGATAACTCTTCAGATAGAATACATCTTGATAATTAGGACCTACATTGTAGGTACTAATCAGTCATTAGTATCATTCTCAAAGCAACAGGTATCTCCCCTTCTCCCCCTCTTTCTTTCTTTCTATCAATACTATGACCTATGCATTAACATTGAGCATTCTTACTATATAACCCTAAGAGATTCAACTAAGTCCCCTAATGTGGAGAAACAAGATCTCTAGAAGTCCCTCTTACTGTCGTAGGATTCTCATCAACTTGGCTTTCTTCATACTAGAAAAGCGGTCATTCAGATCCTACTACTTATCATCAGCTAACTACTTTTATGAAGATCACGAAATCACATCCAAGTAAATACTGCCTATTTACATATGCATGCATGCATGTATCATTCATTACAATCTCTTATCAAAAAATGAATTTAAGATTCTAAGGCATTCGTCCCGCTATACATGAAGAGAGCTAGAGACAACATCTCGTTTATAGTAAACCTAATATTCGAATCCATTATAATCATGTATTTTGTACAAGCTTATGCACGTATAAAAATACAAGAATTATAACAACCAATTCCAGAGAAGTAAGCGTATAAAGATGAGTGAACATAGAAAAGATGTAGAGATTAAAGAGAAGAGGAATGGTGGAATAAAGGCTGCAAATTTGTAGATAGGCATCTAAAGTATCTAGAATGTATATAAATTTTGATGCTAATTCATACAATAATCCATTGATACTATACGCTTATTCGATAGTCCCGCTACTGTATACTCTTTTTGTATGAACATAGGTGAATTCCTTCAATTCATTGACTACTACACCACCTAAGCGAATGCGAAAGAGACTAGTTCTTCTAGTGGTCCTTATTTAAGGGCTACTATTTCTTGTATATAAATAGCTCTTTAGACAGAACACAACTTTGACATTTAGAATCTACCATCGCAGGTGCTACATCATCTATATTCTTCTCATATAAACACTTATTTCTCTCTTTAAAGATTTGAACACCTAATACAATATAATATAAAAAATTTGCATATGTCATCTCCTCATTATCATCATCATCATCATCATCATCATCATCATCATCATCTGTTTATTCTCTTTAATTTATCTCTAGTAATGATAAACAAAGAAAGATTTAGTAACAACTCACCATTTCCCTACATTATTTCTTCTCCCTTTGATATTTTCCCACGATGATTTTTCTTTTTCCTCTGTTTCCTTTAAATTTTCACTGTATCGATTAGGGCGAACTCAATTTCTGGTTCTATTCCATGGGCAAAGTCCAGAGTACCCTCCAGTCTTCCTTTCACTGCCTCTAGACTCATATGCATTTCTTTATGATTACTTGTTGTAAGCATATCTCTTACTGTAAACATCTGCAAATGATACATCTTGTTGTTTAAGATCATCTCATCTTGCGCGTTGTGATCAGTCGAGGTAGCTTGTTGGAAATAGACAGTCAGCCTTGGTGATCAAGGCTGCATCCGCCAATGGGAATTCTTTGAAAATGTCCTCAATAGCCTTTTGGAGTTGGCAGAAATGTGATTCTGAAGTTCTAAGATTGTTTTTATAGCATTTAGCAGGTCTCCAGACACCGTGATATATGCCTGTTGGAGTATCGCCGTGAACTCCTTAATGTGAACTCCCTAATATAGTCCTCGTTTTTCATAAAGATCGAGTGGGATTTCAATTCCTTTCCTTTGTCTCCTGAAAATCTCTACATATTTCCTCCCTCTCTCTCTCTCTCTCTCCAGCCCGTCGCTTCTCTGCTGGCATTCTGAATTCTTTTAGAGAACATATGCCCTAATCACTAATCTTTTCATTAGCTGAGGTCAGTGCCATGCATAACTTGCGGTGGCCACAATCTACCAGTAGCATGAAACGGTAGAAAGCAAAACGCCATAACCATCTCATATTCTTTATCATAGTTGAATGCCCGATTAAATCTCCGCTAGAAAATTGCTCAATATGACTTTTCAGGGCATTTGCATCCAATACAATTAGCTTGAGTGTTTCAAACAAAATAAGATGTTTTCTCCCCAAGCCATTATATCCTGCTACCTGTTGTGTGAGCAGTCAATGTATATAGCAATACAAATTTTTTATCATCTCTTTGACATCAATTTCATTGTAATACATCTAGAATTCAGTCCGTGAGCAAAGGCATGTCTTCTTTGATTGAACTCTCGGAAGAGGAGTTGGGACTTGATCTCAGTGAAGCATCTAGAAGTAATTGATCTGATGTAGAGGAAGTCAATACTCAGTTCGATAATAGAAGGCACTAGCATGTTTTAGATGAATTCTGGCATTCCCAATAGTTTTATAATTGGTAGGAATAAAGATCAAGTTTTTTACTCTTTCAATATAGTTTTTAGACTTTTTTGAGGTGCACTATGTAGAGAAGAGATGGATATAGTTTCTAATCTCTCTTTTAAATATCCATCCAGTTTTGTAGGTTCACTAATATAAAGATGTGTTGCAGCACTGTGGATCTACTTCATTCATCAATAAGATTTCATTTGCGACTTTATACAATATCTTAGATGATGGTTCATATCCGTAATATCCTTCACGATAACTTCAATCACTCTCACCTAGACTGCGAAGTCGCAAAGCTTTTCACTCATTCTCCGAAAACTTTCAATATAATTCAATTTTTCGATTTCCACGTTTTCTCTATTTCTGAGATTCAACTAGATTTATGAATAGCATCATTTTTCGAATCTTTTTCAAACCCTTGTCGAACCTCCTTTCTTTTTTCAAACACGATATACAATCTTTCAGTTCACATTAGGAATTAAAGTGTCATCTACTTTCTTCGTTCCTACATAGTGTAGCTTTATATTTCTAAGAGATACTAGCTTAGATCGTACAGTTTCAACTTCCTCTTTAGGCCTTATGCTACATACATAGTTCAATTTCGATAGGGATATCATATACAACACATTAGAAAGAGCTCTCGAGTTTATTGCACAGATGCTAGGGGATTGGAGTACGAGTAGTATATTTCTGATTCTTGACTTTGAAGCTCGTTTCATTTTGAGCCAATTAGCCTTATGTTTCAGGGATAAGTTTTATCTTATATATGAGAGTATACAGGGCATCTAATGAGTCGGATTGTAGTTCAACAATATGAGATTTCGAATGTCTAAAAGCAATTAGAAATCTGAAAATGTTTCAGAGTTTTAATCAGATTTGATATCTCAAATGATTTGAATGCTGTAATTGATTTGAAGATCTGATAATCTTCATTATTGAACTATATTCTGAATTCTTAAATACTCTGATCTGAGCGTATAGCTTCTTTTTGAGATAAACTAGAAGGTATTATAAATACCATGGTACACTCTAGCGAGATTTAGACGAATTCTAGCATTTTCAATAGCTTCGACTTTCGTAGTAATAAACATCAAGTTCTTCACTCTTTCCCTATACTATTAGTCTTTTTTTAATGATATATATGGTTTGCCTGGTTCTTCTTAGCCAAGCATGAAATTAAAGCTACCTGTGCTACTATTTTTCGTATCTGATATCAGAGCTACTCAAAGAGTAACAACTGTAGTTTGATCTACCGTCTTTGTAGAAGAATATGCTCAGGTTCCTGACTTTACATACCTGGGATTAGAATATTTAAATATAGAATTAAAATCCTTTTAAATAACGATTTTGATTAGGTAGGCATATTAAATATTGATTCGTTCATTCACTTCAAAATTCCTTGCCCATCACATGATATGGAAGTGAAATTCACTATTATACGAGTGGATTTAAAGGTGAAATAACAACATTTGAAAATTCTTCCTCCGCTTGCAACTATAAGTGCTTCAGCTTTCCCTTCAGAATATTCCTTCCAGCTTACTCTTCAAAATATTCTTCACAAACAATTCCAACCAAAAGCCACTACCAAGATGTCCGCCGAACCTCCATTTAAAGTCTCAGAGGCAACTTCAAAATCGTTCCTTGCGACCAATGATTGATTTAACTGGCAATTTGATACTTTGACCAACAGTTGGCCGAACGATGTCGTAAAGACATAGTGCGACTTTAAAACCCAAGAACGATCCTTGACCAGCTCCAAACACTAAAGAAAACATACAATCCAGTGACAATCGAAGGGACCCAAGCAATGTTAAATAGCATGCGTAGACTTTCAGCCGAGATTCAAGAGAAACGTGAGGCCGTGCTCCCACAATTGGCGGAAATCTCTAAAGAAGCCGATATGGAATGTGAGACTGAGAAAGCAAACCTTGAAAGAGAGAAGAAGTGTTCCGACAAAGGCTTTCAGTTGGATCTAATCTTGAAATTGGCTATTATGAAAACGACCTTCGAAAGGGTCGGCAATGAAGATAAGGCTGGCATAGTAGAGATATTGGTAAATTGTTCAAGGAGTCGTACCTGCTGTGTACTAACGAGCCTCTTGCAGAGAATGTTTGAGGATGAAATGATACTTACGGCCGCCGAAATCAGGAAGGCGTAGACAACAATCGAAAACGGTATACCAAGAAACTTGCAAATTCTAGACCAATGCTTCAACGAAATTTCACTTCGCTTTAATTGGGAAGCATTGGTCAACTCAATCAACAACCAAAGTTGGTTATTTCGTCAATACTTGGCCACCCAACCAGAATTCGAATCGTTTATGGCACAAGGTGGTTGTGTCTCACTGAAAGGGGGATATGAGGAAAGAAAGGAAATGTCCAACAAAGCTTTTGACACAACCATGGATCGTCTATGCAAACTTAAACGTACCCCAATCCTAGCACTGCCTATCGATGACGGAGACAGAGAGCACAATGTTAGAAGTCAACCTTCGGTTCCAATTCTTAACGCCGGAATCAGTGAGCGCAATGGCGCAACGAGCGTTGGTTCAGCTCCACTTGCTAAGGCTAGAGATAAAGAGCGCAATGGTGGAACGAAGTTTGATCCAGCAACACTATTTCGTGAAGTCATTGGAAAGCCCTCAAAGCCAGCAATGCACTGCTGTCCCACAGGACCATCTAGTAGTTCAACAAGCTCTGGAGCTCTCCCACGTAAAGATTTGTTGAATGGTGGCAAGAAGATCCTCAAGCGTTCAACCGAGAGGGACAATGGCGCAGGCTCGGAAGAGGGTGCGAAAAAAAAAAAGGAAGCACACTTGCAGCTTGAATGATACATTATGCAATAGGAATTAGGAAGAAAGCAGTGACGCTGAGAAATAGGACTCTAGCCAAGATCGACTTGCCCCTGCAAACCAGAGAACTATTTCTTGGCCAGATTTCAAGCAGTTAGTAGCCATGCATTATTCATTCAGAGGCAATGGAGCCGTTAGTTACCAAATACATGAGAACATCAATGATTTATAAGAATTCCAACCATTCAGTCAATGTGTCGTAGATCGCCAATTCTCGGTAGCAATAGTATCACCATGGACTTTTATTGAGGTTTGTAAACACTTCAATTTCTGTGTGTTGCTATCGCAGGCTACAAACCAGAAACCAGTAGTCGCAATGAATAGATTTCGTATTTCCTCTTCCGAGACCGGTCCTAAATCAAACCAAACCAACTAATCAAAAGTCACCATTCTATACTCCCCGGCCTGGCCTGGCCTGGCCCAATCCGAACCATGGTCTAACCGACCAACTCATTGCGGGCACTTCTGAACATGCGATATTGTGACGATAAGTTCAACTGGCTAAGTACCACTTATGAAAATATAATTTATTAGTACTCCAACAGCTCAAAAGTTACTTACTGGATGGTATGGCACACGTTATTTGGAACACGGGGTGACTTGGGTCTCATATACTGCCTCACTTGGTAAACACGAACACACAATTTTCAGATAACTTTATTTAGAGATTGATTCTAGGTATTTAAGTGTAAATTTGGCAATAGAACCGATTTCTATTAATGCTGTCACAGGTAGCTGTATCAGACCAATCCTTGGCCTCCACTCCTCAACCAAACCCTATCGCAAACCCTGCTAAACGCCGAGTTCGTTCGAGGCAGCCACACCATCCATGTACCGAATTCCAGTCTGAAGGTTATCCCAAAGTCCAGAGATTTCCGCGTTATTATCCATGAGCTTGGCCAAGTTTTCCTTTTGCTTAAACGTCATTTGTTCGATTACGGCTTCGTAAGCGGCGCGATTTTGTGCTATGATACGTAAAAAGACAGTATCTACATCGTCGCATAAAGCTCGGTACTGTCGGACGATGTTAGATTCCTCTTCCCGAATCAATCTCTGCCAAATATTAGATCGATGTAAATGTTTGTGTTATGTGGCAATATCTTATACCTGAAGCTCTTCGATCCTGTCTTGATCACCACCAGAATTGTCCATGGTTTGGCTCGACTCCTTCTTGCTCTTGCTTTTCTTCTTATTATTCTTCTTATTCTCCTTCGGGTTTTGCTCTCCCTCTGTTAAGGCTTTCGTATCCAAATTTATTCCACCCGGTTCGTCATCTATTCAGATTAGTCCATGAGAAATTACACTTGCCGTGTTCGGCCAATTTGAATTTAGCACACACCAAAGTCTGCCAAAAGGTCTTCTCCCAAGTTATCCATTATCTTCAAGGACTTTGTTGAAGATCGATCTACAATTATTAGCAAAGTCTTCTTGACCACCTAATCAAGAAAGAAAAAAGAGACCAATTATTAAAAGGGAGAAATGAAAAGTTGAATCGGGTTGGAAATTGGCCCGATCTATCGTTTTGTTGGCGCCAGAGATAGAAACAAGATCGAGCGTTGGGAAAGTAAACTTACTGAAGTAGGGCTTGTCTGAGATTTTATTTTCTTGAAAAAAAAAATTGTAGTTCGGAAAGAAAACTGAAGATATAAATACAAAAGATGCGACTCGCTTAAATCTTAGCTTATTTTTGGCATTTGAATAATATCACTTTAAAGTATCACAACAATGCAAAAGTTGTATTGTTTATGTCTATCGAGTAATATCAAATCATTTGATGCTTTGAAAGATTAGATATTTAGATATACTTCAGTTACATTTCAGTCATATCTCACTTCGTAATAAGAAGAAGATTTAATCAAATGATTCATTGCACTTTCATTCTTCTAATCATCATCTCTTTCCCTTCTTTTGACTTTTATCTACTCCCCTTCCTCCTCCCCTCTTCCTCTCCATCCTTGGCGAACGTATTGCAAATTGCTTTTATTATTCCTATTGTTCGTGTGTGTGTTGCAAGGACTGAGTTTTCACTTTTGTTTGGAGTGAATGACTGACTAGATTGGCCGGCTGGCTGGTCTTCAATGTATCAAATTAACCACCTCTCTACCTCATTCATATCCATCAACTTTGTATTACTATGACATACACACTCTATAAATTTCATTATAATCTCTCTTTCTCTATCGCCATCTCCGTTCTTCCAAATATCATCAATCGCATACTCACCCGAAGAATCCCCCCCCCCCCAAAACCCCTTCCTTCCAGAATCTTTCTTTACTCACCATTCATAGAAATAGAAAACTTATCTACCAATCGTTAACGAATACTACCCCAGTATCCGGTATGCTATACCAATACAAGCTCTCATTAAAAAATGATATTGAAAAATCTCTAATGCCTAGATGTGTGTGCATATGCGTACGCCTACCATTTCTCCGCTTTCTGCTTTCTTCTCTGATATTCTCCCACATTTATTGTTTTTTCTTCCTCGACTACCTTTTCTTGTTTCTTTTTTAGATTCTCTCTCTTTTCTTCTACTCTTCCTACATCCCCCTTTAAACATCCTCGTCACTTCTCAACACCCAAGCCCCCTTATCAAGCAATCAAATCATTAAATCAATGAATCTCCCGCAAACATCCCCCCCCCCCCCGAATACTATCTCCTTCATTCTACTCATTTGACCCATCCACTACCCATCTAACCCATCCACCTATCTCATCCACCCCCTCCTGATTCCACCCATCACCTCACTCATCACCCATCATCCATCACATTACCAATAGCTCGCAATGCAATCGCCAATTCCCAGTCCCTATTTAACTTCTACCCTCCATCCCTATCCTGCAATTCTATCTCATATTCCTACCCAATACTTCCTTCTACAGTCACCACGCACTTCTCTTAGCCTATCATCGAAAATACACCAAAATTCAACAAAAAACACTTTCAATTTATTACAATTCCATAAACTTTTTTAGAAATGTTTCTTTAATTACTTCAATTATCTTCAGTAGAAATTCTATAAAAATAAAAGAATTCATTTTCTAGATTTTTCATTTGATATAAAATACTAGTTTAAAATTGAGATTTTGTAAATTTCTTAAAAATCAAGAAATTTCTTTTTTTCAAGTATATAAATTACAATAAATATGTCTAAATCTAATAAATAATATTTAGATATATAGATCATTGAATATATAATGAAAGTATTTGATAGAAAATTTATTCAATTGAAAAAATAGCAAAATGGCTATTTTTGGCGTGATTTTAGAAAGTGGCCAGTAGAAGTGGCCTAGTACTGTATCCCATTCTATTCTTTCCAATCCAATACCATCTTCATACCTCCATCCCATCCCAACCCTCTACTCTATCCAATCAATCAAACCATCAACCATTAACCTCTCATTCACATATCCATACACTCATCTACCCCTATTTATACGCAAGCACTCCACTAAATTTATTTCAGCATATCTCATCTATGTGACCCATCTAATCCATCCTTTCATCCCTTCTCAAATCCCACACTTCCCATCCTCTCAATCTTTCCAATCCCAGCTTTCCCAAATTCAATCCAAGTCAATCATATTCTCCCAACTTCCCTAAATCCATCTATTAACCCATCAATCCCAAATCCACCTACTTCATTAATCTATCAACCCCAAATTCATATATCCATACTCACATTAATTCAATAAGTTACTCATACTCACATACTCCCAACTACTCAACTACTCAACTACTCAACTACTCAACTACTCAACTACTCAACTACTCAACTACTCAACTACTCAACTACTCAACTACTCAACTACTCAACCATTTCCATCCCATTCTATCCCAATCTATCCTTACCCTTCCTCACCCTTCCCTCCTAATCCATTCCATTCCCATTCTCATACCTCCTAGAGATCTACTTCCAACTCTTTACTCTCCCCCATAAATCAATACATTAACCTATTGACCAACCTATACTTAATATATTCATAATCATAATCATATTGATATTTATACACACCATTTATTTATTTATTTATTATATGTATAAGTTATAGAGCTACTTTATTTCATTATATGTTACTCATCTAATCAGTTATACCACATCTTTTTCTCCTCTCCTCTCTCTCCTCTCTCTCCTCTTCCCTCACCCCCCCCCATAAACCAAGCAATCGCAAACACAATAAATAACAAACACCAACCTCAAGAGAATTCACTGAACTATAACCTAAAAGAATGAAAGAATCCATGTAACCTTCTATTCAATTATAATCCACAATCACCATAAACGAGATCCTGAACACTCACACTTCACAAATTTGAAAAGAATAGAAGTAGAAAAAGAATCACAGATAATCATTAAATTCTTCACATTACTGTATCATTTTCACTCAATCTACCGGAATCTCTCACCTATACTATACTATCTACCATTCTCAAAACATTTATCTCCCTCCACATTTTACACTTTACACCTCACTCATTCCTCCCTCTCCCTCTCCCTCTCCCTCCCCACCCAAAACATACCCCCCAAACCCATCCCCTCCCATTCGCACCTCCGCATCCCTCTCCCATCCCTCTCTCTTTCTCACCCACTCCCCCCCAAGCCAAGTCCTAATACACGTGTCCCTTGGTTTTCTCTGCGGACTCTCCAACGGAACCAACTTATAAAAGCCCTCATCCACTCTCGTTTCCTCACAACTACACATCCCCTCCTTCCCCCCCGGACACACGCGGTTAATCCCATGCTGATATCCCACATCCCCAAACCACCACATTTCGCTCTTCCCCAAAAACATCCCCACACTAAGCGTATGCACCGGCGCATCACCCCACCTCTCATAATAGAATCCTCCCGAGCGATCCAAGTATTCGAAATACTTCTGATGACGATCACCGCGCCAGAAATCCAGGGAGCCAATCTCGAAATTCGAGAAAAATTGACAATTGTTGTATTCGCCTTTATCTAACAACCAATCGAGATCCGCGTCCGGATGAAGAAGATGCGGATTGGCGGTTGCGAAAGCACGGGTTTTGGTCCAGAGAGATGGAAATGATCGTGCGTCGTCGAGGATATTCATGTTGAATCCGTATTTGAGATTATTATCACGCATGAAGCGGAAGATGTCGTAGTTGATGTTGCAAAAGAAATGGACCTTTTTACTCCGTTAGTTTTGATTCTTCCCCTCAAAGTTTCTTCTTCCAATGAGTTTAACATTCTTTTTTCCCTTCGATTGCTCAAAAACAAAAACTCACATCCGGTTCAACCCTCCAATACCACTCCACCCCCTGCAAAACCCCCATCCGAAAAAAGAACCCACTATTCCACCTACACATATGATGATAACTAACCATCCATCCCTTCCCCACCCCAATCGTACCCAAATAATCCAGACTATTCATGAACCTCCCCTCATCCACCCATTCCGGCATGGTCCAATATTCCGCCGGCACAACCTCATAGCGACATTCCGCCGCCGTCGCATTCCTCGTCTTCTCCATGAATTCCCTCGAGAAAGGTTCATCGTTGAAAAATATCCACGGATACATGTATTTGTGATTCCATCTCGCTTCCAGCTGTCGCATCGATTGCAACATGCCTTCGAGCTCGGAATTGCGGACGAGCGAAATAAGCGCGGCTTTGGGACGGGGAGATTGCCATTCTGATATTTTCGAGGCCCATGTATTTGGGGTGTTGGCGATAGCGTAACGGTTGTTGGAATTTTCTTGAAGCCACTTGATGGGATCGGGTTTCTTTGTTTGTGTTTTGGATTTAGAGTTTATGGGGGAGTAGAGAAAGGGTTGGATGGGGATGTATGAACCAAGTGTGTGGACGTCTGGTAAAGAGGAGGAATTATAAGTAGACGAAGGAAGAAAGTAGAAGAAAAGTGTTGATATAATGCAGAAGCCTATCATAAACACAAAGAAACGATAAAGACGATGGCTACTCGTTCTTTAATTATGAGTTAGCACATCGATCAGATACCTATATCGTATTCAAAAAGGAAGTAGTGAAAAGGGGAAGCTCGTATAGCATACCTAAAATTTCTCCCTCTCTTTTTTAACTTCAATTTTACTCTTATCATCCATCTATTTGCACCGTTCCAATCTTCCCAGCATTTCAATCGACTCCATCTCTCAATCATCCTCAACCCCATACCAATTTTAACACTTACCCTCGTCTTCCATCTATCCGGCCTCCCTCTATTTTCCTTTACTTTTTCCCTCGGCGTCCTCCAAAAAATCGTCTCCTCGGTTGAATCACTCTTCTCACTCGAGATCTCACCAAGAGACCAAGTACTTTCAGACGAACCCGAGCGTTTCGGGGTTTGTGGTATTGGCGATCTTATCCCTGCACCTAATTTATGACGAGGTGTATCCATACTTTTTGTTTTTGCGATACGTTGGATGTGAGATTGGTGTATGGATGATGGCTTGCGGGGCCAGAGAAGGATGGATGGTCGGACGTTTGAATGTACAAACTACAATAAGTAGGAGGGGTAGATGGAAAGTAATAGTGAAAAGAAGTCAAAAAAAACAAAAAAGGAAACTTCAACCATGGAAAACAAAGTCAATGAGTTTGCTATGAGGTAATCAAATTGAGAAGTACAATATCGGAATATCTATCCTTGTTCTTGCCCTACCTACCCATAGCTCCAGTCTTATCTTCACTCCTTCCCTCATCCCTTCCCACAATCAACTAACTGCATGCACAACCCCAAGTACACATCCCTCCTAGCCAATCAACTAATTTTGTCCCCTTCCTATCTCCTCCCCTTCACAATAAACGTATCCCAAACCAAGAATCCTTCCCCACAATATTAAGGAAATGCCAAATTTCAAATGCTGTCCCTCATTCCCCCTAAAAGGAACTCTTATCCCATAATTACTACATATTTGAACCACAAATCGGTTCCGCAAGGAAATCGACACAAACAATTGTCGAGCATTGGAACAAACAAATGAAATCTGTGTGCGCAATAAAAAAACAAAATGGCCCCAAAACTTGTGACAATACATGCCATCTTCTCATCAATTTCGCTAACAAAAGGAATTCGTTTCAAGAGTAATGCGTGTATGTCTTTCTTCCCATCGCTCATTCGCCCACATGTTTTGTTCAAGTGAATCAACCAATGAATAGCTGATTTAAAGCTCTGTGTTACAACTCAAATAGTAGTATTCATAGGACTCGCGTATTCGTGTTGAGATTTTTCGTGAGAATTATTACAGTCGGAGCTCGCGAAGAATTTGATCTGCCATATTCTTAAATTGCCAAGTTCCTCCTGAACGAAGCTTCTTAAATTGGATGCCGTGTAAGGAGAGAAGAGGAACTTTGACGATGAAGATCTCGAATTCAAGAATCATGCTACCACCAAGATCACTTTGAACGTGTGTGCTAGTTTCGCCTACAGCCCTAGCTGATGAATCACCGTGTCTGGTAACACTCTCATCAGAAGCATCTGAATTTGAGTAGCTATTTTCGGGACCACGAGTTCTACGGGGAGTTCTGGAGTTTGGTGGCGATCTTTCTGCTTCTCGGAAATCCTCACGATCTCTTTCTGCATTGTTGCCACCTCCCATGAAACCTCCGAAACTGATCTTCCTTCTGTGCCCAGGTGTGTGATTTCCATGACTGCTAGGAGGTACATCGACAACCTTCTTTAAATCAATACTAGGGATGTGCCGACAACTGAAACCGCCTCGTATTTCTGTATACTCCACCCCAAGGAGCCTCAATACTCTGATGATATCCGTTCGAATGGCTTGAACCGGCTTGGTTGATGTGGTAGATACGCTGAACAGGCCCTTGAGAAACACGGGCTTGACATTCTCTGCATTGTCAACTCGTTCGGTTGATAGACCACTATTGTCGCCCATTTCAACATCTGTCTCTTCGGGTACATTTGCTTCTCTAGCTTCCTCCCTTCGAGCTCGTCGAGCTTGTATGCTTTCTCTTCTTGCATGACCTAATGATTTGGCCCTCATGGTCGCAGATCTAGGATTAAGTCCAGCTCTTTCGCTCTCGCGGGGTGGCTTTTCATTCATCGTTGAATGATCGGAACCACTCGTGGGAGGTGGATCTTTGTAAGTAACTCTTGGTGGCATTGGTTCCGCAGCAGCAGCTCCTGCTCCTGACCCACCTCCTCGTCGATTTTCTCGTCGTCTATATTCTGCAGAGTTGACGCTCGTTGATCGACCTAATTTAGAACTTCCCGAATTTTCAGCGGATCGTGGAGTGAGAAGATCACTATGTTGGCGCTCGCTTCCACTTGGACGAAGATGTCCATCTCCATCCCGATCGCGGTGTCGGCGCACACTGAAACTCTTTCTAAGTGTTGATGGCTCATTCGACGATCCGACAGTGAGATGATTGCCGGTTTTTTCAGACGATGGAGGTTCCTTGCGTCGTCGTGTACTGAACCTTCTCAGGATACCAGCAGCAGTACTTTCCTTCCTAGCCGATTGCTCCACGGGTTCCACGATTGCCGGTGATGGAGGGGCAGTAGAGCCACCAAGTTTGACATTCTTCATCCCTTCTGTCACTTCATCCTCGCCATGAGTGCGGGCACGTGGGCGCGATCGACCTCCCGTAGCTTTCTCGCCAGGCATCTCATAGGCCGTTGCGTTCGTATAAGCTGGCTTGGGGGCTGAAATTTCTGCCATCTGTAGTGGAGCTTCACCCGGCACCCGTGGCATTGAAGTTGCGCCTGGGCTAGATTCGAGTGCATCACGCTCGCGTTTCTCTTTAACGAGGTAATA